>JAVXUP010000013.1:0-1200000 GCA_033070095.1 Escallonia herrerae
CCCCGCAATAGCCTTTGCAAGCCAAAGTGCGTACTCCTTACGTAATCCAAACTTCCGTCTAGCAGTGTTTCTACATACAAATAAGACAATTTAATTATGTCAATAAAAAAAAAAGCAGGAGAAATTAAAGCATAAAATTAATCATCTTATACATATTGTCCATGTCTAGCTCATAAATTGAAGAGCTCCTCACTCAAACGTTTAAACCATCTTTATAACTCAACTTCCACCCAATTTGCCCAGAACTTTGAAAAAAAAAACAAAGTAAAGTTCTGTTTGTGTCTGTCTTTTGCAAAAAAAGGTTTGATGGAAGAATACATACACTTGAAAAAATGCTTTTGTCCAGTTCAACCCGAATTAGTGTTCAAAGTTCATGACAAACCCGTTGAAAACTCAGATTGATTGCTTGCTTGCTCACCCACAGTACTAGATTTGGCTACATGAACCAGAGAATTTGGCAGGAAGTTGGTGACAGTGGGTGTGATGGTGGCCGGCGCAAGAAGGGTGTGACTGAGAGTTGCTCGTGGGGAGTGGAAACTGTAGAGGCAATTCGCAGTGGAGAACGTTTGTGGCATGAATGGATATATACAACGGCCAGAGATGGAAGGTTATTGGTCTACGGCGTAAGATGATGGAAGATGGGTGGGCTGCGGTGGCTTGTGACAATGGAAACAGTGGCGTTTCTCTGTGGTGTTGGTGGTGCACCATCGCGGTAGGAGGATGGGTGTTGGTGGGCATGATGTTGGCCGGTGCAGGAAGGTTAACGCCGACGCAGGAAGGTTTTAGCAACTTTGATGGTGGCTACGGTTGGTGGTCTATGGTGGAATGTTGGGGCGTTGATGACGGTGAGTGTGTTACCGGAAGGAAGGTTAGGGCGTTTATGGGTGACGGTGGCCGGCGCAAAAACATTGGGACAGTGGATTGGTAGGGTGGATTGGACGGCGTTTATGGGTGACGGTCACCATGCACAACCCATCACCTTTAGTGAACCACAGCACCAGTGCACCTTATCACCTAACTTCATATGCACAACATACATATACATATACATTCCTCACCACACTACACACCTTCATATGCAAATATATACACACACACACACACACACATATACACATTGCTCACCACACCACACACACATATATACCCACCAGCTATATACTTATATTTATACACTCACCCCACACACAAGCACCTTTCACACCCACTGCCGTTTCCTCTCTCTCAATTCATTCACTCTTTCTAAATTATTGTTTTAACTTTAAGTGCTTAAACAAATGAAAAAGGGAATAAGAAAATCAACTGGTTCTTTGCTTTTGTGCTCTCAAATATCTTCAACCGTGGGAACTGAATGGAATGAAAAGATTGGCCAAGCCAACCTATGAAATTGGCATACTGCTCTATCCTATTCTCTTGACCTCAAGACCAAAACTACTAAGCATTTAAACAATGGTATAAGTACTACTTGCCATTTTCTGACAATATAATTAGGCAACAATATTAAGCAGCTTAATGCATCCTCGTCTTCCGTTTGCTACTCTTTGTTCCCATATTCACAAAACACACACACGCCACTACTAAAACAGCACATCAGCCCTGATTTCCTTTCCTTTTTTATGTGCACAAACCCATGAAACAAACCAGTACTCACTCACAAAACCCCCTCCTTTCATACATATATAAACACCAGCTTAGGACGACCGTGCAGCCCCCTCCCATTTGAACCACAACGACATCGAAACACATATTACACAGTCTACACGGTACACAGTCACACATCACGCAACACGCACACACACACACAACACTGTAAACTGCAATTACGGCAGCCCATGGCTACCCAGCCTCCTCCATCTCTAACGGCAGCCATGGCTGCCACCTCTATCTCTCGGTATCTCAACCATGATAGCCCAAGGATGTCACCCATACTTGCAACCCCTCACAGTCCCCTTAACTAAACAATGCCGATTTATACACCTACCGAATTACACATGTATATATAAATATGAAGCATAATCTCTAAAAGCAAGCTTACCGGAACAATTTCACCATAAACCTTCTTCACAATTTCTCTCTCTATCTCTCTGCCATGGATCTGAAAACGATGAGGGAAGGCTAGGGTCAGTTGCTCTCTAATAGAGTGTATATATATATATATATATATATATATATATATATATGTGTGTGTGTGTGTGTGTGTGTGTGTGTGTACGAAAACCCTTGGTGAAAATTATCACAAAGCCCCCTACTCATTCATTTTGTTGCTAAAATTTCTTACCCGAACTTTATTATCGCGAAATGGTCCAAAAAATGTTTACAACAATTTATGTGCTAGAAAAATTATTAACAGGTTATAATGCTTTTTCGATTGACAAATCATCGCTAAAAGTTGTTAAAAAGTATCAAAGCAAAAAAATTCGTCGCTAAAATTTTAATTTAACGCTTTAAACTAGAATAGAATTTGGGGTGTTATAACCCAATGGACCCGGCCTAATTAATTTTGGCTAAACTGATTAGACTAAACAAACAGATTGACTACTGAACTGAAGTGACTAAGCTAAATTAAATAAATAAGGCCTATCACTTATTATCAGGTTTACTCCCAACATTAAATAAGTTTTATTGATTGATAACGCCCAAGATAAGTTTATAAAAGATAAAATAAAACTACAAAAATGAGGTGTCGACAGTAAGCACCCTGAAATAGTGGAATTTTGCAAATGTTCAAGGAATTGCAACAGAAGTAGTAGCGGTATGTGTGTTTGTGGGTGGGTGTTATTGATGCTTGTGATAATGTCTATGAAGATTTAGGTGATGTTTATAATTATTTGATGTTTTAGAAGCTATTAGATTTCAGAAGCAAGTTGTAGCTGAGAGTTACTTTAGATGATGGTTTTATACAATGAACTTGTTGTTGGGCTTTGTATGTTGAGCATTTTGTAACTTAAAAATCTTGTAACTGAAGTACTTTATAACCTAAGCACTTCAAAATGAATGAAAGTTGCAAAAATTTGCAAGCGTTCAATTGTTGATATGGAATCATGTGTGATTGTTGAAACTGCAGAAAAGTAGCACTATGTGTGGGTGGTATATCTGTTTGTGAAAATTGGTGCAAGTCCAAAATTGTGACTTTGCAAGATATTTAGTGTGTAAACTTTTTGTGCAAACATCTGATTTGTAAAGAACTCAAGCATACAAACAAGAACATCTTTCACCGTCATGTCTTCTTGTAAAGGTTTAGAGGTTGGAATTGATTTCATTAGTCAAATTACAACCAAAATATATTCTAGTAAACACCTTAAGATATTTCTATTGTTAAAAGGAAATGTGTTTTCACTTTACTACTTCACACAACCAAAATAAAGTTTGTCCACCAACCAAGAGACAAATGCCTACAACAGACTGTGTACCCTAGTATATATTTACATAATTTAAAACTAAGTCTTCGTTGGAGCACAAGCATTTTTTGGAGTTGAAGGCTTCTTAATTTAGCTTCAACAACTTCTTTTCTCCTTAATTTAGCTTCAACAACTTCTTTTCTCCTTGTTGCTACCACGAAAGCTAATCTTGTTGCTTCATGCACATTATACACGTCATCCCTAGCTCCAGAGCAGCATGCAACACCAGTTATCCACACAAGAGGTAACTTCATGGCCATGGCAGTAGTAGCAAACATTGCTCTAGATGGCATCTTCGATCACAAGTGCAAGACATCCATCAAGTTCTTCGGTATAAGAAGCAACAACAGCTTCTTGCCATCTTAGATTCCTTGTCTTTATAGCAGCAAACCTCCCACAAAACAGTCTAATATGCTTTTAAGAAACCACATTTTGATTGTTGTCTCGAACATTGTCATTGTATGTTAAATATTATTACGCGACAAAAAGATGTAGTTGTTTGCAAACAAAAACTAAAAACAAAATAGCTTGCCAATGACTAACTATTTCATGTATCTCCAATTGATGCTCAAGCATCTAGTTTAGCATTCATTCTATCATTTACTCCACTAGCATTCATTCCTCAACGGCTCAACCTCTAGCTTTTGTTCTTCTAGTACGCACAAACAAATATATTTAGCAGCAGGTACATTCAAACAGTATAATAACAATAATAAAGTATAATAAATACCAACATTTCCCCGCTGTTTTAGGATTGTCTCTAGGACTAAATTCATCATGGTACTGTATGCTGCCAGCTATGTGATTTTGTAGTAAAATGGATTTATATAGCTCTTTGCCTTCCATATCCACTACAAGAAAAACCGTTTTTTACGACGGACTTTTAGCGACGGAGGAGAATCCGTCGCTAAAAGACCTTTCAGCGACGAAAAACACCGTCTGTAAAAGTTTGTCGGCAAAAACCTTACCAACGGAATATACCGTCGGTAATAGTTTTTGCCGACGGACTTTTACCGACAAAATATTAGCGACGGTGTTACCGTCGCTAAATTTTTTTTATAAAATATCTAATATTCGAGGAGTTTCTTAAAATAATTTAGCGACGGAAAAACACCGTCGCTAAAACATCCGTCAGTGAAAGTTTTCAAAATAGCACTTTCTGCGACGGACTTTTGCGACGGTATTTTTCCGTCGCTAAAAGTCCTTACATATAACAGGTTCATCTTTCTCTCTCTCCCTCCCCGTTTCTCTCTGTCTCTCACTCTCACCTATTCACCGGCGATTTTTTTACCGGCGGTCCACTAACTCAGCGCCACCAATTCCCTCCACTGCCCGCCACCAAGGCCCTCCATTTTTGCCGTGCCACCAACACCGCCGTCGCCGCACCACCTCTCTGTATGTCTATTTGCCCTAATTTGCTTTAATGCATGTTTAAGCGCCATTTGCCCTAATTTTCAGATGCTCTGATTTATGTCCTAATTTGCCCTACTTTGTTTCTGGAATATCGATATGTTTCTTATAATTTCAATTATTTTTAATTGCTGATGGAATTGATGAAATTGATTTTGTAACTGATTGATTAGTTTGTTTAATTGCTGATGGAATTGATGCCTACATTTGTATATTACAAAATATGGAGAATTGAGACTTTAGATATGATAGGGAGCATTTGAGAACTAAGAATGTTGAAGGAGGAGGACTCAATTGGATTGAATGTGTAATTTTTATTAATTTTTATTACACTGAGCATTTGAGATTGTTGACGGAGGATGGGACCCAATTGGATTGTTGCCCAGAGGTATCTGACACGTGTCTGGATCTGTTGATGAGGTGTCGAGGTGTTGGTAGGTCATGGACACTGCGTCCGATCTACACCAACACCGAAAAATGTCACATTTTTGCTTTATACTTGTGGACACCTCTTCAAGAGGCGCCGTCACCTCTTCAAGAGGCATCGATCTACACCGACACCGATGAGGTGTCGAGGTATTGGGTGTCACTGTGTTTGTCTTTTGAAACTGCGGTCTTCATCATTCTACTTTGCTTGTAAAATTTTGAGGCAGTTTGGTTATGAGCTAGTGGTTTTGAATTCTTACAGTATTTTCGTTGTGGTGAGAGACCTTAGCCTTCATTGATCAAGGCTGTTTCTGAGGGTTGGGCTTCCTCACCTTGTACTCTTAGTGTCATAGAGGTTTGGCCATTTCTCACTGGTGTAGACTCAATTGCTCTGCTGTTGTCTGATGCTTATATCTATTGGCTTTGGCCCCTTATTCAAGAGAAGGTACAGGTTATCGAGAATTAGAGTGATCTGAGGAGGAAGCTCGTGCTGCAATAGGTTTA
The DNA here is from genome assembly GCA_033070095.1 of Escallonia herrerae. Taxonomy (NCBI): domain Eukaryota; kingdom Viridiplantae; phylum Streptophyta; class Magnoliopsida; order Escalloniales; family Escalloniaceae; genus Escallonia; species Escallonia herrerae. Next base: position 5,739 of record JAVXUP010000013.1, read on the forward strand.
GGATCCACAAACTCTAGTAAATCTTCATAGAGTATAGGGTTTCCATCTCTGCTAGACAAAAGAAGAAGTTCGAGTCACATGGATTACGCATTCTTGGATTGTTTCCTAGTTGTTTGAAGCCAAGTTCTATGAGGCCATGAATTCAATACGGTCTTTGCATATTGATGAACCTTAGAAGAGTCGTTCCTCACTGATTAAGAACAAACACAAAAAAGGCCACTGGCTATTAAGGCTGCCTCAAACAAGGAAGACGACACAAATGTTTATAACTAGGGCCTATTTGATTGAAAGCATAACAAGGGGAGAAAATTCGGGAAAGTGGAATAAGCCTCTAACACACCTTTTTATTAATTGAATCGCGAGTTTGGTCTAGTCGGTGCAACCGGTGAACCATGCGAGTTAATTAGATGCTTGGGGCAGCCAAGACAAAAGAGTAGATGTGTCGGTCGAAAGGACTGATAAAAACAGAGAGTTTCACTCGACACTTTTCTGCCCCTCCGGCAAAAATTAAGAAAGAATTTTCTTTCGATTGTCCCATTCATGTCTGATTAGTCCCATAGTTATTGATGTCTAATAGATCGAGCCTCCGCGGGCATTCCTATTGAATGACCAAGTCAAAGGACTCGCATACTCCATCCATTAATCCCGGGCCTTCACTTTTATTTCTAGCTAATGCATAGTCTAGACGCACGAAGAATTTCCTTTATTAAGGATTCTCTAAGAGGGCTAGGTACTCTTTTCTCGATCATATCTAGTATTCACTAATCTCTCTTCATCCGACCAAAGAGCTCTTCATCCGGCCAAAGAGCATCGTAGTAATGTTCATTAATATCACTAGAGATGCCGATTATACTCCTACCATAAACCAAAGCCATGAAGATCTTTTTAATTAAAATTTGCATTCAACGAATTTAGTTTCGCTAGAGATATATTTTTTGGAATCTAAATTTGAAAAGCTCTACAGTTTAGTAGCAATTAGGATCGTGTGTATTATTTGAGGACCTGGTGTAACACTCAGACTTTTTAGAAGTGCTCCAAATATTATTGGTTGGTTGAAAGAAAAATGACGATGATGATTTTTAGTGACAATTGGGATTGGCATTATTGTGCATGTTATGTGTCATCATGCCTACCTCGTGCTTATTGAGGAGCCATTGCTAATTATTTTTCTGATCGACACCTCATGCTACTTATAATTGTCGTGTTGATGACATGTCAACATACTATTGTAACACGTTGTGCTTCAAGCCTTGTCATGCTTACTAGGTGACATAATCTTGTCTCACCACGTTGTGCTTCAAGCCTTGTTGTGCTTTGGTTAGCATTATCGTGCTTGCTACCTGGCACAACCTTGTATCACCACCTTGTGCTTCGAGCCTTGTTGTGCTTTGGTTAGCATTGTCGTGTTTGTTAGGTGGCACAACCTTGTCTCACCACCTCGACTTTGAGCCTCGTCTTGCTTTGCTCAGCCTTGTTATGCTTGTTAGGTGACACTGCCTTGTTTTGCCACCTTGTGTTTCTTTATACCTCGTTCTTCCTAGATTTTTTTTAAATAGGCCTTTGATCTCTTTTTAAATTATTTCAAGTTATCTTTTACTTTCATCAATAGATAGATAGATAGATAACGAGTGCGAGAAGAAGATTAGCCGTGATTATGAAAGAAAAATTGTAGTGCCAAATTTGGAGGAATTGTTTTAGTGGATTCTTCATGTTTTAGGTTAGGGGAATTATATGACACTGTTCCATTATGCCACGTGGTTATTTCTTAATGTTCATCGTACTCCTAAACTCTGTTCTCCTGAAATCTTGGTCACATGCTTGTTTTCAATATTTGTAAAGAAATTGATTTTGAAATATATTTGTGTGACATGGCTTAAGTACTTTTGATCAACGACGGTGCTCCAGTGATTTGTCTACGTGCATGATATGTTATGATTATGATATAACTGAGCTTTGGCGGATTCTTTTGAAGATACCAGAGGCAAGATGCTAAAGTGTTATGTTTGATATGAAAATTGGATATTGAATTGATTTACTAGCTGTTCGGGGTAGAAAACCATGATTGCGTTGAATGTTTGATTATCAAATATTTTGATTATTAATTTTGTAACGTGCTTAATTCTGATCTTATGGTGCTATGATTATTCCACTTACTATGCTACCTAGCTCACCCCCCCCCCCCACCATTTACCTTTCTAGTGTAGATGATTAACTTGATGAGCATATGTAGGCCAGGATGTGAGGGAAATTTTTAATTTTGGAGCTTAGAAATATTTGTGACCTATTTATAGGACTTGTAATCTAATTGGCACTGCGTTTAACTATTTTGGAAAAAAAGCAATTATATGATCGGCGACTTGGTTGGTGTCAGTGGGCATCTATTTATCTATTATTTTTTCTTTTACTTTGCATCGAGACTTGAAGCGTTAGCTAGAAGGAAGACATGACCAGGAACCAAAACCCACAGTTTTGTGCCACGAAGTTATGCTTTCCCCGATGACAACAAAAGGAACTAGCCATTGGATATCTTTAATAGGAAAAGTGGACAGAAGGAACTGACATGGTGCTCGTGGAAGAAATAGAGATTCCAGAGGATATGATTCTGGTATCTCAGAGGCTGACTTATAAGAAAGATAAGCAGAAGTTCGAGTTGATCGTACTTTCAGAATTATGATGATCGTCCACCCTCGGCGAAGAAGAAAGGAACAGATGGTTGCTTACTCTTAGGCTTCTGATAGGACCCAAAAGTTTTTTTTTCTTTTTTATTTTTTGTCTTAACTTTTGCCTAGGCTGCCCTTTGCAAGATTTTTTACCTAGCGGGCTTTTTTTTTTTTTTTCTAGTACTTTTTTTTTTAGTATTTTTTTGTTTTGCCCTAACTTTTTCTTAGGCCACTTTTTTCGGGTTTTAGTCATACATGGATTTTTTGTTTTTCTTAAGAATGTAGTCAAATTCAAAGCCAGTGAAATAAATGATTTTTTCACTAAAACATGACCCTGCCCGAGGCATCTTTACGGGCTGCCCATATACCTCTATCTTATGTGTTACATTGACATGTGTGTGCTGAGTAGTGTCCTTAAACGATGATCAAGCCATTTATAGTTCATTTACGATTTTTACTTATGCATAGTATTTTTTAGTCAGTCTAGATTGACTAACTTTGACAATTCGATTCCATCTAGATCGACTTATAAAGCTACATCTCTGGTCATGATTTTCTTGTTCATATAGGGACTTGACCAGTTGAGCTCAAACTTTCCTCGCGGCTTTTGGATTTGTCCGATATTCTCCTTCAATATCCAATCTCTTTCTTTTAAGACACGTCCTTTCACTGGCTTGTTAAACACTTGGGCAATCAACTTCAGATAAACTTGTATACGGTATAGTGCCTTCAACCTTTTCTCATCTGCTAACACTAACTCTTCAAAGTAGTGTCGTACCCAATCTTCATTTGGCTACTTGGTTCTCTAACAGTAAGAGGTGCTACTTCCAATTCCACCGGGAGAACCGCTTTCATACCATAAACCAACGAGTACGGGGTAGCCCCGTGATGTCCTATAGCCCCAGCGAGCATAAGGAAGCTTATCTGGCCAGCTCTGATAGGAACCCGTCATTTTACTTATTTTTTATGTTCCTATTTGCAGCCTCCACAGCCCCATTTGTCTTTGGATGGTATGGTGAAGAGCGATGTTAGATTCTACCATATTCTTCAGCTAAATCTATAACCTCCCCTTCAAAATGCAATCCATTGTCAAAAACCAACTACCAAGACACTCCATACTGACAAATGATGTTGATCTTAATGAATTGAGCCACCTTCTTGGCATTGAACATGGCGTATGAAGCGGCCTTCACCCACTTCATGAAATAATCTACAGTCACTAATATAAACTCATGTATGTTAGAAGCTTTAGGACTAATATTTCCTATCACATTAATTCCCCAAATTGAGAAGCTCATGGAGATGTCATGTTGTATAACACCCGAGGAGGGAGATATTATAAATTGGTATACACTTGGCATTTTTGGGCACCTTCTCACATGTTCAATACAATCCCGTTCCATCGTACTCCACCTTCTCACTTGGCATTTCTTCACTAACATGTGGCCATTCATATGTGGTCCACACTCACCTGAGTGTATATTTTCTAGCATTCGATGGATTCTCTCGAAGTTACACAATGTAGGTGTTCTATGTTATAATGCCTCTTATACATGTGTCGGTCACACATGATAAAGAAGTCATTTGCGCAGGATTTGTCTGGATGTTTACCATCCTGGATAAGGTTTTGGACATTAGTGTACTAAGGTTTGGTTATATCACCGTCCTCTACAGGTGCAATCATGAAGCAATAAGCCAGTCGATCCCTCTTTTGAATTTCAAATGGCTATACTTCCTTTCCCTTGGGTATATCCATCATTGATACATCGGCAAGGTTGTTCTTGAATTGGGCAAGTAACGGAACTCTACATCCTTGAACTGATCCACAATCATCTCCAAATGGGCGTTGTATGCTTACAGACATTCGTCTTTAATCCTCCACATTCTTTGTATCTAACATATGATCAATCCTGAATTACCGTATATTGTAATTTCTCAAACTCCTAGGCTCAGAGCCATCTCTAAATCGATGAAACATGCTTTGTATACCACGGTTTTGTTAGAACCATCGAAGGTCAAGTTGGTGGCTATGGGCAAATTGGCCTCGTATGGTGAGATTTACATTACTCTTACTTGAAATCCCTTACTATTAGCTACTCAAATTTAAATATAACTACCATCTGGTCTCAGACTCAATTACGCAAACTTCTTCATATGGGAATGTTGCCTCCCATCCAATAATATCCTTAACGGACAATCTACTAGTAGGTCGACAACGACCTTCCTTTTATGAACTTTTGGGTGACACATGTGATGTCCAACTCCAAAAGTAGCAAGGGCCACTTTGCTGTGCGGTTGGATAGGACTGGCTTCTCAAACAAATATTTCATAGGATCCATTCTTGAAATAATCTGATAGGGTAAGCCAAAGCATAATGTCGCAACCTTTGTGTTACCTATACTAATGAAACACGCGTCTTCTCCAAAGCTGAGTAATTCATCTCTCCTTTGGTTAACTTCTTACTGAGATAGTAAATGGCTCTCTCAACTAATGAATTTTTCCAATGTTGGGCTAGCATTGCTATGGCTGGGATATCAGTTATAGTTAGGTATAAAAATAAGGGACTACCGGGTATTCGATGGCTCAGGATTGGAGGATTGCTCAAGTATTTTTTGATTTTGTTAAAAGCGATTCGTATTTTTCATAGAGAAATCTTTGATCAAGGATAGAACAAGATTTGGCACAAGGGATTCCACTCTTTGGTTGAATCTTTCTTCAACAACTTGAATATGGGCTCACAAAAGTGACTGATGTATTAGATTCTACCCAAGAATCCTTGAATTTTTTCTCACTCCTATGTAGGGGCATATCCACCATGGCCTTCATTTTAGCTGGGTCGACCTCAATGCCTCACTTGCTGACCATAAACCTTAGTAGATTTCAGCTGTTACCCTGACACACCCTTTTATGGATTGAGTGTAACATTATACTGCCTTAATGTCTAAAAGTATTTTTTTAAGAATTGTATAATGATCTTCATGCATCTTAGACTTGATGATCATATCATCCACTTATACTTCTACTTTCTTATGAATCACATCATGGAAGAGGGTAGTAGCAGCTCACTAATATGTAGCCTCAACATTCTTCAATCCAAATGGCATCATTGTCTAAAAAAATGTGTCCTGTGGGGTGGTGAAGGTTGGTTTCTCTTGATTTTGGGAGCCATCTTTATATGATTGTATTTGCAAAATAATCCACGAAGAAAATGAACTCGTGATCCATGGTGTTGTTTATGATCATGTTTAAAATGGGCAAGGGAAAATCATCTTTGGGGGAAGCTCGATTAATGTCTCGATAATAACACACATTCGAACCTAACTGATCAGTTTAGGGAATGGTAAGATGTTGGCTAACTAGGGTATTCGATAACTTTGATCAACTTTTATATGGAGGAGTTTCATAAGATCCTCTTTGATCTCAATCGATCACTTTGGTCTCAACTTATGGAGATCTATTTGACAGGTTTGACTTCAAATAAGGTAGGCAAGTGGTGTTCAACAATCGATGGTTGATCTCGGGCAGGTTGTTATATGGCCAAACAAATACATCTACGAATTATCTTAAGAGTGTAGTGAGCCTTCCTCTCTTTCTTTCTCATTTAGGCTAGCCTTTATTTTGATTTCTTTCACATTTTTGGTGTACCTATATTGACTTTAATTATTTCTGCTACCACTTGCTTGGCCCGGTTAACTCTCGATTTTCTATTTCCTTCATCATTTCTTTTAAGTATTTTTTTCTCTTCAGGGTCCATTAGTTATGACTCGTCATTAACCATGTCAATTAAGTTAACATAACTTAAATCATCAACCACTAAGTAATCAAAATCGATCATCACAAGTTGCCCTTACGAACAACTTAATGGACTATATCCCTGAGGGAACCCTAGGAGAGCTTATCAATTAAATAGTCAGAGAGAACATAGTAGGTAAGAAAATTCACATTATCTAAAGAGACATAAGCATCCAGGTTTTCTGATTCGATAATAGCCTCGACATTAGGACATCTTTTGGTGATCTCTCCCACAGCCAGCGGTCCATATTCGATCATCTAATTTTGCGTGTTGTCCTGTGTTGGAGTGTTTAAGCTTGTGGTCAATGCTCTGATCATTCACTTCACATGTAAGAACCAACATGTGCATATCGTTGAATCATACTGCCATCCCTTTTGGCTCTATAAAGTCCATTCAATCAGAGGTGTCTTCTTTGCTCGGCTCAGTCATGCTTTGTAGTTCCTCATCCTCAACTCAATAAGAGTCATAAAATATTTGTCATCTATTGATTGGCTTCTCCGTCTCTATATGGTAGACCGGCCCTAAAAATCCTTAGAAAGGTATTTATCCTCCTTCCTTAACAAAGTATCCATTCATGGTAGGGAGTTCATGAGCTGTCCACCTTCTTGGTCATTCTTGGCCTAAACCATCTTCCTGATAACTTCCTTGTTCTCTTTTTTGGTGGGCCTGTATTACAACCCAAACTGAAATTTCTTAAATCTTTTTCGGGGAACTAAAAGAGTCTTCTCAGCATAAGAAGCACTGCAGTGTTACTATAGGGCACAAAAGTGAAAAAGTTTTCACAGAGACAAACGTCCTCGAACTCATAACACTGAACTGGCTGTAGACCTTGAATCCACTAAGTAGCAAATCTGACAAGTCATGTGGAATCATAACACTTTCTTTGATCTTCTACCTATCCAATCTGAGATAGCAGCGGGTCACCCATTCATCCAAAACAAAATTGACCTTATGGTGCAGCATAAAAGGGATTGTTTTGACTGAATTATAGAAGATTGATACAGTGAGTATGTCTAACACTTAAAACTCTACTTCAAATTGGTAATTCCAACGGTCATTGAGAGTTTGACTGTGCCAATAATCTGTCTTCGGGTGTTATATAAGCTTGGATAACTTGGTTCAAAAGGGTAAATTTTGGGGGATCAATGCCAAGGGCTTGGACGGTATGCAAGGGAAAGACATTGAGGGCAAAGTCATTGTCTATAAGGATTAGGGAACTTTTATCAAGTACTCGCATTTGATATGGAGCATGTCATTGTGGCTTTGTCCTGACTTGGGTAAATCAGATTTGGAAAAGGTGAGAACATTCCTGTAATGAATAGCCCTTAGTATTTGGAAAATGTCTTTTGGTTATGTCTGTATGGGTAGCTGGGCTTTGCTGAGTAACTTGATCAAGGCTTGTCAGTGAGAGTATAAAGCAGATAGCAATCCCCAGATAGAGATGTTAGCTTGGGTTTTCTTCAGTTGCCTCAATACCTCGTCGTTTGGGGGGGGGGTATTGCAAGAACAGTGCGCCTCATGTGGCTGGTTGGGGAACGCTTGATAAACTCTGATCTTGTTAAATGTGAAACCTCAATGTTGGGCCTAAACAAAATGCTCATCTCTTCATCATACTCTTCTTCGCCAGTGATCGCCCTACCTTCCATCAACTCTTCCCATGAAATGACATTATATAACTCTGGTACAGAATCAAATACAGAAATAGATTGAACACGTGGGCTTGCTGGAGTGATGAGTGTAGTTGGATCCATTGCTCATAAAACATCATCGATAACGTTAACCCTGCGAGCTGGTAAGGGTTCCTTCCTGATGTTGGGTCTGACCGGAGAGGGAACTGTTCTTTTGTCAATTAGGTTTTGGATGGCATGCTTGAGACTCATGCATCTCATCCTGGATGTCCTTTCATTTATTAATAGGCACAAAAAGCTTGAACGTCGTACCTTGTAGTATTACTGCTAGTGTGGGAGTAGACAGTAACTTGGCTATCATGCCCCTTCTTAGCAATTGTTTGAACACCTTCGGCGATGGGCATTCAACAGGGTGAACTTTCTTTTTGGCTCAGAGATCGCTTCCCATGATACTATGTGTTGTGCTTGGACATTACTAACATTGTTGGCACTAGTGGGCTTTGGTTGGACATTGGAACTTCTGGGGCTTGCTTGGTATGCTCCTACCTTCACTTCACGAGAAATGGTTCCTTTGTTGATGGCATCCTCTATCTGTACTAGTTATCCCACTAGTGACTTGAACGATGTATGGTACTGGCCAAAGATGTACTCATGGTACACTGGGTGTAACATCCCAAAATTTTCAAATGTTAACACTCAATCAATCGATGACACTAAGACAATGATGACCTCATAACTTTCAGATAATACCATAACTTTCGGAGGACTAAAACATCCATCAATGTATTTTCTCTAGTGTACAATCATACCTCAAAACTAAATTTAAACCTGAATAATAAACTAGCAAAGTCACCCACGTAGGGGTTCTAACAATCAATACCAAAAATTAAATCCTTGTCTCTATCACTCTCTCTAATCCGTACTTAGGCAACCTATGGAAAGGAAATCAAACAAGAGTGAGCTTTTGAGAGCCCAATAAGGTCGATCGAGGATTTAAAACAATTAAAACAATTTGAGTGATTTACATTTAAGCCAAATAACAACTTTTAAACAGAGAAATAGAGGGATTCAAATAATTTTCTAAATACAATCAAATGATAATTTTAAAAGTTTTTTCAAATAAAATCACAACATTTCAATATAAACATAACGATGAGTATCAATTCAATCCCTTAAATCAATAATCATTTCAAAACACTTCAGGTGCAATAAAACACAACCAAGAAACATTGAACATGAGCAGTAGACTATAGCAAAGCCACCCCACTGTAAAACCCCAACATCGTGTTTTCTTTTTAGTTTATCAGAATGTATAATTTTGATTATTAATCCCATTAGTTTGGGTCTTCTAATAATATTAAAATTTATGGGTAAACTTGAAAAAGAAAAATATTTAAAATTCAAGGTGTTTTTAAGCAAATTCTCCTTTTTAAAAAACATTGGTCAGCCTCTTTTACGTGAAACGAGAGAGAGAAAGGGAGAAAGAAGGAAGCAACTAGGGCAAGAATTTTCAAGGTAAATCCCTGGTCTCTTCTCTCTAATTTTAGCTATTTGTTTGGGTGTTTTAAATTGTAATCTTGTGTGTGTCTTAGAGGGATCTTAATGCGTAAGGGTTAGGATTTGTGTGTGTTTCAAAGGGTGAGATGTGTGTGTTTGAGAAGGAAGTTGCTATACATCAGCACAAGAGTGGGTTAGGTTTTTGTTGATATCTCTTTCATTATTAATCTGATTGATGTGCTTTCATACTTTTTGAAAACCTTATTTTGTCCCCTTTAACTTTTTAGTTTTATATTTTTTAAGAATCTAACTTTTTGGAATCGAAAATGACTTTAAATTCAATTAACTGTAGAAGTCCAGAATTTTTTGTTTCGGGCAGCTATTTCGATTTGTCATAGAAAATTAATTACTGATGGGATTTTTGTGAAATTTATATGTCTAAAAATCTCATAAAGTCCCTTCAACTTTGTAAATTCATATTTTTAGATATGTCAAAAGGGTCAGACCGCGGCCCTAAACGTGAATAGTGCTGGCCCTAATTTGTAGGGCCTTGGGCCTGGGCTAGGGCCTGGCCCGGCCCAAAAGAGGCCCGGCCCTTGGCCCGTTTCCGGCCCTCTTTTGGCCTAGCCTTTTGGCCCTAAATCTGGCCCTAAACCATTTAGTCATTTTTTTCATTTCCCCTTCTTTCTCGCACGTCATTCTCTCTACACCTCATATTTTAGTCTTTATTTTAACTTTTTGGACATGCACATTGCTTTATATTTATTCATGTGAAAATATTGTCTTTTTGCGAACATAATTACTCTTTGTTGCTAATCAATATTCTCAAATAGAGTAAACTTAAAGCTCTAAGGTACTTCATTAGTCACGAGAGAGATATTGAATGGTTTAGGACCTATCAATTGTATTTATTTTGTGAATTAGTATTTTTGCAAACAAAAAAGAAAAAAAAAGGGTGTGGGCCCTGCCCTAGGTAGACCCTAAAGTTTGGCCTAGGGCTAAGGCCTGCCTGGACAGGGCCTCAATTTCCAATATTTGGGCCCGGCCTGGCCCGGCCCGGTTTATAAGGCCCGAAGTCCTAAATGGCCCGGCCCTTTGACACATCTACGTATTTTTTTTTGACTCCAAAATAACCTTTGAACAAAACTGGTCTGTATAGAGATGTGCTGTTTTGATCAGTCACTTCGATTTATTGTAGAGAAGTCATTACTAATTGGATTTTTGTGACCCTTATGTTTTTGAAAACCTTAGAAAGTATTCATTAACTTTTTAGTTTTGAGTTTGCTAAGATTCATCATGTTTCTACCTCAAAATGGTTAATATACAAAACAAGGATTTGCTGAAGATTGTTGTTTTTAGAATTACTTGTCAATCCATTGCCAAAACTTTTTATTCCATTTCTGAGCATATTTGGGTAAAATGCAAAACTAAAAATCCCATTATTTTTGTGAAACCTTCAATGTATAATTTTTTGAGATTTTTCTGGGCATGTGAGGGGCCTCAAGAGATTTTATTTTGAAAATAGGTTTTTCAATTAATTGGCATAGTAAACAAAATTATTTTTAGCTAAAAATTTTATAGTGATCTGATCTTACTGAGATGCTTGAGTGTCTAAAATATTGTAGCATTATGGCACCATTCTATATACTGTTAAAGTAGGATCCATAGCACTAAATTTATGGAGCGGATTGGGGTTCCGAACGGAAAAATTTTAGAAAGGTCTTTTTATCTAGAAAACTCACCTGGCCATTCAAAAGAGTGATTTGAGTTATTTTTGGGGGTATAGTTGTATGTTAGGCATTAGGAATATTGTGGGTAACTTGGCATAAGTCCGGGAGCATTTTTGGTAATTTCATGCACTTAGAGGAAAATTAGCAGTTATGCATGATTGAGTGGCAGTAAATAAAATCGGTATGGTTTATCATTTAAATTCTGATAGACAAGAGCTAGGGCAAGCTTGGGAATAAGAATCAGAACCGCTTAGCTATCCAAGTAAGTATTCCTGACATGTTCCTACGTACACCATATTTTCCAATATACGTGTATGTATACGTGGCTTTACCAAATGAATATTTTAAGTAATTGTGATACTCCTGCTTTTGTGCAACTGATTGATGAGAAAATGAGTTATAATTGCCATGGAAAGTGTTATATTGGTTTTTGAGAACTCTGTGTTAATCGTGTTATCATGAGATTAATATTGGTTGTTGTGCCCCATATCCACAAGGGAAAGTGGATTCTGGGTCCTGGTCAATGGGACCATACGTTGGCGCACAGTACTGTAGTATCGTGGTTCGCCCTTGCATCCATAATATTATTTATCCCTAGTGGAGGAGGGATTTTGGGTCCTAGTCAGTGGGACCGACCGTGAAAAGAGATAGGATGGCATTCGAAGTTTAGTTACTGTTGTTATGTGTTCGTTTTGAAAGAGTTTTTCTAAAGCATGATTTGCTTTTATAAAGTATGTGTGTATAGTATTTTTTGTAAATTTGTTACCAGTTTTTAATATGAAGAAACCATGGCATGTTTTTATGAATACAAAAGCTATTTTAGGGATATGATATGTGTACTTACTGGGCCCTCAACTCACTCTTTTATAAATGTTTTCAAATGATCACTTAGATGAAATCGACATCCATGAGGGAAACAAGATCAGACTCGCGGAAGATGCTCGTTAGGGACACAAGCCCTCTTAGAGCAATCGTTAATCTTTAGATGATAGTGTAGTATAAATTTTATGTTTTAGGGAATTGGTTGGAGCATTGATCTCCATAGAGTTAATTGCGTAGTTGAAGTTATTTATGAAAGTTGTGGAAATTTCTAAGTGAGGCTCTTGATACACAATTTACTATTATAGAATTTAGCAAGTTAGAATGAATTATGAGTACAGGTTGTAGTAAGGCCTGGCAGAGCCCTAGGTGGAGGTTTGAATGGGCCTGCGGCCGATCACGGATCTAGCTCATGGGCTCGTCCATGGGTTTGGGTGTGACAAAAATGGTATCAGAGCTTAGGTATTACGATTCTATAGACTCGAACCTAATTGAAAAATTGAGCATAGGGTTAAATATTTCTGAGTGATACATCTGATGCTGGTGAAGCAAAGTGTACGTGCTTAGAGATTCATGCTTTTGGAAGTATCATTGTGTCTTGAGGTTTTGGGAGCAAAGTCTAAGGTTGATACTCTTTTTGTAGGTTTTGTTAATCAATTGTACTTTTGGTGGAAGGTCACATATGTGAATTTTTTTTGAGATTCTATAGACTACTAAGCCGAAGATCATATGTGATTGAGATTAGACTTTGAAAAGGTGGATTAGGTTGACTAATTAATTATCTGATGTTTTAGCATAAGATTGTGGATTGGGCCAGATACGTAATATTGTAGAAAGTATTTTACTTGCCTTTAGAAGTTAAAAATTTTAAGTGTTAATCGAAGAGGATGATTGAAGGTTATAGCTCTTTTGGTGTCTATTACTACCTCTATCAAATAGTAGTTATAAATGGAAAAGGTTGTGATTTCAAGATACAGGCAACATGGTGACAAGGATTTCTTTTTTGGCAAATTTGAAAGAAGGTATTCGCATTACTAGATCCTTGTGCCACTTTACTTGTTCAATATCCTTTTGTGAGCATCTAAGTGTTAGATCTAGAAACTTGAAGTAGATACTCCTACGGAAAATCCTCTGGTGGCCCTATGGTTTATATTTCTAGTCCAATCAATTAATATCGATGATATAGATTTGATAGTTGACTTAAATTTTTGGATATGGAACACTTTGTTGTAATTTTGGGTATGGAATGATTGTCTTCCAATCATGCCGAGATAGATTGCTTCAAGAAAGAAGATGGTTAAAGGATAAGAGTATGATCCTATGATTAGTAGGTCTAACAACTTGTAGCTATAGGTTGTAAACGTTGTGATTGAGATAAGTGATGTGGTAGTTTAGGGACTTAAACTTCGGCGAATAACGGTATGTGCGTGTATTTATATTTTGAGTCCTTTTTAGGTAATACTTGTCACTATGATGGATTTGGTAATAGGTTGGAACCGGTTTACTTCGAGGCAACAGAGTGCGCAACAAGAGCATGGTGGTCTTGGGTGTGATGTGTAAGTAATTATAGAAATTAGTTATCCATGTTGGCTAAGTCAGTGTAGTATGCTTCAAATTCTACCCGATGGTATTAATTTTGGTGTCAGACAAATAAAACTAGATGGGAAAAATATTTATAGTTAGATGACCTCATGTTTTTGTTGAGTAAACTTGATAGAAATTGCATCGTCACATTTTAAATTGGGCCTTAGATATTGAGCTTGTGGTCTTGGTAGTTGACAAAATACGGATAGCAAGATAGAGTTTGGTGTTATCCTGAGGAACTGTGTTTTTTAAGTACTAAGATGATTTTGACTATAGAATCATAGAATTAGATGTTAGCAATTTGATTAATTATTATCACATTTTAAAGGCTAATAGCAAGAGTGATGCAATGGGCAGAAAGCGAGTTAGCAATTTTAGTTACTAGTTAGCCTGAACTGTCAGCGAAATGTCATTTAGAGAGTATTGAGATGACTGTATTTATGGCTTTGTATAGATGTAGACTTCAATTCCCTATATGATAGTATAGTGTTGGGGGTGGTGATGACAATGTAAGTTAAAACTAAAGTTCGGATCTTGTAGAACATGTCATATGTGACTGGAAATTGCTTAGGCTTAAAGTTAAACACGTTACTATTGGGAGGATTGTGCAAGGACATAGTTTGGTGTGTTATCAAAGTAGCATAGCGGAAGCGTGATGGATTGGAAATTAATTTTGGTTAATTCATATGCGTTGAATTTGAGTAGAGTAATTTAATTCACTATGTATCGTTTGCTAGATAAGTCATAAACACTTCGAGATTGCAATTTCATTAATAGTGGGAGCAAGTGATGACTCGTGTTGGAAAGCAAGGAGTTATTTTTCTTTGATGATTCAAGAACATTCAATTCCGAGGACGGAATGTTTTTAAGGTGGGGAGAATGTAACACCCCAACTTTGTGTTTTCTTTTTAGTTTATCAAATCCATAATTTCGACTATTAATCCGATTAGTTTGGGCCTTCTAATAATATTAAAATTTATGGGTAAACTTGGAAAAGAAAAATATTTAAAATTCAAGGGGTTTTTAAGAAAATTCTCCTTTTTAGGGTTAATATATAAAGACTAGCTTAATTCCTAGCCGTCACAAAAAAAAACATTGGTCAGCTTTTTTTACGTGAAACTAGAGAGAGAAAGGGAGAAAGAAGGAAACACCTAGGGCAAGAATTTTCAAGGTAAATCCCTAGTCTCTTCTCTCTAATTTTAGCTATTTGTTTGGGTGTTTTAAATTGTAATCTTGGATGTGTTTTAGAGGGATCTTAATGCTTAAGTGTTAGGGTTTGTGTGTGTATTGGGCGTGTGTTTCAAAGGGTGAGATGTGAGTGTGTTTGAGAAGGAGGCTGCTGTAGATCAGCATAAGAGTAGATTAGGTTTTTTGTTGACATCTCTTTCATTATTAATCTGATTGATGTGCTTTTATATTTAATAAAAATATTATTTTTCCCCTTTAACTTTCCAGATTTATATTTTTTCAGAATCTTACGTTTTGATATCGAAAAATTACTTAAAATTCAATTAATTGTAGAAGTCCAGAATTTTCTGTTTCAGGCAGCTATTTCGATTTGTCATAGAAAATTAATTACTCATGGGATTTTGTGAAATTTATATTTCTAAAAACCTCAAAAAGTTCTCTTCAACTTTGTAGTTTTCAATTTTCTGAGATTTGTATTGTTTTGACTCCAAAATAACCTTTGAACAAAACTAGTCTGTACAGAAATGTGCCCTTGCTATAGTAGAGAAGAAAAAGAACCGTTATGAAGGGAAAGCCTAAAAGATTATTCGAATGAAAGTACATCTCTGAGAAATCGGTCGATTCAAAAGTTAGTGAGAAGAGATATTAAAGGCACTGAAGAATTGAGTCGAATAAAAATTGCAATTCCTTTGGCCGAAAACTTCGACTTCGACCGAAAAGTTTAGCTTCGACCGAAAAGTTTTTTTTAGGACAAGATAAGAAAAACTGCACGATTAAGTCGAATGGAAATAGTTTGCCTTCGAATGAAACTTTAAAATTTTGGTTCTTTACTTGAATTTCTGGGAGATCTTTTAAGAAGAACTTAGAACCAATACAAACCAATACAAAAAAAAGATAAAAGATAAAAAAATTATACTTCTGTCACTACATCTTCAATGTGGTCCGAGTTCAAGTCCAAGTCCAAGCTTTGTCCAAGGCAAGAACTTTGTCTTCGTTTGATTAGGATAAATCCTGAAATATTTATCTTAATAATGTTGTCAGTTTAATGTTAGAAATAATCAATTTTGAATCATCAAAATCGATAAGTCAACACCTTATTCAGGTGACTTAGGGTTCAAGCACAACCATTTATCCTTCCTTTATTGGACAGCGGGTTCTTTCCTCATCTTCGGATTCATATTGCCTAATGAACTCAGCCTTCATTTTGTCATCCTTTTTCTCAAGCCTAGTCTCATCTTCCCATTCCTTCTTCTCTCTTCTCTAAGGCTATCTATCCCCTCGAATGTTCAGGCCTGTTGATCTGCGAGGGCTACAAAACCAGTCTGAAAATCATTTTGTAACTCACTGATAATATAGATTAAATCTGCTACCTGCGGGTATTCTTCGGCCATAGGGGTTTGAGTAAGCTTTTAAGTCCTGATATCAATCACGTTTAGCCTTAATTGCATAGAGAAATTTTTTGAAAATCTAATCACACAGACCACATAGATCGACTAGCGGATTTATACTTTATGGAAGATGTGAGGCGTTGACTAATGGCAGGGCTTCTGACTAATCAATCAATTGGCTTATATTGGATTTTAAAAAATATGGGAGATGAGGTTGACTAACTATCCGGTTACTCAGGAGATAAACCGGCTGGTTGGTCAGTAGGTCTAGGGTATGGTGTGGAAAAATTCTAGGGAAGAGAGGCTTCTGATTAACCATCCAGTTACTCGTGGACGTAAACTGACCGGTTGATCAGTAGACCTAGGGTTTGATTAGGAAAAATTCTAGGGTAGGAAGTGTCTAACTAACCATCCAGTCACTATTAGAGGTGAACCAATCGTTGGTTAGTTGGTCAGTTGGTCTAGGGTTTGAGGTATAAGTCAGCCAGTTTTGAATTTACAGGTAATGCACTTACGGACTAACCGTCCAGTTAGGAGAGCAAAAAACTTGGCAGTTAGTGAAAGTCTTCCCTCATTTGTGAGATTACTAGTTAGCTTACTGAATATTGACTAGTTGCCTTGCCAAAATGTTAATGGCCGATATAGGTATTCTCCTGAAAAAGGGTAGAAACAATAAATGGTCCAAGAGTGTGGTTTCTCTCTCAACGCCGGTTTAAGGTCATTCCTTCAGTCCGAATTGTATGATTTACCTCCTGCCCATAGCTTAAGTTATTACTAATGGGCGATCAATGGTACATGTGTAACGACCGGAAAATCCAGAGCTTCATTGCCCGGAACTCCAGAGTATTAACCCATCACTTCACATCAGACCCCGCTCACTGATAGAAATAATCTTAACTCAATTGCAACTTCTAAAATATACAAAACTTCTAAATGGACGCTAAGTCAAATTGTTCAAGATACATAGTCTAAGAAATAACTAGTTTTACAATTTAAAACTTCCAAAACTCAAACTTAGTTTCTTTACAATCAACTAATAGTACTGACCCATGCAGGGTCTTACTACACAAAATAGTGGTGGGCACTCCGGAACCTCACACATACTCTATTCCCATTTCTAAGCATTCTATAACTGATCATTACCTGCAGAAGAGAATCAAACGAAGGTTGATCTTTTGAGAGCTCAATAAGGTCGTTCAAGGAACAACTGAGGGAATTACAAAACGATTCAAAAGTTCATTCAATGATAATTCTTTTCAAACATTTCTGTCAACCATAACATTATGATGTTTTCTAAAATGATCATAAACTATCATAAACAAACACCGAAACGATCATTTGAAGATCATTTTCAAAGCCATTAGTTTAAAATACAATGATGATATTCCAAAGGATTTCAAAATGAACACAGATAATTCAAGGACAACATAGGGAAGTGTTTCAGATAATCACAAACAGTTTTGATCACAATATGCGGAAGAGTTTCAACACAATTTTCCTTCAATCAGATATCAAGACATTTATTTGAACATCATTTTCAAAACACTCATTATAAGATACTATGTAAAGAAATTCAAAAGATATTGATCCTGGGCAGATGGGATGCCATTCTAGCAATGCACAAAAAGTGTACACATGCATGATGTAAGATAACTAGCCGTTTCCATCGATCAAGGAAATAGTGCTACATAATTATGCAGGTCTAACCCATCCTTATAACGCCTCCCTCAGGTTAACACAGAAGACAACAACAACATAATTAATAAGAAATTTAATGCTCACATGCAATAAAATGAGCATTAATGTGAATTCAAATAACGATATCAATTAGGGTTTCAATGACAATTAGACATGTTGATACTAATTTACCAATCATAACTCAAGAATTGCCACAAACATATAGCTAGAACAAATACGAATAGTTATCGAATTTGGGCACATCAATTCAGAACAAAGATTGCAAATAGTTAATTTGCTCAGCAAGCAATAACAGGCGAGCATTGATAAGATTTCCAAATAACCGATTCAAGTTTAATGTTGGAGTTTTCTTGACAATAACATGTTGATATCAATGCATATCTTAGTATTTGACAATAGCCATAAACTAATCGAAAGGATACTTACGAGCACAAGTTATCAAAATTATGATTCAGATAGAAATCCTTACCCAGGGTTCAGATAAAAACCTTTATTTGGATTCGAAGTTAAATTTTCTTAATGAAAAGTCTTTTGCATTAACCTAAACGGAACAATCATATGATTAGAGTACTGTTTGCACCAATATATTATAAACTCAATAACGACTCACGCATACTCCCAGAATGAACCCTCTCACCGGGTAGTTAAAATTACCAAAATGCCCCTCAGGCGTAAAATTACCAAAAGCCGCACCTCATACCTGAATTACCAAAACAGTCTTCTAGTAAATAAAATCATTAAAATATTCGTACCATACGTGAATTTATCCAAAAGTACCTTTATTGGCAAAATTATCGAAATACCCCCTCATTTAGGCAAATTACCAAAACACTTCCTGGTGCTTTTCGCACCGAAAAAAAACAGAAAAATACATTAAAACACTATTTTTTAGCGTTGTGAAGTTACTTTTGGGCTAAAAACTATTTAAAGAAATTTTTGCCCGAAAAATCCAAACCGGTGTTCAAACCTAGCGCTCAAAAGTCGGTTCTACTAAAAATAGCTATTGACATTGGAATAGCATGAAATTTTAGAAAATCAAATATTTGAGTAATATAAGGTTTTACTAAAAATTTTGGATTAAAATAGCTTGATTTGTTATATTAAATAGTTCGGGAATTATTTTTAATCGATAACCTAATTTAGCATCCTTCACGGACACCAATAATTCTAAAAAATTCCTATGGTGCGCATCTTTTAAAAATAATAGAAGTTACTGTTTCGCACTTGGTCAAAATTTGAACAAAATTTGTATTTAAAAAATAAGGTTTAAAATACTTGAAAGCTAATGGCCTTCAACGACACACTCACTATTCCTAACGCATGAATCAGAGACACACACTTTTGCACTTCGAACACACGTGCACACTTTCCTGTTTCACTGAGCACTCCAGCACTCGCATATTTCACTCTACACACACAAAACTAGAATTTCCACTCTACACACACAAGCGCGCGCGCGCACGCACACACACAGAGTTCTTTTACTAATACCCACACACAAGCACACATTAAACCCACACATACTCATACAGCTGCACATACACACTATACACATTGTGTGCGTACAAACACACATACACACATGCACTACTTCTGCAATAGCAGCACACGCACACACACACACACACACAC
Source organism: Escallonia herrerae (assembly GCA_033070095.1). Taxonomy (NCBI): domain Eukaryota; kingdom Viridiplantae; phylum Streptophyta; class Magnoliopsida; order Escalloniales; family Escalloniaceae; genus Escallonia; species Escallonia herrerae. Next base: position 25,356 of record JAVXUP010000013.1, read on the forward strand.
ACACACACACACACTACTGCTACCACTTAAACACATACACCACCACCACCACCACCACTTCTCAGCCTCTAAAACACACCCGCCTGCCCACCCACCGACACACACTCTACTGCTACCACTTAAACACATACAAAACCACCACTTCTCAACCTCTAAAACACACCCACCCACACACCCCACCCTACCGCCACCCCCACTATAAAGCCCCTAACACAGACACATGCCAGCACTACTATCGCAGCAGCGACAACATACCATAACCATTGTTGCTCCAGTTACACAAACACATAGCTGTACTACAACAGTAGCAGTAGCACACACAACGCGTGCGCACAAACACACACACACACACACATTACACGTGTTTTCACAATTACACATATCAATACACAAAGTCACAAACTTGTGCTCATCATCCAGAGCACCTGCACATCCAAATACACACATACTCATGACTACACAAACACACACACACACACACACACACATACTACTCTTACTAACACCCACACACAAGCACGTATTAAACCCACACACAGCTACACAAACACACACTTGTACACACTGTTGTGCACACACACACACATGCGCGCGCACTGCTACCACTCAAACACATACATGACCACCACTTCTCAGCCCCTAACACACACACACACCACAATGCCCCTAACACAAACACACACCAGGACTGCAATAACAACATCATACAATCACCACTACTGCACCAGTTACATAAACACATAACACTACTACTGCAGTAACATCGGCACACACATCACCACTGCTGTAGCAGTTACACACGCGCGTGCGCGTGCAGGCGCGCGCACACACACTCAGCAGCAGCACAACAGCAACAACACTATTGCTGCAGCACCACAATTCCACACAAACACACAGCTCCTCACTCTATGCCTCCCACCTTTAAAAACACACTTACACAATCACATATTTCTACAATTAAACATAAATACATATGCAAAACACACACTCTCAGTGTGTACTCACACACCCCCACGAATGACACACAATATATACATTGGACACACACATACACACTCTTCACACATAGCACCTGCTGCAACTTCTCTCCTTTATCGCTACACGAGCATGCACGTGCAACACACACACACACATAGAGAGAGAGAGAGAGAGAGAGAGAGAGAAATTGAAGAAATTTTTTCAGGGTGAATCTCTATTTACTTATGTAATCCCAATGTGTGTCAATTTTGGTGTAATTTCAGTTTGCATGTGATTTAGTGTGTGAGAGTTCAGTGAGTGCTCTTGTGGGTAGAACCTGTGTGTAAGTGTGTGTGTGAAGGGAGGAGGGGGCTGCTCTAACAGCCGTGATTACACCAATGTGTGTCAATTTTCGTGTAAGAGAGAGGAATTAAAGAAATTTTCTCAAAGTGAATTCTCCATTTAGTTTCTGTAATCCCAATGTTTGTCAATTTTCGTGTAATTTCAGTTTGTATGTGATTTAGTGTGTGAGAGTTCAGTGAGTGCATTTGTAGGTAGTACATGTGTGTTATTTTTTGTGTGTGAAGAGAGGAGGGGGCTGCTCTAACAGCCGTGATTTAGCGTGTGTTTGCTCTCTCTCTCTCTCTCTGCCCGAAGTTCTGCCCCTCTTTATCTTATCGCTTCTCTGTTCTTTTTCTGTTTTGTTTCTTTCTTTCTTTTTCCTCCAAATTTCTTTTTTCCTGCTTTTGTTTTTTTTACTTTATTTAATTTCCTAAACAATATAAAGAAACCTTAGTTTAATATTAAATTGCATTAATCATCAAATGCACAAGTAGGAGGTGGCTCTTCCAAAAAAAATTTCTTTAAAAATTTGACACATTAATGCGTACATTTCATTATAAATTAGCCCATAATTTTTTCCAAAATTACAAAATGACCCCAAAATTTTTCAAAATTACATTTTGACCTCAAAATTTTATTAACCTTCTATACTCTACTAATACTTGAGAACTGCTCAAAATTATCGCTTGTTTATATTTCGGGTCACAAAATGTTATTTTAAACTGCTCGAAAAGTGCAAGATATTACATTCTCTCAACCTTATAAAAATTTCATCCTCGAAATTTAATCTCAGGTTCCTATTACTTATAACGTCTAGGCAGTATGCTTCTGTTGTATAACTCTAATAACTACCACATAATAGCTAAGCCACATCCAAACTTCGCACCCAAGTTCACTCCGACCAATACACGAACGCAACAATTAAATTTTAAATCGTAATTCTAAACTCAAACCGGTCGAGTTACTACTTGTACTCTAATTGTTCCGGTACTTCACGAACAATGACTTAGTTAATACAAAACTCACGAAAGTGAGTTTCGTATTAAATCATTCTCTAATCCAATATGCCTCCATTGTGTTATACAGATAGTATAGCAAATTATACTCTTGAACAATCCACTTAATAGTAACGAGCTTAATTTCAAGCTCAAGGTGCACTAAAATACTAGGCAATGGTCATGTGTGACTTACACTCCACAAAAGCTAATTTGGATAACCATTTCCTATAAGCACTTACATATCACAAATGACAGAAAAACCGTAACCACTAGATTTTGTTGTACACTCTGATATCTCAAATCAACGAGTTTAAACTGTTATCGAATTCATCACCGAGAGATTATCTTCACATAGTGAAAAATATGATTTTGCATACATATATATTGCACTTTCATTAGAGTTTAAGGCTCTAAGTTATCACATCAGTTATGATTCACAATCATATTGTTTACCAAAAATCTATAATCTTATCCTTCGATCATCCGTTTCAGTTAGGCGTTTAAATTCTTTCAGTTCTTAAAGCAAATAACATGGGGTCTACTATTGCGTGCTCAACCAAAATCTCAGAATCATCAAATAGATTGTCAAAGAACAAAATCCACGTTCTTGAAGTATACTCTCAATCAGATTATTTGAGGCTTAGAAATCTACCTAATCTCATGTTAGGTCAAGGAAAACTATATAGATCCTAATATTGGGTAAGAAAATATACTTGCATAACATATTGTCAATTTCAAAATCATTTGAGAATAGAACACAGTAAAATTTTCATAATTTGATTACGCATGACTAACGATTATAACATGTTACCATTTTGGAACACATTTAACAAACACCAATGACAAAGAAACAATGATGATTATACACAAAACATCTAATGTTAATCACAACAAACAAGTATCTAAATCAAGCATTTAGGGATCAAATGATAACAATAATTGCAACTGGGCGATCAAAATACAAGAATCTTTAACAAAATTGTACATATTGGCTCTCGAGAATCACAATGCAAATATATGACATTCCAGAAATGATGGTATAGGTATGACTAAGCAAAATCGACCCAATGCTCGAAGTAATTACGATCAATAGGAGTGAAAGCTCGAAAAAAAAATTCCATTTCGTTAATCCAGTTCTCTGCCTCCATAGGGTCCAATGACCCTCAAAGCTAGTCAGATTTTGTTTGTTAGATTCACCCAAGGTACTCTCATGTTGAGGTTATATCTGTGGTTAAACCAGATTTTGTACTCCTCGCTACTAGTTTGCTAGATTCTATGTCATCAAGGTCAGAATATGGTTCATAGTGTTCAAAACCACAACCATTGGTTTCAGATTCTGCTGTTCCTCCCTATTAGGTCGACGTACCTCTCTATCGGAGACCTCTAGACCTCGGTATTATATCCACTGTAAGTTCTACGAGTGCGAGCCATACTGATAGAATTAAAAGTTATCAGTGTTATACTAACACGTGTCTAAAGAACAAAACAATTACAAATTAAAGGCAGACTTCTTCACACTACAATTATCGTACCCCACTCTCATTAACCGAAATACGATTCTATGAAATCACGTTAGCTATACTCTATGGTTACATGTCTACATAATCACATACATATACTCTAATTACTACAAGACCGTATTGCTTTGATACCAACTGTAACGACCCAAAAATTTGAAGCTCAATTGCCTCAAACTCCCGGAGCATTAACTAACCACAACACATCAGACCCTGTTCACTGATAAAATAATCTTAACTTAATTGTAACTTCCAAAATAAACAAAACTTCTAAATGGACACTAAGTCAAATTCTTCAAGATACATAGTCTAAGAAAAACTTCAACTTAAGCTAGTTTTACAACTTAAAACTTCCAAAACTCAAAGTTAGGTTCTTATTAGTAACTAACAGAGGTTTGACTACACAAAATAGTGGTGGGCACTTTGGGACCTCACACAGACTCTAATCACAAACAGTTTGATCACAACACAGGGAAGAATTTCAACTAACTACCCTTCAAAAAGATATCAAGACATTCATTTTGAAAACAGTCATTATGAGATACAATGTAAACAAATTCAAAAGATAGACGCATGCCATTCAGGCAATGCACAAAAAAGTGTACACATGCATGATGTAATATAACTAGTCCTATCCATTGATCAAGGAACTAGCCATGCATAATTACACAGGTTCAGCCCATCCTTATAACGCCTCTCTTAGAACAGACCCCCAGATCAACACAGAAGACATTAATAACATAATCAACAAGAAATTCAATGCTTGACATGCAATAAAAATGAGCATTATGAATTCAAATAACTGATATCAATTAGGGTTTCAATGACAATTAGACATGTCGATACCAATTCACCAATCAGAGTTCAAGAATTGCCACAAACAAATAGTAAGAACAAATACAAATAGTTGTTAAAATTAATTACATTAATTCAGAAGAAAGAGTGCAAACAGTTATCGAATTTTCTTAGCATGCAATAACAGACGAGCATCAATAAGATTTCCAAATAACCAAGTCAAGTTCAATGTTGGGGTTTCCTGGACAATAATATGTTGATATCAATGAATATCTCAGTGTTTGACAATAACCATAAACGAATCAAAAGGATACTTTAAACGTTTATCAAAATTAGGGTTCGGACAGAAATCCTTACCCAGGATTCAGATAGAAACTCTTACTGGATCCAAAGCTAAATTATCCTAACCGAAAAGTCTTTTGCTTTAATCTAAATAAAAAAATCAAATGATTAGAATACCATTTACACCACAATATTATAAACTCAATGCTGGCTCACACATACTCCCCAGAATGAACCTCTTATCGAGTAAGTAAAATTACCAAAATAACCTTAGGTGTAAAATTACCAAAAGCACCCCATACTTAAATCACCAAAACAATCGTCTTAAATAAAATCACTAAAGTATCCCTACCATACGTGAATTTATCCAAAAATACCTTTTATACGTAAAATTACCGAAATACCCTCTCTGGGTAGCAAATTACCAAAACACCAGCTCGTGCTTTCCGCACCGGAAAAATCTTAAAATCACATCAAAAACATTATTTTAAGCTTCTTGAAGTTATTTTTGGGCTAAAAAACTATCTTAAAAAATTTTTGCTAGAAAATCACGAATCGGTATCTGAACCGAGCGCTCAGAAGTCGATTCTGCTAAAAATATTGACCTCAAAATAACACAAAATTTTCATATTAAAATAACTTGATTTGCTATATTAAATAGTTCGAGAATTCTTTTTAATCGATACCCTAACTTAGCATCCTTTGCGGACACCAAAAATTTTCAAAAATTCAATTCCTACAATATACTTCACGTAAAATAGCAGGATTTAATGTTTCGCACTTGGTCAAAATCTTAACAAAAAGCGTAATCCAAAAATAAGGTTTAAAATTCTTAAAATATAATGGCCTTCAGCGACACTTACACTCACTATTCCAAACACATGAATCAAACACACACACACTTTTGCACCTTGAACACACGCACACGCACATGCAAACGCGCGCGCGCACTTTTTTTCACTAAGCACTCCCACATTTCACTCTTACACACACACACACACAAACCTTGTAACTCCACTCTACTAACATGCGCGCGCGCACACACACACACACACACAACACTAGTTACACATATGTGCACACATATTACACATATCAAAACATAAAGTCATAAACCTGTGCTCATCCTCCCAAAGCACCTACACATCCAAACACTTACGTACTAATGACCACACACACACACACAGACACTGCTCTTACTAATACCCACACACTAGCACACATTAAACCCACACACACTCACACAGCTGTACAAGCACACACTTATACACACTGTTATACACACACACACACACACTACTGCTGCAATAATAGCAGCACACACACACACACATACACTTTACTGCTACTATTTAAACACATACACCAACACCATTTCTAAGGCCTTAAAACACACCCACACCCACACCCCCACCCCACCCCCTACACACACCCTACCCAACCACCTACCCACCCACCCACCCATGCACGCACCCACACATAAACACTCCCACTACACAGCCCCTAACACAAAACACACACCAGCACTGCTGCATCAGCAGTAGTATACCACCACCACCGCCACTGCTGTAGCAGTTACAAAAACACAGCACTACTGTTGTTCTACAGCCGCAGCATTCATAGCACTAATGCTGCAACAGTTACACACACCCACACATGCGTGCACACACACACACACACAGAGCATCATTGCTGCAACAGTAATAGCATAGCAGTACCACCATTACTGCATGCTACAGCAGTGGTGCTACAGTTGTGATGTTGAGAATGTGTGTGTGTGTGCACGCGCGCATGTGTGTGCATGTGAAATTATGTGTTGCAGGCCGTGTACTCACACACAGCTACACACAGAGCTCCTCACTCTATGCTTTCCACCTTAAAAAACACACTCACACAGTCACATATTTCAGCAATTACACACATATACATATGCAGAACACATATTCACAGGTATACTCACACATTCCCATAAATTACACACACTATATACACTGGACACACACATACACACTCTCTTCACACACATAACCTACTGCAGCCCCTCTCTTAGCCCCCCAGACACACACACACACACACACACCCACTAAAACACATACTAAATCATGGCTATTAGAGCAGCCCCCCTCCTCCCTTCATAGACAAAAACTTACACACAGGATCCACCCACAAACGCATTCACTGAACTCTCACACATAAATCACATACAAACTAAAATTACACCAAAATTGACACACTAGGATTAGAGAAACTAAATAGAGAACACCTTGAGAAAAAAATTTCAATTCCTCTCTCTCTCTCTGTCTCTTTGTGACCAAAGTCCTGCCTCTCTCTTTCTCTTCTCTCTTCGCTGTTCTTTTTCTGTTATGTTCCTTTATTTCTTTTTCCTCTGAATTTCCTTTTTTTCCTGATTTTGTTTTATTTTTGTATTGCTTTATTGAATTCCCTAAACAGTAAAAAGAAACCTTAATTTGACATTAAATTGCATTAGTCACCAAATGCACGAGTAGGAGGGAGTACTCCAAAGAAATTTTCTCTAAAAACTTAACACATTAACGCATACTTTCAAATTTGCTGATTAATTAGCCTCCAAAATTATATAATGACCCCAAAAGTTTTCAAAATAACATTTTGATCCCAAAATTAAATTTAGTTTCCTTACTCTACTAATAATCGAGCATTGCCCAAAATTATTGTCTGTTTATTTTTCGGGTCACAGATAGTTATTTTTAATATCTCAAAAAGTGTGGGATATTACAACATGTGCAAGTCATTTAATAGACAAAGAGACCGGGAGGTCGCTTTAGTACGAGGCCTTAAAACTGAGAGTACAGTCAAGTTCGCCTTAGAAGTAGGGAGTTTAAGGGTTTTAACCATTGTCCTCGAGTGGGTAGGTTAGGGGTAGACTTGAGTTGCGTGAGATATAGAGATAAAAGCACAAATACCACAGTAATAGCATATTGTACATGTTATACAACACACAAAATTACAAAATGATAAAAAAACAATAGAAATTTTTTCAAGTCTAGACCTCTTAGTTTTTAGTCCCAAGTGGAGTCGCGCGCGCTGTAGAGAACCGCCTCAAGAAAATCTCTAGAAGGATTTAGTATAATATCCCGAATATTCTGATATATTTTTATGGGCCAATTTAACTTTTTAACGTTGAATTATTACTATTATTATTTCTCTTAACATCGATTCACTTTTAGCGATGAACTCTTACCTAGCATTGGTATAATATTTTGAGCGGCTTATAGCATCAAATTTGATAGACACTATAATTAAAATATTTAGCGACAATTAATGTTAAAGGTATTTTAGAAATCTTTAGCGACATTTTTTTATATAGTTAGCGTCGATACTTTATGAACAACTTTTAGCTACAATTATAGTAGCGGGTTGGGTAACACTGTAAAAAGTTTCTTAAACACATAGAAGTTTCAAAGTTAACTATTTGGGCCTTTTAATAATAACGTAAAAGGTTCGGGTAGACTATGTGTAATTAGCAAATTAAAAAGGGAAGGGGGTTTGAATTGTAAATTTTAGCCTAGGGTTTTCTACCATGGCTATATATATACATATATTATTACTAGAGTCAGCCGACCCTAGTCTTTGCATATTCTCTATAAGCAGCCGCATCAAAATTGTGCCTGCTATTCCGGAAATCGGTTGAGAGAGAGAAAGGGACACTAAGAAAAAGAAGGAGGTAGGCAACCTTGCGGAAGATCGACTCATCCTTCCAGTAAGTTTTTCCTTTGAATATACAGAGCTACATAAATATAAATATTGAGGGTGTAAACTATATGGGTTTAGAGTGTCATAGGCTGTTGTTGGGTGGATGTTGCATATAGTATTCATGAGTCTTGTATATCCGGTTGACGTGAGAGATTGTGGGTGTTAGTGTGCGAAGGAGAAGGAGAAGAAGAAGGAAGGCAGCGCGACTACCGTGCATGGTGGCACTGTTAATGATCATATGGTATGAAGAAAGGGAAATAGGAGAAAATGGGGGAGGCTGCCAGTGGGGCTGAATTGCAATAGTGGTGCTGTGTTTGTGGCGTGTGAGAATTGAGGGAAAAGGGCAAGGGAAACGGCTGTAGGATAGCTTGTGCGGCGCGGTATCATTGGGGTGTAGGTTGCCGTAAGTAAATACTCCGGCACTGCCGCAATTTTGCCAAAGGAAAATATGAGGACAGCCATGTATGTAGAGGATAAGGAGGGGCTGCCAAAACAGCCCCATATGTGTGTGTTTGGGTGGATGAATGTGTGTTCATGCTGTGTGTGTATATGTGCGTGGAGTTATGCCGAAAACGCAGATCACATACCAAAGGTTTATGCATTTTATAGATGGGTCACGGATAATAGTGGCAAGGTTAGTGTATAGATTAATGGATCTACAAAGGGTTATATACATGTGTGAGCCTTACGCATGAAATATGTGGGAGTAATGTGGAAAAAGAAAGGTTTATTGGGCTGCCAAAATAGCCATATACCTATGAATGTGTGTGAGTGAGATCTTTCAGGTGTGGTGTATTGTGAGTGGGTGTGTGAGAGTGTATATAATGTGAGGCTAATCAACAATCATGTGAGTATATAAGATGTGTGTGTAAGCTTACATGTATAATGGGTATTGCACGTGAAGTAGCCGTGGGTGATGCATGGAAAGGAGGGGGGGGGGGGTACCTTTTGTTTAAAGATATATTTAAACAAATTTTTAAGATATATTTAAGAATTTATTTGGGCAAAACTCAAAGGAGTAACTTATATTACTTTTACAAGATCTACACACAGGAAAAATTTTAGATTTTTCTAAGCTTGGAAAACATGCTAACTAATTTTATCTGAACGAGAAATTTTGGTGTATTTTAGAGTAGTTAATTAAGTTATTAAATTCTGAAACTTCTACAATGATCTTATATAGCTATGATGAGGTACTTTCAAAAGTTTTGAAAGTTTTTAAGGTCATATATAAATTATTTTAGCGTTGTTGGTGGAGTAGCGCTTGATCGCAAATCACGTAACGAATAACTATTAAAACAGTTTACTAAACTATTTTAAGACCATTTCTAAATAGATTTAGGCAAAGTACAAAACAAAAACTTTCTTTATTTTTGAGAAACCTTAGACATGAAATTTTCTGAGATTTTTCTGGGCATGGGAAGTGTCTCAAACAATTTTATATTTAAACAGGTTTTCGAATTATTTAACATAGTAAAAAAAAAATATCTTTAGCCTAGAACTTTACAGTGATCTAAAATTACTGTGATGCTTGAGTGTCTAAAATTTCGTGACATTCCGATGCTGTTTGATATATTTTTAGAACACGAGCTTTAATGCTCAATTTAACGAGTAGTTTAGGGTTCCGAGCGGAAAATTTTCGGTACGACCGTTCTTGTCCAAAAAAAAAAAAAACCCATCAGTGGTTTTAAAAAGACTCTTTTAGGTTATATCTAGGTAGATAATGGTATGTTAGGCATTGAGAGCGAATAGGTAATTTTTACAAAAGTCGAGGGGTGGTTGGGAAAAGTTTACTCACTTAATAAAAGGGATATGGTGTTGACTGATGACACTTTCGGGTTGAAGCACGTATAGGGATATAAAAAGGAAAAGAATGGCATTGAAGGTTCTTGAGCTGGATGTAGCAGAATGATCGTCGCTTCGGAGATTTTGATATGAGGAACGCGTAGCATCAGGTAAGTGACCTTTGATTTGACTAGTGCTTTTACATAAAATATGTTTGCTTATCTACTGTTAAAAAGTGACGTTTATCATCATTGACGTTTTTTTATTTATATTTAATTTCTCTGACATGATTTGCCGAATGAAGTTTTTAATGGTTTTTTTTTTCGTTAAAAAACCGGACCAGCATGTAACTGATAGTTTGCTTAGAGAATGCAACGAAACTTAGATTGGAAATGTTTTGGCATTTGACGTATTTGTGAATATTGAACATGTTGAAAGCTATCGTATTTACGATGAACCAAAAGGTTTTCCTTTTGTTTATTCAATTGTTGTGCCCCATATCCACGGGGAAAAGTTGGATTTCGAGCCCTGGTCAACGGGGCTTGTACGTTGATGCACAGTACTGTTGCTTGTGATTCGCCGTTGCGTCCACAGATTATATTTATCCCGGGAAGTGGTAGGGATTGTGGGCCCTAGTCAGGGAGCGTATACCTTGATAGAATAATATTTATTCCAGGAAGGGGTAAGGATTGTGGGCCCTAGTCAGTGGGCCTGTACACTGATCGTAGCATATCGTTTGAGCTAATGTTGGATTGAACTGGTTGTTATGAGTTTTGTGCTAATGATTTTATACCTCAGTTTTATTTCATGCACTATATTTCATTTACTGGATAATTACTTCATGATTTTAGATTCAAATGTTGCTATGATTTTTTTTAAAAGTGCATTATTTTCTGGCATGCCATGGTCCACCTAGTTGAATCATTGGTTACTTACTGAGCACGTGGAAGCTCATCCCTTACTTATCATTTCAACTTTGAAAGTAAGGTGATGGTGACGAGCATATGAAGGAACAATTTGTCACTGAGCTCCGGAGACTGTATTGGTTGAGTCACTAAAAAGTTAGATTGTTGGGTTAGTTTAGTTGTTAACAAATCAGTGTTAGGATGAGTGTTAGCATAAGTGTTGTATTCAAGTATGAAAATATAATTTAAGTTGTAAAAGTTTTAATTTCCGCTGCGGCATATGTTGGTTTTAGCGAGTAAGACCTGGCAGAGCCCTCGGTTAGAGTCCATTGGGTCTGCGACTGGTCACGTGCCTAGCTCGCGGGCTTACCCGTGGGTTCGGGTCGTGACATTTAGGGAGACTCCATATAAAGAAAAATAAGAAAAACCTAGAAAGTGACTAATAATTTCCAAAGGACAAGTTATCTATCGAAAATAGGGAAATGGGTTCGGGGACTAAGTTATACAGCGGGAAGATATTAGGTACCCTCATACCCTTTTGGTTGATTTTTGACCTTAAACACATAACACATGTAAATATGGAATAAAAACACTTACCTAATTTTATTTCTATAATTTTGGCTTAAACTCGACATTAGGAATCGAATGGCCTACATTTCCGGTCAGACTAACCGGGATCAAAACTGTCTTAGTTCGACTGTGGTCCTACAAGATATGACCTACACTTCGGTCTTACACTCAAACTAAGAAATGAATTTTTTTTAATGATTTTGTACTAAAAATAAATATGGTTGTGGGAAAGGGAGCTAATTCTAGACCACTAAACTGGACTAGAAAATTATTAAATATACCTCACGAGTCTGCTTGTCTAGATGGCTCAGGAATGCTATACAAAGGATCCATGATGCAAGAGATTAGAGACTCTTTTTAAGTGAATTATGAAAGGCTTATTACTCTAAAGACTTGATGCACCACTTCGAGGAGAAATGATATAAAAGCTCTAGGAAGAAAAACTTAAATCCCTGAATATATACGCCAAAGCCCCTCCTCTGTATAAAGGTCAAGGATGCCAAAAATGATTAAGATTGTCACATCAATCTATAATCTAATAATAAGAAAGAATACTTGATAAAGTACCAGATTAACAAAAGTCAACTAACTGGCCGGTTCGTAAAAAACTGGCCGTTCATCGCATAATTTCATAATACGTTTCTTCATGAAGTTTAAGAGTATTATCTGGCCTTAATTCGGTAATGATATCTGGCTTTCTAGATTGGGTGTATCGAATTTGGCAATTATCTTTATATCTCATATAAATCAATGATTTAATCACTTACATTAAGGATAATGTAACGCCCCAGATTTATTTCCGGTGCGTTAATGCCAAATACACAAAGAGCAGATAAAATCCTATAATTATCACAAGACTACTAAATGGTAATTCAGAGAATTCACTAATATTCCCAAAATACATCAACATTTAACACAAAGGCCCCAAACCTTTATACAATTGAAGTACTTCGACACGGAGTTTCTCAAAATAAAACCTTAATAATAACAATATGTCTCAATCATTACACTCAAAATATCAATACTAACTCTGAAACAAAGGCAGCTAATTCTTGATCACTCAGCTAGCCCTTCGATCCCAAAGTCTCACCTACTGATCACCTGAAAGGAGAAACCATAAGGGGATGAGCCAAATGCCCAGTAAGGTTGCTCAAGGACCAATCAACGGAAACAAAAATGTCTGAGAAACGAGATTTCAGAAGCATAAAAGTTCAAACGGAACAGACATCAAACTAGATATCGAATGTCAAATTGTAACTGAATACAGAGACAGACACTAGAGAGCCATTCAGAAAGTGGTCACACACGTCACTACTAACATATGAGACCGGTTCAGAAAGTAGATCGCGATCTCTAGCTAAACTCCCCTGAGCTAGCCCACGTTTCAATCCACGCGGGTAAGTCAGACATAAGTCACATACACTGTGACATGGCTCATAGAGTTATCAAAATAAAGATTTCAATTTAACAAAATCAAATATCGGACATGTCAAACAATATACGGAGTTTATGAAATAATGATAATCTCTAAAACGAATGATATCAACATCCTAACTTCTAAGATTAAACGAATTCGACAGAAATTGACTTTCACAAGTCATAGCATTGAGAACAAGTTATTCATAGTAAAGCTCAAAGCAAAGAGGAGAAGAAGAATCACTTAACTCAATTCGAAGAAATTTAGATTTCAAAAAGAAACTAAGGACCTATAAGAGCGATTGGTCCATTGCTTATTTGAATTTCGAAAATAACCCTTACCTTAGCCAAGCTTTTGAGAAATACACTCCTTAAGCTCCACTTTAGAACTTCCAAACTTTCCAAGGCTTCTTCGTCTTCTTCTTCTTCTTTTCTCTCTCTCTCTCTCTCTCTCGCACGCAAAGGAAGAAGAAGTAGAGAACCCAAAAACGCTAGAGAGGAAATAAAATGACTATTTATATGGGACAAAATGTTTTAGTTTTTATTTAACCGAAAATAGTTTTCGGTCGACCGAATCCAACAGAGGTGAAAATGTTTCATTTTTTTTTCAATTCGACCGAAAACTTTAGTAGCTTTATTCTACACACAAAAATCTTGTCATTTCATTCGGCCGAAAATTTTTTTAGTTGGCCAAAAACTTTTTAGACGGTAGAAAACTTTTTCTGCCGAAAACTTTTTAGTCGACCGAACTTCAGAAACAAACCCCAAATCATTTTCTTAATTTTAACAAAAGACCACAAACTTATTTATTCAAAAATACTAATTTCACATAGAATTTTTTTGGGATATTACAGATAAATTACAAAATAATTCCTTAAGTTTTTTAGACAAAACATAATCTAGACATGGACTGGACTGACCCGTTTGGACTAGACTGAGCCTAATGTAATTGGACAACTGGACCGGATCACTGGACTAGAATGCTAGAATGGACTACTAGATTAGACTGGACAACTAAATTGGATGGGACCAAATTAAATTTATTAAGTTATATTTTTAGGCCTTACCCTAAGTAATAGACTCTAATTAATAATGAAGCCCAATAATTATTCATTTCATAATAATTACAAAAATGGGGTGTGTATAGATGATCTGGGCAAAAGTTAGAGCAAAACAAAAAATAAAAAACAAAAAGCCCACTAGGTCAAAAACCTTACAAAGGGTGACCTAGGCAAATGTTAGGGAAAAAGAAAGAAAAAAATACTATTAAGTCCTATCAGTAACCAAAGAGTGATCTGTTGTCATATTCGTCCTTTATTTCCCAAGGAGGATAATTAGTCCCATCTAGGAAAATAGTCGAGCCAAATTTTGACTTATCTTTCCTTCTGAAAGTTAACCTCTCTAGTGTGCGAACATTTTCCTCTTGATTTTCTACTTCAGCCACTAAATCATTCTCTGCCTTTTCAACCTTTATCCCATGTGGTTACCTTCAATCAACCCTACCCTGAGCCTATGCATTTACCTCATCTTCATAATCCAGAATAGCCTTGGCAGTCAGCCATTTTCTTCGTGGATTATCTTTTGTAGCTGGTAGAGACTGTCTGATCGAAGGACCGTCAGAGTGTAAGGCTTGTATCGGATTTTTTTCCTTATTAAACTTCTCTTAAAACACCTGAGAGCCGATCAAAGATCGCCGGGTCCATATGACTCTGGTCTCTTCTTTTGTTTAAGCTCGATAGAAGCCCTAAATTTCACTTTGCATATAGAGTCTTGGGAGTCGGGCCCTAAGCCTTCTTGGGAACCAGATTCTTCTTTAGTAGCCTTGTTGAGAAATTTAAGTTCCCTACTACTTGGAAAATTCCAGAGCAATTTAGCTTGCGATCTGTTCTAAGTAGCCAAATCATCTCCTAAGTGTGAGGCCAGGGCCAATTGTAGAAGAATCTAACATTAACAGAGGATCAGAAGCTACACCATTAATGTACACCCCAGCATTTATGGAATGATGACGATATGGATGGGTCTCTAAACCATGAGAGATAGTCTGAATCCGAGAAGAATTGAGTTATTGCACTGGGAAGAGATTGTTGTATGATGCCATAATAATTTGCTAGTAAACAGGCTGCCTAAGAATCTGATAAGCAAAGTAAAAATATGAAGAACGTAGTCCTATGTGCTACCCAAAAGTCTACAGAATGGGTCCATGAGTTTTCCACCAGTTTTAATACCAACGAATAACTCTTGATTATGTGTATAGAAAAATTGGGTCCAGGCATCAACACCTGAATGACCCTCAAAGAGTAAGGATGGTACCCCACCTCAGTCAGTATAGCTATCAAGCGCATGTGATCAAAGAGCGACATGTAGAAAAGTAAAGGGTGTCATCGAACGCTGCACTAGGATCTCTATACACTTTACTATAACATTCATGGTTTTTTCTACCACTACTGCAATTAAGGTTTTCCCTTAGAAATACATTTGAGAGACGAGGTTCGCTAACCTTACATTAGCAATTCCAGGGCTAACAATAGTAAGATACTGAGCAACCAGACATAGTGTTAAAGTAACCATCCGACCACTTGCATACTGCTTGTCATTATATGTCCCGTTTATCAGAAAATATTCCATCACAGAAGAAAGTAGGATGTGCTTACTGCAAATGAAAGACCTTGGCCACTCCCCACTAACCTCTAGCAAGTGCATGAGTGACATGTGATATCTCTCGTGCATAACAAGAATGGCGATTGGTAATTCTATGGGAATATCCATCAAAGCCTCAAATTTCTCATATGTAGAGCAAAGCTCATCAAGGCTGAACCAGAAAACATGATCTAGGGGATCCCAAAATTTGCAAACTGCCTGGAGAATATCCTCATGGATGATAACAGTATGCAAACTCATGATTGACTAAAGATGAAGGCGTCCATCCAAGTCAATGAGTTTTACCTTATTGAAAAAGTTGGCAAAAAATTGGAATTGAATCTCAAAAGCTATTAGAATGTCTTCAGAATCCATTGGGTTTTACCTGTGAAAATTGGTATCATCTACCTTTAAAGACATGTATCTTGACTATATACAGGAAAAAACCCTAAATTTTATAGAGATAGGATCAAGATTTTTTTAAATTACAGATGAATAGGATTGTTTTTAACAAATTGATGAGTTTTCCTTCTTTTATCTCTATTTGTAAGGATCAATCATTCTGACCCAAAAGAAAACTTATATCAGATTAATCGTCTAGTTTTACCTTAAAGGTGAAATTCTCTTCTGATCAACCGACCTGTTTTATGCCCAAAATAAAAAAAATTCAAAGTGTCCTTACTGTCAGTGTTGAGAGAGTTTTGGCACGATTTGGCTGCTTGAAGGCCAAACCCTATACCTGTTCACAAAGTAATCCACTTCCAATTTTTTACATACTTGTCTCTTTCGGTGCAATGTGTGTGCATGCACATCAAAATAAAGACATTTTACACAGGATTTTTACTAGGAAATAAAATCTCCACTAGAAAATAAAATTTATAACATGTAAAATAATGTTTAATCAATGACTAGCTAAAGAACTCATAACTAAAAGACTACGTTAAGATCAAATAAGTCTCCAATTTACTTTTTCTGGGGCATTTTTGGGCTTGGCTCCTCCTCGTTAGTAGATCCTGAGGCCTCTTCATCTACTCTTCTTCATACTCTTCATCCTCGACATCATGGGATGAGTCCCGTTGTTAGGGCTCGGTCATCGCATTGGGCTTCTTATATGTCTTGTATAAGATGGTGGTGACCCAAGTGGAGTGGTGAATAGGTAACTTTTCAGACTCTGAGGAGGCCTAAGGCTTTCTCCTTGGTCACTCTCGCAACCTCCTTCTCTTTTTGTGGTGCCAATCCGGTTTGTAAACAAGCCTTAAGGGAACCCGTCTTGTCACCTGTCTTTTTTCGACCTCCTGTCAGAGTTCCCTCAGGGTTTAAAAAGCAGTAGCACCAAAGTCTAGGGAACGCTCGCAGTGCTTGGCACTCGATCTACCACCTGATGGCGGTTTCAAGGGGATAGGTATAGGTTCACCTATAGTCTCTCCTGATAGCTCCTGCACCTTCACTAAGTCATGAATAGTAGACAATATGTCCTTGAAACTATGAATCATCCCGTAAGCGATTCTCAGTAAGTCGCTGGGAACATACAAAGTGAAGCATGAGATTTGAGTCAAGCAAAGAAAATGAATTTTATGTGGTAGAGGTAAAAGGGCTAACTTTTTATCCCCTACACATCCTCATCCCTCTTAAGCCTAGGTATCGGCTCTGTCTTGTGACCCTTAGCCCTTAGAAACACATGTACTTACCAAGAAGGGAAGGGGATCCCCTCTGCAGTATCCTCGTCCTTGCCCTTTCCCTTCCTACGCTGAATCTTCTTTGCATACTCTGCCATCAAAAGAAGAGCTAGATCCTCCCGCATGAATGCCTTCATGCGCGAGGGTCGTTTAACCACCTTAGGGAGGACACCATAACCCCCCTCCATGAAGCTCTGCCTCAGCTTTTGGTCTAGCGTCCCAGTCTAATACATCTCCACTAGTCGGGATCCAAGGGTCGACCATCGAGTGATTATAGAATAGTACTCGCTCGCCCAGGTAAAACTCCTCTTGGGAGTATCCTACCAAGAGAGCCTGACACCAAGTGAGCTCCAGCTCCTATAGCTCCTCGAGCTGCCACTTGGATAGGGATCCTTGAAAAGGAAAAAGACATGAGTTTTAATAGATAGAGAATGAACATCAATGTGAGGATCTAGGAGAGAAATTTACCAAGTGCTGAGTCAAACCATTGAAGCTATTCTGGTACGTTCCTATGAAAGCCCCAACCCTCTCATCATGGCATTTTTACCGATACATCAGCGGTCTTGTCTCATCTGTATGCCCCTCTCCCAGTCACGGTGAGCATGACCCTAAAACCTCATAAGCCCAAACCTCTGATCAAGATAAATTGTGAGTGTATCGAGTGCATGGAAAATATCAGAAAAAGTTCAAGATCAGAGACATACCTCCCAAGCATTATAATAGCCCATGAAACTTGAGGACTGACCTTGATATACTGAACCTATTGAGTGGTATAGATGGCCCATGGCCGGAGTACTCTAGTCATAACATCCCCCAAAGTTCTTACACAACAAAGTTAAACTGAATCATCTATGTTGCTAAACAGTGTTTTTCCCAGCAAACATAGCAAAAACCACTAGACCTACCGATTAATCGTTGCCTCATTGACGTCCCCCAATGCCGTACCCTCATAATGGGATCGGAATGTAGCATGAAAACTGGAACAGCCGCCATTGGATAGGCCTCCCTTACATGCCAATACTCATGATATTTGCAAAGTCTTACAGGATAAGTGTGGCCTCCCCGAACGATAGATGGAACGTGTCGGTGGAATTCCACCAACGCTCCATCAAATTCAACAAATTATTTTTACTCTGACTAAAAGCATGCAACCCATTCAAAAACAAATTAAAATCAGTTTCAACTATCTGATTCTCTACCAAAATTAGTACTTTCCCCCACGACCCTCGTACCAAATTCGAGGAGCCCCTGCACTGGATGTTCGAGGGAAGGGGTTGAAAAAATTAAAGGAAAAAAAAGACTTAAGAACCTCCCAGTTTGTGCCTGAAACATGTGTAAACAAATAGAAAAATATCATGTTGGACCCTACATTGCAGGGGAAACACATGGGGTAGAATAGTGTGTGAATGTCCACGTGAAATTTAGAGACAAGAGATGAGAAAAGTACCTCATCCATGAAAAAGCTATAGCTGAGGTGTGCATCTTGATTCGGGGTGAGGATTGAGTGATCGTCTGTGTGAATCGTCAGCTAGAAAGGAGACATGGCCAATTTATGGTCCTCCCTCATGCTCTCTCCTTATGCGTTGGAATTCCATGATTATGAACAAAATTGGTGTCTAGAATGAAGATAATAATCTTTTGAGTCGAATTTGAGAGAGAAAGAATTAGATTATGAGATAAAGTCTGCGTGAAACATTAAAATCGAGCAAAATCTGAACGGATAAATCGATAGGTTTTCCCTTTCAAATCTGTCAAACTTACTAACCAACTGATTGGGTTTTGACATTTTTTTTTGCGCTCTCAGCTCTCTGACTAACCAACTGGTTTTCACATTTCATTTTTTCCTTTCCAACTCTCTGATCAATCGGCCAATTTTTGGTCCCTATATCAAAAAAAAAAAAAAACCTACATGACGTTGGCTTGGGCGAATTTTCAAAGTTTTATTATGTGCATGCTTGTGCGTGTTTTCTTGCACACCAGGTTGGTAAATCCGACAACCCTAGGATTTGATACTCAGTTCAATGATGTTGTGCATATCAATTTTAAATGAATTGATATATATTTAGCACTTAACGACCATCTATCATTGGACATTGTTGGCTCCAGCTTTAAGTGATATTTATGATGTTTCATTCTTGTATCTAAGCGATTAACCGCTTGAGGACATCATTGTTTCCGGCCTATAACTATAAGTCCTAATTTTAACAAACTATTTGCCGTTTGAGTACGCCATGCCACTAGCACTTAGTCAAATTATCACTTTAACTGTCGACCACTCAAATCGATGTGGCGGCTTTAATAATGGGCAAATATGTTCTCTATTTTTGTAGACGGATACTTAAATTGATTTGTTAGCTCTGGTAATAGGCAAGATTGCCTTTTTTATATCTACGTGATTACCTAACTCAATTTAGTGGCTCTGGTATCTAGATATAAGGCTTTGTCCTTCGACCTCACAAATCGATTTTGGTGGCTCCAAAAAAGGATAGAGTTATCATTTGGATGACCAGTCGAATTGATTTGATGGCTCCAGTAGCTGGATGCAGGTTTTTATAAGCTTTTGTCTGTCAACCACACAAATCGATTTGGTAGCTTCAGCAACAAACTAACATCCGAACACTAGATGATCCATCACTGTCGTTATTGTTTCCAACTTCGAGCAGCATTTCTTGTTCCGAACTACAATGGTCTGATACATAGAAAACCCTCAAAAGATCTGACCTCACGTCAATGTAATTATCTACGAGTCCGTGCAGAGTCTTGTGGTTTTTCCGTATTTTCACTATAAAAACGTGTTGTTTTTGTGATGTTAGCCCACACGTGAGCTCTCTCACTAAGGAGCTCCGTAGGCACCCATTTTTGTAGCCTTTTTTATTCATTGAATACTTAGTGGGCTTTGTTATTAATTAAGTTTATTAATATGGGTGTAATCCTAATAGTATTGTAAAAATAATTAATTTAATCTGGTCCATGATTTAGTCCAGTCCAATTATCCAATCAAGTTCAATCAACTACTTGGGCTTAGATCAATCCATCTAGTTGAGTCTGATCCATGTTACAAAAATGTGATTTACTTAGAAGATTTCAGATTATTTTGTGATTTATTCTTGAGGCAAGTGGTTAATCCTTGATTTATATAAAATATAGAGATAGTTCCCCACTCTGGTAGATCTCACTTGATAAAATAAGAGATAATTACTGAATTAGGGGCAAATAATGTCCCAAAATTCGAAATAAAATATGAATGGGTTAGTTTTCGACAAATGGGCAGGTTGTTGACTTCTCTCAGTTTCTAATTTTTATCAAATATTCTATTTTATCTCTTAATCACAAATTGAGATGGTCATTCTATCATTTATGGTGTCCTAGACTTCTATAAATAGGGTCTTTGAGCTACATTTTCAAGGACCAATTACTCTAGAGCTTTTATAACATATTTCTCAGAAGTGTTATATCATATGTTAAGATAATTTAGCATTTCATACTCATTTCTGTATCTTCAAGTCAATTGCATTTCGGATCCTTCACAAAGCATTCCCTGGTCTTCTAAGTAAGTGCACTGCCGAGGTATATTTTTTGCTTTCTGGGCTAGTTTCATATAATGGTCTAGAGTATTTCCCTTCCTCGCAATTACAATTTCATTACCCAAAAACTACATAAAAAAGAGTCATTTTATTTCTTAGTTCGGGTCTTCGACCGAAATGTAGGTCGCCTCCCATAGGATCCGAGTCGAGCTACGATGGTTTTGATTCTGGTTTGTCCGACTAGATATATAAGCCATTCGGCCCCTATTGTCGAGTTCAAACCAATAATGTAAATTTGGGATTATGGTTTGTTTTGTGCATATTTATGTGTTTAAAGCCAAAAATCAATAGAAATAAAGTAGAGACTGAAAGGGTATGACGGGTGCCTAACACCTTCCCTTCGTATAATGTAGTCCCAAATCCATTTTTTTTTTATTTCTAATAGACTAGTTAGTCTTTGGACATTTTTAGAGTCATCTTTAGGGGTTTTCTTACTTTCCTTTTGCTCAATAAAACAAGATGGCGAATGCTAAGTTTTTAGACCTTTTCGGGTCTATTCGAGGCGGTTCATAAAAATACAAGTTTTGTAGTATACCTTACATGAATGTGAAAAGTTTTGTAAAGAAAATGGAATTTCACATCAATTTACCATGCTTCAAACACCACAACTGAATGGGTTGTCTGTGAGAGGAAGAACATAACCATTCTCTATATGGTTAGGTGCATGTTGAAAGAAAAGAAATGTCCTAAAGAATTCTGGGGAGATGTTATTGATCACTTGAGGAAGCATGGAGTTTATGCAATATCACACCTAAAGAAATGTGGAGTTCACAAAGCCAAAAGTTGACCATTTGAGAACCTTTGGCAGTGTTGCATATGCCAAAATACAAGAAAAAAATAGGACTAGGCTTGAAGATAAAAGTCAGAAGTGCAAGCTGTCGGGTTATAATGAAAATTCTTATAGCCATAAGTTGTGATGTTAAGATATGTTCAGTTTAATGAAGATCAGCAATGTAATCGGAGTGATGAAGAACAAAACAGAAACTTGTTTTAAAAGATGAACAAGCGCAAATAAGACAATGAGTAGAAGATGCCATCATCCCCACTACAACAAGCTAAAATTATGCCATTTCCAAATGGTTATACTAATCTAGCTCAAAGGAAGATGAGGAGCATTCAAGAGTATACAGTGCTACACAAAGAATTGATTTTGATGATTTTAGCATGCTATGTCTTTTTATAGGTTTTGATTGATTATTTTTGCTTGCTATGTCTTTTTACAAGTTATTATCTATGGACATTTGAAGAAACTTCTCAAGAATCTAAGCGGAGAAAAGCTATGGGGGAATGAAATGAATGCTATCAACAGAAATAATTCTTAGGAGCTCACTACGCTTCCTATGGGACACAAGGCAATTGGAGTCAGGTGGCTGTTTGAAACAAAAATAAATGCACAAGGACGGGTAGAGAAGCACAACGCCGGGTTTGTAGCGAAAGGTTACAACCCGCAATATAAAATAGATTATGAAGAAGTGTTTGCACCAGTTGCTAGGCTTGAAACAGTGGGGTTGTTAATCTCTTTAGTAGCCCAAAAGCTGTTAAAGTTGTCTCTGATGGAAGTGAAGTCGGCCTTCTTGAATGGAGATCTTGAAGAAGAAGTGTACATTAAGCAACCTTTAGATTCATTATTTAAGGGCAAGAAGAGAAGGTATGTACGCTAGCTAAAGCTCTCTATGGGCTTAAGCAAGCACCACGAGCATGGAATTCCATAATCGTTGCTTAATTTGTTCAGAACGGCTTTTTACAGGTGTCCATATGAGCATGCTTTCTATGTAAAAACTAACTCTCAAAGTGATGTATTTTTGTTTGCCTATATGTAGATGATTTAATGTTTACAGCAATAGTCCTTCCATTATTGATGAGTTTAAGCAATCTACAGTGGAGGAGTTTGAAATGACATATTTAAGACACGTGGCTTTTTTTTGGGAATTAAAGTAAAGCAAGGCAGCAACAAAATTTTCATCTAACAACCAAAATATCAAAATTGTGAATAAGTTGGCTATGAAGATTTTCAACCAATTGATATTCTAGTTGAGTGTGGCACCAAGCTGACAAAAGGAGCAGGAGAATTGGTGAATCAAACTTATTACAATAGCCTTGTTGGGTGCTTACAATTTTTAACTTGCATAGACCTGAAATTTTATTTGGAGCTAGTTTGGTAATAGATAAATGGAGAATCCAAGAACTTCTCAACTACTGGCAGCCAAAAGAGTAATGAAAATTTGGTAACGAAACTTCCAATTATGGTTTGTTCTATCCATCTTGACAGAGCTTTGGACTTGATGGTTATAGTGATAGTGATTGGGTGGATATTGTAATGATAAGAAGAGTTCTATTGGTGTTGCGTTCTTTCTTGGAGAAGCAACATTTACATGGTCTTTTAAGAATCAATCCAAATTTGCAATTTTAACTTGTAAAGCAGAATATGTTGCAACTGCTGAATTGGGATTTCCCTATTGGTCCAGGTTTCTTGTGTTTGTCATGCCATTTAGTTGAGGAAATTGTTTGAAGAATTACAGCAGAGGTAAGCAGGTGCTACCAGGATTTATGTTAATAGTTCCATTAGCAAATAATCCAGTTCATCATGAACGATCGTAGCACATTGATACTCGTTTTCACTTTAAAAAGGAGCAGCATGTGAAGTAGAAAGAAGTTAAGCTGACTTATGTGAAGATAAGTGTGCGAGTTGCTGGTATATTTACAAAGCCTCTCAAAGCTGATATGTTCCATTATTCGCAGAAGAAGCTTGGAGCCATGGCACTAGAAGATACAAGTTTAAGGAGGGATAATGCTGAATATTAAACTTGTTTAATTAATTGCAAGAGTACAATATAAAGTGTTCTAGTAGTGGAATAGAAACACATTGATTTAGCATTAAGTTTAGTACTTTGAGACTTGTAAAAGTCACTGCTAGAAGTTTCTTGCTAAGCCTATATAAACTACGTACTTTGCACTTTAAGTAAACCAATAAACACAGAGAGTTTCTAGATATTGAGAGTGATGATTTCTGGCTTTGTACAATATAACTAACCAAATGGTGATATTGCTTTTGTGGTGTTGTGGGGGCTGATGGTGGCGGCAGCAGGTGGACGAGAGATTGACGAGATGAAGCAAACTTAGACAGAGACGTTGTGGTGGCTTCAACGGTTGGAGATGGGGTGTGGGGTTAGCAAGATGGAGGCGGTAGTTAAATGTGGAGACGACCGTGGTTGGTGGTGGTGGGTGGGATGTACCCCGACAGTGGGGAATGGAGGTGTTGATGGGGTTTGTGATGTGGTCTAGTTCTGGTGGCAAAAGAAAAAGAAGAGAAGAGAACAACGACAAAACAGACTTTGGTGAAAGAGAATTGCGTCTGTGTGTTGCGCCACATATATAATGTGGTGTATTGAGTATTTCTTTTATTACAATGGAATATTTTTCTCTCACTTTAGATATTGGAAAAAATGGCGCATTTTCTTAAAAGTGAAGAGAACGTCATATAGTCTTGCGCCCTGCTCTTGACTTCTTAAAAAAGTATTTGAAGATGTCCACACACATGTGGTGAACGACTTCAGATGAGTTGGGTAGAAAGAGCCCATCCTGACGCTGGGTGTGATGGGCTCCACACCACGTGCACACGCGCGCGCGCACACACACACACACACGTGTGTTACACATAAATCTGCAATGATTTGGCAATTGCCAACCATTTATGCGAACGGTTACGATAGCCCTTGTGGGGGGGGGGGGTGGGGGGGGGGGTGGGGGGGGGAGAGAGAGAGAGAGAGAGAGAGTAGTCCATGACAAAGCTTTAGTTGTTTGCCATTCAAAAACTTCTGTTCAAGTCCATAATGCGCTTGGGCCGACCTCGACACATTTCACCAGTCATAATACGGCCATTTGAGCATGAGGTCAGCCCATAGTGCCTTCACATCCAAAGTTTCTGCAGGCTCCATTGGTTCCAATGTATGAGAAATAAGTATGTTGGTTTGGTTTTGAGCAAGTTCACCAACTACATGCTCTTGAATCCGTTGGTTCATTTCATCACAAATTTATATATGAAAAGTACGTAAATCAAGCTTGATACAGCTAAAACTACACCACCTATCTATGAGCGACATGTGGCAGTTGAGATTCATGGCCAATCCTAATTATCTACGAATTTGGAGGTTGCCTTATCCGTCCAAATCCGTGGAGTTAAAATTCTAAAAGGATCCTAATGAAATCATGAAGGATTAGTGCGTGATCCTCAAGGAACTTAACGCAATCCTAATTGACCTGACCCAAATCTGTCCATCAAGACTCGCAAACCTGTTGGGAGTATTCCTCCTACGACTATATAAAGGGGTCTACCCCCCAGGTATGAGACAAGCTCACACATACACATTGTGTTCTTATTGCTTCTCAGAGTTTTATATTGTTAGCCATCTCTGACTTAATTATCGGAGCGTACTCTCGCCGAAACCCCACCCGTTGGTCACTCTGTGTTCTCTTTTGCAGGCTTATCTCTGGTGTGGTTCCTGATCCAGTTTTTAGTTGCAATAGGTTGACGCCATCTGTGGTACCCTCAGGGAACATGGCCAATCATTCTTCATCTAGCGACTCTTACGTAGTCGTTCTCAAAACCATCATAGCTCTCGTCGACTCAGTCGTTCTCGCGACCAACGTTCGACACCTTCACATCGTTGTGCCGGTTCTGCAAAAGATGTCCATATTAATGTGACATCTACTAGTCCGGAATCAGAGTCTAGATCTCGGAGAAACCAATCTCCAACATCTACTCTGAAAAACGGGGACCTTCGTCATTGTTTGAACCATCAACTGTTTAAAACACCCCATGCCGACCTTATAAAAGAGATCCATGAACTAAAAGATGTCATAAACATTCTTCAAAGAAAGCTCAACATGGCGGTGGATCGATCGTCTACCCATCATTCTCATCTTGACCCTACTGACCTTCGTCTCCATCTCACCTCCAAATCAAGCTACGACCATAAATACAGATCAGCAACCGATCCAACATTCAATCCCAAGGAGAAGAGCGGAGAACACACAACCAGGAGCGAATCATGCTACTGTCGTGATCCATTGGTCGAAGGCAGTACCAATTCCTCTCCCGAACAGGTCGCCAAAACTGAAACCCCTCAAAGATCTATCCACAGAAAGAGGACGCCTGAGTTTCTTGTAGAGTGTACATTACCTGAAGACCCCCCTTAGTTGGTGATTTCTGTGGTTCCAGACCCTTGGAATCTTTATGTAGACGGTTCTTCAGCCGTTGGTAGAAGTGGAGCCGGAATCATTCTTATCAGTCCAGAACGTTTTATTGTTGAATATGCACTTTGCTTTGGATTTCAAGCCTCAAATAACGAAGCGGAATATGAGGCTCTTCTCACGGGGATAAGGCTAGCAAATGCTTTAAGGGTGAATTCACTATCAGTTTATAATGATTCCCAACTGGTAGTCAACCATGTCTTGGGAAATTACGAGGCCAGAGACGAATGAATGGCTCAGTATCTCCACTTAGTTAAGACTTCGACTTCGATATTTAAAAACTTCACCATTCGTCAAATTCCCTGAGATTTGAATATTCAGGCGGATACATAATCAAGGCTCGCATATGCCGAAGTAATAAATGTCCGACACTCAGTTTACCTTGAATTCCTCAAGGATCGTAGTATCAGTTCTCAAACTAAAATTGGAATGATAGATCAAGAACTCTGTTGGATGGAATGATCATCAAATACTTGTCTACAAGCGAACTATCAAGTGAAAGACATGAGGCGAGGAACCTCCGTGTCAAAGTTGAACGGTATGCATTAATGGAAGGAGTTCAATACAAGAAATCATTTAGCCTTCCTTACCTCAGATGCCTATGCCCATCAGAATCCTTATAAAAATTACAAGAAGTACATGAAGGGATGTGTGGTCAACATCTTGGAGGAAGGACATTAGCTCAGAAAATCCTAAGGTAAGGATATTATTGGCCAATGATGCAGAAAGATGCCATTTAATTTGCATGAAAGTGCGACAAATGTCTGAAGTTTGCCCCAGTATCGCATACACCGGTCACCCCCTTAACTTCGGTTATATCTCCAATTCCTTTTGCAATATGGGGAATGGATCTGCTAGGTCCTTTCCCAGTAACATCTGGACAACGACGATTTGTGATTGTGGCAATAGACTACTTCACCAAATGGACTGAAGCATAATCTCTAGCAACCATTACTTCAACCAAATGTGAGGACTTCTTTTGGAAAAATGTGGTCTGCCATTTTGGAGTACTAGGAGCTTTGGTCGTTGACAACGGAAAGCAGTTTGATAACAGCAACTTCTGAAACTTTTGCACCAATCTTTCGATTGATTTAAGATTCACCTCTGTAGCTCATCCGCAATCCAATGGTTAGACTGAAAATATGAACCAAAGCATCTTACAAGGATTGAAGAAAACGCTAGATAAGGCTAAAGGCGCATGAGTTGATGAACTCCCCAAGGTGTTGTGGGCTTACCCAACAACTCCACATTTGGTCACAGGAGAAACACCTTTCTTACTCTATTACGGAACAGAACCAATGTTGCCTATTGAGACAGGAGTTTCAACAATGCGGGCTTTATACTTCAGCGAAGTAAACAATGAAGTTGGACTCCCAACGAATCTTGATTTGGTAGAAGAAGCTAGAACTCAAGCCCATGAATGACCCGTTGTTATAAAACAACGAGTCGCTCGTTATTACGATCAGGGAGTTCGGTCCAAACAGTTTAGAGAGGAAGATTTGGTCCTTTGCAAGTTAAAAGTCTCCGATCTGAAGACAGTGACGGGAAAGTTATCTCTAAATTAGGAAAGATCTTACCGTGTTATAATGGTGCTCAAACCAGGTGCCTATACACTGGGAACACTTTCGGGAGATCCCATCCCTCGTACTTGGAATGCTGAGAACTTGCACATGTACTACCGGTAGCATCTTGCCCCAAGGCAAGACACTTCTTTTCGGGGGGTAAGGGGCCAGACCTTATCAAAACTCCAATTTTTCTAGAAATAGTGTTTAGTAGATTTTTTCAAAATAATGGGCTGCTAAGCAATCCAGTGTTAACTTTATCTTTTGCTTGAGCAATAAAGTTATTTTTCTAAGCATTGTTGTAATACAAACTTAGCCAAGTATTCTGCCAGAGCAGAATGCCCACCGAACACTCTGCCTGAGCAGAGTGCCAAACTTAGGCAAAACATTTTGTTCGAATAAAATGATGGTCAAACACTCTGCCCAAGCAGAGTGCCAAACTTAGACAAAACATTATGTCCAAACAGAATGATGGTCAAATACTCTGCCCGAGAAGAATGTCTAAACTCTTGCTTTTTTACAAAAATACAAGTGAGAATAGGCCAAACGGATTAGATACAGATCTAAGTCTGTGAAGAAACAAAAGTTAATGGGGGCTTTGTCACTCCATCAAAGCTTTTACTTCTTCGATGTTTAAGCCGAGCGAGGGTGCTCGACCTCTTTGCCAACCCTGTAAGAGACGAACAAAGGGTTTAAGTCAAAGTAAAAAACACTGTGTGGGAATGGTAAAATAAACCACATGAAACACATAGTCAAATAAAAGTGCCATCAAATAGAAAAGATAGAGTTTTACAAAAGCCCTAAAAAAGGGGCATCAAAACACTCGATCTGAAAATAAAGAGCCTAGACATAAACACTAAATCTAAAGCTTAGGGGCATTGCCTGAAGGGCCTTCCTCTGGGGGATGAGAAGCTACAGCATCCCCTGCCTCCGAAGGCATAACTATCTCCTAGATAGAGACACGACTGCAGGCATAACAAAGTTATCCAAAGGGATGTCAGGGAAGTGCTCAGCGAACATCTCCTTGGCCTTCATGAAGCCCATCTCATAGATCTCCAAGCCATCGTCCGTTTGCTTCTTCAGCCATTTTTCCCTGGCATTTCCATCGAGGAAGTTGCGGATGTCTTGGTCACGAGCTTTTTCCACCTTCTTCGCCTCTTCAGCTATCTTCATCTTTGACAGTTCCAATATCTTCTTCAGAGTCTCACTCTGAACTATGTAGTCAGCCTCTTGCTTGCTCAACTCTTCGGCACGATGGGTGGCTTCCTATGCCTCCTTAATGGCATCCCTCTTCTGCTGAGCTTCTTTAGCTGCCACCTGCCTCGCCATCTCAAAGTGAGACAACATTACAGACCTGCTAGCGTACATCTAGAATAAAGATTGGAACAATTAGCTAAATAAAAGTTGAAGGTGAAAACAAAAACTAGTTGGGGGAAAGAGTATTACCGTATACACAGCTTGAGCAAAAAAACAAGCGAAAGTCTCATGAGTCTGGTTCTGGAAAACTTCCTTGTCTCGAGGAAGAACTCTATGAATAAGATGCTGCTCTGAAATCTAGCTATCTGGTATCCCAAGGTCATCGCCCCTAAGTGTCCACCTCAATCGAAAGATGGGATCCTCATCTATAGACACTCCTTCACCAATCTGTGGAGACAAGTTAGGAGGAATAATCCTTGCCTTCTTTGGAACAGGGGACAGCCCCACACTTGGCTGCTTTCCTTTCTTTTCCCCTTGGCTTTTTAAAGCACGTTGAGAAAGGAGACTTGTGGCGATTTCCCGCTTCTACTAGCCATTTCTGTAATGAATAAAGGAATCTATACGGGAATAAACATTGAAACAAAGACTGAAACCAAGAACCTATATAAAGCACACCTAGAGGAACATTCTCAACATGTGACATGCTAGGGACAGTAAGAGAATGAGGAGAAATCAAAGGTCCAGCTAGAATAGGCTTGAGGCGAATAATCTTTGCCCACTATAACTGCTCTTCCGAAAGAGGCTCATCAATGGAAAGACCGCCTCAAAGCTTAATGTGACTACGAATGTTCTTGGTGAGATTATTAAAAGTAGGCTTGCCGGGGTTTTCAAAATCCTTACAGAAAGGATTCCACTCTCTATCAAAGGGTAACTCCCGTTTATCTAGACAGCCTACAAAGAAATATCTGGAGTGTTGACCCTTATTCGATTTTGGTCCTCCCTTCGGAAGTCGTTATCTACTATGAATATAATACCATCCTGGACAGTTGGCAACTCCTTTAACAAAGTAGATCTCAAAAAAGACCCTTATGAAATCTGTAGGATCTGCTTTATAGCCCAAAGTCTTAACCAAGTATATAAGCCCAACCAGCTTCCTCTAACCGTTCGGAACAAGTTGCCCGGGAGCCATATTATAATGCTCGAAGAAATGAAGAGTAAAAGGGTGAAAAGGAAGCCATACCCAGACTTCACCTGCTTTTCGTATATTCCTATTTTGAATTCCGTTCCATAATTAACTGGTTCTTTGAAACCTGGAATTCGAGCATACCAGCCTACGGGAAAAGAATATTCTCGAATCAACTCCAACAGCTCTTCAGAGGACATCTTACTTGACTTCTCATCAGCAGTATACCAAGGCTTAGGATTAGCCTTATCCTCGGCCTGATCCTTTACATCTCCTAAGGCATTCTTGGCAGGTAAAGAGTGTGAAGGTTGAGAAGTTGAAGGCTGTGGTGGTTGTGAAGTTAAAGGCTGCGGAGGTTGTGGATTTGAAGTTCCAACTTCACTTCCTGAAGTTGAAACTCGTTCTAAACATGAAGATGAACTACTACTAATCACTACCTTTTCTTCGAAAGAAGAAAAAGACTTTGAAGTTTCAGACATGTTTTTTACTACTAAATTGGAAACTACGAAACTTGAAGTGCTAAACAGAAACAGGAGAGAAAAGAGACTTACTTGAAGTGAAGAATGCTTCCAAATGATTCGAGTGAAGTCAAAATGAAGTGAAGATCTCTTTTTATAGGAAAATCCCAACTAACCATCTCTTGGGAAACTCAACGGTTCATCTACCCCCCACATGTCACAAGCTAAGAAAAGAAAAGTTTGAAATTTAAACATTTCCTGTTCAAAGGCATTAAGGGAAAAAGAAGACACGTGGCGATGAAGGGAAAGAATTCTGCCCGAGCAGAATGCCTCTTGGCTGAGCAAATTTATGCCCGAGCAGAATGACCTTTGGTTGAACAGAATTTTGCCCGAGCAGAATCTTGTCCGAACACTCTGCTTGAGCAGAGTGATATTGGCAGAGCATAATTCTGCCCGAGCAGAATACCCTTTGGCCAAATAGAATTCTCCCTGAGCAGAATCATGTCCCCCCTCGCCGAGTAAAATTCTGCCCGGGCATAATCCTGTCCAAACACTCTGTCGCAGCAGAGTGATTTTGGCAGAGCATAATTTTGCCCTAGCAGAATACCTTTTGGCAGAATAGAATTATGCTCTAGCAGAATCCTGTCCGAACACCCTACCCGAGCAGAGTGCCATTCGGCCGAGCAGAATCTTGTCCTAGCACTTTGCTTGAGCAGAGTGCCATTCTGCTGAGCATAATTCTGCCCGAACAGAATGCCCTTTGGCCAAACAGAATTCTACCCGAGTAGAATCCTGTCTGAACACTCTGCCCGAGCAGAGTGCCATTCAGTCAAACAGAATTCTGCCTGAGTAGAATGCCTTTTGGTCGAACAGAATTCTGCTCGAGCAGAATCCAGTCCAAACACTCTGCCCGAGCAGAGTGATTTTGGCAGAGCATAATTCTGCCCTAGTAGAATACCCTTTGTCTGAACAGAATTCTGCCCGAGCAGAATCCTATCCGAACACTATGCCCGAGCAGAATGTCCCTTGGCTTAGCATAATTCTTCTCGATTAGAATGCCATTTGGCCGAACAAAATTCTGCCCGAGCAGAATCATGTTCGAACACTCTGCCAGAGCAGAGTGCCATTCGACTGAGCAGAATTCTGCCTGAGCAGAATCATATCCAAACACTCTGCCGGAGCAGAATACCCCTTGGCCGAGCTAAATTATGCCTGAGTAGAATACCCCTTGGCCGAGTTGAATTCTGCCTGAGCAGAATCCTGTCCGAGCACTCTGCCCAAGCAGAGTGATTTTGGCCGAGCATAATTCTGCCCAAGCAGAGTTCCATTTGGCAGAGCATAATTCTGCTTGAACAGAATCCTATCCGAGCATTCTGCCCGAGCAGAATGCCCCCTTCCCGAGCAGAATCATGTCCGAACAAAATTCTCCTTAAACGCTTAAAATGCCAAAAAATAGTTTTCATTATGTTTGGGTATATTTTGCTATCTCCAGTGAGGAAATGGGTGCTTCCATTCGCTTCATTAACGTTGGTAAAAGTAGGGGCATATGATAAAGCTAAAATTACACCTGCTATCTAGGAGCGACAAGTGGCAGTTGAGATTCATGGTCAATCCTGATTATCTACGGATTTGGAGGTTACCATATCCATGGAGTTATGATTCTAAAAGGATCCTAACGATATCATGAAGGATTATGGCGTGATCCTCAAGGATCCCAACGCAATCCTTATTGACCTTACCCAAATCTGTCTATTAAGATTCACAAACCTTTTGGGAGTTTTCCTCCTACGACTATATAAAGGAGTCTACTCCCAGGTATGAGATAAGCTCACACACATACACATTGTGTTCTTATTGCTTCTCAGAGTTCTACATTCTTAGCCATCTCTGACTTAAGTATCAGAGCGTTCCCTCGCTGAAACCCCACCCGGCGGTCACTCCTTGTTCTCTTTTGCAGGTTTATCTCTGGTGTGGTTTTCGATCCAGTTTTTAGCTGCAACAAAGCTTATAGTCTCTTCACTAACATCTTTAGAAAGATGGACTATGTAATTTTATGATTTTCTTTTCTTATTTTTTTTCCAAATTGTGGAAAGATTTCTAAGGTCAATGGTAGCAACCAAGTTTGAAAATTGAACTTGTTGACCCATTTCTTGTGTTTATAACTAGAGGTAACATTATTTGGAAGTTGTACAAAGCGGATTGAGTGACACAATGGGAGTGGAGGGCACCGATGAGAGGGAGAGAGCATGACAAAAATTTGACATGTGCATAGTACATTTGACATTCTCTCAAACTTGTATTCTTGAGTTTGATTACTTCGTTTATGTAATCTATTGGTGAATTGTACTTGTAACTGAGTGTTATAATATTGAAGATCAAGTACAGTATATTACTAAATTCATGTAAAATTATCATCTACTTGGTATCACTAAGAAACAAATACAAGGTAAAAAGTTTGTGGAGTTAAATTCAGACAAAATTCTAGTTAAATACCACTTAATTTACAATCCTCATCACTTTGTTGGGCAAAAATCGTTGCACTTGTTTATTAGCAACATGGAAGGACCTCGTTTATTTTATATGTATAAATAAACACACACAGAGACATACAAGCACGCGAGCGAGCGAGCGAGCGAGCGAGCACACATGCGTGTGTGTGTGTGTGTGTATGTGTGTACACAGTTATATATTCATAAAATATTGTCCCTTGCTGCAAAAGAAAAACAAAGGAGGACCATATGCCTAGGTGTTACTAGATTCGACAAATAGAAAACCATTAAAGGTAATGTATATTGACATCAACGACCATGTTCCGTAGTCCATATGGGTAAGTTTGACTACATTAAAACTATCAAATTCCAATAGCCAACTATTACGAATATAATTTTTTTTATGAAGCCTTGCAACTTGGTTGTGATCAAGCCAAATTGGAGGAGGGGTCAAACCTGATGGAAGCAATCTTGTACTATTTGTTAATCGTGTAGGGATGATTCTCCCAAGATACCGAATCAACCTGCTCCTTTCTTAACTCACGTCGTGAAAGATAAAATCTTCATGGCCACTAGGTTGGAGGACCATCAAACCTGAGAGAATCGTTGGTATGTGTTATATAAGGCGTGCTTATCACAATACAAAGAGGAATGGAATGAAGCTTAAAACTTTGGGAAAGGGAAACCTTTAGTGTCAACTTCTAGAATTTTTTTCCCGGCTACTAAATAAAAACATTTCGTTCGAATCAGATTGCCTTCTTAGGACATGTTTCGGCTTTCATATGAGCCTTTCGCACACTGGATCTTATAGTAATTTTAGGAAGGAAACAAAAACCTGGTTTACACAACAAATAGCAAAGGGAAACCTCAATAATATTCATGTCAGAGCTCTATACTAACTCAAATTCTTTGTTAATCATTCCCAAACACATAGACGGAATTCAAAGCTCTTAGTTTATTAAATTACACAATAGTTCACTCGTAGGGACATAAATAAACAACCAATAAAAATGCTAAGCTAACTGCATAATCAGGCTCACTAGTTCCGGTACGTTACTGACGATTATTTTTTTCTGAATTTTTGAGCGACTTTACTGAGCTCTCGAAAGCTCACCCTTTTTTTGTTCCCTTATGCAGGAAATATATATATATATATATATATATATATATATATATATATATATAGACACACCCCACACACACACAAATAGCTAAGCCAAAAGGATGGAGCATTGACACTACACCCACCAGCTGTGTGTTTGTCAAGTACTAACTTATCTAGAAAAAGTTTTTGAATAACACATTTTTGTTTTGTTCTTTTAAGGAAGAGATACTATTGCATGGCCATGCACATATGTTGAGCTCTAGAACTGCAAGATGGAAAATAGTCTTAATACTTGTCTAACTTGATTAATAATTAATGGTGAACCAACTCAGCATAGCAACCCAAAGAATACCCCTAGTAATTAACAACTATAAATAATAAGGTCATTTCTAATGTCAAGCTTTTGTCATAGTAGTTGTATAGTAGGTGGTATCGATTAATTTTGCAAAAGTCATAACCACTGTTACAATTATGCGCGTGCAATAATAATTATGAAATTCTCATTTGGACTATTTCAGTCTTCTTTGTCTGCACATCCTTAAACAAAGTCAGTGCTACATGCCATCGAAAGTCATTTAAAGAGGGTTAGTCGAAAACCTGACTCGGGTAATCATCTCCCACTAACTATATCCTTAAATGTAGGAGCTTGAACCCTATAGATACAAAATTAAGATTTTCTCAGTTTCAATTTTAAAAAATTTATGTTGGACCAAAATGCTGTTCCATTCCTAAAATGTGCCCTTTTATGTAATATATAGATATAAAACTTGGCCAACGCATAATTATATAAAGCTATTGTCATAATCTTAAAGCCAAGATTCGCAAAGACTAACTAAACCTCAAAGCCAACATTCGCAAAGAATAATTAAGTACTGCTGAGCGCCTGAGCAGGCATCTCCTTCAATAATTATTGGTGTGTGTGTGTGTGTGTGTGTGTGGGAGAGAGGGAGAGAGAGAGAGAGCCAAAACTAAGAGAAAGTTGTCACATCACTTCTTACGTGGACACTCTCTCAACTTCTTATGTTACTAAAAATTTGGCGACGGAATTTTTAAATCCGTCGTCTAATATTGCACTTTTTGTGATGGATTTATTTATTAATTAGCGACGGAATATCCGTCGCTAATTATATTTTACGTATTTTAATTTACTTTCTGTTTTGTGAATTTAGCGACGGAATAAATTTTTTAGCGATGGAATGTTCCGTCGCTAAATAAGAGTTTTGGCGACGGAAAGTTGATAGAAGAAACACTTTTAAGACGGAATTAATAAGTCGCCAAAAGTAAAAAAATTTAAATATATTTTTTTTATTTTTCTATTACCCAGACTTGTAACAAAATTTTCAATTCTCAACAACGCACAATAATCAATACACAAAGAAATATATACAATCAATTATAAAAAATATTTATTATAAAAAATACTCATGATGTACAAGCCGGGCGGGGGGAGGGGGGGACAAGCTGGGACCGGGCACGAGAAGGGGCTCATCAGGGGTTGTCGAGTCCCGGATCTGGATCCTGCTAATCCGGGGTAGGCTCGGCATGTCCAGCAGCGGTACCCTGTTGATCCTGCTCCCTGATAATCATCAACACCACGATAGCAATGCGCTGGATCTCTACCATAGCAATGCGCTGGATCTCCCCGTAGTCCAACAGATGCCGAGGAGCCGGTGTCTATGGAGGGGCAGTGGGGGTGAGGACGCTCCTGTCATGGCACGAGCAGTCGTGCTAGACAGGCCGCGTATGCGGCCTTTCAGCCGATTGACGACCTCCGGCATATCCAGCCATCGCTTCAACGCCCCAGTACTCGCACCCGTACAAATGGACGCTGATGGCTGTCCGGACTCCCTAAGCTATTCAAACGAGGCCTGCAAAAACAATTATTTAAAGATATGTTAGGGCATTAATTAACACAATAGACATTGAGGATAGAAAGAAAAAAATTAACAAATTAATTAAACATATCGACTTACATCGATCCGCCGGGCAATATCCGAAACATACTGCACGTGCGTCTGACTATATGTCAGAGCTATGACCTCATCCTCCTCCAGATTCGGGTTCTGGAGTGCATTCATGTGTCGGACGGTGTCGTGTGGCACCAACCCCCCCTCGTGTGGGTCGGATCTCTGTTCTATCTGTTCTTGGCCCCCTTCTTACTCTTGGCGTCCCAGCCTGGATCCGCAGCCCAACAATCTATCATCTCCCCCATACAGTCAGAGATATCCAATGTGGGGGATATGTCTTCATCTCCGTCATCGGGGCACCATCGGGCAGCATCTTCTTCGCCCGGTCATGTGTGTCGTGGAGCCATCGGCGGTAATTCTTGGCGATGTAAGAAAAGAAGGCCTGCCGCCCCAGTGCCTGCTGATCAGCCGAGTCAAACGTGAACCCCTCCTTCAAGGCATTCAATAACACAAATTAATTTAGAAAACAAACTCTAATTAAACAAATACTATCGCAGGAAAAAATACTTCAACGTACCAGCCACTCCTCCCGTAGGGACTCCCTCGTAACAGCATCCAAATCCTTCCAGTACAGGCGTGGCTCGATGAATCGCCCCTTCACAAGAACGCCGATCTTCGTCCTTGCCTGATTCTCCAGGATCCTGCCAAAGAAGTAAATAAATTAATACAGTTCAAATATAAATTAACATCCCAAATGTACAAAATAAGGCATGATGTGATTTTTTGTTTTTACTTACAAGCCCTCCTGGGTGAGCTTTACTCTCTGTTTACGCTGGGGGTCAATGCGTACCCCGCGTGTCGAGCCACGGCCTCGTCGAGATCCTACAAAACACAGACATTAATACAGTTCAAATATACTTCAAATATAAATTAGCGAAAATGTACTAAATAGCATTGTCAACTATACCTGAGGTAGAGCCCACAGAAGAAGGAGAATCAACGCGCGTATGGGATGAATCTGCGTCAGGCTGGGGCGACGGCTAGGGCTGGGGTTGGAGCTAGGGCCCCATTTGTTGTACCCAATTACTCTGTACCTCGTCATCAGTGAGCAATGACGAGGTGGGACCCACCGGGAGGAAGCAACTTGCATCCTATCCATATCTGACTTCGTATATATAAATTGCAAAGACATTAACACATTAAAAACAATAATTTTGTAGAAATCATCATCAGCACTAAATGTCGCGTTAACCTAATTAACCTAAATTGAATGCACAGTCAACAATCTCAATTATGACACCTCATATAGGGTATCGATATGGTGTCCGATACGTGTCTGACACCTCCGGACTCATGTCCGACACGTACAACACCTATGGACATGTGTTCAACACGTGTCCGACACATACCAACACGTGTCCGATGCCTCCGGACACGTATCCGACACCCACCGACCCGCACCTCCGGACACATCGGTATACGTTGATTTATTTTTTAAATGTCAGACATCGTCAATCAGATGTGGTGTCCGTGTCTGTGCTTACTAACAGGTATCTCAATCCAATTGAGTCACATCCTCCATCAACAATCTCAATTCTCAAATGCTCAATGCAATAAAAATAACATATTCAATCGAATTGGGTCCCATCCTCCATCAACAATCTCAATATCTCAAATGCTCAATGCACTATTAACAATTTATAATCATCAATTAACAACCTAAAATCATCGATCAATAATCACAATTCTCAAATGCACAATTAAGAACCTAAAATTATCAAACAAATGATCAATGTTCAAATGTAAAAAAATTGTTCAAATTGCACATATCCGATGCGCTTGAATTATTTCAATTTAGGGTTCGATTGTATTAGGGCATTCAATTTAGGGTTCGGTTCGATTAGAGTATTCAATTTATGGTTCAATTACTTCAATTTAGGGTTCAATTAGGGGGTTCTATTGATTCAATTTAGGGTGCGGTTGGATTAGGGCATTCAATTTAGGATTCAATTCGATTAGGTCACTCAATTTAGGGTTCAATTAGGGGGTTCTATTGATTCAATTTAGGGTTCGGTTGATTTGGGACATTCAATTTAGGGTTTAATTAAGGGGTTCAATTATTTCAATTTAGGGTTCGGTTGGATCAGGATATTCAATTAGTTTATTTTAGGATTCAATTTGATTAGGGCATTCAATTTAGGATTTAATTATGATTCAATTACTTTAATTTAGGGTTCAATTAGTTCAATTTAGAGTACGTTTAAATTCGGGCATTCAATTTTAGGTTGAAGTAGGAGGTTCAGACTATTTAACAAATTCAGATTATACATAGCAAAGAAGACAAATTAACAACAAATTTAGATTATGGCCAATTGCTACATAATCAACAAATTCAAAAGACAAAATAATGGCCAAACGTCCAAATTAACAACAAATTCAGATTATACATGACAGAGAAGACAAATTTGAATGTTTTATGCACGTACATTGAAATTCAGAATAACTTATACAAGCAGAAGTGTGATTATGGCCAAACGCTTGATAATGAACTTTGAAAAATAAACAACAAGATTAATTTAGGGCAATGGACATACAGATCTCGAGGTGGGTATGATGATGGAGGCGTTGGTAGTGCGGTGACAGCGGTGGGTTTCATGGCGCGGCGATAGTGGAGGGCTTTGTGGGACGGCGGCAGTGGAAGGCTTGGTGGTGAGGCGTCGGGTAAGGGACCGGGGTGTCGCCGGAAGTAGGTCGCCATCGAGAGGGGTTGCTGGAGGTGAGGTGGGTGGATGAGAGAAGAATTTCAGAGAGAGAAACGAAGAGAGAGAAAGAAATCAGATCTGGTTATAAATCGGATCTTTGGTGACGAAATAACACCGTCGCTAAAAATCCATTGGTGAAGGTCTTATTATAAAGACTTTTACTGACGGAATTTTTAGCGACAGTAATTCCGTCGCTAAAAGTCCGTCGTTTAAAGTCCGTCTCCAAATACGTTTACCGACGGTGTCTTCCATCGGTAATAGTATTAAACGACAGACTTTTAACGACGGGATCTTCCTTCGCTTAAAGACTTTTTTAGTGACGGAATACTTTCCGTCGCTAAAAATCAGTCGCAAAATACATATTTTCTTGTAGTGAAAGCAAATTCTGTAGTAGAAAAATTAAATGAAAGCTCATTTAGAAATTATCAAAAACACATCTCTGTTAGCACACACCCATACTTCACTGTGTGGGTTAAAAAAAAAACTAATGAGATGAACTCAATAATACCTCCAAAACTATTGATTTCACTAAAAAGATCCAAAAGGCCAAAAAGATGAAACCTGAAAAAAAATTTTATAAGGGGGTGACACAGGGGCCGGGCTGGGCCAAAAAACGGGCTTTTTTTAGGGCCGGGCCCGTTTTTCAAATCCTTCGGCATGGCCCTTGACCCTATGGACCAGGGCTGTACTGTTCACCCTTTAGGGCCGGGTTGGGTTAACCGCCGGGCGACTCGGTCCTTTTGACACTTCTACTCTCTCTCTAGAGGCAATCTACAGTATAACAATCTAAATTTTAGCTATTATTATCTTCATACCTGAAATATCTAATCTTATTGAGAAAAATAGTTAAACATAAGTAATTGTCTTCTTAGGTTTTTTTATTGTCCCTTTACTTATATATCCCATTCCTTTTTTAGATTTTTGTTATGACAATCTAACTTCAAAATGGATTCCAAAAATTTAAAACTCAATGATCCTAAAATTCCAAATTATCTTTCAGAATAAAATACTAAGTTGACCTTTTCCTTCCCTAATTTGAGAAATTAACCTTTTATAAATTCTAAATTTGTAAAATTAATTTTCAAACATTTTAAACCTACTAATCCAACTTAAGTTCCAAAAATATCTCTCAATGCGATAATAAGTTGACCAGAGCCTCCCTTGAGATAATCTCATTTTATGAAACTTAAAATTTGACAATTATCTCTATGGTGAGATTATTACAAATCCTAATTTCTTTTTTATTTCTCCTAGTTGTGATTTTTTGTTATGTTGGGATATCAACACATATTTTGTGACTCAAATGATTATTTTCATATTTCTATTCCTCTATTGTGCTGATTTTTTTGTCGATAGATTTGATTGCAATGTTCTTTACAAGTTTTATATATAGTTTGCACTCCCATTTTTTCATCATTTATTATGTGTTGTTCTTTTGTTTCTTAGTTTGTGTTGTTCTTTTTTTTCTTAGTTGTCTTGAGTAATACAATCTCAATACATAGGTTATTATTGTTATTATTATAACTGCAGTTACTATTAGTTCGGAGAAACTATTTCTATTATTTCATACACTATTTCTCATCTTCACTTATCACTAAAAATGAACAATTATTACTCAAGTTCATTCTAGCGATAAAAATTGGTAGGAGATGTCAATGGGCCGGGCTTGGGCAGTATAAAAATACGAGATCTCTTAATAAGTATTGTTCCCGTGTAACGTAGATATGTCAATGGGCTGGGCTTGGGCCGATGGCCCGGTCCAAGCCCAGCAGCCTCTAATGAAAACGGGTCGGGGCTGGGCCTGATGAAAGGAAAACGAGCCAAGTCTGGCTGAGCCTGAAATCTGGGATATATGGGCCCAGTCCAAGCTCTGGCCCTAGGCCCAATATTTAGGGCAAGGCCCGGGCCCAATTTTTTTTTTTTTGTGGTTTTTGTGTTCCCAACTACTTGTTATTTACCTGTGTCGATAGCCAACAAGAATATATCAAATTAAGGTTGAGATTGATACATGTTAATTTGGTGTAATATTGACAAGCCTTTTTTTGGCCTACTAACATTATAATTTATAAGTAACATTTTTTGGAAGTTTGGTAAATATAAAATGATGATTACATCTATCAAATTGCTTAATACAGTAGCTCTTTAAATTTTTGCAAATGTTTGCACAATATTTGGCTTTCCTTTCTTTTTAAATACAGTAACATCTTCTTCTCTCTTTTCTTTCCTTTTTTTTTTTTTGCAATAAACATATGTTGAAGTCATGTGCACAAACTTTTTACCTTATGTGTATGCAAGCAAGTAGTAGTAACGTTAAATTGCCCTAGACACGCACACAATATAAGTTAGTTATGTGTATGACAAAATAAGTTAACAAAATATTATCATCATATCAAACTTAAATTTAATTTTTAACTAAAGTTTTTTTTGTTAAAACCAAACATGTGCAAAGATAAAG
The DNA here is from genome assembly GCA_033070095.1 of Escallonia herrerae. Taxonomy (NCBI): domain Eukaryota; kingdom Viridiplantae; phylum Streptophyta; class Magnoliopsida; order Escalloniales; family Escalloniaceae; genus Escallonia; species Escallonia herrerae. Next base: position 66,920 of record JAVXUP010000013.1, read on the forward strand.
TAAGTAATATGATATTTTTGTACTATCAAGTTTGAGCTTTATAATTTATTTTAACTATTTATTTTAATAAATTTAATTTAATGAAAACTAAACATGTCTTTATAGGTAGTTATTACCATTTAAGATTTGTATTTTGTGTCACTTTTCAAACAAATCTCTTCAAATGTCACTTGTCAGCATTTTAAATAGGTAGTTGATAACACGAAAGAGGTGTTAAATCAAAAGAAGTTTTTTCCTTTATATATAGTATAGATATAGATATATTGTGTGTGTGTGTGTGTGTGTCAAAACAAAAGATGGTGGTGGTGTTATACCATTGAAATTTTTTATGCTAATTTACGATGAAAAAAGCAGTTATTCCTTTATTTGAAGCCCACGTGTGTTAATTATTAAGGACATCAAAATGATTTCTAGTAAATTTCGTAATCTTAATGACACCCTAATTCCTTTTAAAAGTGGAATTTTCAGAATTATTGGAGAATATGGTCGTTGGGGGAAAGGGGGAGGGAAAACAAATTTTGAAAATAAGTGGGGGCCTGCCGGAAAAAGGGCCGATTTCTGGCCTAATTTTGGGCCATTTTAAGGTTTTTTTGGGCCGGGCCAAAACCCAGGCTTTTTTGTGCAGGGCTGGCCTGGGCTGTTTTGGGTGAAACTTCGGCCTGGTCCAAGCCCAGGTCCAAAACCCTTTTTCTTAGGCGGCCACTGTTCACTAGAGAGCCGGGTTGGGCCAGCCTGCGGGCCACCGGCCCTTTTGACATCTCTAGTGTAACGTACGGGATCAAAATAGTACTAGTATATAAGCCAAAATACAGCCCACCTTTGTCTCGTACAACGCGGTTTCAACCTGCCACCCCGAGTCCTTTGTTGTCTTTCTTCAGTCAAAATTAGATTTCGTATGGCCCACCTTGACATTGTACTTTAAAAGTCAAAAGGAAAGCCCATGCTTTGTTTCAGAATTTGACGTAAATAATGAGTTCAGCTCAAGATCATTTTGGACAGATACTACCAAGAATCAGGTCAGGCTATTAAATCTTCACTTTTCTATAGTCTCAGCTCTCCTACAGATATGATTGATTATGCTGCCACCTGTCCAAATGTCAAATCAGAGCAGAAATTTGGACTTTACTTAGGAACCTCTCTGGATATTGTTACAAATAAAAAGCTCCTCTTTCAAAATCTGATTGATCATGTGCGGGCAAGATGTGCAGGTTGGAAAAATCACCTCCTCAACAAAGCTGGCCGAGCAACACTCATCTCTTCAGTTCTTTCAGGGTTACTAGTTTACCACATGAAATCCTTCATTTTCCCCATATATGTTTGCAAACAGATAAACTTTATTTTCAGCTACTTCTTCTTGTCTGGACAACATAACAAGAAAGCTCATCACCCTATAAGTTGGGACTTCCTTTGTGGCCCTAAGAAGTGTGGCGGTTTAGGCTTTAGAGATATCAATCTTTTCAACCATGCGTTGCTTGCCAAAACTAGCTAGAAAATTCTCATCCGTCTTGATTGTCTTCTTGTGCAAGTTTTCATGGCAAAATATTGCAAAAGAATAAAAACTTCTTCACGCCACCAAGCCTTCAGCATCCTCTTGGGCTTGGAAAGGCATTCTCGCTGGCATCGTGGTCTTAAACAAAGGTATCTTCTGGCATATCAGAAATGGACTCAATGTCGACATCTGGCGTGACTTTTGGATCCCTGATAACTCACCTCAACATCTCTCTGCTCTAGTGCCTCATGCTTCGCAATCAGGATCGGTCTCAGACTTAATCATTTATTCTCTTTGGAATGAACAGAAAATTGATGCCATCTTCCTGAGCACCATTGCCAGACGCATCAAAGGTATTCATGTGTCACTTCAAGGATCTGCACACCAGCCGATTTGGACTCCGAATGATTCAGGCATATTCTCGGTCACTTCTGCCCATGACTTGTTATTTTCGGAACGGGCATGTAAGCGAAAACTCCGGCCACATAGCGTATCATCCTCCCCGGATCCTGTTTGGACAGTTTTATGGAAGCTCCGCTTGCCGGCTAAAATCATCTTTTTTCTATGGCAATTACTATTAAACCGCCTTCTTTTGAGATCCTCCCTATCTCATATTGGTATTTTGCCCCAAAAAAATTGTGTCCTATGCAATACCTTTGAAGAAACTACCTATCATCTTTTCCTCTCCTGCCAAAAAACCACCCCTCTTTGGAGCTCCATCAACCTCTCTGTACCCTGCAACTTAACTTTAGAAACCTTTAAAGAATGGCTCATCGCCTGGATTTCCTCTCTTAATTCCTCACGCCTTATACATCTCCGAAACTCTATACTCATGACTTTTTGGATCATTTGGATCAACCGCAATAAAATCTTTTTCAAACATGAAACATGGAATAGTCAGCATCTTTTTACCCGGCGGATGACACTCAGTAAAAATATTTGGATTTGCTACCGACCCAAACCCAATTCCAGTCTTCCTCTCCATAATGTAGGCAAACCCATAAATAGTCCGAGCATCTCTTTTGTTCATCCCTGTTCATGCAGTCAAGGATTCACCTAATTCACATCTCATATGATCTGCACTTTCAATCACACCCCCTTCGATTTTAGATTACAGATTTATTTATTTGATTTTTTGAATTCTATGACTAATAATTTTGAAGGAATCTTTCCCTCAAATAAATTGTTCTGAGGCCTACCGGAAGAGTCTGCTCATATGCTTGAAATGACTCTCCCTTAACAACATTACTCATTTGCATCTTAAATTTGACTATATGTTACAAATTTCTGATCTACAATAACCTAGCAGGACCAGAAAATCTTCAAATGTTGGTCTAATGGCGGATATCCATTTTGCTACCAAAGATTTCCACCATCTACAGATCAGTCACTCTCATATGCCAGGATAAATCGTCTACGGAGGAGTACCTTTTGTTTTTGTATCTTGCTCCTCTTTCTTTATTCCTGGGAGTATGCTCCTTAGTATATGTAAATATTATGTGTCTTCGAAACTACTTCGTAGTTGCTTCTTGGTTTGTAAATATTTTCATGCTACTCTTTTTTTCCTTGGATGGTAGTCTAACTACTCCTGTAACCAAGGAAATTATTCTGCTTCTTTTATGAAAAATCTCTTGTTTAAACAAAAAAAAAATGCATTTTGGTGATTTCGATTGCTTAGTACACTCTTGACAAAAATTAAAAAGTATATATGAAAGTAATTTTAAATCGATCAACAGTTATGACAAAATAGTCACTTATAGTGATCTTAAAAGCCACTAATGTCTCTATAAAACCACAGATAGTTTACTGGGCCCACTAATATGATACATGAGTGATCCTCTACTAGTAAAATTTGGTCATTTAGTACCAACTTCACTCACCAATTTATAAAACAAGAATTGTTGAACGTTCTAAATCACTAGAAATACACCATATAATTTTTCAGATGAAGCATTTTGTCGCTGATTACAGGTTCCCGCAATTTAAACCAGAGAGAACGCCTTCAGGATTTCGCATTAAGTCCTTCAAGGTATGTTTTAGTCCTTCACAGTATTACTTATCAATAATTGCCGAAAAATATGTATGATTTCACTAATGGATAAGTATTTCTAAAACATTCCTTGATGAGTACTGCAAATGCTTAGCAATTAGCGTATGCACATGGGGCATATGCTAGGAGTCATCAATTAAGGTTTAACCACTTAATTGTTTTAATTATAATATTCTCGACAACACCAATTAATGAACACCAAATTTGACAAAAGGACCATTGTTACGTTTACTCAATTACATGAATGCTTGCAAGGACTTGGTGAGTAGCAACTTCGTTAATTGCAAATAAGCCTAAAATCACTGAATGAAACAACAAAATGTATCTCAACAGGTTATCAACAGATAGATACCTTCAAGCAATTTGCAGCTGGACATGTAAAAAATGGGATCCGAAATGATTCCGAATTCTTCGATGATAAGGCTGAACAACCATCTAGCTTCCAACAAAGCGTTAGCAATCTTACTTGTTGCTTGCTCTTATATCTGCTTATCTTGATGCCAGGTATGACTTAGATATCATTGGCGTACATGCTTAGGGAAACTTAAACGGAGTATTGACTAACACAAATAATTAGTCAACCCAACAAAGAGGGGCCAAGGACCAATCAAATAACTGGTCAAATTGTGTAACATTTTTGCTCATTCGTTTTGGTTTTAATTGCAAACTGAACCAATTTTATCGAGTACGAAAATCAATCAGTTAAAATGTAACAAGCCAGTCTACAACGGGGGAATGCCTCCGTTAAAGGAGTGGCCAAAAGAGGTAATTACAAGTTGTTTGGCTGGGGTCTTATAGGCCAATCTGGTATTATCTCACATCAAATGTGAGATATGGCAAACTTCCATCCTTATTGTTGGTATTCTTACGGGGGCTGGATCACAAATAGTTTAGAATCCTCCTCACTAACAAACAAGGAATGTAATTAGGCTCACTTTTTGTTGCCCTAGCCATATATTGCAACTTTGTTCACACCCTCATCACGCGACAATCCCTTCTTCTAGAAAGTTGGCAAAAGCAGGTACTTATGAGTTTTTTAACAAGGTCTTGTAAGGTAAATCTTATACTATCTCATAATCGATGTGGAACATCATAATATCTTAGTAGTGATATCTCATATCAGATGTAAGAGACTTCAATGAGTGGCATTATATGGCCTTGTCATGGAACTCAAATTTCTATTGACTAGCCCTTATAAAGTAGACATTACGTTGTGGTGAGGCTATAGACAAGGTCATGACAGATGTTATCAAAGTCGACTTTGAAAAAGTTCGGTTGTGGCATTCATTTGGGCTATACAACAAATAGCGAAAGATGTCAGTTATTTATTTATTTATTTTTGTTTATCCAATATTTGGGCTACACAATGATAATAGTTCCGTTCTCTTTTAGTCGTTTTGCCCTCCTCAAGAATTGGACCGTAACATTGCAAACAAAAAACCAACGGCCTTATTATTGTGTTATGCTTAAATAGATTATGCACTATTTAAAGGATAGAAAAATTTATCATTGCTCTTCGTGATATGGAACATGGACTTATCTATATATAAAAATAGCAGAGAGAGAGAGAGAGAGAGAGAGTTGACATTTTTCCTGCCATTGTAGGGAGCAGTGTACTTACAATATAAATATATTTAGTGATTGTCTAATATCATGTCAACGGCTTAAGTAGTTGTTCACACCCTATTCTGGTCGCACCCCAGGGTCTGCTAAGGGACCCACTTTGCGCGACACATCACCCAGTCAATGGTCAGTTATTCAATGCTCACAGGCCGGTCAAAGCATCACATAATCAAGTCACGTGCATTTTCCCTTTGAGAAGCAACCTTGGTGTGCCTTCCCCATTAAGGGGGTCGGCCACCTACCTTGACGACTGATGACCGTCGCTCATGGTCGCCCGCCGTAGTCGCAACGACCGTAGCTCGTCGCTCGCGCGCTATCTCTGCGACTCTAGTCTCCCGCGCGCCATCTCTGCGACCTTCGTCGCCCGCGTCAACATGACAACTCCGTGACTCCCGTTGCCAACGCTCCAACTCTACGACTCCCGTCGCCCGTACGCCAGCTCCACAACTTTCATCGCCCGCATACCTTCGTCGCCTCGCCCGTGCGCCCCTTCTCATGCTGCGAGCCCCGGCATTAAATCTATCCCCGCGACCTTCGTCGCCGCGCCCATGCGCCATTTCCATAACATGTGCCTTGGCACCAAGTGTTGTCCCGCGACGCTCATCGCTGTGCTCGTGCGCCACAAACACAGACGTGCCCCTGGCACCTTACTCACTCCGCCGCGCCTATGCGCCGTGCCACTAACACAGTTGTGCCCCTTGGCTCTCTGTCACACTACCATGCTCCTTGCATCGGTCCATCATTTCACCACACCATGCGCACCTTGCCTTCATCGCGGAACATGCTTCGACCCACTCTCCGGAATGCGCAGCATCACTAGGGGCTCCGGCCCTCACTACGAGATGGGCTTGATGCCATCGCTGGCTCAATCAAACTACGGGTTGGGCTTGATGCCATCGCCGGCTCAATCAAACTACTGGATGGGCTGGATGCCATCGCCGGCTCAATCAAACTATGGGATGGGCTTGATGCCATCGTCGGCTCAATCAAACTGTGGGATGGGCTTGATGGCACTGGCTCAATCAAACTACGGGATGGGCTTGATGCCATCGCCTGCTCAATCAAACTACTGGATGGGCTTGATGCCATCGCCGGCACAATCACCGGGGGCTCCGACCCTCCCAGCGGGATGGGATCACAACACTGAAGCCATCGTCGGCACAACCTTAAAGCCATCAACATCACACTCGCAGGGGGCTCCGACAGGAAGACTTCCCCGCAACGGACTCGAAGCACTGAGCGGAAACCATGCCCACTCATGTTGCTGTTGACCGTCGACACCACCAGGGCAATGACCCCCGGGTCACTCCAAGACGAGAGCAGGTCGTCGGAGGGCATCGCGCCTAGTCCGTCTAGCAGTTGGCTACAGAGGCAACCCTCACCGTTGCCAGATTTTCTGCGCGTCTCTTGACGCACCTCGTGGGATTCAGTAAGGGCTTGGATTGGTGGCTGGGCTACTCTGACCATGCTACCGCGGCATGATCAGTCTCCTCAGACAGGCAGAGAGATGTTGCAAGGGTAGGGTAGCACGAACTTGGGAACCGGCAGTCCAACGGAGAGTCAGTACTTTGGACCCCCTGGCGATGTGTCACTCCCAGGGGACAACACATGTCAACTTATGACACATTCACATTTTTGCCTATAAATAGTGGACTTTGGAGCTTATTCAAGGACTTCTCTCTCATTTGACATTTTCACTTTCTCTCTCTAAAAGGCCATTCTCACTGGAATTCTAGTGAGAGAAATACATTTGGACTTTTGACATTAGACCCTTGACGCTGCACCCTTGACTTGGACTGTCGACCGCCGGCCCCATTCGTCGTCACCCTGCCTGCACGGCTCTGCCAGCGTCGAGACCTATCTGGGGAGCCTTGCTCTCAGCCCTTACTCCGTCCTTGTTGGCTCCCACTTTGCCTACCTGGAACATGACTCATACTGCATCCTTTGTGGCACCTCCGCATAGCAGCGAACCTCTTTTCCTGATCAATATTTTGGCGACTCCGCTGGGGAGGTGAGCATCGTATTGCAGTCTACATATCTTCCAGACTTAGGCACCATGCATGTGCAACGGAGAGCTACAAGGACTACCAACAGTGCAGTTCATTCCTTGCCTGACACACTCAAGCAACCATGCCTCAGCAACGTATGGCTACCAGAACTACCAGTCACATCTTCTGCCCAGCCATTCGAGAGGCTGTCATTTCCAGACTTGGAGACTTTTCAAGCTAACATTGTTCTACAGGCACCACCCTAGGTGCTATGTCCCACTTCATTGGGGGCTTCACCCCTTTGCCTACCCAAAGCAAGCCAAGTTCTCTACCCCTTCTGCATGCCTTTCATTGCAGCGACTTGGTACGTGGTGCACGGGGTGGCTCAAGCCACGCTACTAAGTCTCAACTCCATCAACAGACATCCCCTCAGGACGTGCGACCTCCTGGGCATACAGCCAACATGTCTTGCCAACCTTCCCATGCCTTTGTCACTCAGCTGGTCGTGGATGCTGACCCACCGTTGAGCTCCACTCTCCATTTTCAACACTTAAAAAAAATTCTTCATTTTTTACGGTCGGGTCACCACCCCCCGCGGCCTCCCTCATAGCCCTTCACCATCTCTCCAACACTTAGAATAAATTCTTCATTTTTCGCGGTCAGGTCACCACCCCTCGCGGCCTCCCTCGGAGCCCTTGCCCGAGCTCAACTCTTAGACAATTTTCTTCATTTTCCGCAGTCGGGTCACCACCCCTTACGACCTCTCTCAGAGCCCTTGCCCGAGGTCAACACTTAGAAAAAATTCTTCATTTTTCACTGTCGGGTCATCACCCCCCTGCAACTTCACTCGGCACACTCTTCACTCTTCAACACTTAGAAAAATTTCTTCATTTTTCGTGATCGGGTCATGATCCCTGTGGCTAGGGCTGTATACGAACCGAGTTTAAGCAAAATAGGGGTGTGTTCGAACTCGGTTAGTCTATTTTTTGTGATGTTTGAGCTCGGCTCGTGTTCGTTTATGAGCTAGACATGGACGTTCAAACTCGGCTCGAGTTCGTCAATGCAAAAGTCAGGCTCGGCTCGGCTCGTTCATCTAAACAATCATAACACCGGAGAAGGAGAAGAAGTTGAATTCAACAGAACAACATGCCGTCTTCTTCTACAACAACCGCCGTCATCGCCGTCGTTGATGTCTTCCCACCAAAATTGTCGCATCGTCTACTTCCCCCACATATCGTCTTTGTCCACCACCATCGTCGTCGCCTTTTTTACAGTTACTAACACCATCTGGTTCATCAACCTTGTCGTCGCCTTCATCATCAACCACAAAAAAAACTTTTAAAGAAAAGAAGTTCAGATCTGCCTCTGAAGTCGATGGATTTTTGGATCTTCACAAGATCTGAGATCGGAGTCGTAAAAGAACCCAGATCTGATCTGGGGTGATGTGTGCGCCTAAGAGTGAGAAGGAGATGCGCTTGCATGAGAGTTAGGAAGAGAGGGTTTGTTCGTGTATCTATTGAGGGGTGTGTGTGTATCTTCAATATTTAATTGTGTCTGTACATGAGTGAAAGAGATGGAGGGGGAAGAAGAGGAGAAGAAAGCGTCTGAAGAGGAATAATGCGGCTATGAACATGTAAGAATATGTTTAGGGTTTTCAAAATTTGATAGGAAGAGGAGTTGGGCTGGGCTTTCTAGTATGATTTGGGCTGCATGAAATGTAAGAATTGTTTGGGTATTCTTATTAGGCTTGATTTTAAGTCAAATAAGTTTTGGGCATCCATGCTTTAATTCATATATATTTGCATAATCTTCATCTTTTAAATATTAAAATATGAATTTATTGTATAACCGAGCCGTTCACGAACACATTCGTGAACATTTTGAAGTGTTCATGTTCGGCTCGTTTAATAAACGAGCTTTAAAATGTTGTTCGTGTTCGGTTCGTATATTATACAAATGAACATGAATGAGCTCTTCAGAGAACGAACCTCGAGCTGTTCGTGAACAGCTCGGTTCATTTACAGCCCTACCTACAGCTTCACTAGGCACTCTCTTCACTCTTCAACACTTAGAAAAAAAATTTCATTTTTCGCGGTCGGGTCATCACCCCCGCGGCTTCACTCGGCACCCTCTTCACTCTTCAACACTAAGAAAATTTTCTTCATTTTTTGCGTTCGGGTCTTCACCCCTTGCGACTTCCCTCGGCACCCTTGCTCCAGCTCAACACCTAGAAAAAAATTTCAACGCTTGGAAAAGTTTCTCAACACTTGGAAAAGTTTCTCAACACTTGGATTTTTTTCCCACCTCCCCCGCACCCTACCTGCTCGCGGTTGGGTCATCACCTTCTCATCCTCATTCTACACTTAGAAAAATTTTCACAAAATTTTTCACCCTCTGGTGCTCTCTCCAACACTTAGAAAATTTTCCAACGAAAATTTTCATCAATCCCCAACCTCCCACTTTCTCTCCCTTTCACCTCAAAATTATTCTTCCTCAAACTTTTGCATCCCCTCTCATGCTCCTTTTATAGGCTCCAAAAAAAAATAAATCGCATTCCGATTTCAAAGTCAAAATCAAAAGACATCCAGGTGAGCAGAACCGACCCGCGCCTGCCCCGCCCCATTTCCCCTCTCTTTATTCAGCTTAGCAGGTCAACCGCCCGCTCGTTGACCTGACCTAAAACCCTAATTTCCCTATCTCTTTCTCTTTTCTCTTGGCTCCGTTGCTCCTCTTGTGCCGCACCGATATCTCGGCCTTCGCCTTCCGTCGGCAGACCGTTCCTGGCGTCGCCACTCCTCCGCCGACCCCCTCCCCCTCGGCTCTCTCCTTCTCCTCTCCCCCCGACCCGGCATGCCCCACGGTGCCATGGCAGGCCATTGCCGCAGCCGCACTCTCTTCCCCTTTGCCATTTTTTACTTTGGCCACTCTCCACGCCGACCCCCTGCTACCCCGACCCCCCCTCGGCCTCTCTTTCTCTCTCCCTCTTCCCCGACCCCGTAAGCCCAAAGTTGCTAGCCGTAGGCGCTGCGCCGCCGCCTCCACCTTTCTTATTTCACTCTCACCCACGCCGGCCCCCCTACCCTGCCGACTCCCCCCTTGGCCGACCTCACCAACCTTCGGCCACCCTCACCCAAGGCCACACCCTCGACAACCCTCACTCAAGGCCACACCCTCAACCACCCTCACTCAAGGCCACACCCTCGCCCACTCCCCTAGGCCCTTACCCATCGCTCCAACACAATCACCTTCACACCAAGGCATCCACCCATGTCGGCTGAACAACCTCACCATCACCAAACACTGTCGTCCGAGTGCCGTCTCCGTGAGCCCCGTCGCCAGCGCCCGTGTGCAACTTCCATGAGACTCGTTGCCCACCGCACGAGGGCTGTCTCCGTGACCCTCGTCTTCTGTCGTCCGGGCACCATCTCAGCGACCCCCGTCGCCAGCACCCGTGCGCAACTTCCACGACACTTGTTGCCCATCGCACAGGGGCTGTCTCCGCGACCCTCGTCGTCTGTCGTCTGGATGCCGTTTCCGCGACCCCCGTTGCCAGTGCCCGTGCGCAACTTCCACGACACTCGGTGCCCATCGCAAGGGGGTTGTCTCCGCGACCCTCGTTGTCTGTTGTCCGGACATCCTTTTCAAGACCCCCGTCGCCTGGCGCTTGTCGCTCGAGCCGCCAACTCCTTGGTTACTCAAAGATGAATTCAACAACTTTTCGGCAAAACAACATCAACATCTAGCCACATCGTTTATGTGTGCGGCGTCCGCTCGGGTTGCCCCTCCGCGCACACCACATGCAGGGAGCTTATGTTCACACCCTATTCTGGTCGTACCCCAGGGCTCACTAAGGGACCCACTTTGCGCGACACATCACCCAGTCAACGGTCACAGGCAGGTCAAAGCATCACATAATCAAGTCACGTGCATTTTCCATTTGAGAAGCAACCTTGGTGTGCCTTCCCCCTTAAGGGGGTCGGCCACCTACCTTGAGGACCGACGACCGTCGCTCACGGTCGTGTGCCATAGTTGCAACGACCGTCGCTCGTCGCTCGCGTGCCATCTCTGCTACTCTAGTGGCCCCACACGCCATCTCTGCGACCTTCATCGCCCGCGTTCGCACGACAGCTCCGCGACTCCCGTCGCCTGCGCTCCAACTCCGCTACTCTCATCACCCGCGTTCGCATGACGGCTCCGCGACTCCAGTCACCCGCGACTCTCGTCCCCCGCACACCTTCGTCGCCATGCCCGTGCGCCCCTTCTCATGTTGCGTGCCCCCGGCACCAAGTGTATCCCCGCGACCTTTGTCGTCGCGCCCATGCGTCATTTCCATAACATGTGCCCGGCACCAAGTGTTGTCCCCGCGACGCTTGTCGCTGTGCTCGTGCGCCACAAACACAGACGTGCCCCCGGTACCTTACTCACTCCGCCGTGCCCATGCGCCGCGCCACTAACACAGTCATGCCCCTTGGCTCTCTGTCACACTACCATGGTCCTTGCATTGGTCCATCATTTCACCACACCATGCGCACCTTGCCTTGGTTGTGAAACATTCTTCGACCCACTCTCCGAAGTGCGCAGCATCACCAGGGGCTCCGGCCCTCACTATGGGATGGGCTTGATGCCATCGCTAGCTCAATCAAACTACGGGATGGGCTTGATGCCATCGCCGGCTCAATCAAACTACGGGATGGTCTTGATGCCATCGCCGGCTCAATCAAACAACGGGATGGGCTTGATGCCATCGCCGGCTCAATCAAACTACGGGATGGGCTTGATGCCATCACCGGCTCAATCAAACTACGGGATGGGCTGGATGTCATTGCCGGCTCAATCAAACTACGGGATGGGCTGGATGCCATCGCCGGCTCAATCAAACTATGGGATAGGCTTGATACCATCACCGGCTCAATACAGGATGGGCTTGATGCCATCGCCGGCATAATCACCGAGGGCTCCAGCCCTCGCAGCGGGATGGGCTCACAACACTGAAGCCATCGCTGGCACAACCTTAAAGCCATCAACATCATACTCGCAGGGGGCTCCGACACAAAGACTTCCCCGCAACGGACTCTAAGCACTGAGCGGCGACCATGCCCACTCATGTTGCTGTTGACAGTTAACACCACCAAGGCAATGACCCCCGAGTCACTCCCGGACGGGAGCAGGTCCTCGGAGGGCATCACGCTTAGTCCGCCTGGCAGTTGGCTACAGGGGCAACCCTCACCACTGTCAGGTTCTCTGCGCGTCTCTTGACGCACCTCGTGGGATTCCGTAAGGGCTTGGACTTGTGGCTGGGGCAACGGGCTACTCTAACCATGTGACCGCGGTATGATCAGTCTCCTCAGACCGGCAGAGAGATGTTGCAAGGGCAGGGCAGCACGAACTTGGGGACCGACAGTCTAACGGAGAGTCAGTACTTTGCCCCTCCTCGGCGATGTGTCGCTCCCAGGGGACGACACATGTCAACTTATGACACATTCACATTTTTGCCAATAAATAGTGGACTTTGGAGCTTATTCAATGATTTCTCTCTCATTTGACATTTTTAATTTCTCTCTCTAAAGGGCCATTCTCTCTGAAATTCTAGTAAGAGAAACACATTTAGACTTTTGACATAGGACCCTTGACGCTGCACCCTTGACTCGGGTTGTTGACCGCCGGCCTCGTTCGTCGTCGCCCTGCCTGTGCGGCTCTGCCAGCCCTCGCGACCTGTTTGGGGAGCCTTACTCTCAGCCCTTACTCCGTCTTTGTTGTCTCTCACTTTGCCTACCTGGAAGCTGACTCAGACTGTATCCTTTGTGGCACCTCCGCGTAGCAGCGAACCCATTTTCCTGATCAACAGCAGTATTAAACTTTCACTACTATGTTGCCATCTCGACGAAGTTATCGAGTTTGGTGGAAAATATACAACTAGATGCAATCCTAACCATTGTTGAACATTATAAAAAGGAAAAAGAAACAATTAAAGAATATAAAAGCAACATCCCCAACCCTAAAGCATTTTGTGTTCTTCAAACAGCCGCTCATTCTCTCTCCCCGCTTTCTCTCCCCACACACCCAAATACACAATCATTCCGCCGCCGCAGTCTTCTCATCAAATCCTTGATTACCATGAATACCACGGTTGCTGGCGCTATATCTACCACTGTATCAGCTGAAAATATTGACTGAAGATTACTTTAGGAACCCCATGCACAATGAATAGCCACTGATCTGTAACCTTTAATTTGGTTCACTTTTTTTTTCCTTCTTCTTTTGTAACTTGTATGTACTTTGAGCAGTAACATTTTAGAAAATGTTCTTAGTTTACATTAGTTGTTTTTTTCCTTCTTTATGGGTTTCACTACTGTTTATTCATCATTCTTAACTATCTGGTGCCCTTGAATCTGGTAACATTCTGTTTTACTTGTAAAGATTATGATTCAAATTAGAAGAATCGGTATTACTTGATAACTGGGCTCTACTTGATAACGTTATTTCAGTTTTTTCTCTAATTTTGTAAACTAAAAAAAAATAAACGCGTTTACCACACGTTTTTCGTTTTTTTTTTCCTTCAGTTTTAAAATAGGGCTGTTTTTAAAAACTCCATTTAAGAATTTTGGGTTTTCAGTTTTGATTTTTATTTTGAGACCACCACCTCCCACCACCACAGTCACTGCCCACCTCCGCCAGCCACCACAGCCCACCAGCAGCCACCGCCTGCCGCCTGTAGCCACCGCCGCCTGCCACTGCCACACCCCACCACCGCCACACCCAACCACCGCCACCACAAACCACCACCAAAGAAAAATTCAAAATGAAAATTGGGTAATCAAACACCTAAAAGAAAAGAAATCAAAATAAAAACTCGGTAATCGAATACCCATTTGTTTTTGTTAAAAAATTAATAAATAAACTGATTTTTGATTTTTTTGAAAACAGAATATCAAAACTAAAAGTGTTTTCAAACCTTAATTTTTGAGTGCTAAGGGCTGCAGTGAACATTCAATAGGTTATGGCAAAGCTTCCCACTTCAAAATCGGTACAAAATGGCAAAACATGCTGAAATCGGCATTCAATGGCAAAGCTTCCCACTGCAAAATAAGTAAACACATGCTGACATCGTCCTCTCCATTTGATTTGGGTTCTGGCCATATCTAATTCAATGTGTTATAAGACTTTATTATCTCTGCTTATTAGCTCATTAACAAGCATAAGTCATTTTTTAAATGTCAGTTTTGGTTTTGATCTGCTTCTAATCGTTCCTTACTATTGATCGATTAGCAAAATGAAAGACAAGAAAATGGAGACAAAAGCAAAGGGAGAAGATGTTGATAAGTGGGTTTAGCGGATGAAGGTGGTCAATAGAAATGGTTGTTGTGCATTCCTTTCAGAGATGATGGCTGTTGCAGCTAAAAACTGAATCGGGAATCACACCAGAAATCAGGCCTGCAAAAGATAATACAGAGGGACCGCCGAGTGGGGTTCCGGCGAGGGAACGCTCCGATACTTAAGTCAGAGATGACTAATAATGTAGAACTCTGAGAAGCAATAAAGACACAATGCATATGTGTGTGAACTTGTCTTTACCTGAGGTGGCTAGACCCCTTTATATAGTGGTAGAAGGAGGAATCCTAGTAGGACTGGGCTTTGACCAACTCCAATCAGAATCTAATTAAGATCCTAGATGATCTTATATCAATCTTAGCTAATAGAGTCAGAGCCTCTTTAGGATTCTGCTCAGAGATTGACATGGTAAGTGCCATATCAGTAATGAACCAGTATGGCTTACGTGTCGTTACCGCCACGTGTCGCCCGTAGAATGGAGGAATATTTTTAGTTATATCAATGACGATGTTGGTTCTTGGTGATGATAAAAGAGAAGAAAGAAAAGAAAGGGACAATGAAGGTGAAGAAACATAATGAGAAATGGGAATATGTTGTTGGTAAAAAGTTGGTTGAAGGGATTTCCAAAAGTTTCGTGAAAATTTAAATCTTAATATTTCACTAATCATGAATTACTAAGGTAGCATTTGAAAACACTTTTAGTTTTGATTTTTTGTTTTCAAAAAAATAAAAATCAGTTAATTTTTTTTTTAACAAAAACAAATGGATGTTTGATTACCCAGTTTTTATTTTGACTTTTTTCTTTTTGGTTTTTGATTACCCAGTTTTGAATTTGAGTGTTTTCTTTGGTGGTAGTTTGTGGTGGCAGTGGTGGGGCGTGGCAGTGGCCGGCGGAGTGGCAGCCCGCAGTGGCCGGGCTGTGATGGCCGGTGGTCGCCGGCAACCGTGGCTGGCGGCAGTGGGCGATGACTGTGGTGGTGGTGGTCTCAAAATAAAAATTAAAACTGAAATCCCAAAACTCCTAAATGGAGTTTTAAAAAACAGTCGTGTTTTAAAAATTAGAAGAAAAAAAAAAACGAAAACTGTGTGCCAAACGCGTTTATTTTCATCAGTTTATAAAATTGAAGAAAAAACTGAAAAAATAAACGTTACCAAACAGAGTCTTAAAGTTTAAATCTGCTATCGTTCTCCGTTTTGTGATCATCTTGTCTAGTTGGCGAGATATAGTGGTGGTTTAACACCACTTAAGCCCTTGTATGGCGTTAGACAACCACTGAATATTTTTTTTTAAGTAATTCTAGACATTCACACACTTTTAAGGACTGAAATACTATTGCCTGTCTATGCACATCTGTTCAGCTCTAGAACTACAAGATAGAAAATAGTCTTAATACTTCTCTAGCTTGACCAAAGGTTAACAGTCAGCAAACTCAGCATAGCAACCATAATAATAGTAGTAATGACAATTTTAATAGGGTTCTTTATAATGTCATTTGTCAAAGTAGTTATATAGTTTCATAAGTAGGTGTCTAGATTAATTTAGCAAATGTAACACTACTTTGCTAGCATAGTAATAGTGATGAAAATCGATAATCTCTTTCCTTATTTGAATTAGCTCGGTCCACTTTGATTTCACATCTTTAAAAAAAGTCAGTGACAAATGCCAACAAGAGTAGGTTAGTCAGGTGATCATCTCCCACCAACTTTATCCTAAAAGACAGGAGCTTGAGCCCTAAAGATACAAAATTAGCATTATCTCGCTTTTTAACTTTTTAAGTTTATGTTGGACCAAAAAGCTATTCCATTCCTAAAATTTGCACTTTACGCATATGCACAAATACAAACGCACGAAGTCATAAAGCTATGATCATAATCTTAAAGCCAAGATTCACAGAATAATTAAGTACTGCTGAGCAGACAAATCGACGCATCATGCATGCCTGCTTCTGCTTCTGCTTCTGCTTCTGCTTCTGCTTCTTCAATAACAAGCCTCAAATTTAGTTAAAAACCCTTTGGCTTGCACACTTCTTTGAGAGAACTAATTTTTGCTAATTTTCTTTATTTTTTGGTTGGATATTTTCTGGCTAAGGATGTAGAAACCTTCATAAATACTCTTCTTCTTATGGTAGACCAAAAGATAACCAACGCGGTTTCTCACCGGCCACACTTTTGAACGAGTCCTTTGCAGTCTTTCTTTAGTTAAAATCAGATCAGATTTGGTATGGACCACCTCACCTTTTGCTATTAAAAGTCAAAGGGAAAGCCCTACTGATTAATAAATAAGTTATTTTAGATTGATTAATAGTTATTATAAAATAACAACACATAATAATTTTGAAAACCACCTGTAAAATTATGGAGATTTTACTAGGCCCGCTAACATGACGTAACACTGATTTAGTACTAACCTTTGCTATAAGATGTGTGTTTTAAATCACTAAAAATACACCATATAATTTTCCAGGTAAAACATCCCTGTTCCCATTGGGAATTATCAGTCTCAGCAATTTAAACCGGAGACGGCAACTTCTAGAATTTGGATTCAATTCTTCAAGTTGTTTCCTAGTCTTTCACGCTATTTGAATTTTCAATTGAAAATTTTGTATGATTTCATTAATAAATAAGTATTATTAAAACATATCTAGATGAGTATTGCAAATGCTTAGCATATACACGTCGTTATTTTTTAGTCTTCCAAACTACTGTGTGATAGACTAAAATATCTACAAAATTGTTGATTTAATATTCTCAAATTTTAAAATCTTTCACACTCTATTAAGCAAATGCTTAGCATATGCATAGTATAGGTGTCATTAATTAAGGGATCACTAATTAAAGCTTAATATTCCTTAACCACCTAATTCTTGTAATTATAATACTTTCAACAACACCAATAAATGAACACCAAATAAATGTCAAATAACTAAAAGAATGACAATTGTTACATCTAATCAATTACATGAATGCCTGCAAGGAAGGTGAGTAGCAACTTTGCTAAAAGGATTGCAAATGACCCCAAAATCATCGGGTGATAAAGCCAGGAAATGGAACAAAATGTATCTCAACAGGTAGTATCAACAATTAGATACCTTCAAGCAGTTTGAAGCTAAAAATCTAAGAAATGGGACCCAAAAAGTTTCCAAAACTCTTTGATAAGGCTGATCAACCAGCTAGCTTGCAACAAAGCGAGCAATCTTACTTGTGGCTTGCCTCTTATATCTGCTTCTCTTGAGGTTAGGTTTTACTTAGATTACGTTGGCATGCATGCTTGATCATGGTTAAACACAATATTAGGAACCAACAAATATATTTAGAGGTTGTTTGAGATTGATTATGGGATGATCAAACTTGATTTAATCTAAATTAATTCAGGTTTGTGAATGTTTAGCAAAAGAGATTAAGAGATTTAATCCATCTTCAAAAGTTAAAAATTGATTTAATCCATAATCCTAAAAAATGAGGATTATGAAATAATCACTTTTTCATAATCAAATTTGACCTTTTAATTTACCATCCTATCCCCATTTTTTTTTTTTTACAAAAAGACATCTCATATCCCTTAATTAATTTGATAGTTTATGGAGTTATCTCTTCTTCTATTGCCAAAATCTTCTCCTACAGCTAACAAAGAGGGATATAGCCGCCCTCTTCAATTCCTCCACACCATTTCTGTTAGTTCTTCTATCTTCAATTTCTCTACACCATGTTTTTTACAAAATTGTTTATTGAGTGTTCTTTATGGTCATTTTGTAATAGTGAAACTGATTTAAGTAGTTTTTATCCAAACATTTTTTTATAGATTTAATCTAGTTTATAACTACTTTTGTCAAACAGTAAACTGCTTCTGATTAAATCAGATTTTAAAAACTGATTAAAATTTAAGCTAAATTTGTTTTTTAATCAATCGCAAACGGACTCTTAGTCAACCAAATAAAGAGGGGCCAAGGACTATCAAATAACTGGTCAAACTTTGCAACATTTCTTGCTCTTCACTTTGGTTTTAATTGCAAAGTGAACAACATTTTTTTAGCATTAAAATCAATCGGTTAAAATGTAACAACCTCAGTCTAGAACATAGAATGCCTCTTTTAAAGGGCTATCTAAAATAGGTTATTAGAGTTCTTTGACAGGGCCTTATAGGCCAATCTAATATTGCCTCATATCAGATTTAGGATATTGCATTCTCTCATCCTCACCTTTGGTGTTCTTGCCAAGGCTCGATCACAGACATCCTAGAATCCTTCTCTCTATTTAATATAAAATATGCCCGGGCTCACTTTCGTTTCCCCAATTGTCTATAACAACCCGGTTCACTTCTTTACCACACGATGTTTCCTCCCTTAAAAGAGTTAGCAAAAATACTTACATATGAGTTCCTTGACCAGGTCTTTCAAGGTCAATCTTGTATTATCTAACATTCAATAGAGGACTTCGCACTATTCTGATAGTGATATCCTACATCGGATGTAAGAGACCTTAATAAATGGCATTATATGGCACCACCAAAGAACTCATAAGTTCCTATCACGAGTCCTTGTGAAGCAGATATTACCTTATGGTGGGGCAATAGACCTGGTCATGATAGATGTTTTGAAAGTCAACTTTTAAAACTCTGGTTAGGCATCCAGTTGGGTTGCCCGTGCTTGAGGAAGACAAACGCAAGCCTAGGTACACCCTATATCAAGAGGATGATTAGGCAAACAAAGGGTGAACCAATTATACCCCACATTGACTAGAGGGAATCATTCTGGCCTATATGTGATTAAAGTTGAGATTAGGCCTCAGCGGGAACGTTAAGTCATAAAGGAACTTTTTATAAGACCTTGTTAATAATCTCATAAGCACATATTGACTATCTTTAAGGAAGGCATTGCCTTGTAGTGGGGTCATGGACTGTACTATTAATATTAAATCGACTTTCAAAAGCTTGAGCTGGGTTACCTAGTTGGGTAGCCGGAGATTGGGACACAAAGGCAGACGGGACTCAATTTGAACTGTTAGCGGTGTTGATATTTTCCAATAATGGCTAAAAAGGAAAATTCTTGGATTTTTATAACTGAACTTAAGACTGGGCATTAGTGGGGATACCAAGGTATGAGGAGGGAAAATATGATATCCCACATTAGATATTGGAGACTTTTGGAATATACTTATAAGACCCAGCCAAAGAACTCAAATTTATCTGTTTGCTATCTTTTTCTAGGGAAGCATTGTTCTGCGATAAGACTGTGGGACCTATGGCTAGCCACTTTTTTAGGGAGGCAATGTTCTGTGGAAAGACTATGGACTTGATGTTAAAGATGGTATCAGAGCCGACTTTCAAAAGCCTAGTATGGATTGTTTAATAGAGTTCTTCCTATTTTTTTTTAGGGAAAATAAAGTCTGGGTATAACCCACATTTAATGGATGGTTAAGGAAAACAAAGTCTAAGGCACCTATATCCCACACAGATAAAAGAAGAAGACTCTAGGCTATGAGTGACTAAGGTTGAGATAGGGCCTTAATAGGGATGCTAAGGTAAAAGGAAAAATATTTGTAAGACCCTACCGAGGATCCTAGGATCCTAAATGTACCTATCAGTTGGACCTTTTGATGAGAACATTTCTATGATAAATTGTTGATTGGATCGTCATAGAGAATATTAGAGCCAAATCCCAAAAAGGTCGGGCTGGGTTATCTAATCATGTTAATGGAGGTTGGGACATGAAGGCGAACTTGGAATAGGATGATCTATTTGGGCTATTGTATTTCTTAGTAATACAAAAAAAGCAAAATTTTGGGCTATGTACTACCTAGGGTTAAGCCTGGACCTTAGTGCGGATATTAAGGTATAAGGAGGGAGGATTATGATATTCTGCATAAGATATGAGATAATAGAGATTGAAGTTATAAGAACCTGCCAAAGAACTCGTAAGTACATCCCTTTTGAGGTAAGGGTGCTATGTGGTGGTGTCGTGGACTGGTTTGTTATAGATGCTATCAAAGTTGACCCCTGAGATCTCAGACTAGACCATCCACTCGGGTTACTGGATATTGGGGGAATGAATCCAAGACTAAAAAGGGTGGTTAGGGCAGCAAAAGGTGGTGAAATATATCCCATATTGGCTAGAGTTGAAGATTGTGGTTTATGTGGGGTTGAACCTTAGCGAGGACACCAAGAGCTAATAAGGGATTTTTGTGATATCCCATACTGGATCTGAGATAGTATGAGATTCAAATTTTAAGACCCTGCCAAGTAAGTCAAAAGTCCTTATTGGCTAGCCTTTTTTGATGGTGTTATTACTTTTTGGTAGGACTGTGGTCTAGTTCATTACATGAAGTACCCTTCTGACCACGTTAAATGAACTCTTCATCACTTTTTCTTTTATTTCTAATAACAAACCCTTCTTCTTTTCTTTTTTCTCTCGTGAAAAAACTGATTCTCCTATTCTCTTCATTTCTCTCGATTTCAAATCTGTTGTCCCATCTTGTGTGCCACATCATCTCCCTCAACTCCAAAGATGCCACGTGTCTAGAAAATTATTAGCCCATTTCACTCTGTAACTTTAGGATTAAAAGTGTAATGATTTTCTCTTTGAATTGAGGAGATCTTTCCTTTGAGTCTGAGAGATAAATTAAGGTAGGAAATATCATCCTCTATTCAACGCATCCTCTTAACTCACAAGCTAGAGAACCCTAGTCGAGATCTTAAAAATATCACCGCATAACTTTCGGAGGACTTGAGATTTCACCACGTTATTCCTCCCTTGGATTTCATTAACCTTACGAGGTGACTGATATCACGTGAAGGTGGTTGGATTGAGAATGTATATAAGTTTCATAATTTCTCGAGATCCATGATAAAGATCACATTTAGTTATATGATGAACAAAATTTGAAGAATTAGATAACATCATATTTAATGAATTTAAAAACTAGCGTTGAAATGATCAAAGAACTAATCGTGTAAACAACGCCCCGTACATTCATGTTAGGAACATGCAACCATCTTGATAAGGGGGATGAAAGAAAAAGAAGGCATGTTTAATTTTTGCCTATCAAACTAGGCGCAAAATTGTTAAACACCTTTAAAAATGGATATTTTCTAGTGGACCGCAACATTTTTAGAGTGGTGGGACACATCAAGGCACACAAGATTGGGGCAACAAATTTGGAGTCCTCTCTATACCAACTCTATAGGTGGTTTAAATTATGGTATATTTGGTGTATGTGATGGCGAGTAGTGATGTAAATGTTGGTTTCTGATAGTGGTTTGGTTATTATAAGGTGGTGTGTAAGGATTGTGGTGATAGATCAGATCTGATTGTTGATTTGGTAGTGGCGGGTTAGTGATTTTGAGATGGTGGGTGGTGGTTGTGTGGGGATTGTGGTGGCATATTTGGGATATTATAATTGGCATTTAGAGGTGGTTGTTAGTCGTGAGGAGGTGACTGGTGGAAGTGTAGGGCTGTAACTTTAGGAGTCGTTGAGCGATGGTGTGAGGTGTTGCAACAATGGTGGATGAGTGATTTGGTAAGGTTGTAATGGTTCAGTGGTTGTTCATCACAATGTGAGGTTTTTTGTACTGGTGGTGCGGTTGTTACATGGCTATGATTGTTTAAGGAATGGTGGGAGGTGGTTTTGCAGTGGTGGCATGGTAGGTTGTGAGGTGGTGGGTGGTGGTTGTGCGAAGGTTTGATTGTTGTGTGGGAGTTTAGCAATGGTGGAGATGGCTTTACATTGGTGGTGGTGGTTGTAAAGATGTTAATTGTGAGAGTAAAGATTAATAAGAGACATACGTTTTCGGACAAAAGTTCCAACTCTCTACTTGAGTTATCAATCCCAATTCCTCGTTTTATCAGGGTAATGATTTTGAAGATTACTTAGATATATATATATATATATATATATATATATATATATATATATATATATATATATATATATGGGAGCTGATTCGTTGATAGCGCTAGCAAAATAGGAGATTTTGCTAGCGCGATCTGGCCATCCATCCCGAAAGGATGGACGCCCCAGATCTTTTTTTTTCAAAAGTTGTCAGGCGTCCGCTACATAGTGTAACGGATAGACTTTTTTACCATATTGCCCCTCGCCCCTCGTCCGCAACACAGTGTAGCAGACAACTTTTTTGGCCTACACCGTCAGTCAAAAAGTCCCCACTACACTGTGTTGCGGACGACTTTTCGACAACTTTTGACTGACACGACTGACACACTGACACAATTCCAGATTGTATGTACCATAGATTCTGCACACGTCCGCTGCACCGTATCGCGGACAGTATTACCTTCCTACTCACCTCCTTCAGCACAATTTTCTTCTCCTTCAGACTCGCTTCCATTTTCAGCTCCCTTCAAGTTTCGAGTAACACTTGCTTCAAGCTTCACTCAAGCAATATCAGTTTGTGAATGGTGAAGTTTTCTTTATGGATTGACTGGTAAAGTATAATTTATTTGTTTGGACAAAAAAGTATAGATTTTTTTATTATCTAGAAATTTGTCACTTTATTCATCAATTTGTGATGTTCTACTCTAGATTTTTTGTGATGTTCTAGACACGATGTTAATCAAAAAGGTATAATTTGTTATGTTCACTCTATTCATCAATTTATTATGTTCAATAAATTAATAATTATTAATTTGGAGACACTTTTGTGATTATGTATATGGTATGTTTGTCATCCTAAATTGGTCTATTCGCCTAGGTAATTTTTAGGTAATATTTTTAATTAGAAATGTCATTTGATTGTTAAGCGTAGTCTATTTCTACACAGGTCTTGTTTCACAATGTCTAATTTTGTGTAGGTCTTGTTTCACAATGTCTGATTTCGTGTCGAGCTCCAACATCCCCGTAGATGCTAGTGATCCGTATCTAGGACGAACGTTTCAAACATTGGAAGAAGCTGAAGAATGTTTTCGAGCGTATTCATTGAGGGTTGGTTTTGGCATTAGAATAAAGACTACAAGAACAAGCAACGTAACAAAAAAGATATGCTCTCGCTTATACGAGTGTCATAGGGGCAGAAACCCACAGCAAAATGAGACACGCGTAGGCAATGATGACAGTGATGATGAAATAGGATATTCGCGTAGAAGACGGGACTGCTTTGAGCGCACAAATTGCCAGGTCAAGATGTTCGTAAGCTACAAACCCAAGCAAGATCATTGGCTTATTACCAGCCTGGAACTGGCACACAATCACCCGTTAGTAACTCCTTCTAAGGTGAGTCAGATGCATCAACACAAGAAGATGGGTAAGGTCGCGAGGAGCCTAATTCACACAATGAGCAATGCGCGAATTGGACCTACTGAGATTGTTAATGTTCTTGCTGAACAGGCTGGGGGAATTCAAAATTTAAACTTTAACACGACAGACGTTCGTAACGCGGTCCGAACCCATAGACGAGCCGCGTATGACCTCAATGATGCTCAATCTACAATGAGCCTATTGAAACGGATGCAGATGGAGGACCCGCAGTTTACCTTCGATTATAAACTTGACGACGAGCATCGAGTTAGTACAATTTTTTGGGTCGACGGTCGTTCGAGGCTAGCTTATAAGCATTTTGGGGATGTCGTGACTTTCGACACCACATACCGTACCAACAAGTACTCGATGCCGTTCGCTCCTTTCACGGGCGTCAATCATCATTATCACTCCATCCTGTTCGGGTTCGCCTTGTTAAGGGACGAGAGCGAGGGTTCTTTTGTATGGTTGTTTAGGACGTGGCTGGAAGCAATGAACTTCAAAGCACCCAAAGTGATCATCACCGATCAAGATTTGGCAATGAAGAAGGCTATTGCTACCGTCTTCCCAGACACCCGGCACAACTTGTGCACTTGGCACATAAGCAACAAATACCCTGAACGTCTGCATCACGTGTACGCAAAGTATCCAGACTTTAAACAGGATTTTGACAAGTGCGTTAACAAGTCGTTAACGATTGAGGAATTCGAGGAGAGGTGGGAAAAGCTTGTTCGGGATTACTCATTGCAAGACAACGAGTGGCTCCAGCACTTGTACGAGCTCAAAGAGCAATGGATTGGCGTTTACACGAGGAGGTATTTTTTAGCGGGCATGAAAACGACGGGCAGGAGTGAATCTATGAATGCCACGTTCGATAGTTATGTGGGTACAACTACCAATTTGAAGAGTTTCGTTGCATCCGCACAAAAAGCGGTTGCTTCGTTGTTCGTAAAAGAAAGGGCTGCAGACTTTGCAACAACGTACAAACAAAGGAGAAGGTTGCTTGAGACCCCGCTGGAGCTGAACGGTGCCAAAGTCTATACGAAGGAGATCTTCTTGCTATACCAAGTAGAGCTGCAAAAATCGGGACGATACAGTATAAACAAGGTGGCAGAAATGTCTATGCGTGAGTACAAGGTTTATTCGCTCGTGAATGACCTCGTCCCTGAGAAGCTGCGCAGAATTTATACGGTGAGCCATGACACATTGACAGATTCGGTGACATGTGTTTGCAAGAAGTTTGAGTTCCATGGCATCCTGTGTAGACACATTCTGTGGTTTTTCACCCAGAAGAATATCAGGGCAATCCCCGATAAATATGTGTTGCCACGGTGGACGAAAGGTGCAAACAGGTTGCACGGTACCATTGCCTTTCCGGAGCACCCGTATACTGACTTTGAAGAATCAGAGACGTTGCGGTATAATCATCTGGTGACGATGTTCACCCGTTTGTCCGTAAAAGGTGCTGCTACAATGGCCGCATATAAACATCTCCTCGAGGTAGCTCAGCAGCAAGAGCCCATCGTCGACCAGTTGGAAGCAGCTTCAGTCAGCAATGCGGTTGACACTGAGCCTACTACTGGATCAGAAGATGATGAGCCGGGGGAGGAAGACGACAATGATATCCGGCCTTTGGACCCAATTATATCGCAAATGAAAGGCTGCAAGAGATCTACGCGGATGAAGAGCTCTATTGAACAGGCAACTCAACCTAAAAAGCTGAGAAGGTGTGCATTGTGCAACAAAATGACCGACCACGACAAGCGAAACCATTACAAGGCACTGGGGATAAGTCCAGGGGGTTTGCAAGACGGGGAAGAAGATGACGCCGAAGATGAAGACGAACAAGCTGCAGTGTACCTTTATTTTTTTGTATAAGCCATCAAGTCTGTTTGACATTTGTAATAGTTTTTTATAATTTTTTTCTAATAATTTTTTGACCAAATACTGGAATTTTATTTTCTGATGGACTTATGAGAGCCATCAAATCTAAGTTTAAGTTGTTTTTTTTTTTTTTTGTTTAGCCCCGTCCGCTACATAGTGTAGTGGACACATCTGCTTTTTATCCGCCACACGATGTAGCGGACGTCATCGCAGAGAAAAACTTTTGGATTCTTTTGGTCCGCTTATACAATGTAGCGGATGACTTTGTTCTATTTAACCCAGATCGGCCAATCAACTTATCACTCCGTCCGTTTCTCTATCTATCTCGAACATCTCACCCAGCCGCTACCCCATCTATGGCGACCCACATCTCCGGCGACCCACATCTCTGGCGACACCACCGTCCTCCCCTGAAGCCGCGCTGCCCCCGGTGACAGCCCTGTCCTTCCCTTAACGCCACGGCGCCTCGAGTGACATTTCCGTCATGATGGCTTCTGATTCGTTGAGCAGCAGCAAATTTGTAGGCAACATGCACCTTGCAGGCAGACACTTTTTCAAGGTCATGATGCCTGGTGTTGATACAGAACTTGTAGGCCATCCCTCTTTCTCTGTGTTTTTGTGTGTGTTAAAGTTTGATCTTTGGTTAAAAACTAACCTTTTTTTGTATTATGAATATGTTAGGACATACCGGTAGCCTTTTCCGATTGGTTTACCACAATTTATTTCGATTCAACTTTAACCAGCCGCAAGGGGGTCATGGCATGTAAGAATGAAGATGAAGCCCAGCCAAGGTCAAATTTCATTCGCAGAGGGTTGGAACGAAATCGTGCAGCAGCATGACCTCCAAGTCAGGGACTTTGTAGTGTTTGAACACACGGGGAAGTGTAATTTTCAAGTGACGGTGTTTGATCGGAGCACTTGTGAAAAAACTTTCCCCCAATGTTGAACCCTAAATTCTGTTATGAACAATTTTATGTTAATGTTCATTATTTTTTCGAATTTTAGGTTCTTAATTGTGCCGTTTGAGATTCCATCGATATTGAGATTGTTGATTGTTAATTGTACGTTTTTTTATTGTTAATCGATGTTGAGATTGTTGATTCCGTGGCTAAAACAAGTCATCAGTCGCCAATTTATTAAAAAAATAAACTTCAACACAAAGTATTTGGACGTCCGCTACACTGAGTAGCAGACGGGGAAATAGAAACAATCAACCTCAACACTTGGAAAATTTTTATGTATTTGGACGTTCCCTATACTGTCTAGTGGACGGATACCTCATCAGCTAAAAAATGTTCTCCCATTTTGTTTCCCACCATTCAATCATTCTCAATGAGAGCAAAAAATCCAACTCTAATCAAATCAAATGTCCACTGATATGGACACAAATCAGTTAAATCACTTAATCATTCAACACAAATCAACTGATCTCAACACAAATAAAATCACACCAATGACAGCTTTCTAAATAAATAATCACTATTTATTAAAAAAAATTATTGTAATGGAACAATGTCAACTAGGCGTCCTCATGTTGAGCCGGATGTTTGTCCTTAGACGAATTTTTAATAAACCTAATCTCTCTAGGCCGGCTTTTCAAAATTTGCCAAGCTAACCTATATCTAAAGCGTTCTACGCATTCTAATCTCCAGGCGGCCGCCTTGAGGCTCTCAGACCGACAGATGTAATCCATGTACATGCATAGGAAGACGCCGCAGTCCGAAGTATTATGTTGCTTGGGCCTCGTCTTCTTCAATAGGAAATGGAGCTTTGGCCGTGCCGGTACAGGTACACCCCATATAGCATTGACCATGGCACAAAATATATTCCGCGAGAAACAGAAAATGGCGTAAGACTTGAGTTAACATTTACAATTGGCAAGTTACAATAAGCATTAAACAATCAACTTCAAGATTACCATAGAGTCCAGCTGGGCTTTATACATCCGCAACACAGGCATGTGGAGGGTATCGTCATGGAGACTGTCGATCACCGATACGACTTTTTTCGTTGGTTCATAGCAAACCAAGTACCAGTGGCTTTTCCCTATAAATGGGATTAGAAACACGTGGGCAACCATTGCGCTCACTGGACTATCCCTATTCAGATACGCTCGTAGGTTATCCGACGGTCTCCACTGACTCAACTTTTTCTTCCCCCTTCGTTCGACCCACTCATGCCATTCAGCCACTAGGAGGCTATGAAGAAAGGCATCCAACAAAAATACGGCCGGATACTCATTCGGCCACCCCCGGCCCCTTTCCTTCAGAATCTCCACGTAGGTAGAGATGACGCTGTTGTCTAACCAACTCCCCAGAGCCAGGGAGGACATTTGTCCCCACGAGCAACAGTAATCCATGCCCTCCGGGTGATTCACACTATATAACGCTTTGTCCCTGGGGAACCCGCTAAAATACCACTCTCTGATAATTTGGCGTGGCTTTAGGGGCTTCAGTGGATGCCCTTTGCAATACTGCCCTCCGGGGTCGATCGGGGGATATTGCACTCCTTCGGGGGGGGTTGACTGGGGGATATTGCCCTCCTTCCTTAATAGATGGTCCCACCCACGGGACAATGGGCAGTGTCTCAAACAGACTGATGTTTTCGAAACCCCAGTCCTGCGTGACTTGACTCTGAGAGAGGGGTTGGGGTTCCGAGTCCAGAAGCAAAGAGAAGGAGGGCGCACTGTACTCTTCCCAAGCGCTTGAGCCTGGCCCATGGTGCTTGGCGATCCCCAATCACCACCCATTCCCAGTACAGAGGGACCAAAGTATCCCTGGCTCACCCCCGAAGTCTGTCCTAAGGGATCATCGTATCCCGAGGGCCACCCCTGTCCCCATTCCTGGGGTGACGCCCGAAGGCTGTCCAAATGCTTGGCACAAAAAATTCCCGCAGCCATACACCAACGATTTGGCCTGTTGGCGAAGCTCCTCGCCCATTGCATCCACCAGATCCTCGCGCTCGCTCAACTTCTGGAAGAAGGCGAACGAGGCATTAACCTACATCCAAAGAGATAATAAATAAGTAACTTCATACACACACTTATAATCATCAAGGTCAATTAAAAGCACTGGTTGGGCAACTTACCAGATTGTATGCCATCTGCTCATCGATCTGACCCCTAGGGTGGTACTTCTCTTCGCGTTCAAACCTTACTGGAGCTACTCTCCTCTGGGTGATGCGGTAGTACCACTCATTGTACTGTTCGATGCTGATCACGGGGTCAGGCTCTGACACAATGGCCGCCAGCGTGTCCTGCTAGGAATCCCAAACCTCAAGTTCTCGTGCACACAAGTTGTGCGCATTCGCCTTGCCAAACTGTCTGACACCTGGTGGGTTCCTGTTACCCCTCATATCTGGCGCATCGGCTGGCAACCCCTGCAGGCACTCAAAATGGCGCATAGCACGATCTGGTAGCTGCCACTCTGCGACCTCGAAGTGGATCAGGGGTGTGCGTTGCAACCCGGAGAGCGTGAAGACGAACGACTCCCCACCCGTCGCGCCAAACTTTGTACGGTGCCCATCGCATCTGGCCCAGAGATAGCGAGTCGAGCTCCCCCGATAGTACGTAATGTTATGATGGGGATCGTCTCTCCTTGGGTAGTGGCTGTCCTTCCGGCTGTACTCCCAGGCGCACAACCGAGGCCACACATTATCCGTTCCGTCCCTACGCCTGGGTGCGCCGGTAGCAAGGTGTTCATAAGACCACACCTGAGAGCAAAGACAAATTAAATAAAGTATCGTCAAAATTAAATGTCGATTCAACAAAAAAAAACAAGCACGTAATGAAGATTTGTATGATATACCTGCAATAGCGAGAGACATGCACATATAGCTTTGGAGTCGGGCCTCGTTGCCTTGTGCAATGCTCGGTACAGGTACGCAAGAGTTGCTGCACCCCAGGCATAATCTCCAACCTCCAGCAGGTTACCCAACAACGGTAAATATTTGACGCTGACCGTATTCTTCGACGTTGTTGGGAACAGAATTGTCCCCATCACCCACAAGAGGAAAGCTTGTGTGTCTAGCACAAGCATCTCATCCGTGTAGTTTTCTGGGAGAACCTTGTAGGTATCTACCAACCACTTCAACTTGATACCACCAGTGCTAAATTGATCCTGGGGTATCGAAGTAAAGAAGTCCCTAGCGGTTCTCTTATTCGTTGCTTCCGACGGAGGAGCAATTACCGGCCGTCCCGTCACCGGTAACCCTAAGATGAACCCTACATCTTCTAGGGTAATCGTCATCTCTCCGAGAGGGAAGTGAAACGTATTCGTTTCACTTCTCCACCTTTCAACAAGGGCACCTATTAAGTGCCGGTCAAGGTGTTGAAAGATTTGCCCATGCGTGAAAATCCCAAACCCAATCCCACGCAGTAACCGTTTCTGGACTTTGTTCAACTTCCAGGCTTTGAAATTATCGGACACTTCTACTGTGTTGAGAAGTGCTCTTTCCTACGAATTAATAAATACAATTTAACCAAAACAAACGGTATACAATGTTCGTAAGAATAGGAAAGTTGATAAAATAAGGATCTTACCTCACCATCCCATAAGAGCGTACTGACATGATTTGCTTGGTCGTATAATACGGAGGGATCTTCTGGTCCAGGGTTAAAATCCATTTTTTTGCAACTGAAATTATGAAAAAACGGCAAGGTTGGAAGCGTAAAAATTTTCAAACATACAACGCTAGCATGTGCTCACATAAGTTGACATGCTGTATATATGCAAGTGAAATCACATGAACATTTAAGTAATACGCAATAAGCAATACACATATATTGACAAACGCTAGCACAATCTACCGCATACATATTCAAAACCATACATAAGCCGCAATACTCATAACAAACTCTAGATTATGAACGAATAAAGGATTGGATTGTGAACTTACGTGATTGATGAGACAATTAAAGGATTTCTTTGGAAGAAATTTCATAGATCTACTTGCCAACGCCGCTAAAAAAATTGTGAGAAGAAAGATGAATGAGTTTCGAAGAAAGAATGAATAAGAGTTTTGGTATAGGCGTGGTTTGTCAAGTCCGCTACATAGTATAACGGACGAAAAAAACTGTCAAGTTGTCTGCTACACAGTATCGCGGACGGTGGGATAAGAACAAAGCAACAGTCATGTCGCCCTAGGACCGGTGTGACAACTGTCAGGGGGGTTGTGGATTACTTGACCACCGTCAGTCAAAAAGTCGTCCGCAACACAGTGTAGCGGATGACTTTTTAACTGACGGTGTCAGGCCAAAAAAGTTGTCCGCCACACTGTGTTGCGGACGAGGGGCGAGGGGCAATATGGTAAAAAAGTCCGTCCGCTACACTATGTAGCGGACGCCAGATAGCTTTTGAAAAAAAAAAGATCTGGAAAGATGGACGGCCAGATCGCGCTAGCAAAATTCCCTATTTTGCTAGCGCTATCACTGGATCAGCTCCCATATATATATATATATATATATATATATATATATATGAACCATAAATTCACACAGCTTACGTGCCAAAATACCTCTTGAGGTATTGCAAAAAGTGACAACTGGTCATCACCGTTTTGTGAAGGAAAACTTTTGGATGCTACTTGAATTTTAAGAATATACCGTGATTATTTCTCAACGATTAATGATCATCATATATTATTATTTAACATTGTGTCGCTAAAGATGCCAACAAAAATATAGATAAATAACTTTAACGACCATTAGTTGTTACTGAATAGGTGTTGTATGCATCTTCTCACAATTCAATTAATAACCTAAAATTATTCTTTTGAAAACTATTTCCAATATCGTGTTAATTGAAACCAGCCTCCAAACATGAAAATTGGCACTTTAGTCATTCAGATTAAATTTGTGAAATAAGAATATAATGCCAAGCACGCCTTATATATATTCAGCAAAAATACTTAATATGACGCGATATGGCTAAAAATACACCCCAATCAGCATACGACACGTGGCAGTTATGATTCATGATTAATCCTGATCAACTATGGATTTGCTGGCTACCATATTGGTGGAGTTAGAATTCTAAAAGGATCCTAACAAAATCATGAAGGATTGTGACGTGATCATCAAGGATCCTAACAAGATCCTGATTGACCTGACCCAAGTCTATGCATCATGACTCACAAACCTGACCTGATAGGAGTCTTCCTCCACGACTATATAAAGGGGTCTACCCCCCAGGTATAGGACAGGCTCACACACATACACATTGTGTTCTTATTACTTCTCAGAGTTCTACATTGTTAGTCATCTCTGACTTAAGTATCGGAGCGTTAGCTGCAACAGATTGGCGCCATCTGTAGGACCACAATAGGGAACATGGCCAATCATTCATCTTCCAACGACTCTTCATGAAGTCGTTCTCAAAACCATCGCGCATAATCCAGCACACCTCGTCGACTTGGCCACTCTCGTGACCAACGTTTAACACCTTCGCATCGTCGTGCCAGTTCTAGGGAAGATGTTCATGTTAATGTAACATCTACTACTCCTGAATCAGATAACAGAACTCGGAGAAACCAATCTCCGACATCTATTCTGAAGAAGGGTGCCATTCGTCATCGTTTAAACCGTCAGCTATTCAAAACACCTAATGCCGACCTTACAAAAGAAATTCACGAACTAAAAGATGTCGTGAACACTCTTCAACAAAATCTCGACATGATGGTGGCTCCACCGTCCACCCATCATTCTCATTTAGATCACGATGACCTTCGTCTCTGCCTCACCTCCTGATTAAGCTACAGTCGTAAGTATAGGTCGGAGATCGATCTGACATATAATCTCAAGAAGAAAAGTGGAGAACACATAACCAGAAGCAGATCATGCTACCATCGCGATCCATCGGTCGAAGGTAGTACAAATTCCTCTCCTGATAAGGCTGCCATATCTGACACCTCTCGAAGATCAATCCACAGAAGGACACCTAAGTACTATTCTTGAGAACGAGACTCTTGGAAGGTTGTCTCCAAGTATCATTCTCTGGAACGATCTGCCCTGAGGGAAGAATCTTATATTCGTTATCCGAGACAATCGAGAAGGCTAAATTATCACCCAACTTCTGAATGCCTCAATGTGACCTTTATGATGGAATTGGAGATCCTGGAGAACATGTTTATCAATTCAAAACAAACATGTTGCTCTTCCAAATGTCATACGATGTCATGTGCCAAGCCATCCCCACCATTTTATGAAAGGCTGCACATGCATGGTTTAAATCTCTATAATTGTGGTCCATATACTCCTTCGCTCAATTGTCAGACCTCTTCCAGAAACACTTTGTTAGCAGTCGCTCCTGAAGAAAGAACTCGATGAGCTTACTTAACATTGTGCAAGAGAAGAACAAGTCCTTAACTTGTTATCTCGGACGATTTAATGCCGCTACTTTGAAAGTCGATAATTTGGACAAATCCGTGAAGTATACGGAATTCTTTCGAGCACTCCAACCACCTCTAAGTTCGCATTCTCCGTCAACAAGAGTCTTCCAGGTAACATGAGAGCCCTTGTCGAGAAGGCTAAAAAATACATTTAAGCTAAAGAATACCTAGAGACCCACCGAGGACGACGTGGAGAAGGCAAAGAAGAACAAAAGAAACGGTCATGAGAGTTGACTCCTCAAGAAAGAAAGAAAGCGAAGCGTTCCAAGCATGACGAACGGTGTCCCAAAGACCTAGAGATACTAAAAAGGATATAAAACTGACAATTTTGATAATGAAAGGGATATAAAGATTATTAGGCTGGTATACATAAATTACATTAAATCATGACATCTGTTACCTTAATTGGTGGAGCCATTTAGACCTATAAATTAGTGTCAAAAGTGCAAACCAACAAAGGAATATATATAAAAAAATGCGGACCTAAGGACACCTCCAAATGGACAGAGGCCAAGTGGGTAGTCATTTACAGGAAACTCGAAAGTAATTTCGCCTCGTCTTTGGGCAATTTCCTGCCCACAAAACAGTATTGTCCTCTCACTCGTCTTGGCCCATTCGCCGTAACTCGGTCAATTTGTCTGAATCTTCTCCTCCCGCGTCGATATTGACTAGTAATCCTACAAAATCACCGGTTCCACCTCCAGACTTTGGCTATATATATGTCGAGGTAAAGGTTTAAGAAGCCAATACTACAAAGACACATTTCTGCACTTGGGTTTTGTAAACTGAAAGAAATGATTGAAGCATTTTCGCAGCGCAGAAGTTCCTTGGCACTAAAGTTGCTGCTTTTGTCACTCTTTGTTTTCGTAACTAGTGTTCCGTCTGTTGAGGCTAGAATTCGCCGGTACAGATGGGAGGTGAAGTATGAGTACAGGTCACCAGATTGCTACAAGAAGCTAGTCATCACCATCAATGGCCGAACGCCGGGGCCTACAATCATAGCCCAGAAAGGCGACACGATCGTTGTAGAGCTCAAGAACAGTTTGTTAACTGAGAATGTGGCGATTCACTGGCACGGGATTAGACAGGTTGGTAAAACTGCATAAAAAGGAAACTGGCGTTGCCAGAGAAGATTAGTACAGTTATTCATGCAAGTGGTACAACCATGTGCTGCTGCAGCTTCTCTGCCGACATGATTGTCAAATGTCAGGACTTGGTCAGCGCAAGTTCATCAAGTGCCATAATAAAATGTTTATTTATCATATCTCCTTTTCGGTTTCAGATTGGGACGCCATGGTTTGACGGAACAGAAGGCGTGACTCAATGCCCAATTCTTCCTGGTGACACCTTCACATACAAATTCGTTGTGGACAGGGTAAGTTCATATGTCCTTGATCTCTGCATCTGTCTAAGCCCTGTTTTCGCAGCCATGTGCCATGTGCGATTTGCCATTCCATACTCTGTTTTTGCTTAAATGACTACAGATTATGTTTAAACCATGTCTGATTTTTAAAAGGCTTCCACCAAAGGCCAAATTTTTGGTCCTTTTGGAGAAAAGCTTCCATGTGATTTCACTCATTTACAGGCCACACATGGTGCATGATCTCGAAGTACGTCACAGATTCGTTCATCTTGTTTCTACTAACCAACTTAGTTTACAAAACAACTACAGGATACAATACTGTAGTTTTACAAAAACAACTACAGTTTTAATAAAAACTAAATTCATGTCTAATTATTGTTTTCTATATTTAATCGTAAGAATAAATTCTTAATCATAAGATGACCGATTTCGTTTACTTTCCTGTTTCACTTGTGGAGTAACATATTGTTTGTTTATGAAACTGTGCAGCCTGGAACGTACTTGTACCACGCACATTATGGTATGCAAAGACAAGCCGGCCTATATGGATCTATCCGTGTTGCACTTCCGGATGGAGAATCCGAGCCGTTCTCCTACGACTACGATCGCAGTATCATTCTTAACGATTGGTATCACAAGAGCACGTATGAACAAGCGGTCGACCTGTCCTCGAAACCCTTTGTCTGGGTTGGAGAGCCTCAGGTAAATATATAAACAAGATTGCAGTTCTTTCGACTTGTCTCCTTTTCATGCTGATACGTAGGAGAAAGGTGAATTCATTTCGCTAATGCTTTTCCTGTTTTTACTTGGTCAGTCACTTCTGATACAAGGGAGGGGAAAGTTCGACTGCACTTCATCACCAAGCATAGGAGATGGCCTTTGTAATGCGTCTAGTCCTGACTGTTCTCCTTACACAATGACGGTAGTTCCCGGAAAAACATATCGCCTAAGGATCGGAAGTTTGACTGCCCTAGCAGCTTTAAGTTTCGAAATAGAGGTAAGCTCTCATACCAGACTGTACTATTGTGTGTTTCTCCTCTCCAAAACTTAGTCAGTGTTTGACGCAAATAAAGCTACATGTACTTTTTTGAGCTACAGCCACAAGCCACAATGACTTATCTTAAGCGAGGATACCGTAAATAGAACGATCATACTTGTTTAGAATAATCTAAGGGTGTTAGTGCCTTTTTTACTTGCTAAATTAATGTTCTTTTGTGGCTGACGGGTTAAATAGTATCACTGATATATCTTCTAGCAAAAAAAAAAAAATGTTTTAATTTGGCTTCGCTCCTATTTATAGGACAACATTTATAGCACTTACAGATTTGTTAAGCTCCTACTATGTTTGTTGCTCAAATGCTACCGTTTCTTTGCATTGCAGGGGCATAACATGA
Organism: Escallonia herrerae; assembly: GCA_033070095.1. Lineage (NCBI taxonomy): Eukaryota > Viridiplantae > Streptophyta > Magnoliopsida > Escalloniales > Escalloniaceae > Escallonia > Escallonia herrerae. The sequence goes on from JAVXUP010000013.1 coordinate 102,669, forward strand.
CTGTTGTTGAAGCCGATGGGCACAATATCGAGCCATTTGTGGTGAAAAATCTATTCATTTACTCCGGTGAGACGTATTCTGTCCTAATCAAAGCCGATCAAAACCCTTCCAGAAATTACTGGATGAGTTCAAAAGTTGTCAGCCGAAATAGCACAACCCCAAATGGCTTGGCCATTTTCAACTACTACCCAAACCACCCCAGAAGAAACCCTCCAACGGTTCCGCCAGCCGGACCCCTCTGGAATGACCTAGCACCAAGACTGGCTCAGAGCAATGCAATCAAATCTCACCAAGGGTATACCCTCCCTCCTCCCTTGAAGTCAGACAGAGTCATTGTGTTACTCAACACGCAAAACTCGATCAACGGATATAGACGCTGGTCCTTGAATAACGTCTCGTTTAACTTCCCTCATACCCCGTACCTAATTGCACTGAAGGAAAATTTGCTTCACTCATTCGACCAAACGCCTCCTCCTGATAGTTACGATGTTGCAAACTATGATATTTACAATGTCGCGAACAATACGAATGCTACTGCTAGTAACTCAATTTACAGGTTACAATTCAACACAACAGTGGATATTGTTCTACAAAATGCAAACACCATGAACGCGTATAATAGTGAGACCCACCCGTGGCATCTTCACGGGCATGATTTTTGGGTACTCGGGTATGGCACGGGCAAGTTCGACGTGAACAGTGACCAAAAAAAGTACAACTTGGTCAATCCGATTATGAAGAATACGGTGCCGCTTCATCCCTACGGATGGACTGCTTTGAGGATTCGGGCCGATAATCCTGGGGTTTGGGCTTTCCATTGCTATATAGAGTCTCACTTCTACATGGGTATGGGAGTGGTGTTTGAAGAAGGGATTGAGAGATTGGGACGTCTACCTTCATCTGTTATGGGATGTGGTGCTACCAAAGCCTTCTATAGGCCATAAAAACTTTGTATGTTCATTTTATAGGTCTTTAGAATTGAAAACCATAGAACTACAATTACTTTCTTCTAGTTTGCTTTGTAAATCGAGGAAATTTTTGGAAGCGATTGTTTGTTCGCTTTTTGCAATACAATTTATTGATTTATCTGAAAAGTCTTTTGCATATCATGAATGTCTCTTAACTTTATGGATGAACTGTATAAAAATTTCAACGAAAAGAATTTTCTGATTTATCAAATTATGTAACAAATTAAATAGCGTTGGCAACATGCATGCTAATAATTATTTCTATTTCTAATCTTAAAGGTTATATGTGAACTTGGACTTTTATGTTGTTGTTTTAAAGTACTTTTAAGAATTAAGTTATATTCACTTTGATTCTTTTTCTCGCTGGCCTATATGATTTCCTAGTTTATATTATTCATTTAAAATCAATTCTTACGTATACTGCCATGTTGGTATTTTAAAGTATATATAAGATTTAAGTCATATTCAGTTTATATATTGTTTCCATATATATGAAAGAAAGCTATGAATTCAAAAGTTATTTATCTTTGATTCGATAAGAAAATTTTTGTATTTTAAATCTGTGAGATTTTATTTTGTCTTTTAAAGTACTTTTTAAGTGTTTATAGTAATCAAAATTAAGGCCTAACATGTAAATACATAGAATAGATAAAACTGTACGGTGTAGAATTGATTTTTTTGCTCTTATAAGGTTTACTAAAAATATGCCAATAGCATATCCATAATTTTCAATAATAAGTCATTGTAAAGTATGATGATGCATGTGTAACTTTAATAAGTAAAGGAGAAAAAGGAATGAAACAACAAAACAAACGAGAAGACATGTCGCATAAGTAAAAGAGATACATAAGTAAAAAGAACACTAAAAAAAATTTAGTATCGCTTCACAAGCCATAATGTTTCGTCTATGAACTGGGGCAAGGCCCAATTCAGTTTTAGATTTTCATCGACTTACAGTTTACACTTATAGCTTGTTTGCGACTTTTTTTTTTTAGGAGAGAAGGGAGAGGAAAAGAAAAGAAAGTGGCTCATTTCTTCCCTTTTCTCTAATTTGTGAGTTTTTTTAAGGAGAGAAAAGAAGAGAAAAGGGAGGAAAGTTTGAGCTTCTTTTGTCTCTAAATCTTTCCTCCCAAAATTGGGAAGAAACGGAGAGAAATGAAACTCTCATAAGTAACATTTTAATAATGCATATATTACCCATGACATGACATGACATGATGAATACTAAATTCTTAATGACTTTTAGGTTTAATGATTTCTTACAGAACTTAGCATTTTACTACAAAGTAATGATCATTTTATATGTTAGAGTTGACTCATGACTAATTATTTTGCTTTTAGTGTGACATTAATTAGATTTGGATGTTGGGATGCTTGTAGTCATCTCCTGACTATTTTTGTTTTTTTATTGTGACATTAACTCTTGATGTAAGACTTATTACATTAATATAGTATATACTTTGTTTGATGCTATTGATGACTATTTTTTTTTTATCAAAATCATGTTCTTTTTTAGGAACATACATTCATAGTATTTGTTGAAATTATCACAATGTAGTATAAGAGTATATACGTAATCAGATGTCTTTTATTTTCTTTTCTGCTGAACTCACAAACAAGAAAAAGGAAGGATTCTTTCTTTTCTCTCTTAAACTCACAAACAAGAGAAAGAATAATTGCTTTCCCTTTTCTCACTTCTCTTCTCTTCCCTTCTCTTCCTTTCTTTTCTTTTTCTCTCATCTCAAAACTCACAAACAGGCTATTATGAAACTCGATGAAGGAAGACATTACTAACGAGAATTATGATCAAATCATATCTCTATGAAACATATTGAAAACATATACAACATAAAAAACTGCAAATTAGATTTAGAATTGGAATAACAATCTAATGAAACAATCAACAAATAACATTTGAAACATAAACACATTATTTGCTAGGTGAAATTTATTGAAGTCAAAATAGTTTACATAATTTAGAAGGCAGCAGTTAATTAACGAGAATACTAAAAAACTATCAAAAAATGATTTTTTCATTATTATATTATTGTGTGATTAAGTAAAAGAAAATTTCAGATGTATAAAACCTCTCTTCACGTCTAGTTTATCGTATTTATTCATGTCCAAAGAAACAAAAAAAAATCTTGTAAATTTGTCATTGACTTTGCATTAAGATTTGTTAAATGCGATAAGCAAGACAAGAATTGAAAATTTACTGATTTCTTTTCTATAATCAAAACGACGGATAACATTACTAGTGAATTGCACTTGAATTTAAGATTTGGATGTCTAATACAAAGTATTCAAAGAGTGAAGCATGCAATGAGTTATTAATTAATTCACATCAAATAATAATCTTGCTTTATTTTTTAGTAATGTAAATATCATTCCTATTTTTCTAGAAAAGATAGATTAAGAAGTATAAAGCTCATGAAATCATACACAAAACTAATTTTTTTATTTATTATTTACAAATAGTTAAATAAACTTTTTATTAATCCTCTATTTATATAAATGTACAACATATTTATCTTTTACTTTATAACGCACATCATTGATTAGTAATATCCTATTTTACGAGTATTTCTGTTGTAATATGTTAGAATTATAAATCAATCACAGCCTTCTACGTTGAAAATTAAAAGTCATAAAAAGGTTGAAAAGGGGCAAATGTCAAATTTGTACTTTAAAGTATATTCAGAGTACAACTAGAGTACCCATAAGTTTGTAAAAATGAACCAAATTAGTCCGACGGCTAACAAATCACGGATGCTATTAAAAAGTTTGCATGCGATCTTCTCTCTCTACTTTGTTTGCTCCACCAAATAACAATGGCTTGATATTTATGCAAAATATCAAGTGGTAATCTAGGATTTTTGTTTAGTTCTCGTATGAATTTAGCAGTGGTTAATTGGATTGTTTCATTATAATGCGAAAATAATGAAGATGGGTTTGATGGTGGGTACTCCATTGTTGGTTTTGATTGTGTGAATATGAAGATGGTTTTATGGTTTCTCTCTCTCTCTCTCTCTCTCTCTCTCTCTCTCTCTATGTGTGTGTGTGTGTTTTGATGTGTTGTTTGTGATGCTCGACGATAGTTGTATTGGTTGCCGATAGAAAAATTGGTGGTGACCCGTGACGTGGGTGTTATAGCGAGGTTGGTGTTGCTGGAGTTTGCGTTGAGAGAGAGAGCGCGCAAGATCTTTTAGCCGTATGAGCGATTTGGTTCATTTTTGAAAACTTAAGTACTAATTTGACACGTTTGAAATCACGGGTACTTTAGCTATACTTCGAATACCCTTTAGGATACCGATTTGACATTTGCCTAAAAAAAAGCCTCAAACATTAAATGTAGAGCCTTTGAACATTAATGGAAGCACGTGGAGCTGTTTTACTTTCTTTAGAATAACCATTTAAATTTAGAAGTAACCCTAAACAAAGATAATATAGTGTTGTAATGGCAATATCTGTGTTTTTTGACCATCAATCTTGATGTGTTATTTGCAAATGTTTGAGGTTAAACACTTATATAATGATTCTTGCTGCCACACAGATTCAGACGGAGATGCAATTACATAAGGTCACAAATTTTTTATATTTACTTACTTTATCTTTGCTCTATAGATTGTGACTTGTGATCTAGTGCTAATAAGTTCTTTTAATTTATTTCACATTCGTTGTATCTAAAGTTTATTTAAGTACTCATAATCAAATGAAATTTTAGTAAGCGAATCAATTGATGCGACGAAGTGCTATAAGATTGTCAAGTTAGAATATCATATTTTTATAGTTTTATTTCTTAAAATAAAGGAGACTACCTACTCTTGTAGTTGCAATACTTATTTTTAGAATTAATACGTGATTTTTTGCTCATTAGAAAGACATATTCTTGTACATAAATTTATACAACTAAATGAGGTAAAAACAATTACGAATTACTAATTATTCATACATTCTATCTAGATGGTGAAAAATAGGGATGAAATTTCATAAAATTAGTAACGGTTATCTTAAAGTTACCTTTTTTTTTTTGCTCTGTAGATTTATTGTTTCTATCTTGTTGAACATTTTAGGTGGTAATAGTCATTATTAAGTCCTAATGAATTAGTTTATTGGTTAAGTACAGTATAGAAAAATCTACGATATGTCGAATACAAAATTTGTTTCAATATATAATTTCATCACTCATACCATTACGTTCTTTCTTATTTTGAGTTTTGTTAAGGTGCTAAAAATTTAATTAGTTAGTTTATTATTGATGATGAAAAGTGCTTATGACTTATACTTTTAAATAATTTCTTTTTGCATTTATACGAGCATAAGATTTCTATTTTTCAGTTTGACGTTATTTATTTAAAAACTACTCTATAAATGTAAACTTATCTTTTGGTATTTTAGAGTAGTTTTAAAGTTTTAAGTCATTATGAGTTTAGTTCTTTTTCTTTGCATTTGTAGGAGTATTTTTGGTTTCTATTTTAGAGTATTTTATGATTTAAGTCATATTCACTCTGTATACTTCTTGCATAAAAAAAAAAAGAAAATTCTGAAATTGTGCAATATTTATCTTTATCTTCTTTCATATTCAGTTTGTATATGATTTTTTGTATTTTACATTTGTGAGACTTTATTTTGCTGTTCGAAATTTTGATGTGTTAATAATCAAAATTAAGGCCGTATGTATGTAGAGTAGATAAAGTTTTAAAAGATGTAGAGTTGGTTTTCAAGTTTTATAAGGTTTACAAAAATTGAACAAATTATACCAACGAATTTCTAACAAATCATAGTAAATATTAATAAGAAAGGATAGAAAAAGAATACGACACTAAAACAAATAGGATGATGATTCGCATGTAAAAGGAACAAAAATTTAAATAAAAAAATAAGCGCTAAGAAAAGCTTGCTTTTCAATTTGTAAAAGTATTATTCATTAATTTTTTACGTGGTTTTTGTAGCTTATATTTGCATGATTTTTATTTTGTTTACTGTAAGTGCTTTTAAGGTGTTTATACATGATTTATTGTATATTATTTTTGTGAGACAAACTTAAGGTCTAATATGCATGCATATAGATTAGATAGAATTTTAGAAGATGTAGAATTGATTTTCTAGATTTATATGGTTTAGAAAAATTGGACGAATTACACCTACGAATTTTTAATAGCAAATCATAATAACCAAGCCTTAGCCCCTTGGTTAGTGCCTAGTGGATTTGCTAACATGTTATTTTTATCAATGTGTTCATAAAACACATTGCCATTTTCAACCCATTCTCCAATATTGTAAAACTTTGGCTCTACTTACTTTGCACCTTCAAATTCTTTACTGTTATCTGAGAATGAAAATGTGGAGAGGTTACCACAATAAATCTGTAATGGTCTAGAGATGGAATCAACAATCTGAAGACCAGAAATAAATTTTCTAGGCCATTAGGCACAATTATTTGTCTTGTGCCCCATCCGCAAAAGAAGCTACTATCTATAACTACGTAGTGGAAGAAGAGACACTACAAGAAAATCTAGTTGTAACGACGCTTATAAAGAGACGCTTTATAAAAAGCGTCCTAAAAAGTCCGTTATAAGACGCTAAGGTAAAAGCGTCCTTATTTCTCGTACATAATAGGACGCTTTGCAGCGCACTAAATTGATCGGTTCTATAAAGGTTCCAGGAACATCTGCCTCTTGAGTGTTTACCCTAAATGTATATATCTCCCAATTCCCTTATCTTCTTATTTTCATTCCATCTAGCCACCATCTCTCCAAATTCCAATGTCCGCATAATCGCAAACCGGAATTTTTCGTGCCAAGCTGAAATCCACCATTTCTCTGCCCGTAACCCTAACCTCCTCCACGTTTTCTCCTTATCCTCCTCTACCCTGAATCTCGACGACCAAAACGCCAATGCATCACCTTCTCCCTCGCCTCCACAGCCCCAGTCGACCTTCTCTTCCTACTTCAAAGACGATAAGGCCAGCCTCAAACGACAACCGCCTCCACTAGCCCCACCCTCCAAATAAACCCTTCTTCTCTTCCCATCTATTCACAGGTAAATCAGCCTCCAAAGTCGCCTCCCTCAAAGAGATCCGCAAGAAGCTAACTAAGTATTGTCGTCGCCGCTGTCCTCTTCTCAATCTGGGGTTCAATTACGTCTTCCTCCAAGAACCACCATTTTTGAGTTACATCTTCCTCAATCCGTGGTTTAATTACAACTCTTAGGTAATCACTATCTCCTTTTGTAACAAATTATTCCTAGTGTTCAATATTTGGTTGCATTAGTCATTGATTCTAGGTTAATTTTGATAATTCTAGATAATGAAATGCCAAATAAGATGCTTATACTATTGAACCCTATAAACGATCCTCCTTCGTTAGTTGTTTCACCTTTAGGGTTCCTCCTCCAGTGGAAATTTGGGGCTTTTTCCACAAAGGGTAGAATTTGGTCAGATTTGACCTTTTAGATTAGGAAGATTGTGATTCATGAAATTAGGAATTGTGTTGAGGGATTTCTTCGGTAGATGGTTGTGCAATTGTTGTCAAGGAGTGTTGTTGTGGATTTGAGATGTAAAATCTATTGCTGATATGAACAACGAACAATTGTTTAGTGGAGTTCATAACTCATTCATAACGTATCTTGAGCATATTATATAGATACAGTCTACCATATCTGCAAGAGTTTGTGAGGGCAAGCATAGCAGCCATGGATGTCGTCAGCCAGTTGCAGAGACAGTTTCTTGATTTCACAACCTCTCTCTACCGTGAGGTCAGTACTTTAGCGTTAGTATCAAAATTCCTTTTGTGGGTTTTTGTTTTTCATTGTTGAGTTTTTAGTTTATGTGGCTTATGAAGTGCTTTTTCATGATTTTCTGATATGGGTTTTTGGCCAAAAGGGGTTCTTGGATGACCAGTTTGTACAGCTTCAGAAGCTGCAGGATGAGAGCAACCCAGATTTTGTGATTAAAGTTGTGTCCCTCTTCTTTGAAGATTCTGAGAAGCTGCTCAACAATCTGGCAACTGCGCTGTGAGTGCCTCCTTTTCTTGAACTGTGGATTGGTGGTTGGAATTGGAGAGTATACTTACTGGGTTCTCTTCAAATTGTTCAGGCAACAACATATTGTGGATTATAAACAGGTTGATGCCCTTGTCCACCAGTAAGGGCAGTAGTTCTACGATGTTGGCTTGCCCTGCAGTAAGAGCTTTTTATTATTTTATCCGTCCTTTTCATTTTGGCCTGCACTTATCAATTTGTTTTGGGATGTTGGCTTACCCTGTAGTAAATACAACTGTAGCATATGGCGCATAGATGTGGGGATGTCTAGTGGAGTTCTAAATTCGAGACTTGAGGTAAACTACTTTGATACGAAATGCATATGGTTTGAACTAATGTGATCCTCTTAAGGCGTTTCTGTGGATCTTTTAGAGAATGTGAATTTAAATCAATCAGTTATCACATTTGGTTAAGGGGTTGCGTGATGTCTCCTGCTATTGTACATGTATGCTATTGTCTTTAGTCCATTCATTACTGTTTAGCTGAAATATATAGAACTTGCAGTGCTGTAATTAAGCTGCCAATAGCCCTCCAATGGCAAATGGTAAGGTAATGCATGTCATATGGGTCCTAATATCAATTTCTACTTTATGAGTTGGAATCGTATTGGATACTTTATCTATGATATGGTTATTTGTCCATTTGTCTAATTTTGCATTTTACTTGTAGTTTGAGTAGATAGAACTCAATTGTTCGACAATTGTGTAAATGCCGATGGAAAGTTGAGCAGAGATTTTGCAGTCCGTGATGGTGCTTTGCGAGATTTTGAGTAATCTTCATTCATTGATATCCTAGCGCTGTTCAGTATATCTTTGGAACAATGTTGTCTTGTCCAAATAGAGGATGGTTTTATGAGTTGTACTTTTTACAAGCGAAATAACATAATTTTGTGGATATTACAGTTATAAGTTCCTGTATTTTGAAATGATTTACCGCTAGTTCATTTGTTGAATATTGAAAGTTGTAACAGAAAATAATTATATAAATTTTTTTTTCAAAAAAAGATTTATCTTGGGACGCTAAGAAACGTCCTAAAAGATCTAAAACAACGCTTAAAAGCGTCCCAATAGGATTTGATGTGGTTCGGTTTATAGGACGCTTATTGGCGTCTTGTTAGGCCTCACCTTTGTTGAGGCGCTTGTGTACGTTGTAATAACTTATTGTGACGGCCTCTAATGAGGAGGCGTTATGACGCTATCCAAAGCGTCTTAACGTCAAAACCGTCCTTATATCATACTTGTAAGTTACAGCCCATTTTTGTTGGAGTGAGACAAGTTATGTCTAGCACTTTTCCACGGGATTGCTCCAGGAGCTAGTAAAAATACGTAAATTGTAGTGGATTTTCCATTGTCCATGTTACCACTAAGAGCTACATTCGCATAGCCACTTACCTCGAGATCATCAACCCTGTTAGACACAAGCATGTGATTTTGATATTCAACAAATATTGCATCACCTTTTTTGCAGCCACCAGATAAGCATTACAAGAATTAACTGAGCATCTACCCAGAACATTCACTGTATAGGCAATATCAAGTCTCGTGCTCATGTCTGCATGCATCAAACTACTCACATTGCTATTGTAAGATTTAGGGTTCGTTTGAAATTTTTTTTTTTGGTTTTCAGTTTTTAAAGAGCAGTTTTTTAAAGAGCAGCTTAATTTTTTTTTTTTATAAAAACAAGTGGGTGTTTGATTGAGGTTTTTTTTTGTGTTTGGTAACCCTTTTTATTTTGACTTTTTTTTTGTGGTTTGCGGTGGCGGTGGTGGGCGTAGCGGTGGTCGACGGCGGTGGTGGCTGACGGCCGAAGGTGGCTGCCGGCAGTCACCGGCGGCCAGAGGTGGCTGCCGGCAGTCACCGGCGGTGGTGGCTGGCGGCCAGAGGTGGCTGCCGGCAGTCTCCGGCGGTGGTCGCCGGCAGCCGGAGGTGGCTGCCGGCAGTCTCTGGCGGTGGTCGCCGGCGGCCGGAGGTGGCTGCCGGCGGCCGGAGGTGGCTGCCGGCGGCCGGAGGTGGCTGCCAGTGGTCGCCGACGGCCGGAGGAGGTTGCCGGCAGTCTCCGGCGGTGGTCGCCGGCGGCTAGTGGTGGCTGCCGACAGTCTCCGGCGGCCGGAGGTGGCTGCCGGCAGTCTCCGGCGGTGGCTGCCGGTGGTCGCCGGCGGCCGGCAGTCTCCGGCGGTGGTCGCCTGAGGTGGCTGCCAGTGGTGGGAGGGTGGTGGTGGTGGTCTAAAAAAAAAATCGAAAGTGAAAAAAAAAACCAGTTTTTAGAGTTTTTTTTTTTACTCTTCAGTTTAAAAACTGATTTTTTAAATTGAAAAAAAAATGGTTATCAAACGCTCCTTTTTTTTAATTTTTAAAACTGAAAAAAAAGAGGTAAAAAAAGAGTGTCAAACCTACCCTTAGTTTTCATATACTCATTTTTAACATTATTCTTAGGACACTAATCCTTGCTCAAGTTATTTCCTTCACACACAGAACCTGCATCTATTCCACAGTGTTGCATATTAAAACGACTAAGAAATTGCTCAATATACACTTTCTGAGAAAGTCCTAACAACCTTGTGGATCTATTTTGGTTAAATTCTATGCGAAACACATAAGCGTTAATATACGAAACTAAAAAGATATTTTGGCTCACGCTAACCCTAGGATATATGCAATAGCCAACAGTATTTTTCACAAAACTAAAAGATTGCACTACCTTATTTAAATTTTCAGTACCATTGTTGAGAAGCCTAATTAAGACCGTATTAACCCAAAAAAAAAAAATCTCACTACCTGCCACCTCAAAAACCTTGGGCTGCTTCATGTACACTTTTCCGAAAGATCACCATTCAGGATGAAGCTCAAGATCAAACTGTACCATCAATGCAATGATAATCCTAAGGTAGTCTTTCAAGGAAACTGGTGAAAAAAAGTCTCAATATAATCTACTCCCTTTTTCGGGGTATACTCATTTGCTACTGGCCTAGCCTTATACCTCTCGACTTGTCCCTTGAACTTTCTCTTCGTTTTCATTACCCATTTATAATTAATGGGTCTAATACCCTCCAGAAATTCAATGGACTCCAACCTCCATTAAGTGTTATGGCAAACCGCCTTGGAAAAATTCTCCTGAAGGAGATTCTAATGGAGTCGCCATCTTATTTAATTAGAAAAAATGGGAAAAATGACAAATTCTAAATTGAGTCTAAAGGAGTTCAAAAGGATGACTAGTCTATTGAAACCAAGAAAAGGATCTTTGGACTAAGTTATGCAATGGGAAGGTATCAGGCGCCGGTCACCCTTGCGTTTTCTACTTCATTTTTATTGAATTTTGGTCTAAAAAATAAGTAACATGCAAAATATGATAAATATAACTCTAAGTTTATTTTTATACTTTCGGCTTGAACTCGACAGGAAGTCGAATTGCTTATGTATCTTATCAGATAATTGAATTCAAAACCATCGTATTTCGATTCTGGTCCTACGGGAAGTAATCTACATTTTAGTCCTAGACGTAGACCAAGAAATGTAAAAGACTATTTTTGTGTTTTTTGAATAGAAACGTGATTACGGGAATGAGAGATACTTCTATATGATTTCCTAAGCTAGAAAGCTAGTAAAAATGACCTCTTGAATGTGGTTGCCTAGAAGACTTGGGAACTCCTAGAGATGGATCCTTGATGTGAGTGGCTTAAGAATATTTAGAAATGGATATAAAGTATTAAATTCTCCTTAGAGATGATCTATCACTTCTGAAAAAAGAAATGATATAAAAGCTCTATGGAGAAAAAGCTTGTTATTGAAAATGTAGGCCACTGGCCTTATTTATAGTGGTCTGAGACGTGAGAAATAGTAAAGATGTCCATATCAATCTTTGATTTAAAGATAAGACATAATATTTGACAAAAATCGCAGATTAACAAAAGTTAACTAATTGGCCGGTTTGACGAAAACCGACCGGTTTATTCCATAATTTAAAAATATTTTTTTTTTGAATTTCAAGACATTATTTGACCCTAATTCAATAATTATCTTTGATTTGATTTGATGGAATGTAGCAGATTCAAAATTATCTCCATATCTCATAAAAATCAAGTATCAATCACATGAATCAAGGATAAAATCAGAAGACATTTCCAAGTCACCTAATCAATCATAATTTCTTGACCTTTACTTAGGTTAAAACTTAACTAACTAGGGTAATTATCCAATAGACTGGGCCTAATTAATTTGGGATAAACTGACTAGACTGGACTGGACTTGACACAATTGGATTGAACTGATGGATTGGACATGCAGTTGGACTAGACTTGACACAATTGGACTGAACTGATGGATTGGACATGCAGCTAGACTAGACTTGGACAATTAAGCTGAACTGGAGTAAATTAATTAATTTGGTCACATTACTAGGCCTAAGCTTAATAATACACTCTAACAAATAATAAAGACACTATTTATTTAATTATGAATAGCTACAAATATGGGGTGCCTACAGAGCCCCTTGGTGTGAGAGCTCGTTTGCTGAAGAACATCACCGTATGAGGAGAACACATGTTTGGAATAGAAACATAGGAAAGACCACAAGCCTCGAAACAGACTGAAAGACTCAAACAGAAATGAAGTCGGACCTTTATAAGGCTTCTTACGTATCCCTGGAAAGGGATCAGACTAACATAGTTCGGATGGTGGAGATCGAAATTAGAGCCAGTGGTAACAACGATTAGTCATTGAGCAATTTCAGAAAGACAGTGAAATCGAACCTTATCTGGAGCCGGAGACAAAAGCAACAATGATTGGTCACCAGACGAAGGGCATATATATAGAAGCTGGAGCCAACGGTAAAAACAATTGGTCGTCCAAGAATACCTGAGACATGAGATGGAACTAGAACTGGGACCGAAAAAACTCGTTGCCTCAAGAGCTAGAGCCAATAGTAACAAAATCAGTCACTTAAGGATACTGAGAAATCATGTCTAAAAGCTAGATTTAAGAGTAACAATGATTAACAATGATTGGTCGCTTAAACATGAAGGTACATCTAGAAGCCAGAGCCAATGATAACAATGATTAGTTATATAGATGTACTGAAACTTTATGACTAAGAGCCGAAGCCAATAGTAACGATGATTGGTAGCTTAGTCAAAAGGATATAACCCTAGAAGCCGAAGCGAATGGTAACAATGATTGGTCGTCCAGGGATAAAAACATTTCTAAAAGTCGGAGCCAATTATAACGAGATTGGTGGCCTAAACACACCGAAAGCATATGGCTAAGAGCCAGAGCCAATAGTTATGACGATTGGTCTCCTAGGCATTAGGCGTATCCTTAGAAGTGTAGCCAACGATAACAACAATTGATCACTTAGAATTACTGATGTATCCCTGGATGCCGGAGCCAACAGTAATGACGGATGGTCATCTAAGAATATGAAAAACAAAATGGGACTGGGACTGGAAAAAATCACTACCTAATGGTCGGGGCCAATAACAAAAACAATTCGTCACTTAGGCAAATGAGGAGAAAGGCATTTCTGGAAGTCGAAGCCAATAGTAACGATGATTAGTCGTCTAGTCATATTAAAAGCTTATGACTAAGAGTCAGAGCCAATTGAAACGATGACTAGTCACTTACCCATACGATGCATCTTTGGAAACCGCAGCTAACAGTACCAACAATAGTTCGTCTAAGTATGCCAAAAGTTTATGTCTAACACTATAAAAAATCAGGCTTTTAGCGATGGACAAGTCCGTTGCTAAAGGCCATAAATCCGTCGCTAAAAGTCTGTTACCTATAACCCTGTCGCTTAAAGTTTTGCGACAGAATTCTAAAATCTGTCCCCTAAAAATTGACTTTCAGCGATGGGGATGTCATTCAATTAGAGGCGGAATTTCCGTCGCTAAACATATTTTCCTTATTTTAAATTATTATTTTTTAGAAATGATTTATTACATAAAATATTTAGCGACAGAAAAATTCACTTTTAGCGACAGAGTGCAATAACTGTAGACTTTTAGCTAAAAGTCAAACTATTTTTTAATTTTTTTAATACCCAAACATGTAATTACAAATTCTCAACAACCATTCTTAATCCAACAAATACTTCTCAATGCACATTAAGGTTAAATAGTTACTGATCCATCAACATGTATTTAACCCTAAAACAAACACAATACAGATATATAACCTTATAACTTCTATACTAATCAAAAAGTAAAATGTATACAAAGTTCCATAAGGCACGGGAGCGGGATACATTGGAGTAGGGGAGGGGACGGGAGTACAAGCCGGGAGTGCACGGGAGCAGGATACAAGTAGTTAGGAGGGGAAGGGCTTAAGGGTCGGCGAGACCGATATCTAGATCCTGTTGATCAAGCTCATCCACGGAAGTACTGTCATTGGGATCTTGCTCGGCATGTGCAGCAATAGTGCCCTGCACGTAAAGGGATGGATGCATTAATATCGATAGTAATTGTAAGTCGTGTTTACTTCATGTGTTAATTAACTTCATAAAATAATTGTTTTATACCTAATCCCCCCGTGCCCTGATCATCCGGAACATCTCTTCTGCAATGCAATGGCTAGTCGGACTACTGTCCAGATCCCCTAATCTGTTTATACGAGGCCTGCAAAACAGTGATTGACATTGAAGACATTAGGCAACATACATCGAATACATAACCAAAATTTTGTTTACTTAAACAAATTAATTTGTAACTTACATCGATCTGCCGTGAAATATCTGAAATGAAGTCCCCCGTCCGATGTGCATCATCCTTATCCTTCTTCCTCACGTGCGTCTGAGTGTACGTTAGAGCACACACCTCATCTGGCTCCAAGTTCAGGAGAGCAAAAGTAGCCAGTGATGAAATGGCAGTTTTTTTTTAATGGATGGACAGAGTTTGCCGAGGACAATGGTGTAGTAGAAGGGTATTTCTTGGTGTTCAGGCATGAAGGTGACATGGTTTTTTCGTCACTAAAAGTCCATCGTAAAAAATCATTTTTCTTGTAGTGTAAGAGTTGGGGCCAATGGTGACAAAAATTGGTCGCTTATCCTTAGATGCCAGAGTAAAGAGTAAAGAGTAAATAGTAATGATGGTTGATTGTCTAGGAATATGAAAAGGAAAAAAAATACTAGGGCTGGGACCAGAAAACTCCCTGTCTAATTAAGTGCCGGGGCCAATAGTAACAAACATTAATCAAACAAAAATAAGGAAACCAACAAATGTGGGCTTTAGTTTTTTAATCCATTTGTCACTACAATTTTGTGAAGTTCAATTAACTAAGACACTAAATTGAGGATTACACTCATATCAAATATTTGCCAAATATATTTTTCTATTTATACTGTATCAATGACATAAGAACATAAAGTAAGTAAAAGTTGTAGCTATGATTGAAAGTTGCCAAACATATTTTTCTCTTTCTAATATAACTGATTATAGAGCATCAAATTAAAAATCAATCGCAGTCATATGTATTGGAAAAGAAAAATCCTACAAGAGGTGCAAAAAATACAATTAGTAATTTACTGTGTAGATATAAATAGGCAACTAAAAATAGACATTGGAACTAAAATGGAAACACGTGGAGTAATTTTAAATCATTTTGGATAATAAATTATTTTTACCTTTCGCTCATAAAAATACCTACAACTCTCTATGCAAAACAGTTAATGATGGATAAATATGCATAATGTCATTTTTGTTGATACCATAACTGCCAATTCTTAAAAGTAAGTTTTTAGACTCACTAAATAAGTGTCATCTAAAAGTATAAAACAACCATTAAATTCACAGTGTGGGAGGTTATTGGCATCTTCTTATGATGTGGGTAGTAGCCAAAAATTTCTTAGATTACCATAATTTTGAAAGATAGAATTAACTCTATAAAAGAAATAGCATAGTATTATTAAAATAATCTCTATGCTTAATTGTTTCACTTCATGATCATGTTCAACAATTTTTGGAAGTACCGTTTGATGTGTTTTTGAAGATTTTCAAAAGTAATCAATTTAAGAATGAGCTATATTTGATTCTTTGGCTTGGCATTCATAAGAGTATATGATTTCTATTTTGGACTTTGAGGTTAATATATCAAAATTATTTGTGAAGTAAACTGTTATTTTGGCATTTCAAAGAATTCTAAGAATGAAGTCATATTCGTTTCTTATATTGCATATGTGAAACAATGTTAAGTATTAATCTTTATTTTTGATACATGATTGTCGTACTTTATATTTTTGTGAGATTCTATGTTGTTATTTTTAAGTGCTTCTAAAGTATTAACAGTCAAAATTAATGCCTAATTTGTAATTATTCATTAGGTAGTGTTTTAAAAATTTTAGAATTAGTTTCCTAGTTTTAAAAGGTTACAAAAATTGGGCCAATAATGTCTACTATGGTTTTAACAATAAATTATACTATCTCCGTCCCACAAAAATAGATCATATTTTCTTTTTGGACCGTCCTAAAAACAATGCTCACTTTTTAAATTAAGAATGATTACGTATGTACTTTACATATTTTACTCTTTTACACTTTTTTATTCTATTTCTCTCTCCACATTTAACTTTCCACCTACTCATTTCTCTCTCATGACCCATTTTTTTACACTTCTTAATCAATTAGGATGATGTGTCGTAAAAGTAAAGGGGGCAAAAAGAAAAAAGAACACTAAAACAAGCTAATGTATTTGAATTCACCACAAGAAAAATAATTTTTAGCAACAGAACTATTTTCGTCGCTAAAATCACCTTTAGTGACAGATATGTCCGTCGGTAAAAGTTTGTCTCTAAAGATATTTAATGACTGAAAATTCGGTCGGTAAAGATCTTTGGCGACGGACTTTTACCGTCGGTCAAGGACTTTTGCTAACTTATTGTTACCCCCAATCCACCCAAAATTCATCGCTAATTTGATTTTTTAATATTTTTTTTGTTTTGAATTTCTTTTCTACAAAATAATTTTTAAATTATTTTTAGAGACAGATGTTTACCGACGGATTTTGTTCTGTCTGTAAAAGTCAATTTATTTGAAATTTGTAATATTTTGAATAACTTTTAGCGACAAACTTTTAACGATGGAAATCGCTAAAAGTTTAATTGGACGAAAAACCTTAGTTATATTATTTCCTCTCCGCTGATGTCTTCTCTCCCTATTTCCTCTCTATCTCTCGCCCTTCTCTCCCTCGCCCACGATCCTCTAAGGCCCTGGTGCTGCAGCCTTCCCCCAACCCCACTGCCACACCCCCATGCCACCCCCACTACCATAGCCCTATTGGCGCTGCAGCTAGTTATGCCCCCACCGGCCCAATAGCCATGTACCCCCTACTACTACAGCCATGCGCAACCTCTGCCCCGTCGATCTCCACTGCCGTCGGCCACTGCATCTCCACCGCCGCACCCCCATGCCACCCACGCCGCCATGGCCCTGCGCGCCTTTGCCCTACCGCTTTCAGGTAATTATCTCTTTTTAGTAAGCATTCTTTCACCATAAAAATTGATGAAATAGAGATGAAATTTTGTGATATATGATTAAGTTTAAGATAATTTCCGAATATCATGTTTCTATTTTACTAGTAATAGCAGAAATGAAAATTTTGGTTTGTTTCCTTTAAATTGAGTCGAGTGAAGACACTGAATTGAGAAAAGATAGAAGAGGGAGAAAGAGTGGTATATATGGTTCTTCTGACTTCTCAAATTTGGACTGGTTTATCATTGTTGTATAGCTCCATTATTTAGTTAATTAATTTTGAGAGTTCTGTGAATAAATAACCAGAAAGTATAGTATTATGTTTTCGCACCAACTTGCAACCTCAAATATCAAATCATGCTGAAATTTTGCTACGTGGTTCAAGAATAACATTTATGAGCTGTAAAACTAATGTGACTGCCTTGATCTCGCAAGTATTTATGAGTTATTGTTTTGGCGTTTCGTGTCTATTTACTTCATGACTAGGGCCCATTTCTAGATTTTTAGTGGTTACCTTCTTAGATGTACTACTTTTATTGTTGTTTTATTGAATATATTTCTGAAAATATAGAGCATGCGTAGTAAAATCTCATAAGTATATTATATCTCCACAATTTTATGACTGTCGCTTCAATTCAAAGTTTCAAATGTTCTAAGTTATGTTGTTGCTCTTGCTGTTGATTGTATTAACCATGATTCATCTTAATTAAACCTAGTTAACCTCGATCAACCCTAATTAATCTCAATTAACTGTAATAAACTATGATTCACCCTAATAAACCTAATTAACTATTATTAAACCTAAATAACCCTGATTAGCCTTAAGTTAATATAATTAACCCCGATTAACCCTTAATTAAATGTAAATATAATTAACCCCGATTAACCCCTAACACATCCCTATGTAACCCTAGTTAACTATAATTAATCCTGATTCACCCTAATTAAACCAAGCTAACCCTGATTAACTGTAATTAACTCTGATTCACCTTAATTAACCCTGATTAAACCTTGATTAGCCCTATGTAAACATAATTAACCCTGATTAAACCTAGCCTTGATTAACCCTTAATTAACCCCGCTTATCTCCTAACACATCCTTAGGCAACCCTAGTAAACTATAATTAACCCTAATTCACCCTAATTAGACCTAATTAAATCCCGATCAACCCTAATTAACCATAATTAACTATTATTAAACCTAAATAACCCTAATTAATCCTAAGTAAAGATAATTAACCTCGATTAATCCTAATTAATCCTAACTAAACTCTAATTTAACCATATTAATATATTCATAATTAACCCTAATTATCCTAAATACTATCTAACCCTAACTATATATTTAAACCCTAGACTCAATCACTAGGTGGGACAATATCAACTCTGGGAATGAACTCAACAAATTCTAAAGTGCCTCAATTCTAATTAACACTAATTAAAGCATTAACTCTAATTAACCTTAATTAGTTCTTACTTAAGCCCTAATTAACAAAAAATAAGTCTAATTAAACCCAATTAACTCTAGTTAACCTTATTTAGGTCGAATTAGCATTAACCCTATTTAGCTTGAATTGGCCCTAATTAAAACCGATTAACCCTAATTAACCTTAATTTACTGTTGATTTAATCTCTAATTAGCCCTAATCATCGTTAATTAACCTAATTAAATCTCGATTGTCCTGATAAATCGTAGACAAACCCTAATTAAACCCAATTAGGGTAATTAACTGTAATATGCTCTAGTTAGGCTTAATTAGTCCTAAGTAGCCCAAATTAAACCCTAAATAACACTAATTGAGTCTAATTAAACGCAATTAACTGTAATCAACCTTAAATAGTTTGAATTACCCTAATTGTCCCTAATTAACACATTAACTCGGCATGTTCACCTTAATAAGCTATTATCTTTTTAGGTTCGGTACCAAATCATTTGGTCATAGCGAACTTGAGCTGAGAAAATCATCATTCCTAAATCCTTTAATATCTAACGATTCACCAAATTAAGATTCTCAAGTATACCCGGTGCTTTTGGTTGGTAAGTGATAGACTCAAAAATTTTCCTTAACTCGTCATGTTGAATCATCTCGTCTAAGATCTTATCTTTTGAGACTTCAGCTAATATTTGGCTCGTTACTTTCCATGTCTGCAAAAGAAAAGACTTTCTGAGGCAAAAGGTCTTTCTCAGCCTATCGCAAACATTTCCTGCCCTCTATTGTTCTTGAGGTAATTAGATGGTAAATATACAGAGTTTTCTTCAGACCAATCCTGTATGCCCGACATATGGCTTGTCTTTCAACTTATGGGTTCTAACCAATATCGAGCAAAACAACTCTCGACGCCCAACTACAGCTGATTAGGGCTAATTTGAGCTAAATAGGGTTAATGCTAATGAGGGCTAATTCGAGCTAAATGAGGTTTGAAAGGCAAGCCATATATCGGGCATAAATTTGGTTGGGCCGTCGAGATTTGTGTTGCTTGATATTGATTGCAATCCATTAGTTGAAAGGCAATCCATATGTCGGGCATATAGGATCGGTCTGAAGAAAACTGTATATTTACCATCTGATTACCTCAGGAACAATGGAGGGCAGGAAATGTCTGCGACAGGCTGAGAAAGATCTTTTATCTTAGAAAGTCTTCTTTTCTGCAGACATGGAGAGTTACGAGCCAAAATTGTTATTTGAAGTCCCAAAAGATAAGATCTTAGATGAGATGGTTCAACATAACGAGCTAAGGACATTTTTTGAGTCCATTACTTACCAACCAAAAGCACCGTGTTTACTTGAGAATCCTGATTTGGTGGATCGTTATATATTAAACGATTTAGAAATGATGATTTTCTCAGCTCAAGTTCACTATAACCAAATGATTTTGTACCAAACGTAAATAATTAATAGCTAATTAAGGTGAACATGTCGAGTTAATGTATTAATCAGGGGCAAATAGGATAATTCGAGCTATTTAGGATTGATTACAGTTAATTGTGTTCAATTAGACTCAATTAGTGTTATTCAGAGTTTAATTCGGTCTACTTGTGGCTAATTAAGCCTAATTAGAGCATATTACAGTTAATTACCCTAATTGGATTTAATTAGGATTTGTCTATGATTTATCAGGACAATCAGGGTTTAATTAAGTTAGTCAACAGCAATTAAGGCTAATTAGAGATTAAATTAACAGTAAATTAGGGTTAATTAGTGACTAGGGCCAATCAGTGCTAGTTAGGGCTAATCGGAGTTAGTTGGGTTTAATTAGAAATAATTACAGTAAACTATAGTTTAATTAAGAATTAAAGTGTAAATCAATTTTAATTAGGCCGTGTCACGTGCCATGATAGGAGCATCCCCAGCCCCCGTTGTATCCCCACGGATGCAGACACTGACCATGGAGCGCTCGTTGTTACATGAGGATGAGGTCCGTCGCATTGATGCCGAGGTTTATAGGATGATCATGGCGCATAATCAGGTACAACCATTATATATGTTTAGTGAACATTACATACGATTGCTATCGAGATTAATGTGTCCGTACCTTTACATGCAGGGGCACTACTGCTGGACATGCTGAGCCGGATCCAGATTACAGTGCCCTCGTAGACAAGAACGATCAGTACGATCCATCAGATCTGGGACTCCCCGAACCTTGATCAGCCCTTCCCCTCCTAGCTCTTTGTATCCCGCACCCGTGCCACCCTCCCCCCCCCCCCCCACCACAACATGTACTCCCCTCCCACCCCTACTCTATTGTACCCCGCTCCCGTGCATTCCTGAAATTTATTAACATTTTATTTTTGGATTGTGATTGAGATTGTTGAGAATTTGTAATCACAGATTTAGGTATGAAAAAATAATTTTCTTTTTTTTTTAAATTAGTTTGACTTTTAGCTACAGATGTTATTCCGTTGCTAAAAATCTAACTACTATTAGTAAATGACTTTAGCGACGGAATTTCGGTCACCAAAGTTTTAAACGACAAAAGTTCCGTAGCTAAAAGTCAACAATTTTTAACCACAATTTTTCGTCGGTAAATATTTTACGTAGTAAATTAATTCTAAAAGAAAATAAATTAAAAAAAAATACAATTAGCGATGGATACTTCGTCGCTAATTGTATTTGCACATCCGTCGTTCAAGGTTGACCTTAGGTGACAGATTTCAAAATTCTGTCGCAAAACTTTTAGAAATGGAGTTGTAGGCAACGAACTTTTAGCGACGGATTATCCGTCGCTAAAATTATTTAGCGGCGGATATAGGGCTTTTATCTAGGGAATTTTATGTCGCTAAAAGTCATTTTTCTTGTAGTGAATTTCAAGGTATATAATTAAAATTTTATAATTGGTTTCCTACTTTTAAAAGGTTTACAACAATTGAGGTAATAATGTTCACATTTATTTATAAAAATAAATTATAGTAAAGAGTTAATAAGTTGTGTAAAAAAAAAGAGAAGGACATTAAAAAGGAGGATGTGCTGCATAAGTAAGAGAGATCAATAAGAAAAAAAACACTAAAAAAGCTTATGTATTTTAAACTTCAATGTAATATAATTAGAAATAATTGATGAAGTAAAATCTCATATTGGTATTTTCAAATTATTTTCAACAACTATCTCATATTCTTTTTGCATGTTGCTTTCGCGTAACGAAAAGAAAACTTTTAATTTGTGGCCTACTAATTGATTTTTTACTGTTATAAGGTCAACTAAATTTATGGTAATAATGTCTCTGAAATTTTTTAACAATAAATTATAATAAGGAGTCATGGTGCATGTCTGACTTTAATAAGTAGATGTAAAAGAGGTATAGAACACCAAAGCAAACATGATGACTTGCGATCAATTTATGTTTTTTTTTATGTTTCAATGTTTATTTTATTATTTAAAGTGTTTTTTAAGTGTTAGTAGTCAAAATCAAGTCCTAATATATGATACAATGATTTAGAGTTTTAAAAGGTGTAAAATTAATTTTTAATGTCAATTAAATTTTTAGTAATAATACCTGCAAATTTTTTAATGATAGGTTATAATAAAGAGTGAGACTTTAATAACTAGAGATAAAAGTGGAGTGAAACACAAAAACAAACATGATGACGTGTCGCAAAACTGAACAAAGATAACGTATCATATAATTAAAAGGGGCAGAAAAGGAAAAGAACACTAAAAAAACTTAAGTATCGCCTCCACAACGCACAACGCTTTGTCTCTCTCTCTCTATATATATTAAAAAAAATTGCTTACTATGAGGTTTAAGCTATCTATATTGGTCATGTTGATTAAACTTTTTAAACCTTCAGTAATTGCCTCAGCAATAACATATTAATTTTATTATTTTCTCTGTATACTATTATAGGCGGGTTCTATATGATTCTAAAAGCGACACCTTATTGTTATTTAATTAGCCGTGATTGTTAACTTTTGTAGACCATGATATAAAAAACTGCAGACCAAAATTTTAGTGTTATAAAAAACCTCATAAGTTTTGTTCCTCAATATGGTTACCAAAACATAAACAGTTATATGCACACGAACTTTACTTATTGGAATTTCACCAGGAGGTTCACTTTATTTTACTAACAGGAAGTTCACTGATTTAAAAATAGAGTTTGTCAATCTTTAATGAAATAACCACAAAGTTATAAATTGTGTAATTAGATTTTATTATACAATTCAAAGCTTCTAAAGTAGGCAGCTATTAATACGACCGTCTCATGCTTGACATTAGTTTTCGGGCTAGCATATACTAGTTATCATGGGACAAATGATGTATTTGCAAATTAAAGTAAGCAATATCATAATTTTTTTGTATCAATATGTTAAGTATCATTATTCTGAACAGATAATTAGGCAACGCTAAAAGGGGTGTTACACTAATTTGGTATTCCCTTTATAAATAGTATAAATCATGTAGATAAAAATAATAGATAGACTATGAACACGTATGCTGTAATTATAAAAATCAAAGAGTGAAAGAAAGAAAAATTACTACAGTTCAGCACAACTTTAATAGTAGAAATTGAAATAAAAAATTATTCGAATATAGTCAACACAGTCGAAGAAGGAATAATCTGAAGAAGATTTCACGTGGATAGGTACATTAAAGCCAGCTATACGAGAACCCTTTGACCTGAGTTATAGAACAAAGACTCCACGCCACGTTTGAGTCTCCTCCCTCAATTTTCAAAGGAGATCCTATTCCGTGCATACCATTTAATCCCAAGGCCAGAAAAAATATCACAATTAAATTCAACATCAAAACGGTTGTGGTCGCTAAACCTTAAAGAAGTGCTTTTGCTCCGAGAGCATGCTCTCGCTCTCCTACTTCATCCAGACTTTATCACTTTCACACTTTCATTCTCGTGCATGTTCTTACTCGTTCAAGTGGGCACTTATAAATTGTTATACCCCCCATGCCTTATAAATTGGCATGGTCTGGTCGACTCAAAGTCCATCTTATACCTCCTTCCCTGTACGTAGCCATGCAACTCTGAGAGTAGCTTGTCTTCGCTCCTTCTCCCTCTTTCTAGCATTACACACATACATGGGTCGAAAGATTGAAATCAAGAAAATTGAGGACATTACTAAATGTCAGGTAACATTTTCCAAGCGACGTAGCAGCCTGATGAAAAAAGCTCAAGAAATCTCAGTCTGCTGCGATGTTGATGTCGCCTTCATCGCATTTTCCCCCTCTGGCCGCATCAGCAAGTTTTGCAACAAAAGAAGGTTTCTTCACTAGTCTGTGCATCCTTGTATATCACTGCTTTTCAATCTTACAATGAGTTTTACTCAGTTCCAAGGTTATGCAGGATTGAAGACGTGCTTTCCCGCTACGTAAATCTCCCTGCACATAGAAGATTGAAGTATGAACATCATCTTCCACCTCTTCATTTCTTTGGTAAATCTTGTATTCCGAACGCCTGTCTAATAATGGTTCTATTTATTTCTTTTACTTTGATGTGGGACTCTTGCGACTGGTGGGAATGGACTGACACGGTGATGATGAAAAACTTGCCCTGGATGGTTAATTACTGAATAGCCATATAAAGAATGTTCAGGTACTTCTGTTGCAGTTTTGCTGCAAGTTTTTCGGGATTCGTCGCGTTAGCTGAGAACACATATGTAACGTGTGCATGCAGGAGAAGCAGCAGAAGCTGCGGCAACTTGACCACATTAAGGGTGACAGGGGCAAGTCACACTATCTAAATAAACAGTACTCTCTCTCTCTCTCTGCACACCGCCGCCCCCCCCAATTTTTTTTTTTTTGTAACCAGTGTTCTTATAGTCATAACAAACATTGTAGGTGTAGGCGAGCAAGAACGCAAACAATGCGCCCGACTTACACAAACTTCATAATCAAAAGTTTATTTCTTTTTGGTTTGATTAAACATGTAATTTTAACTAGTACATTGTAATTTTTCTTATAGAAATCTTTTTTTTCGCTACAATACTGTTAATCTAGAAAACTGTTATCTAAATGTAGATGTAGTTTCGGATAACTGGTTTCAACCATTTAGTATTATGATAAAAATCACCTATCACCATTTACCCTGCTTATGTTACACTAGCCCTCTCCTTCTAACCGTTTTAAATAATTAATGATCAAGATCAATAGTTTGAAATCTTGCAAATGTACTTCGGATGAACTTTTAGATTATCTAGTTTTGAAGGAGCCTGCCTTGTTAGTATTTATTTTATTTTTGGTTTAATTATCGGAACTTACAATAATTTCATAGCTCAGATACTTTGTGAAATTATTTGCATGAAATCAGATATCATTTTACTTGTCAATAATTCTGCATCTGGCATTTAAAGTAAGGTTTGGGAAAGTCAACTCTTGATTACAGCATCCCCCCAATCCACCACCACCACCACCTAAACACAAAAGTCGTTCACTAAAGTCTTTCAGGTTCTTGCAAGTATTTGACAATCTAGGTGGCATTTAAAGTAAGGTTTGTGAAATTATTACTGTTTTTCTCTGCTTGCTCTCCACTATAGCACGTAATAGCATAATCTTAATTTTAACCTTGCACTTTAAGAATAATCTTCTCATCTCCACCACTTTCATAGAAAAACAAATAGCTGTTCTATGGGGGCTAAAACGAGGGCTCGGCATAAATTAGTTTTCCTATCTCTTTTGTAATACTACAAATGTAAATTTTCTTTTTAGTTTGGGATATGTTAAAATGTAATGTCTTCTAACAAAGTTCATTTTGTATGATGCTTGCAACATTCTGCGCTCCAACCCATTCGGGGATCTCTACCAATCCTAGAATTGAAGTAAGTAATCCTTTATCGTAGTGTGCTTATGGATTCTCGTTTGATTGATGAATTGATAAGAGTGACAAAGTACATACGAGTTTACGATTCAAATAATGTTGTTCATGACTGATCGATGAGAAGGTATGTCTGGGCAACTTGCAAAAACGAAAAAAAGTGTTTGGAGAAAAGGGAAAAAAAAAATTTCCTAGCTCGTTTTCAAAAGCAACAGATGTTATTCAGAACTGAAACTAGAAAGACCTAACAAATAAGGCCTATTACTCTTTTAGTGAGTATTAAGTTGGAATGCACTAACGTATAAAGAAGAAATAATGTGGACATACAGCCAGCCTTCTCTGCTATAGCTAACACTAAGCTAAGCCTGCTCTGCAATATCATATTCCTATCTGCCTCTATCTCCCACTGGAAACTAGATTATGTTCTGATTGCAGACTTTCCTACTAAATTTCATACTAATTAACTTATTTTACTACTGTATAATTATCCGAGAAATTTGTGGCAGTAATTAATTTGACCTATTCGCTGACACCCCAACCCCCAAACCTCGACTGTATTATGCATGTTATCCATAAGAAATTAACAATAATTTGGTTTTGACAGACATACGAGATCAAGACGTGAAAGTTTGTTTTGCATGGTGCAAATAGAGGAATCAAAACAAAATTATGGTTTAATAATGACTATCTAAATCCTTAGTTAAGGGTTTGGAGTTGGATTTATATCAATACTTGGTTTAGTTATGGAAAGTGGGGAAGGCGGCCACTTCCACTGCGGACCATGCAAACCCACCACCACTGCGGGTCTCACCCGGCACCCACCACCGTATCCCATCACTACCACGTCATAGCCCCACCCACCACGGCAGTCTCCCGTTGGTCGCCCCACCCACCATCGCAGTCCTCACCATTGTAGCCAGCCAACCATCACCGCAGTAACAAACCACCGGTGCTATATGGCGAATTTACGGTGGAATTTAAGGAGCATAGGGGAAGGGGGAGGGAGTATAATCTAGCAACTCTTGTTGCTTTACCGACGTGATAGGGGTAACGGCTGGGGGATGGGGATGACAGTGGGGGGATGGTGGTGACGGCTAGGGGAGAAAGCGAAAACAGTTAGGGTTGTAAATTTAAAAAAAAAAAAAAAAGATCGCTTTATTCTTAACGATGACTACACGTAAGATCAAAATAAGAACTTTTTCGTTAGTTGTCATAGAGAAGTACTCTATGGTGTAGCAACACATCTGTTTTCACATAAATATGAACACCATACATTTTTCATTACAAGACGCACCTAGATCTGATCAGTTGCCTCGGTCGGGTTTTGATTGTACGTAGAATCTCGAACTACAGATCAAGAAGAGAACACTTGAGTTACAGATTCTTGAAGCGGATCTCCGGTAAGCTAAATAGAAGTGCAGAACATGGCTTGATGCATGGTCGTCCCTTTTTATGATCTGCTTTGCTCCTTCCTTACAGGGACTATGAACCAGGCCCCGAACAAGACCCCTCTTTGCACCAACTCTTATGGTGCGAGAGGAACCTGAAACAATCCTTGGACAGAGTCATGGCTAGAAAAGTGCGTTCTATTTCCGCTACACTTACGTAATGGTAGCTAATTACTCAGTATATAAGGCTAGCATATCTAGCAAAGTTGTCAGTACATCTCTAGCCATTTATGTTAGACCGGACATACCTCTTTCTCCTTGGTGATGATTACCTCTAAATGTTTGATTGTGCAGAACGATTTGTTTGGCAGCAACTCTCGCATACAAAGGCAGCAGAGCTTTCAGGTACCGAAACATGCCGAGGTGAGAGCGGAAAACAAAGTTCAGTTATAATAATTGCCAAATCTCTTTTAAGAAGATTAATTAGTTCTGTTACAAAAGTCAGTACATAATTGTTCATTCTCTATCCTAATACTGACCAGACGAATAGCATGGAGATGAGCAAGTCAGGTGGCATGCTGGATTCGTACAACTCAGACGAGAAGGAGTTCATTAAATTGTCAGAAGAAAACCCTTCTGCTGGGCAGCTTCTAAGGCAACTTGATCCCTGGATCAGTCCATACAGGTTTACCTTTGATCGTGTCCGTAACAGGCATGTCCAAATGCATACAAACACGTACTATATATTTCTTAACGACGAGATCTATTATCGCTTTTCACATGTCCTCGGAAATTTAAAGTAAAGATAAAAAAGTTTTGTCACTAATACAACTTTATGACAATGAGTTCTGAAACAGGTAACCTGTCATAATATCTGGACTTTTCATCTCCCAATATGTTACTAGTCATCAATCATCCTTAATTAACGGATAGCAATACCCTAAAGTATCACCATTTTATTTGCTTAGTAACTAGCACCTAGGTTGCAAAATTTTCTTAGTCGTATCTCATAAAAATTGAGATACTTGATGTACTTGGCATACTTTAATTACTATTCGATCCACTTAAGTACTTTGAATCTAATTTGTTTAAACCATGTTATTGTTTCTCTGACCAACACCACCATGCGATATGTATAAGCAACTTTTCATTATTACTACATTCAAAAGATTTCTTATGTAGAACCAACTAACCAAAATCCTATCGGCAGTTCCAGAGTTCGCGAGGGCATATTTCAACTTCTTGATAAAGCAAAAGGAGCATCAGCTAATCAAGCACTAGTGACATCAAATGTTCCCATGACTAGCTTGCCAACCATGCACATGTCAGGAACTTCATCAGAAGCTCACCTACAAGCTAGTATCCCATCACAGGTTTCATTTTTCCGTTGAACAAATCTTTAGCAAATCTTAACCCCTTGTGCCTAATGACTTCCAACAAAATGTATCAAAAATCTTGGCAGCAACCCTCAGTGGCTTATGGTCAGTCGCCTCCCATCTTGCCAAATCCACAGCCAGGAGCAATAGGGAACACGCCAACCGTGGTATGTGATAGGAAGGCATAAACAACTTATACACATTATCTTTATTATTACGAGTCATCGTGTGCGAAAATGAAATTAATAGTATAAATTTTGTTAAAAAATAATAATAAATCAAACATCACTTATACGTGTTTATTGTCATATTCAGTAAAATGAATTTTAAATAACAGAAAAATAAGTTAACCATACGTGTCTAAAAATAAATTAGCAAAATACTATTATCGTATTAAACGTGACCTCTAAATATTTTATAATTATATTTTTTTTGATGAATTTTAACTTATGAAAACAAAAAATATGTTTCCAAGTAGTTACTTACCAATTATGATTTTTATTTTGTGTCACTTTTTAAAGATTGTCTTGAAATGTCACTTGTTACCGTTGTACGTAGGTAGTTATGTAACACCAAAAATGTGTTTTATGATTTTACCTTCATTTTGGACACGTGTCGTCACCAGAATCACTTTTAGTATAACATCAAAAGTGTGTTACACGAAAATAAAAAAAGATGTTCTCATTATAAATAGTATAAATATAGATAGGTGTACTCAGAAAAAAAAAAAAAGGAAGTAGCCCGTGTAAGCTTCTTTGCTTACGTGGTGGCGAAGACTTGTTCAAACGGAGCGAGACAACTTTAAAATGGCCCACTAAGCACAGTGTATGGGAGCTAAAAAATAGCCCAAACTACCTTGAAGGGCCCTCCTCGGAATCAGGTGAATCTTCAAGGAGCACTTCCCTACGAGGAACGAGGGCCAGCTGAAAAAGCAGATAACAACTTTTATCGGATTGTATGGTTTAACATCTAGCGGCTAGTCAACTGCGTTTAAGAATATGAGTACGAGGAAAGTTGGACTCTCATCTCATGTAACATTGAAATCACCCGTACCATAGGGTATTCTTAATGAGGGGATACATGGTAACTGTCTGGGTGCACATGTATTTGATGTTCTCAAAGGATAATAAGACCCTAGGACAATTTAACAACACCTTGTACGAGAGTTATTTCAAGTTCAGTCGACCTCAATAGTAATATCTCTTGAATTTTTATCTCAAAGTCTGCTTTGAAAATTCTCTATTTCATCGTTAGAACAACCTGAAAGATGGAATTCTACCGTTTAATCCTGTCCACTCTAGTCAAGAGCAGTCAAGTTCTCTATTGGATGGTAATTCCCAGAGCTTGAGAGCCTCCCAATCACCAAGTATTGAAAGGTATGTAGTTTATTGTTTGCGTTCTCGAAGTCAAAAGCTTCAGTACTCTGTACATAACCATTTCAAACTTGCTATTCCGTCTGTATTGCAAACAAGCAAGTAACGATATTGAAGACGATTCTCTAAATTTCTAACAAACATTTCAAGGAGGAAATCGAGAAACTCTCAACTTCGTCATAATCATCCCATGAAACCACTAGCTAGTTTTTTTCCTTTTCAGAACTTTATCTCCACTAGAAAATGCGTCTCTAGTCACCGCATCCACCTCCACTCTGAAGCTACAAGCAGTGTCAGAAGTACCGCAGCCAAAAGACAAGAGGAAAGTGATGTCGGAGTATCTCAATCCAAACACAACATTTTTATCGCTCATGAATGCAGAACCAGTTTGGCAGCCTAGTGTGGACTTCAGCGGCAGCAGCAATTCCTACAACGACCACAGCAGGGACAATAACAACAACAATAACTGGGGTGGTGATGGCCATAGAGATGACAACTATTTTGCAGCTCCTGAGCAAGTGAATCTACCTGCGGAAGCTCCTCAAGGCTCGATATTTAATGACCTATGCATAAAGGTACGTTTTCCAACCGTCATTATGCGTTCCATGTCTGTGGTTCATCCTAAAACATCTCCAATTTTATGGATCCCATTTTAACTCCGTTGATGATCAACTCCGTTCATGATCTTCCTTGGACCATTTCTAAGGTGACTCGTACATCTCTTACCATTGTAATGCCTGGACAGGCCTGATGAGTGCAACTTTAACCCGTGAGGACGTTTATGTGTCTTTTCTTCATTTTCATATTTTTGTTGGTGTTAGCCTTTCCATAATATATGCAAATTAGACTTCAATCACTCTGATTAATCTGGAACAGAACCTGGAGTCTTCGGACTCTAATTGTAGAACTGAAGATTTTTCTTCTTATCCAATGACCTTCTCGTATATTCGCATGTGATCTTGAAGTCGTCACAGAGCAATTTTACCATCCAGAACCCATGACCATTTTTCGATCCTTCCATCTAGTTTTCTTCCTCTCGGTACAATGTTACATTATGCTTTAACTACATTATTACAATGTTTGTTTAAAACTTCTTTCAGAGTTGGAGTGAAATGGAACACCTATAAGAGTTGTGTTATGGCCTCTGTGCATAATAACTAAAATATAAGGACCAAAGCGGGTAGGACACGAAACTCTCCCAATTTTTGAACCCCTTAAAACGGGTACTGAGTGTTGTTTTTGGACATTTTTAGCAGGATGCTTGGGAAGAGCAAACATTCTGGACTGAAGGAATTCAGGATAGAGGCTTATGGGAATGGGATGACTTGGATTTGGCAGGCACATTGAACTTGGAGGACCTTGATTTCTTTTCCAAGTAAACTAAGACGTCGTCCGGCTCAGTTGTGATTGTTCCTTTATTAATGATGGTAGCTAGAGGTAGGAAAATAAAATTTATCTATGACAAATCCTCGGTTGGCCATCTAAACTCATTAACTAATATTCTGTCCATTTTATTGGATTTTATCTGGTTGACTTTTTGTGATTTTTTATCTTACAAATGTTGATTTTATTTATCGTTCTTATCCGTAACTTAACTTGTCAAATAATACTTGCTTAATTTACTATTGTTTTTCCAATTTAATTTATCTAGTATTTGCATGTAGTGAAATCTATCGTTACAATCTTCAAAAGGTTAAAGGAGAAATATCAGTGGAACCAAAGGAGCACTCAAGAGTAGAATTTGAACATCATGATTGAGGGAAAAAAATTCAACATGGGTTTGATTGACTTAACTACTTCTTTGATGGATCTTCCAAATTGTTTGAGATGAATTGTTCTCCAAAGTGCTTCCTATTTATAAAATTTAGCCATAAATCTCGAGTACATTTTTAGTAAAGCGGGTGTCTGACAAGAAACTTAAACATGAGTGGCTCTTTTCTAATCGCTACTCAATTGCCAACTTTTTGAATCAATCCGGATTTTGAACCATTGTGGAAGGGCATATATGATCATAGAAGAATTGGAATCACTGATTGAAAACTGTTGGGACTTAAGCCCTGCAACTAGCACATTAAAAAAATGATAAAATACAAATACTGTCTCTTATGAAAATTTAAACAAGGATATATGTAATGTGGTTCGGCCTATTATGATGTCCATGGTGGAAAGACAAGGAGGATGTTACACTACAAAGTAGAGAGGTCACCTAGTCACTAAGACCCGGTTCCCAAATATACCAAAGTTACCTCGTCATTTTTCTCTCGGTAAATAAAAACACTGTGATTTTTCTCACACACTAGTGATATAACAAAAGCACTTGACACTCTAACATATAAACTGCAAAACTTTAAATGATTTCCACTCTCTTTTGCTCTATGTGGCTAACTACAGTACATCACTACCTTTAGCTCTCAATGACTAAAAAGGTGGTTCTAACTCTGCAGAATCCTTTTGCATATGCTTCTTTATAATGCAAGAAGGAGTAGGTGAAGAGTTGAAGGAATCACATAGTATGTGAAACATCAGTGTTCATGTGCTCAAAAGTGACCAAAATATTTGGACCTCTAATGAAACGGAAATCCGTGAGATGTTCTCTAGACATATAAAAAATCTTTACACGGCTAACTTGAATACTCCTGGTCAGAGTAATTGGAACATTTCGCTTGATTACATTACAGATCAAAATTACATAATCCTTGCGAACACTCCAATTGAAGTGGAAATCAAAAGGGTGCTCTTTGACATGGGTTCCAACAAAGCCCCAGGCCTGAATGGCTTCCACCCTGGGGTCTTCCAGATTTACCGAGATATTTTTTTGAATGACATCATCAACTGGTCAAACTATGCTTCCGGAATAAAAAAAAATGATTCCTACGCTAAACTAAACCCATGTAGCCCTAATCCCTAAGTCCCCCCCCCCCCCACCCAGGGACGATCTCATTCTTTTGGCTTATAAGTTTAACACCAACTACAAGGTTGTGTCCTGCATTCTTGTCAACCGTCTCAAACCCATCATTGATACCATCATTTACTCAAATCACACTAGCTTCCACCATGGAAGACAAGCGACCGATAATATCATTATGGCCAGTGAAAACCTTCGCAACATTCGCCGCATGAAGGGAAGAGAGGTCTATTCATGATGAAACTGGATCTGGAAAAAGCTTATGATCGGATCAATTGGAATTTCCTCTTTAAGACTCTAATCAAGACGGCCCTCCCGAAAACTCTAATTAACCCAATCATGCATTGCGTTTCGTCTGTCCCATATTCAATCCTTTGGAAAGGACATCCTTCAACTTTTTTTTCACCAACCTGTGGGCTGAGAGTCTGAGACAAGAAGATTCCCAATCACCCTACCTGTTTATTCTCTGCCTCAACGAGCTGTCAATCGGCCTCTCAGTTGTGGTAGAGGAGAATTACCTTCAATCTATCAAAAATGGTCATTCTGGAATGACAATATATTATCTAATGTTTGAAGATGACATTCTTCCCTTTGGCCATGCCTCTAAGAAAAACTGCATGCGCTTCTTAAATGTGTTTAATCTCTTTAGCACCAAGACAGGCCTGAACATTGATGTTGCTAAATCTAAAATCTTTTTTCTCCAACTGCGCCCCCCCTCCCCCCTCTCAAACTGAAATCTAAAAATTCGTGTGTTGTGCCTTTGACATTTCGGCTACCTATAAGTTTGATAAACACTTAGGTGCAAAATTAACTCATGCTCGCCAAAAAACCTGGGACTTCTAGTACTTGACCAAACAAATAAGAAACAAGTTGTCCACTTGGAAATCTCACTCCCTGGTCCTGTACTGGCCACACTACCTTGCTAAATTCGTTCTTAGTGCCATCCTTACCTACTCAATGCAAGCTTTCATGATTCTGAAAATTATGGCTGACAAATGTATTCCATCACTAGAAATTTTCTTTAGGGCCAAAAACAATTAATGGGAAACAATGGCACACCATAAATTGGAATGGGATAACCAGCCCTAAAGCGACTACGGATTTTGGCATCCGCCAGACTTGTGTTGAAAATCATGTTATGTTCGTGAATTTGGTTTGGCATCTTTGGAAATAACCTCAGACCCTCTGGGCTAGAATCATAAAAGATAAATATCATCCGAATGACACCACATGGCTTGCCAAAAGAAAACCAAATAGAACCATGTTCTGGTGCCATGTCATCAAAACCTGGGATAAGATCGCTGCAATAACACGTTGGCAAATTGGTACTGGGGCTTCCATCTCTTTTGCATACCATCATTGGTCCCCGGCAAGTACTCTTCGCAATCTTGTCACAGGACCGATACATATCCAAGTGGAACACCTCAAAATAGCAGATATCCTTAAGGATCCTGACTGGAACATTGAAAAACTCCAAAACTTACTCCCAAATATTGTTGATTTGATCATGGCTATCCTCTCTCCATCTTCTATGAAAAACAGGATACCATCTCTTGATTGTACCATAACAGGGATTGCATGGTCAAATTTGCCTACAACACACTCCTAAAAAGTCCTATAAACCCAAACAACACTTGGTTATGGATATGGAAAGCGCCTTGCCCGCCTCATATACAAAGTTTTCTTTGGAAATATGCCCTCTACACACTTCCAATGAGTGTTAAACATCAATGGATTATGGATAAATCTTGGCCCCATGGATGTGGAAATCGCGAAACCATTGACCACTATCTCTGAACCCGCCCCAAAACCCTGATCATCTAGAATACTTTAAACCCCAAAACCACCATTCCAAGACAACAAACCAGACCACTTCACACCTATTGTAAACTCTACAGACTCAACACCTTATCCAACTAGGTTATTAGCCAATGCAAAACCCCTTGGAACACTTTCCAATTGTCTCCAATCTGGCACCATAAAAACAAACTGGTCATCCTCAATTCAACTTTCCCAACCACTTTGCAATTCATAAAAG
Organism: Escallonia herrerae; assembly: GCA_033070095.1. Lineage (NCBI taxonomy): Eukaryota > Viridiplantae > Streptophyta > Magnoliopsida > Escalloniales > Escalloniaceae > Escallonia > Escallonia herrerae. The sequence goes on from JAVXUP010000013.1 coordinate 137,478, forward strand.
AAGCTAAGACCTGCACTTAAGACTACCTTTTCTTCACCAATCGCACCAATATGCTTAATCATCCTAAAACAATCATTCAAATAATATGGAGACCTCTGCCTGAACATTGGGTCAAGATCAGTATTGATGGTAGCGCACAACTAAATCTAAAAAATGCAAGTGCTGCTGCAACAATCAGGGATCATGCACAAAAATAGATTATTAGCTACTCTCGACGTCTGCGGAATTCGAACAGCCACAGTGCGTAATGGTGGGCGGTCCGTGATGGGGTTAACTCTAGCCTAGAACAGTACTATAGAAACATCATGCTAGATGTTAATGATCAAAATGTTGTCCTTTTACTGAAATCTTAGTCATCCCCCTCCCTTTTTTTATTGAAACTTTGGTCTATGAGTGCAGGGAACTCCTTAAAAGGAATAGGCAGGTGAAAGTTTTCCATGCCTATAGGGAAACCAACTTTTGCGTGAATCACATGGCGAAGCAGACGGGAAATCAGCAAAACTACCAAATATAGCGTCATGAACCGATTATTTTGTCTACCCTCCTGAACCTTGATACTAGTGGGAGAATCACCCCATGACGTGTTACTCAAGTTACCACCATTTAGTTAAATAAAATTTGTCCTGTTTTCCACCCAAAAAAAAAAAAAATCAAGCCTCCATATGAATAGTAGTCCTAAACTCGCTTTAGAACCATTTTTGTTCACCTCCCACATATGGTGTAAAATGACAAAGTCATATCTAGGGGTGCAACTTAGACGAGTTCGGTTTGGTTTCAACCCAACTCGAGAAAACCCAACATTTTAAAAGCTCATCACAACCCAACCCAACTTGAATTTTTTGCAAAAAAAAAGCCCAACCCAACCCAAGTAAAAGTGTTACAAGTCGGGTTTCAACCCAAACAAACACAAGTGCAACTAACATCGTTAAATCTTTATCTTATATTTTATAAAATGATTCTCAACTCGTCTATTATCTAAAGATTAACATCACTCGCATTTGACTTACATGATATACTTTATTTTTGATAAATGAAAAGTTTAATTTATTTGGTCAAAGATGAAATACAATTACTATAAAGAAATATTTCTAGATCAATCACTAAACAAACACATATATCAATCACTAAACAAACACAAAAAGAAAAAAAAAGGCAGTTAAAGATGGGGGAGAAAAAAAAAAGAAGAGGAAAGTTACTTCTTGAAAAAGGAACAAAGGGTCTTGAAAAGAAAATAAAAGCGGAAGAGAGAGAAGGCAGCAGGTGGCGTAAAGAAGAGAAAAGAAGACGGCGACAGAACAATTTGAGCATCGCGGCAAAGGGCGAAGGCAAACCAATGACTGCCTCGGAGAACACCGGAAGGCGACGCCAGCCAGCCCGTACTACTGCCGGCAGATGGGTAAATCAGATCTGAAAAAAAAACGAGTTACGGTGGATGCCGACGACGGCGAGGTGACAGGTTTTAGGATCAACAATAGCCGCGACGGCCAAGAGCGGCGACAGCCATGGCCACCGGCAGCTACGGCGTATCCCGGCGACAAGTGAACGACGATGCCGATCTCGATTTGGGGTAAATTCAAACGTCGCCAAAATCTGCCTAGGAAAAAAATTTGTTTCTACAAATTCATGGTTGTGTTGGTGTTTGTGAGAAGTATGGGAGCCCATGGATGTCTTTGGGTACGGTTGCGTTGCGAGTTGTCGATGATGAAATAAAGCGACGGCATGCCGCAGGCCGAGTATACCACTGTGTCTTTGTGAGGGTGAAAATGACGAGACTACTGTGTCTTCGTCGGAGAAGCAGGAGCAGACTGTCAGGGAACCCTAGAAAATGATTCGGCAAAATTGGCTACGCCTCAGCCAACTGTCGAGGAAGGAGAGAAATCAGAGAATGAAGGGAGATCCGTTGACTTGCTTTTTTGTTTTTTTTTTTGGGGTTAGGATGGTTTTGCTTGGTTTTAATGGGTTTGACCCAATTTAATTGATATAAATATTAACCCAGTTCAAATTAATCCACTTTTAAATTTTTTGGGTTAAAATCTGTCCATATCTGAGTAGGTTGGTTAAAGCCCGTCCCAAATTGCAATCCTAGTCATATCCTGAATTCAAAGAATTTATTTTTCCGTGGGGAAAGAAATCTATCTTGAAAATTTTGGTCAAAAAGTGGTGACTAAATTCAAACCAACACCAACTTGAAAACTTTGGTCAAAAAGGTGATGACTAAATTCAAAGGCAACACCAAGAACATACTTTACAGGTCTCATTTTATTTTCCTAACCTTACATACAAATCCTACGATTGGAATCGGTAGCTGATCATCTGATTTTGTCTCACAAGTAGAGTTGTCAAATGGGTCGGGCGGCCCTCGGGCTGGCCCGGCCCCTTTGATGAACAGTGCTGGCCCGGCCTTTTAGGGCCTACGGCCTGGGCCAGGCCTTTTAGGGCCTACGGCCTGGGCCAGGCCTACATTTTCCAGAAAAAAGCCCGGGCCAGGCCAGGCCCGGCCCAGTTTTGGCTCGGGTTTATCCCGGTTCAGGCCCGGGTCTGGCCCGGCCCGGTTCAGGCCCCCCTCTTTACTTTTGAAATTTCACTTTTCCTCCCTTTACCCCTAACGGATTTATTCCCTTTTTCCCCTCTAAACAGTACTGAAGATTTAAGTAATGCGAAGAATAATAACACATCTTAAAGTCTTTGATTTTTTTTCTTTATAAATATAGTGGTCATGGGATCGAGTAAATTTCCAACATCTTTATGTATTAAAATTACCCCACATTTGCTGTATTTTGTCAATTTATGTTACAATTTGAGTGGGCTGGAACTTGGAATCTGCTCTATTTCAGCACAGATATTGTTCTATGCCCAACAATGGGCTTCAGATAATCGAACCTAATTCCAGTTCTAGTGTTCGGATTGCCCAAAATTTGGTTTAAAAGAGAGATTGCATAAAGAAGATTCAAAAGGTATTTCCTTTTAAGTGTAAGTTTTACCAAGAAGAGTAGCTTTGTCCTCGACTTTTAAGCTCCATCAACGGATGTGCATTGCATAGCCTCACACAATGAACCTGAAGCCAGTGGCGAAGGGGAGGGGTAGCACTTTCGTGTGCCCACCCCCATCTTTTGGGATGAAGTTTTTCTTGACAATTTGGCTTTTATCTTTATGATGATGATATTTGTTACTTCATGTCCCTTTGAGAATTTATCATTATTGAGAACCTTTTTGAAGCCAAACTTGTTGATTTAGTATATTGAATTAGTCTTACCATATACCGTAAAACATATTCTTACACATCAATCTTTTTAATTCTTGTCGTTATAGATTTGTAGTAAGACATTGATTGCTATTAGGGACGCTTTAATAAAGCATCCGTAACATCAAATTATCATAATTAAAAAAAACACTTACTTTGAATAACAAGAAAATGCCAAAAAAAAATTGGGCCTGGGCCCGGCCCTAAATGTTAGGCCTAGAGCCTGGGCTTGGACCGGGCCCAGATATCCCCAGAACCAGGCCCGGCCCAGCCCGGTTGGCAGCCCCCTTGGCCCGGCCCCAGCCCGATTTGCTGGAGGCCCGATGGGCTTGGGCTAGGCCGGCCCAGCCCAGCCCATTTGACATCTCTACTCACAAGTGCATGACTCTTATTTTTTCAACAGATCTTCAACCGTCCACATCATAATAAGGAGACCCGCTAAGTAATGTAACGACTGTTGATTGAGACCTGCAAAATACTCTGTGCGACTATGTCTGATGTGACAATGTATATGCACTTGCGAGATAGGTAGTGCACATGTACGTGTGTTTGTGTGGGAAACGCGCTGGGTGGGGTGTGTGGGAAGCGTGGAGTCTTGCCGGAGTGGGAGTGAGAGTGGGTTCAGTGGTGCATTACAGATGTGCATCTAGGTTTTGAACCTTGATTGCAATCATAACTGCAAGTTTACGTAAGGCTTTGTGAGTCTAAGTTGGTATTACAAGGGCTTGGATGAGAGGCCCTTTAAAGATCAAAAGTTTCTTTTTTCCATAAATAACCCTTTTTCTTAATGGTTATTTTAAGGATTGGACAATCCAGAATCGGGGTCTCTACACTTGCTAAAGTGAGGTGGGCTATGATTTCTACTAAATTATGACTCATATAACAATAGACACCTTAAAGATACATTATACCCTTGCAAATTTAGTGTTTTGTTGTCTTGTAGCATGTTGAGAATGCAAAACCCCAAACCTGAGGCATGTTTTATGGGTAAATAAATTAAAAAAAAATCTTAGTTGATTATTTATTGAACTTCTAGCGACAAATGGGTGACAATTATACAATATGATCCTTAGCCAAAAAAAATAATTATAAAAGGCAGAAACTATAATTTAATGATAGTTCTTATAAGTGATATTAATCGGACCCCTTAGTATTGATTAGCGTGAGTGACAAAAAAACTTTTTGCAACAATTAGTGAAGCGGATTAGTAAATAAAATAAATGGTAAAAATCAATATCAAAATCTAATTTATTTGAAAAATGAAGTCAACTACTTAATTTTGGAAAGAGAGGGACCAAGAATGAATTTAGGGAGAAAATTAAGTATTTGCATAACCTAATTTCGGTTACCTTAGAGTAAGAGCAAAGGTACTCTTCAGTTACAACAGACGAGAGAGAGAGAGAGAGAGAGAGAGAAAAGAAAGAGGAAAAGAGAACTGATGGCAAGGAATTTCGGGCAATCGTAGCATTTTTGGGTAAATTTTCTTTTCAAGTTCAGTTTTCTATTGTGTTAGTGTACAATAGCTGGGTTAGAAAGGAAGAAGCCACTGCCGTAAGTCAGTGGCTGTGTTAGAACTTACCAAAAAAAAAAATAGTGAAGGTGTAATGCATATAGATATGTATCTATATCTATTATGTGTTTGTGTATATGAGTGGAATTGTGTGACTAGATAATCTGATGCATGTTTTGAAATAAACAAAAGGAAGGAGACCCATGCCTTGATGCAATGGGTGTGGAAGATTTGTGTCATATATGATATTTGTGTTCATATATATGATGTATATAAGTGTGAGTACAAAACTAAATGGGTGAATGGGTTGTGAGGTGTGTGAAGGGGAAACTATGGGCTGTCCGTGACTGTTTACGCTCTTGGTTCAAAGGATAGTGGGTAAATGAATTAAGTGAGAAATTATGTATCTAATGTGTTTGTGTGAGTTTAGGTGTAGTGTAATTTATGATTATATTTTCAAAGAGTGTTTGCAAGGTGAGTGGGTGGCTGGTGTAGTTCGGCTGTATTGCAGAGAAGGGGCAGGAGTAAGATGAAGAATACAGGTGAACAGTAATGGGTCTGTGCAGTGGGGTGGTACATTGTGCTTGCATAGTTGTACCACGTGGCTGTTGGTATTGTACGATTGTCCAAAAATTCTAAAAATTTACAGGCTGATTCTTAGTACAATATTATAATTTCTGTGAAAATTTCATATTTGTCTGATATTGTATGTATTTATTATATTTTCTCTGAATTCAAACATATGAAAATCTTTTGGAGCCTTTAAACCCATGAAAATATTTTGAAAAAATTAGGGTAATGTTGCTATAGTATAAGAAAGACTCAGTAAAAGTTTGATAATTTTCAGAGTTGATTTATTATCATTTTTCGTATCGCATGGATTTTAGCAAAACAAAAAATTTATAAAATTCATATTTTAACTTCTTATAACGTTTTAAGCTCTGAAAGTACTTCATAAGGATTTATTATGAATTTGAAGATATCATAAAGCCTTAAGGAGTGCATGGGGCTCCTAGCTAGTTTTGGACGTACGTGGGACCTATTTCGATTTGAGTTATTTTAAGAGTGTCGGGGCAAGCAACGTTTAAGAAATTAGCATTGGGTTCATAGTACTTTGAGATTAGAGTTTATTCTGATAAATAATTTGCTGACCTAGGTTAATTCAAAGGATTTGGATCGAGGGTGTTTAGTAGTGCATAGCTTGGACTGAGGTATGAGATTCTTATCCGAACCAAACACCTCTTATTTGATTTCGTATATTATTCTGATTTGTTATCGCGATTCGTTTGGACTTCGTTATGTTGATACAAGTTGCATTGTTTGCCTTATAAACCATTTATTGAGCCTTAATTAAAACGTTTATTGTAACTCTTATTCGGTGCTCATCAATTATTATCTATCAAGCATTGAATGACATGTTCTATTATCGAATTGTTTTTATTATGTTAATTGACTTGAGATTCTGCATTAGTGTGTTTTGGCGGGAGTTGGTGTATGTTGGAGGATATTGGTGTGAGTTAGTAACTTGACGGACTAGCCGGTGTATTGGTGTGGGCTAGTACCTTGATGGACTAGCCGGTGTATAGGTGTGGGCTAGTACCTTTATGGACTAACCACTGTAAAGTGTTAGTAAGCATCGCCTTTGTGGCTTTGCTAAGTGATTTCCCTGCACTGCCTATGTGGCTTTGTATTTGCTCGTGTTCAATAGTATTCGTGATTGTTTGCATCGTATCTGAAAATCGTATTGACGTCTGATCGAATTGGTTATGATTCCTTTGAAACTCTTGAAAAAGTTTCCTTGAATTACATCTGTGAATTATTTGTAATTTCCTCATTTTAGCGACTTTACTGAGCTCTCAAACACTCACTCCCCTTTGACTTCCTTTCCGGAGGTAATAGGAAGTATTAAGTTGCCCGAATAAGGATTAGAGCCGAGCGAGAATAATTGATTTAAGTTAGTATTGCTCATTAGAACCCTGCGTGGGTAAATATTGTTATTTAATTAAAGTTTTCAGACTTAGATTTGATGTAGTCTACTAAGAGTAAGATTACATTGATGGTTAAGCTGCTCTGACTGCTTGTGGTTTTATCCTGATGATGATTGTCCATTGGTTATGATGTTATCATTGTCTCAGTGTCATCGATCGATTGATTGTTAACGTTCCAGAAATTCCGGGATGTTACAGAGAATGCCTAAAAAAACAAAACCTTTTTAGCCTAATTCCATTGACGTATGTATACTTTTTCAAACACCTAAGGGAAAATAATGATTAAATTACTAATTTAAACTCTCCCAACTCTTTGAGCTAATATTATCTAAAGTATCTTTATAATCATATGTCAAATAATTATGAAGTGTCAATTCTTCTAATATTTTCTAGTTGATATGTGTTGTGTTATCTTATACAATTAAAACTACTTTATTACTAGTTTGAATGATTTTTATGACCCTATTGATGTTATTATTGTCGCGCCTCTCCACTGACCTCTTTGCAATTTTATTTACAAACTTTTGATTGGAACGAAAAGATGCAACAAATATCTATGGGGAAAAAATTGAATTTTTTTCAAGTTTCACGGTCTTCACTAAATTGCCACGTGTCATTGCTATGAAAAAGTTATCTTACTTTGTCAATACTATTATCATTATATATATGTTATTATTGCATCATGATTATTATTTTATATTATACTTTATTACTATTATCATTATTCTTCTTTTTGTTATTCTTAATACTGTTCTTATTATTATTATTATTATTATTATCATCATCATCATCATCATTATTACTACTACTACTACTACTAGTATTACTACTATCTATTATTATTGCCCTCGCACTTAAAACCATTTTGGTTGAGGGCAAGGAATCTTAATTTTCTTCACCCAGTGATATGAGATGAATAAGCATAAGATGGTTTGAAGATGGAACTAAATGTTGTTACTCTAGTTAACGACAATGTATTTATATATTTTTTTGGTTGGTCTCTAAAGAGTATCATCGGACAAGCTTTAACTTCAATCGAGATTAAGTCCCATCTCCAGACTAGCTTAAGAGCGCACCCTGTATACCCCTTGGCTGCATTTGGCGTGCTAGATTATTTAGTGGGACACAACAGGATAAAAAGGGATAAGTCAGGATGATGTATCTTATCAGATAATAGCGGATAAGCTAAAAGTCTTATCCTACATTTGGACGAAACAAGATTACAGGCCGGATGTGATTGTCTTATGTCTTCACCACTAGTGGCACCACAATCCGAAACCACCACCAAACCACTAACACTATCAACATATCACCACTGCAACCAGAGTCCAAATGCCAATTGCAAACCCACCAGGACATCAGAACGACCACCTCCACCACGACAACTAATTAGGAACCCAAGTACAAACCCACCACACTGCAACCACCATCCCAATGCCAACTGCAAATTCACCACCATCAACACACCACCACTTCAGCACACCCACCACTACTTCAAGCACCATAAGGTCAACTACAAACCCAATGTAATTACCTTTAACTATGTCTCAATGTATTCGACAGGATTCACAATAAGAAATGCACAAATGCGCAAAATCAAATAAAGCAAGCAATAGCTAAAGAGAAAAAAGTGATGAAGAAAAGTTACTGGGGAGAAATTGATTGGAATCACGAGATACAAACAATTTCAGAAGAAATATCAAGAAAACAAAATGGTGGAGTGATCATCAAAGAACATTGTACCTCTACATTGGCTACTATGGCTTTTACTAGGATTAAAGGATTTGGCAATTAGATTGTTGGTTTCTTTGTAATGGGTTTTTCTGGTGGGTGAGAACCATCAGCGAATAAGGTCGGCAGCGATGGCAATGGGTGTGGTTAGTGGGTATTCACTAGCTGCGGCGGCAATGTTTTTTTTTTTTGGTGGTGGGAACTGTAGGAAACGAAGGCCGGCGATGGGGATGGGTGTTGTGGCTATGGGTACGCCCTGGTGGTGTACTTCTCTTCTCCTTGGCATGTCAACCTCCCCCCCCACCCCACATGGTACATGTTGGTAATTCTGGTTGAATTGGTATTCTGGGTCAAAACTGATATGCCCATGGCGAGTCTGACCCAAGTCCCTTTGGTCTTCCCTGACCCCTATGAGAGAAGTCCATGGGTTGTAACTCCGAAAGTTCAGAGAGCACATTAAATCTCTCATAAAGGGAATTAAAACCCATGGGACCTAATGATAAGAAGAAAAGGGAAAGAAAAAGGGTGCGGATTATTCTCTGCAGAAGAAAATAAAAATTGACAGAAACATATACATGCTTTTGCACTGGTTGGTGAACGAGAAACTTATGCACAGTGAATATGGATTGGCTCAAGCATGTAGCCGATTCTACCGCGGGCAGAGAAATTCACGTGAAAGACACGTTTAATCCTGGAGTCATTGTGCACTTGACAGGTATGCTCTTGCATCTGTAACTATTAGCTTTGTTTTACATTGGTATTAGAGCCATTATTGTTGTTTTTGTGATTAGAAAGCATGTAATTTTAGGTTTTACATGTTTGAAAGCTAGATTGCATATTAATGGCATATTTATATTTGTGTGGATTTAGAAATTGATTTTCAAATATGTTGTTCTATATGATTCGTTGATCGTATCTGCAAATTTTGAGCAACAACAGATTTATAATTAGGGAGATATAGCAAACCCTAGTTATAAACTTGAACCTTTGGTTTGAATTCTTTTTTTTCTCAATCTGACTTATGATGTTTGGTTGATACCATTAAAATGTACACTGTACTAGATTTCCAACAGTATAAGACCCATCAAAATTAGTTTTGAATTGATTGAGTTATGTTTTTTTTTTTAAATCTACGGTTCTTAGGGCGAAACTGAAATATTTTGGGGAGGAATTTTTTTTTTAAGTAGTTTTTTTCCTACTCTCTCTCCTTTCGTTATTGAGCCACACAGTGTCGTATTATGACCAGAACCTAAATTTAAGCTCAACAATAGTTTCAAAATCAAAACCAAAGTTAATTGCGCAACCCACGCTGCTAGAGACTGATTCTAATGTGACACGTTTAGTTAAGTGAATTGTGCAACCCATGCTGCCAGAGACTGCCTCTAAGGCGACACGTTTAGGTCACGCACCACTATGGGCATGGGAAGTTACAGTTTTCTCGGCCAAGTGAGTAGAAGAAGCTAGGCGGCGGGTAGAGGCACGTGGGACCACATTGGTGGCCTCACTTTGACACACGCGGCGGCGTGTGTGGGATTGTAATTTTTTGATTTAGTTTATCATATTTTTATTTTATTATATTACCCCTCTGACATTTATGCTAACTAAGCAAAATAAAAAATGCTAGAAAATTTGTTTTTTGTGCATTAGAACATTTTTTCTTCATAATATTCTATTTTTGCACTTCTTGTAAATGCTTGGCATGCTTAATTCATATTTTATGTGAAGTGAAGATAATTATCATTCTACATATATTATGTTGCATACTTAGTTTGATGTTGGTGTGCATGCTTAGTTATTTTTTTTTTCACTTGAATGAACATGCAAATGGATATAATGAAATGATGCCCGGTAAGCTTCAATTGAGTCGGAGTTATATTTTTGTTTACTTGGCACACCTAGCACACATATTTATAACCCTAGACTCTTTTGTACTATTGCTCGTCAGCTTAGAAAGCGAGTTTGGTGCCACCTTCTGCAAAAGGCCATACGTGTATGTTTTAAGGTAAATTACACATGGAATCCCTGAGGTTTGCCCTAAGCTACACACGGCTCTGCCTAAATATTTTTATTACACTACACATTTCTATATTTTTGTTAATAGAATTAATGAATGGATGGTCATACCCCTGATAAACAAGTTAAATTAACCCCCCCCATCTCTCTCTCTCTCTCTCTCTCTCACTCACACACACGTCGGCAACACCCTTTGGACTGCCACATCCACTACCGACGAAGACACCGGCCACCAACCGTAGCCACCACGACCCATCACCACCCCCATTACCACGACCCACAACTGCCGGCCACCACCTCTTTGCAAAGACAAACAATTATGAATCTGATCACCGATGAAGGAAGGAGGAAGAGTGGGCGGGGCAGCCAGCACCAATCACCGACCGAGAATATGGTAGCCGGGGTGAGCAATCAATCAATGGCGAAGTGTGCGTGATGGTTTCCAGAAGCAACAGCTACAACCAAGAGACCCAAATGCAAATCCCGGCCAAATGCAACAACGATGCAACCAAGAGACCTACCGAAAATTAAAGAAGATGCCGGAAGAGGTTCAACACCGTTGAAAAACAATGGTCGGCCAAGAAACCTCGAGCAGCTCTGAAGATTACATCCCAGCAATTGGCAAGAGTCTTCGAACACGGTTAAATAAAACTATCAAAAATAGCCAAAACTAACCACCTCCGTCCAGATCCAAATCACCAGCCACTAGCAGTAGCGTCACTGGAGAACAGCCTTCAACCTCACTCTCTCACTCTCCTGATTTGAATTATTTTTTGAAAAACATGATGTGTTGTCGGTGGTGTTGGCGGAGGTATGGCGGGAGGGCATGGTGGTATTAAGGGATCTACTTATTGCCGCGCCGGGCACTATCTCCTTTCTCCAATATGCATCATATCAATCTTGCACCGCCCAGATCTATCGTCGCCACTGCCTGATAACTATTCTCAAGCTGTCGCACCGCCACCACCCGGTTCTTATTCATTATGCTGTTGCACATGAACCCAGTTAATACCCCCATATCGTAAGTATTACAGAAAAGTGAGAGATTGAGATACATAGGGAAAAAGAAAGAAGTCTGCCTTGTTTGTTGTAAGAAAGAGGAGGAGAAGATAAGGGCATTTTTGGTATATCATAATAAATCAATGTTGCCCTAATTTTTTCTCACAGCGCCCTAACAGAAATGGGTGTTATGTAACACAATACCAAACTACAGGGGGCGGGGAGTAAAAAAATTATTTAAGCAGAGCCATGTGTAGTTTAGGGTGAACCTCAGAAGTGCCATGTGTAATTTACCCTATGTTTTATGGTTGGTGGTTGAAGGATTGAGTTTTAATTGGATATGGTCATATGGGCTCTCCAGAGGAATGAAGACCAAGGCAAAAGTTCTTTTGTTTTGAGTTAAATTCAACACCCTTATTTTTTTTCCTAGATTGTAATAGGTTCCTCAATTATGTAATAGTTAATGAAGCCTTGTAAGAGGGTGTGTTTTTGCATATTTATTCAAATGAATTAATTTTGTCTCTCATGTGCATATGAAACTCAACAGGGGTTTACAAGGTAGACCTGACCCTTTTATGTTGGATAAGACTATTTTTGGTGCATGTATAATTGAATAAGGATAATTAATGCATTTTTTTTTTTTGCGGCGTGATATGATTCTGAGCATAGCAATGTTGGTATTCATTCACAAATAATTAGTTATTGTTATTTAATTATGAAGTTGCAACAAGTTAGAATATGTTGCTAATTAAAGATATTCTTATAGTGCCAATCTCTTGTAATGTAGTTAATTATGGCCTCCAAGAAAATTGTTATTGACTTGAACAAAGGCGAAAAAAATAATTGGTGACGATTATGATATTTGGCATTGCAAAGTGCAGTATGTGCTTGACAAGCAAGAATTTTTGGTGACCTTGACTGCAGTCATGGCTAGGCCCGCTTCGAAAAAGATCAAGAAGCTTATGAGCAATGTTTAAAAAAGACATTTCTTGTATTAAGCTACTGAGCAGCATGCACAATGATCTTCTTTTGTGATTTCGAGTTATACTCTACTGCAAAATAGTTATTGGATGCCCTCAAAGCTAAGTTTGGTGGTATCTCAGTCATTTGACTTTGGGATATGACTATCAAGTTGACGGTTACAAAAGACATGTTGATCATTCTATGAAATAGCACATTGGGGAAATATCAAATATGATTCATGAGTTAAGCACTACAGGTAATAATCTTACCGATGAGCAGCCAGTCCAGGCAGTGATTCACTCCCTTCCCAGGTCCTGGGAGAACATGGTAGTTGATATGGCCCATAATGATAACGTTAGGACTTTTGAGGACATTATGTGGCACTAGCCTCTGAAGCATATGCTGCTAAGTCTTTTTCCCATGGGACATCTAGGTCCAAATGAAAGAGGGGAGGTGGAATGGAAATTAAAGTGGTGTTGGACCTGCACAAAAGAAGGGTAAGACCAACATAGGCAAGAGAGAAAAAAAGAGGAAAGAAGAAAAAAGTCAAAGATGACTTATTATAATTGTAACAAGAAGGGACACTTCGCTCGTGAGTGCATTGTAGTGAAAAAGGTACTCTTAAATCCCTTTTCAGATTGTTTTGTTATGTTGTGCATACTTGTTGCTGAATCTCTACCTATTTTGATCGTAAATGTCGTAGCAACAGACCAGATTGTAAGGGAGCAGATTGGGTTCGTGGAGTATCGTCGTGTTCCTAGTGGAAACAAAAGATTATACATGAGGAACCAATCCAGTATAGAGGTTTGGGCCTTGGCACTTATAAATTGGAAATGCTAGGAGGTTGTGGATTATATCTCCACGATGTAATTTATGCTCTGGGGATTTGGAAAAATATTCTTTCAGTCCTTTCTTTGCTTAAGCTATGTTTCTTTTTTTAGTTTGAGGGTAATAAGGTGGATATATTTCACAAGACTATTTTTTATGGTTCTGGTTATTTGTCAGATAGTTTTATGGTTTTGGACATAGTTAAAAATCCATGTTATGACAGTTCATTTTCCTTGCTAATTTCTATTGATAATGCTCATGATGATTCTGTTAAATGGCATACGAAGTTAGGCCACAGTGGACGGGATAAAATGCCTAGGTTAGCTAGAGAATGCCTTCGCTAACGTCAATCTACCCACACTTGAATATTGCCTAGCTGAAAAAGCAACTAGAAAACCATTCAGAAATGCAACTAGGGCAGGCATTCATTATAATTAATTCACTCTGATATTTGTGGCCCAATGAATGTGAGGTCAAGGCATTGCAATTCATACTTCATCAGTTTCATAGATGATTACACGCACTTCGATCATGTCCAGTTAATATCCCATAAGTTGGAAGCATTAGATTGCTTTAGATGATATATGGACGAGGTTGAGAATCAAGTTGACAAGAAGATAAAGGTCTTAAGAACCTACCGAGGATGCGAATATCTATCATATCAATTTAAGGATCTATGTGAAGATAAAGGAATTATTGAACAGTTAAGGATTCTTAGAATGCCGCAAGACAATGGTGTATCTGAGAGAAGGAATCAAACCTTGCTTAACATGGCTAGGTCGATGATCGCTCAAGCTAATTTGCCTATCTCCTTTTGGGGGGATGCATTATTTGACTGCAGCTTACATCTTTAACCGTGTACCCTTAAAATTAGTAACCTCTATTTCTTATGAGTTGTGGACTCACAAAATGCCTAATCTCAGTCTCTTAAGACCTTAGGGATCGGTAGCTTATGTACACAATACTTCCCATCAACATGGGATGTTCGGTTCAAGAGGAAGAAATAGTATCTTCATAAGGTACCTGATCAATCTAAGGGATATGTGTTCATTGGCGAGCAGTCAGATAGGGGCATAACTGAAATTGAGCCAGGTGAGGTGGATTTCCTTGAGGAGGATTTCCCTAGCAAGGGTGAGGTGAGAAAAGAGGTTAAGCTTTATGAATTGAAAGATCCTAATGGAGGCATCTCAGTTCGCCCAATTGAGACTAAGGAGCTAATTCCTCAAACTTCTCAGAATAGTTGGAATGACTTACACGGTAGATCACCTATTTTAGAAAATTCACAGAATACTCAACCATGCACAAGAAAACATGGAACGGTTCCCTGTTGTCACTTTGAGATTAAAGGTAGGGAAGCTTACTTGGTTGTCGTGCATGATGATAATGAGCCAAAGAGTTATCTTCAAGCGCTCTCATCATCTACTAGTAAAGAGTGGATAAATGCAATTATAGAAGCGGTGGAGTCTATGAAGACCAATAATGTATGGGACTTGATTGACCTTCCCCTAGGCCGTAAGACTATTGGAAACAAATGGGTTCTAAAGGTCAAAAGAAAGGCGGATGGTTCCATTGAAAGGTAAAAGGCACATCTTGTAACAAAGGGGTATATCTAACAAGAGGGTAAACATTACGAGGAAATTTTCTCACCTGTGGTAAGGTTTGCCTTGATTCGTTGGCTTTGTCGTTGAAGGTCAAGAGCGCAAATATGGAAGTTCATAAGATCTATGGCTTAAAGCAATCATCCGGCAGTGGTATACTAGATTTCATTGAGCCATCCTTGATGATGGGTTTATGATGGTCAAATAAGATCATTGTGTGTATGTCAAACGCTCCAAGGAAACCTTTGTTATCCTCTCATTCTATGTTGACGATATTTGTTTAGCCAAAAATGATAATAAGTTGATAGCTACCTTTAAAAGGTGGTTGTCCTCAATTTCAAGATAAAAGACATGGGTGAAGCTGATTACGTGATTACGTGCTCAGAATTAAGATCTTTAGGGATCGTTCTAAAAGGCTTCTTGGTTTGCCCAAAAGGGCTGCCTAGAGAAAGTACTTAAACGGTTTTAGATGCATAATTCTAAACCCATGGACATCCCTGTTGCTAAATGTGACTTGAGCCTAAAGGACTGCCTTAAGACTCGTAATGAAAAGGAGAAGATGACACAAGTATCTTATAGCAGTGTCGTTGGTGTCCTTATGTATGCTATGATGTGTACTCAACCTGACATCAATCAAATCCTGGTATTATCCACTTGCAGGCAGCCAAAAGGATATTGCACTATCTTAGTGGGACCTTAGATTATGTGCTGCTATTAGAGCTTGAATTTATGCCTTAAGGGTTTCAGTGATGTTGATTAGAATGGTGACTTTGTGAGCATTAATTGACATCAAGTATGTGATCTACTAAATAATGGCGCCATATCTTGGAGTAGCAACAAACAAATATGCGTAGCACTATCTACCATGGAAGCAAAGGTCATAGCATATTCAGCAGCGAGTCAAGAGGCGATTTGGTTACGAAGCTTCCTACTACACCTTGCAGTTATCACGAGTGCATCGGACCCAGTGACAATTCATTGTGATAGTAACACTTGACTATACAAAAGACCGTAAGTATCACGATAGGATTAAACATATTGATATCGAGTATAACTTCATTTGAGAGGTTGTGGCATAAAAGGAAGTGGTAGCAGAGCACATTTTTACAAGTCAGAAGGTTGCAGACCCCTTAACTAAACCTATCCCTAGAAATTTGTTTGTTTAGGATGTTAGGGCTCTTGAACTTCGTAGAATTTAGTTCTTTTTGTACTACCATTATACCTGGAATATCTATTTTTATGCATTCGTTATGTGTTTGATTTCATTGTGGCATAAATGCTATGTTTAATTAACATGTGCTTATAGTATGCGACAGGTATGTCAACAGGCTGAATGGCTTACTCACACGAGCAATCACCTTTTAGCGCTCTTTCGAATAGCGAGTAAATGATGAGTCTTTTTTTTTTGACACTTTGGCTGGAGCCAAGATGAGATCGTATGAGTAGATCGTGTATGAATGACCTATAATCCGTGTTAGCCTATATAAAAGCTGAATATGAGACTTAGATTTGGCGCTTGGCAAGCGGGCTTATCTAGAGCTCAGGTTAGGCACTCGAGGAGTGGCTATACCAAGATCCCTATAACAGATTAATCTATAAATGACATGTGCTCATTAAGGGTGGGTATTTCTGTCGTAGCATGTGTTTCATACCACGTGCGCTGAGCAACCATTTTTCAAGAGGTGAATGAATGGGTCCCTGCTTCCTCATCGTGTGAGTCTTATTGGATATACGAATTTTCCAACATTGTATATGCCCTATGTGACCTTTGACTGCATCATGATGTGAAGGATTAGTGTTGGTTATACTTTGACATGTCACCTATGACCATGAATGATTCAGTACTAAAAGGGCATTGTTGGGTTGGCAAGCTGATCTAGCACCGAATGATACGAGGGCAAAGGGAAGACTATTTTGGATCACATTCATATAATATGACTCATTGTCGACAGGTTATATACGTTCTTCAGCAATGAACATAATCATGAGTATATTGTACGATGCCATGGAGATTTGACCTGGTTCTTTGAGGGATAAGAGAAAATTTAGCCTGGTGTGATCAAATGAGCCTGGGGCATTACGAGTCATTCCATTTTTGGGTTGATGTCTCTTTGCTGACCTTATCAGGTTTCTAGTATAGAGCTCCTAAATCACATGTATGCTCAGAAGTCACATCATTCATTAGTCTGTATAAGTATTCCCAATAGTGCAATGACGCACAAATCATATATGTATAGTAACGTCATCCCCGCCATGTGCGAGGGGAAGATGTTGGTTATTCGGGTCGAATTGGTGATCCTGGTCAGAATGGGTATGCTCAGGTCAGAATGGGTATGCTCATGGCGAGTCTGATCCGAGACCCATTGGTCTTCCCAAACCTCTATATGGGAAGGGAAGTCCATGGGTTGTAAGTCCTAAAGTTCCGAAAGCACATTCAGTGTTTCATAAGGGGAATTAAAACCCATGGGACTTAATGATAAAAGGAACAGGGAAAGAGAAAGGGTGCGGATTACCTTTGCAGAAGGAAAAAAAATTCAGGGAAGCATATACATGCTTTTACACTAGTTAGTAAAGGAGAGATTTTTGTACGGTGGAACACGGATTGGCTTGAGCACGTAGTCTATTCTACCGTGAGAAAAGAAATTCACATGAAGCAAAACTTTAATCCTGGATTCATTGTGCGACAAACTTCAACGGGTATGCTTCCGCATCCATGACTATTGGCTTTCTTTTACAATTTAGAATTATTCCACCAAAGTGGGATAAAACAAATCCTATGAATTTATTATCCACCACTTATATGCGTAGTCAAACACTGGATAGGATTTATATTTATCCAATCCAGAGATCTTATCTGGCGTAAATTCCTTTACCACCCGACCAACCTTCTAAAGTAATAACTTTGACGTGAGTGAGTCTTAATGGTCATTTAATGAGCTGTTAATTCGTATTTAACATTCATTAGTGCTCACTTATAGCCTGTTTGCGAGTTTCTTTTAGGAGAGAAAAGGAAGGAAAGTGGCACATTTCCTCCCTTTTCTCTAGTTTGTGAGTTTTTTTAAGGAGAGAAAAGAAGAGAAAAGGGAGGAAAGTTTGAGCCTCTTTTGTCACTAATTCTTTCCTTCCAAAATTAGGAAGAAAGGGAAAGAAAAGAAACCCTCATAAGTGATATTTTAATAATACCCATAATATCCTTGAGATTATGATGATGAAATTTTTAATGACTTTTATGTCCTAGGGTTTTTTACAAAAGCATATCATATTATTTATTACAAACAAACAGAAGAAGTGGTGGAAGTGGTGGCTAGCTTCATCTCCTACAATCTCAAGTAAGTGTCACAAACTTATTCTTTTGAATTTTTTGAGCCCTTAGCATGTATAAGCGTATTGCGTATTTGTAGTCAACTCGTGACTTTTATTGTGGCATTATTCGGGGATGTGAGACTTATCACATTATTATAGTATAAACTTTTTGTGATGTCCTTGATGACCAGATTTCTTTTCCCATCTGAATTAAGTTCTTAGTTTGGATCGTACTTTAAAGTCTTTCTTTAGATTAGTACAATATTGTATAAGGGTAAATATATAATGTTGTATTTTTTTCTTTTCTTTTCTTCTGAACTCACAAACAAGGAAAAGAAATGATGTTTTCTTTTCTCTCTTAAACTCACAAACAAGAGGAAGAAAAATTATATTCATTTCTCTTCTTTCCTCTTCATTTCTTTTTTTTTCTTTTCTCTCCTTTCAAAACTCGCAAACAGCTATTAAAGCTTACAAACTATGTAAGTAACTTTCCTAATAATGTTAATATAATACAATTATTAACCACGCTTAATGCCCATCAGCACACATGTTAACAAAATCCTTCAACTAAATGAGATTAAAAATGAAAAACAAGGAGAAAAAACAAATTATGACAGTGAATGTTCTTGCAAGGCCCCAAGTGAAGACCTCCACTAGCTTAACTCAATTTTTTTAGTACAAAACAACCATCCATGTATATATTTCTGACTTATATCCACAAAAAAAAAAAAAAAACTCATCCACATCAATATGTAAAATGTGACACCAAACCAGAACTTCATCTTGGATATCTTCTATAACTGGATTTTTTTATTGACAATCTTGTTAAGAAAGGCTAGAATTTATTGACAATTTTGTTAAGAAAACTAATAATTTTGAATTTTAAGCCTGACGAAAAATTGACGATATATTTTTTTTGGCATATTTCCTTGGGAAGAAATATCTGACATAAAAAATTAAATTAATACACTTTAGTAACTTGTAACTACACGAAAGTCTCACTTTAAACCTAAGTTTTTAATTTTTATTTCAAGGTCTGGGGTTTTACTTAGGCAATTCATAAGTACCAAGACTCATTTCCTGTCCAAATCCTAACGGTGCTCACCGAAACCGTAACTCCCTCAGGGGTTAAATTCGTCAAACACATAAAATCTGTCTTTTAAGAAACACCAGCCACCGTATTTTCACCGACCACCGCCACTTCTAGGTCCCCTTCCCCTATCTCCACCATCTACCCTAAGACTTACCCCCCCCCCCCCCCGACCTTAACAACACTGTCTCAAGCTTTTCGAACTTCGGCAACGACAATCCCAACAAAGATCCAAGGTGGAAACTAGTTAATGGTGGTAGCATTTGGCAACGACATTGGTTTTCCCACTTCCTCCTCCTAGTTCTTCTGACGTTTCAGTATTGTGGTTCTTCTGCTACTGTTGCCGCCTCCTTTACGTACCATCGTTCTCCTGCTACCGCTACCACCTCCTCCTCAATCTTTCTCCTCCAGCCACCACCTCTTCTCGTTGCCCCTCCACCCTCTCAATCATAAAACATCGCACCAACCACCACATCACATAATTGCACGAAACACATCCACACCCGCCATAGGCATTATCATTGACCACCCTGGACCACCCACCATCAACCACATGAAACCATCACCGTCTATAGAACCTTCAAAAATTTCCAAATTGAACTCCTTAAATCTCTACAAATCAAACATGCAATCAATCAAAACCCTAATTACAAATTCAATTCGGTGAAAGTGGGGATACAATAGTAGAGGTTTGGGGAAAGGTATGGGTTGGGTTTGGTGAATATGTTCTTCAATGGGAGATGAAAGAGAAAATTAATTTTTTTTGCCCTTAATTACAGGTAAACTGACGCTTTTGCCTCTGATAGAATAGCACTTCAGCTGTCATATTTATGGATTTGGACATGAAAGGACGTTAGATACGTACTTACTAATTGCCTAATAAGACCTCAAATCCCGACGTGTAATTGAAAACTTGAATTTTAAAGTGAGACATTCGTATAGTTCGAAGCTATTAAAGTATATTTAACCCAAAATTTTACAAATTTTCGTCACTCTTCCATATAGATGTTGGTATTGGACAAACCAACAGATAGTACCCCACAATTCAGCACCACGTTTAGTCCATGCATGAAGCTTTGCTGCCACACAATCCCATGCATGCCACTTCCCTACAATTTTGCTTACTCCATAGATACCAACCTTCAGTTCTTTCTTTCTTTGCTTCATTAACCTTCGAACTATAGCTACAAGATTTCTCCGCCCCTCTCTCTTCTTCTTCCTCCAATTTTTGTTTCGTTTTCTCCCTTAGCTAATTAAAGAAGTCATGGTTGGAAAGAAGATCATTTGGGGAGTGCGAGGAGAATTGGTGGCTGAAGGAATAATGACCAAGAAACTTAAAAGGTATATGATATTTTTTATTTATCCGTGCCATGTAAAGCTTAAAGAATAGTTTCGTATACCTTGTACTACTCCCTTTACCTATGAATACTTTGTTGTCTCTTACCTTTTTATGTTGAGTTAAGTCTTGTAATGCACAAACCAGTAGTTTCCTTTTAATATTTCCCTTTTCTGCAATTTTGACACATTATTTCAAAAGTGTATGATGCATTCAAGAACTCTCCTATATTTTAGATTTTTCCATTCAGAAGTACATTTAGATTGACATAGGGACCATTTGTAAATGATTATGTTAGATTTACTCAACGACATAGTAAAAGGGATCTTGTCAAAATAATATACAACCGACCGAAAAGAAGTAGACGGTAATTTCAAAATAAGTTTCTATCACCAAAGTTATACTTGCTTTGGGAATAGGTATGGCCTAATTATATAATCAATCATGTCATTCTCCTTTTATTGTGCTTATTATTGTTAAAACTATAAGTTAAGATGTTTATATTTATCGACGGTTATGCTGAAGAAAAATGAATCATGTACCCTAAATATTCAAGTTAAAAATTCTATATTGACGAGTGTGAAATGTCATGCAATAGCTTAGTATTTTCTCAACCAAAGAAGCAACATCAACAAAAAGGAATTGGATTCTATTTTGCGAACAAGTAAATAGGCAACCCCTTAAGGAACATTGAGACTTTTTCTTTATATAAAGAAATAAAGGAAAAAACAAAGCATGCACGCTTTAAATATATATCAGCCCTAATCATTTCCTTCTCAAAACCGATCTGAAGTTTGTCAAAGTGGTAAATTATAGTCCGTACCGTTCTTCGGATTCTTTCACCTCGTTCAGTAAAGACAAGCCATGCTACGAAAGAGGTTTAGAGCCTGTTTAGAATTAGTTATGAATTAATTATAATTTTTCAAATTTGATTAAATATAAATTAAATCAGGTAAGTAAACATTTGGTAGAGATGCAAACTACATAAATTAACTTTCAAAAATTAAAAAACTGATTAAATCATAATCTAAGAAAACAATGATCATGATCTAATCATCTTTTCATAATGAAATTTGACCAAATAAAGTATCAAAATATCTCTATTGATTACAGAGGCCTTTAGTATATTTCATTAAAACACTATTTTTTTGGTCATTTTGTCGCTTTGGTCTAAATATCATTCATAACTAAGTTACTTTTGCTAAAAACAACTTAAAGCTGATTCTAAAAAATAAAAACACGTTCTGAAATTTGCTTTTGATAATCTATCCCGAATAAGCTCTTACTTTACATATAGCTGTGCAGATAAATAATCGCAAGATATTATTGTTCCTGCTATAGGAGATAATATGTTCATTTTCCCTCTGATTATCACTGTTTCAGATCAAAACGTAACAAAACCAGCACTAGGAACGTGGACGATGATGGTATTGAAGCCCGTAAGAGAGAGGTGAAATGTCATTTTATTTGCCTCTAAATATGGTAATGATGTACTGAAAGTTGTTTCAATGTGGGTAATTGGTAAACAAAAAAAAAGAGTGCATTGTTTGAATAAGAGGTACTAAAGGTTTTTTTTTTTTTTTTGTAACTAATAGGAATATTCACTTGACCAAACCTGATGATGGAAAAATAAATAATCCATAATTCTCATTTCTTGGGTTATGATTTAATCTGTCTTTTAGCTTCTTGATTTGATCAGTTTTGTATGTTTATCAAAGAACTATCAACCTTATTTAATCAATTAAATCAAATTTAATCATTTCAGGATAAATCTCATACATGCTCTTGAGAAAATATTAAAAATACCGAACTTGTGGATCAGGTTTACCAATTGGTTGTACGACTTGGATTGGGGTGGCTACCATAATTTTACCTTATTACGTGTTTTGTTTCCATGTTACCTTTTAGGAGATTCTCTACAATCTCTCACAACGATCGATCAGCCTGGAAAGTGCAAGAATTTCCTGGTCGTCTCTCTCTCCCTCTCTAGCTCAGTACATAAGCTTTTGTTAACAACAACACTGGTGTGGATTTAGTTAAAAAAAATGTCATGCTTAAGAATCACTATATATACGTACACATACATACCATCACACATATCTACATACATAAATATACAACACACACACATATATGTGCACAATATATTCAAGATTAAAATTGTGCAAATGTTCCGTAAAACTCGAAAAGACGACCCCCATTTTTTCTCTTGGTTAAAAATATCATAGGTATGTTTTTCAGTATTTTCTATTTTCTGGTAGAAATTAGCAATTAAACTTAAATAATGACTTTACTAATCAAGCAAAAGTGACACAAAAAGTAACGGCAAGCGTACCTGCAAAAGCTTTCTCCACGCGGTCCAACTTTTTCTTTGGCTGGGAGCTTCCATTGGCCATGGACATGACCTCTAATGGCTTAAAGTTCCCTATAATAGATTTTTTATTTGCAATATTTGTATTTTCCACATGTGTTTATTTCCACTCATTGCAGTGCAACCAACTAATTTTTGTGAGGTTTATCCTCTGCCTTCGACTCCTACAACAATCACCACTCATGCCGGATCGAGGTATCAAATCAGTCAATCTTGGTTTCTTAGTATTACTTTAAGGTTAATCATCCTATTTTTCTGTTGTGCAGTCTTTACAGAGAGACCTTCACCTTATAAAGAAAAACATGCAAGCCGTTGGAAACATGCTAAGGTTTGCCAACATTTATTTGCTTTCTCATCGACGTCTACAGAAACAAACTAGTGAGACAATTTCTATGAATCCTCTTTTGCAAAAATACGTTAACTATTTCCAGTAATATATGAAAAATGGCATTGCTTTTATTAAATGCAATAACATACTGCAGAACTCAATGGACTGCTATTAGTTAGGGATGGCAATGGGGCGGGTCGGATGCGGATCTGCTAAAATCCGAACCCGCCCCGCTACCCCTGAAATCCCACCCCGTCCCGCACCCACCCCGCGCCAGGTTCTGTAACCTTAATACCACATCCAACCCTAACATACTTTAGAAAACCCATTCCCGCCCCGCCCCCTCGAAATCACATGATTGAGCCACGACGATGTCGAGTCCACCGATGAATTTGAATCCGCCGGAGCCGTCAATTGTTAAGTTGAGAAAGATCCCGCCGATTCTGATTCGCCATTCCAGGGTAGCCAGAGCCGAAACTGTGGAAATTGGAGAATTGGAGAAGGACGACGTTGACAGCGAAGATAGGGCCGATGAAGGCGACGACTCGTTTATAGTTCAGGCGTCGTCTCTGGGTCTCAATCACATCCACACGCGCTCTGTGCCGCTCCGGTTTTCTTCTAATCTCCATGACAAGGCCAGAGATGGATCCGCTCACCCTAAAGTGTCAATTCGCCATCAGCCGCCTGCAACAGCATCCGTTGAAGGTGGTCATAATTTTTGCCTACGATACGTGTGTCTGTGTTACACCCTCCATTCTGTTGACTTTTTGAAAAATTCACGGTAGGCCAATATACTCAAATGGCAGTGATCACGGCGGCGACGGCTTGCTGATGATCGAAAACCATCATCACAGCGGCGACAGCTTGCTGATGAACGACGCCATCGCTGTTGGGTGAGTCGCCGACAGTGCCTTTCTGGCGGTCGCACGTTAGTCGCCGACGGGGGTAGAGAAGAAGGAGGCGCCACGATGGGGAGAGAAGGAGTTGCCGACGGCAAGAGAGAGGAAGCCGACAGCAGATGAAAATTAGGGTGAAGATCTGAAGTGGCACCAAGTTGTCGGCAGAGAGTGAGAGATGATTGGAAATTAGGGTTGGGGAATGGGGATGATAAGGATATGTTATATACATGTGGGATGGACGGCTAGGATTAAAGGGTGAATAGGGTTAGTGTACCGGGGCGGGAGCGGGTCGCGGGGCGGTTTGGACTAAATACCATACCCGCCCCTAATCCGTTGCGGATTTTAAAAAAAAAATCATATCCGTCCCGTGGCCCGGTCAAAGTAAAAAAAAACCCGCTCCTATAGGAGCGGGGCGGGGTGGGGGGGGGTAACCGCCGGTTGCGGGTCCTTTTGCCATCCCTACTATTAGCAGATTACATAGTGCTAATTTCCCTTATCTTTCTTTCTGTCGAACTATTTTGTTCAACTACGATAAACATATTGCAGGGGGAAAAAATGCAAGAGCAAAGGGAAGACGAAGCAAATTTGAAGACGAAGGGGACGAACAAACCTCGTTAAGCTCTATTAATTTGTGAAGATGCAACTGCACAATACTAGCCAATAATTCATGTGTTTGCAATGTGCCTTTGTGTTCATACAATGTTTCCTCACTGCAAACCATGTAGTTAAATGGCAATGGGCACCTGCGCACCTCTTTTCTCTGGTGATACTTGAACTCCACTTTCCAGCATATCAGCATATGAGCTCCACCTTAATTTCAGCGCTAAAGACTTGTCACTAGCTATATGACCACTCTAGCGATAGAGTTTAAATGAGATCCACTTTCAACTCTTAAGGCCTTAAGAGTGTCACCATATGGTCACTTTAATGACAGTAATAGAGCTCAATATCTAAAGTGAAACTCAAATATTAATAATCAAGCTTTATCCTTTCATATTCGATCAGTGTGAACCTCCAAAATAATCTCACGCCTCCAAATAATCTCACGCCACCAGGATATTTCTAAGCATATGCGTCACCTAAGGTTCGTAACACTAAGGTGGCGTGAAACAAAATTTTTTTTTCAACTTTAAACACCGAAAAAAAAAATCAACAGCCAGTTTTAGTTTTGGGGGGAAACTTAAAACTAAAATGTATTTTAAGCACACCCTATATTGTTCTCCTAATTTGGTTGCACGGATCTCGCTTGAAGGGTCGTTGACCGTCACAAAGCGAAGCTATACCTGATAATACTGTGTCAAAGATTCCTAATATATTACTCCCTCCATCCTTAATTAATTGATCATGTTTAACTTGCACATACTTATTTAGTCTATTACTCATATTTTATGAGTTTTTCATTCTATCCCAAGAGAGAGAGAGAGAAGAAGGGAAGAAAGTGGGTCAAATTATAGAAAATGGGTTTGTGAAGGTGTTAATGTGGAGAGAGAAATAAAATAAGAAAAAGATTAAGAAGGGTAAACAATAAAAAAAATACTTATTGAATCTTTCTTAATTTGAAAAGTGATTAATTTTTTTGGAACAACTCAAAAAGGAATATGATCAATGTTTTTAGGATGCAGGGAGTACTTTACTTTACCCTTGTGTGGTTAGAAAATGATCCATTTTTAGGTATGAAAGAAGGAAGTCTGATTGTTATCTTTCTATTATATTTCACACAGCATATACGTCTGAAAGGGAATATGATATCATAAGAAATTTAATCTTGAAAGACAAATGTTTCAATGTGGTAGGAATTGGATTACGTGAAAAAGTGCCCTAACATAAAACACTAAGGGATAATGTTCCTAAATCCATTGAGGTAGGTTAGGAGGACAAAGGAATAAGCATCTAATTAACTCGTTATCTATTGAGTTGCAAATGATTCACCAAAAATCCAAACATGCACAAACCTATCTCTAGAGAAAAACTAAAAGAATGCACAAGTCGTTCAGCCATCAGTCCATCAACGAAGATCCATTACAAGAGCAAGTTTCTTTGACAACATGAAATAATTGGCATGCAGAAAGCTTTTATGGTTAAAAACAACACTATTCCTGAAATTTGAAGGTAATTACACACCTGTCCATTGACTTGAAAAATAAGCACTTATGTTTGTTAATCAAACGGAATATTGAAATATTTTACAGTTTGAAAGAAATGATCATATTGTCCATGACTTAAAATGTAAATTCTTGAAATGAAACTCCTTAAATTTCCAAATTAGGTTTCTCTCTAAAACACTCTCTCTCTCTCTCTCTCTCTCTCTCTCTCTCGCTCTGCATAACAGTCCCTCTACCTACCCTGTCACTGCAACAGCACTCCCCCTACCCCACAATATGCCTCACCCTTACCCCTCTGTCCAAGTAAGATAACCACTTTCACCACTAGCATCAACTCATCACCAACCACCAAACCCAATTTCGTCGCCACAAGCAACCACAACAGAAACTCATGGCATGCCAGATCAAGGACTGCCTTCTCGATTGAAAACAAGGTCTACAATGCCAAGGAACAAGGGTTAAAGACTAAAGGGGACCTATTTGTGGCCGACACAAAAATAGGTGACACCAGTGAAGGTATTAGAGAGGGGAGGGAGACCGGAGCAGAGCAAGGTAAAAAGGCAGGCATGGTTAAAAACAAGAGGTGGCCAAGATGGTCGCTCCAATTAGCAGTGGTGGCTTAGAAACGTGGAAACAATAGTGGTGGTTTTTTATTTTAGATATGGTGGTGGTGCAATGGCATTGATTTCGATTAACAAAATTCTTTTGAATTTTAATTTTGGTGGCTCCAATTAGCGGCTGGAGTGGTGGTAAATCCATTTGGATGAGGTGTTGTGTTGAGTAGCGCAACCGTGGTGGTGGAGGTTTCGGGTAGGGGAGGAGAAAAAAATTGTTAAAAGTTAAAAGATGTGGAGAGAGAAGAGAGAAGTTGTAAGCATATATCGGAGAGAAACTGCAAATTGCTCTCTTAATGTGAACAGTTTTCATATTAAAATCTAATTGTTAAAAGGAAGATTTCAATATGTATTTATTTGAATTTGTTAAAAGGAAGATTGCAAGATGTATTTATTTGAATTTAAGGAACAAACCGAAAGAACCTTAACCAAACTTCAGAGCTGAAGGTTTGTTGAACATGATTCTACTACTAATTAGGGTTTTAAACCATAATTTTCCAAATCAGGGTTTCAAATCTTTATACAATGTATATACAATACCAGGATAGTATTGTCATTTTTAGAATACGTATTGACGACAATAGCAAAAAAATACATTTTTAACAAATTCCCGACGGATGGACACAAGTGTTACCTTCTTAAACTTTGTGATCACAATTTGTTACTTTTTGAAACTTTGTGTCTCTGACTGTAGTTTCACCCAAACATCAAGGACATTGGTGTAATTAAGTTAATTTTTTTAAGTAGAACAAGCACAGAACTCTAAAGACCCAAGCAACATATCCAACCATGGGTGATGGCTCCCAAATTTTAGAACAAGATACCGCAATCAAAATGAGTTCAAAAGTCGATCTTAATGGACTCATTAGGAGCTTTTTCAGTTTGTCAAGATAATCACAACAAATCATAACCATGGATGAAAGCTGATTTAACGCAAGCTTCAACCTTAATCACGGGTGCTGTGGTGGTGGTAGGAAAAGAGGGTGGTGCAGCGGTCTTGGCGGTAGTCGCTAGAAGTGATGATGAAGAAGAAAAACAAGAGAAAAAATGAGAACCGAGGAAGATGAAGAAAAGGAATTCGATGGAGGGGACTGGTTGTAGGTGGAGAGAAACTCTAACATTAAAACAAACATAATTAAGGTTAAGGGGGTCATTCAACATATTTAGTCTAATTGTAGCATGTCTTGGTCAAAGGACATATTTGTTTAAATTTTGGATAGTTAGTGAGCATTGGTGTTATTATTTTTATACCTCAATGGGTTAGAGATTTTATCTCAAACATTTATCCAATCAAGGAAAAATTGGTACAACTATCCCTCCTAATTTTTACAACGACGTTCAAATTCAAGATTTCAACATCGGTATAGAGCAACTGAGTTGAACACCAACCAAGTAGGAAACTGCGTGGATCATGATAAGGAAGATAAGGCAAGTATGGGGTCATGAGGTTTATATCATGGTGTGAAGACAAGTAAAGGATCTTAAGTTTCTTGGTTTAGCTTCAAGGAAATCACATAAAAAAAAACGAGCTATTTCGGTGGGATTTCAGCCCGTTTAACCAAATCTTGTTATATCCGATTGATTATTTTTTTCAAATCTAATTCTAAGTATTCCAGAAAGCCCAATTCTATTTCAGGTCCAACTTCCCTCAAATCTTTCGTTTCAAACATCTGTGAAAAGCTAGAGTTTTGAATTTGTCTATAGCACACAGTGTATACATTAAAAAAAGTACAATTTTAGAAAAAAAAGTTGGAAAATTTGCCCACCGAATTTTATAAATTTGTAGTATTGGCATTTTAAAAATACGTATTAATGATATTAGAAAAAGTAAAAATTTTTAACAGATTCATGACGGATGGACATGACTGTTGCCTTTTAAACCTAGTGTCATTGACTGTAATTTCACCCTAACCTTAAGGACATGAGTGTAAGTAACACGTTTTTCAGGATTAGAAAGAAAACTCGCAAATCAATCTAAGTGAAAATTAAATCGAATTAAGTACAACTGTTATTTTTAATTTGTCCCAAATTTCTGCAAATATTTGCTTTAGGTTTTCTAATGCATTGGTATTAAGACAGTTGTTCGGTATCAATAAGATGGGATTGATTTGTTCTGTTTTGAAAGCTTTTACTCCTGATTCCACAATGGAACATTAGCATTACAAATCACAAGCGCAAGGGCCTGGTTCTAACATTTACCGGCTAACGAAGGAAGACTATGTTGTTGTATACATCCCATTTTTGTAGTCATTTTTAATTAAATAAATATTAAATTTAATTATTAATTAGAGTTTATTATTAAGCTTATGCCTGATAATGTGACTTAATTAATTTATTCCGGTCCTATTGTCAAAGTCCTAAGTCCAATCCATTAGTCTAGGGTCCAGTTATTATATGTCCAATTCAATTCAATTGTGTCAAGTCCAGTATTTAGGTATATATTTTATTATTTTAGTTTGATTGTTTAGATAATTTAGGATAATATTCTGTAATTATCCCTGGTGAAAATATTAAATCCTTAATAGAGGTAATAAATCTCGAATCTGGTACATTCCATCTGCAAAATCAAAAATAATTACTAAAATTATGATCAGATAAGCCTCGAAATTCAAAAAAAATATTTTTAATTATAAGATGAACCAACTAATTTTCAACTAACTAGTCGGTTAATTTACTTTTGTCAATTTATAATTTTTATCCAATATTTTGACTTATTTCCAATTTGCAGATTAGCATAGCCAATCTTTCAAGATTCTGCACCCCAGAGCTCTATAAATAGAGCCCTTGAACTACATTTTCAAGGGACTTGGATCAGCAGGAATTTCTTCTCTTTAGAGCTTGTCTACCATTTCTCCTTGAGGTGATACATTATCTCTCTCGAGAATTTTAGTCATTCATACTTACTTTAGAAGTCTTTTTAGTCTTTGCATTGTGGATCATTTGGAGAATGTCCCTGACTCTTCCAATCAAGCAACTTCTCGAGATAATTTTTAATAGTTTTCTTGTTTATAAGACCATATAGAATTGTCTTTTATTGTAACACCCGAAATTTTTTATTTTATTGAAAAACTTGTTTGAACCTTGACCTAATTAGTTTTGGGGAAAATATATAATGTGCTATAGGATCAGCCATCCCATGTGTGTTCTTCCGCTTGTTATGTAAAATCCCTAGGAGAAAAGGTGGCTTTTGATAAAATAAAAATCTTGAATCCATATATTGAGCATACACCCAGATTTTGACAGGCCGTAATGTGCTCATTCAATATCTGATTTAGGCAATTTAAAAGTCTAAATTATGTATTTTTTAAAGAACTGAAATTTTGTAGAAGAAGTAAAATCTATTTAAGATCATATTCAGATCCATAATAACGTTTTCCTAAAATCAAATAGATTTTCTGTCAAGGTTTTTGACTGGTCCTAACTTTCTCATTCCATATCCGGTTTAGGCCATTCAAAAGCCTAAATCATGATCTTTTTTAGATCTAAAATTTTGTAGAAGGAGTTGAGTTCTTTTGAGATTGTGTTCAAGCACAAAATATGAATTTTCTACTCGGACAGATTTTCTTTAAGGTATAATCATTACCCTTTTCTCTCGAATTCACCCTTGTTGGGTATTTTAAGTATGATATCTGTGTGAGTTGGGTGTTATTATGTGTGTGCCATGACTGAGTGGTGGCTATGTTTGATGAGGATGAAGAGAGAGAGAGAGAGAGAGAGAGAGAGTAGCAATTAGGGTTAGGGTTTCTTGAGGAGGAAGATGATATAGAGTAAATTTTTAGCGAGCAGCCCTTATTTTGATGTTTAAAATATATTTAGCAACTAATTTAGGCAAAGTACAAAGAAGAGACCCATATTATTTTGAGGATATATACCTTGTCAAAAAATTTGGAATTTTTTTTCTGTATCCCTAAATTGCATTCAATAATTTATCAACGATAAGGAGTTCCCGATTTAATTAGGGTAACAAATCAGTCCAAACTTTTTAGGGAAACCTTATATCACTGAAATGTTTCAGTGTATAAAATTTTGTATCATTTTGAGGCCGATAGATTTTCTTACCAGAATCGACTTCCGAATTCTCGATCCGGTTAGCGGTTACGGATTTTTGCACAGAAATATTTCTAAAATTATTTTTAGCCCAAAAATTACTTTGGAATACTTAAAAGAGTGTTTTAAATTATTTTTAAAAAAAATTTGGACCAAGGGCGACCTGGGGTGTTTCGGTAGTTTGCCACCTGAGAAGTGGTTTTTGGTAATCTTACCTATCGGAGGGCTTTTTTTATAAAATTCACCTACGATAAGAGTATTTAAAGGATCCTACTTATAAGGAAGATATTTTTGTGATTTAGGGTGTGTTTCACAGAAAATACTTTCCGGAAAACACTTTCAGGAATATGCTTTTCGGAAAATAGCATTTCCTGAAAATATTTTCAAGAATTTCATTTTTTGTTGTTTCAGTGTCGTGCAATGATACAAATATTTATAGACAAAAAGGATATGTTTTTCACTGTTTGGGCATTATTTTGTGTGTCGGTGAGTGGGAGGGGTGTGTGTATCTGTGTGTGTGTGTGTGTGTGTGTGTGTGTCAGGGTGTGTGTGTGTGTCGGTGTGTGTGTGTGTGTGTGTGTGTGTGTGTTTGTGTGTGTGTGTGTGTGGTGGGGTGTGTGCGCACGTGTGTGAGTGTGTTGGTGTGTGTTTAGTGGTCCGAAAAATGACTTACGGAATTTTAAACGATAAGTGGTTTTCCAACATTTTGTTCCTCAAAATGAGTGTGATTGGAAATCATTTTCCATGAAAAACCTTATGCATGCACCAAACACCAGAAAACCTTTTCTGGAAAATGATTTCCAAGTACCAAACACTGGAAAATGAGAAAAACCTATTCCGGAGAACGTCTTCTATGAAACAAACAGGGCCTTAGACACAAGGGTGTTTTGGGTAATTTTTCATGCAAGGGGTATTTTGAAAATTTTTCATAACCGATGAGCAGGTCGTTTTAAGAGTAGAAGTGAGTTGGTGCTAGGTTTATTATATCGTAGAATAAATTGAATTTTAATAATATGGTTGTTACGTTAAGGTCAACCATGAGGAGTATCCGGTTTAAGGCTAGCATAGCTTGAATGGAGGTAAGAGATTTTTATCCGAACCAAACTCTTATTTGATTTCATGTGTTATCTGATTTGTTATCGCAATTCATTTTGACTCTATTATATTGACACAAGTTGCATTACTTGCCTTATAAACCCTTCATTGAGCCTTAAAATGTTTATTGAAATTCTTATTGGTGCTCATTAATTATTGTTCATCAAGCGTTGAGTAACATGTTGTATTATCGAATTGTTGTCATTCCATATATTGACATGAGATTCTGCATTGGTGTGTTTTGATGGGAGTTGGTGTATATTGAAGGATTTGGTGTGTATCGGTGTGGGCTAGTACCTTGATGGACTAGCCGATATATTGGTGTGGGCAAGTACCTTGATGGACGAGCCGGTGGATATGATTATCAGTGTTAGTGAGTATCTCCTTTGTGGCTTTGCTAAGTAATTTTCCTACACCTCCTGTGTGGCTTTGCAATTTCTCATGATCAATAATATTTGTGATTGTTTGCATCGTATCCGAACATGATATCAATATTTGATTGAACTAGTTATAATCTTTGTGATAGCTCTGGAAACCATCATCGTATTGTATCTGTGAACTAAGCCATCATCATATTGCATTTGTAAACTATTTTTATAATTTCTTCGTTTAAGCGACCTTACTGAGCTCTCAAAAGCTCACTCCCATTTGACTTCCTTTCTGTAGGTAATAACCAACCATAGATCACACTGGGTGTGGATTAGATCTGAGCTGAGTGAAAGAGAGAGATATTAAGTTTTAGTATTAATCAGTAGAACCCCTGCGTGGGTGATTATTATTATTATTTTGAAAATATATTTTAGACTTAGATTGATTTATCATTTATGATTGTTTACTGAGAGTATGATTATTGGTTTGATTAAAAGTTTAACTGCTCTGATGATGGTTGTCAATGTTGACTTTGTGGTATTATTTTTTTAGTGTAAATGATCAAGTAAGTGTTAACGTTCCAGAAATTCTGGGATGTTACACTTATTCCCGTGATCACATTTCTATTGTGAAAATCAAAGGAATCTTGTACATTTTTTAGTCTAAGTCTAGGACCGAAATGTAGATTACTCTCCGTAGAATCAGAGTCGAACTAATGGTTTTGATTCCTGTTACTTCGACCGGATACGTTGGCAATTCGACCTGTGATATCGAATTCAAGCCAAAAATATAAGAAATAAACTTAGGGTTAGTTTTTATTACATTTTGCATTCTACATGTTTTAAAGGTCAAAAATCAATAAAAATGAAGTAGAGACTGGAAGGACTTGGCGGGTGCCTAACACCTTCTACATAACTTAGTCTCGAAACCCATCTCCCCATTTTCGATAGAGTAGTCATCCTTTTCAACATTTTAGAGTCATTCTTGGTTTTTTTTCTTATTAACTCCCAAAAAGCCTTCTTAGAAAACTTTTTCCAAGGCTATTTGCTACAGTGGCCACTCCTCTATTGACTAAAAACTAAGAGGACTAGACTTGAAATTTTTTTGTTGCTTTTTTTGTTGTATTTTCTTTGTATGTTGTGACATGTGCAGTGTGATATGACCGTGGTACTTGTGCTTTTATTTATATACCTTATACACGCGCACATCGTACCCTAACCCACCCACTCGAGGCTAACGGTTGAAGCCCCTGAACATCCTAATCTCAAGCAATCTTTTGATTGTACCCTTAACTCCACGGTCTTGTACTAAAGGGACCTCTTAGTTTTCTTAGTATATTAAACAGCTTGTACACGTACCTGGTGATCACCCATTACTCAACTACCTGAGTTATGGTTGGAGATGTATAGTACAACCAAAGCAATGAAGTGACCTTTACACCGGCTTTGAAAGAGAAACCATACCTGAACCATTCAGTGTTTTGCCCTTTGTTGGGAGAATACCTGTATTGGCCTATTACATGTTGGCAGGAAACCAGCCAATATTCTTTAAGCTAGCTAGTAATCTTGCAAAAGAAGGGAGGCTAAGTAACCGACCGGTTTACCGCGCTCCTGACTGGACAGTTAGTCAGTAAGTGCATTGCTTGAAAAAATTCAAAACTAGCTGGTTCATACCCTGACCCAACCCACTAACCAACCTGCTGGTTTATCCATCCAGATGACCAGACTGAAATTCCCAAGAATAAATCCTAACCACACTGACCAACTGGCATTCGCACTGCTTCTAGTCTACCATGACTATATTTCTTGTCACTACACTCGTCACTTAAGGCCCTTATGGAATCCCTCATATAGATATAAGATGCCATTAATAAGGAAGCCATCTCTCGTGAGTCAAAGCCAGGGTATACTGAGTCTGTCCCAGGAGCTCTAATGTACAGCAGAAACCAATCACTGCCAATAATGTCAACAATGTCCAAGCACCTCAGATAGTGTCATGGGAGGCCGCTTCAGCTCCTAAGAGGAAATTCATGCTATTGAATGCCTCGTTGCCCGAAGTATTTGAACAGTTCTTGAGGAGGGCTATGATATCCAAATTAACGCCTACCCCCACACCAACAGTTATACTAGAAGGATATGGCGTTCATGCTTTCTACGCTTATCATTAAGGGAAGGGACATCCTATAGAGAGGTGCATAATGCTCAGACACACCATCCAAGACTGAGTCGATAAGGGTGAAGTTTTACCCTGCTAAGCCTAATGTACAGAAAGAGCCCTTGTTGTCTCGTAGGGTTAATTTCATGGATGATAACGAACCAATTATAGACCCAACCACTTTTATCATTCCATCCAGCTAAAAACTTCTGTCAGGTAGTAGGTGATTATCTGCTGTAGTTTTGTGATGTTATCACATAAGAGGAGTTGACGGAAGGTGAGGCCTTCATTGCCAAGGAAAAATATGATGAAGAAACAGGTTTTATGTCCAGG
The DNA here is from genome assembly GCA_033070095.1 of Escallonia herrerae. Lineage (NCBI taxonomy): Eukaryota > Viridiplantae > Streptophyta > Magnoliopsida > Escalloniales > Escalloniaceae > Escallonia > Escallonia herrerae. The sequence continues at coordinate 172,390 of JAVXUP010000013.1, forward strand.
CCCAACATCGAGGCATCCCACCTAAACAACTTAGGTCGAGTGTACCAGACCATCCCCCAACCAATCACATCGGACCCCCTATTTTCTCATGATTCCCCCTAGGATAAAGTTCTGAGATAGTTAAAGAAAACCCAGGCAAAAATTTTTATTTGGGGTTTGTTATCCACCTCATACTCTCACTGATAAGCCCTCATCAAGATACTCAGTAAGACTAGATATCTATCCAAACCCAGCCTGAAGACCTATCCCAAATGCTAGGGGCTATACATTATGAAAATGACCTTACGATTTTTTGAATTGCATTTCCATTTATCAGGACCACCCACAATGACCCCCTTTATATTACCATGCGAGCACTTGATAAAAGGGTTTCCTTGATTCTCGTAGACAATGGTTCTGCCTTGAATGTTTGCCCCCTATGCACTATTTAAGCCCTCGACATTAGCCCCTCAGATTTTGCCCATCCAACCAAGCCATTCAAGCCTATGTCAATACCCGAAGATAAGTGATTGGTACTGTTTAGCTTCCTACAACTATTGGTACTGCTAGTTTCGAGGTTGAGTTTTAAGTTTTGGATATACCTACCATATTTAGCCTCCTGTTGGGGAGACCATGGACATTCTATAGGTGTAATCACGTCTACATTACACCAGAATGTTAAGTTTGTTTTGGACAATGTCATCCTCATAATCATGGGCGATTTGCAGTTTGCTCAGTTCGGGCAGGTAGAAAAGGATAAGGACAATGTTATGGTGCCACATGACTCATTGCATGTTCTACTTAATTCAGAATGAATAGCCATGTACAGTACCTGGAGTACGAGGAGGTTTGTTACTGTGAAAACCTCATCACCTTGAGATAGTTCTCCCTGTGATGATAAAATTTTACTATTTTCCCAAAAAAAATGTTTGGGCCAGAACAGTCAAGGATTCCCAGTTTTCCAGCTCTCGAGAATAAAAAAAATCAATTTGGGTTGGGGTATAAGCCAACCAAGTGAGAGAAGAAGGAAGCTATCAGAAAAGTTGCCCAAGCTAAGAAAGACAGAGAAAGCGGACAACACATGAATGTCAAAGGCATAACCAAGGTCCCCACCATGAATGAATGTTTTGTTAAGGAAGGAGAGGGTGGACCTTTCTATGGATTTTTAGAGCTTCTCTATAATGTGGAGACAGGGAAGTTAATCAAAGGATAGGAAATCTTCTATGACTGTGAATGGGTTGAAGACAAGGAATTGTCGATCTTGATCGAGTTGGGTACCGAAGAGATTTCTGATTGGATGGATTTGATGGAATCGGAGAGAATGACAGCATGCTTCAACGCATAATCACTCTAGTATAGGGGATGCACGAAATTGGATAATGGGGTACGGGCCGCTGACCGTGGAAGATATTACCGAAGGAACTCCTGCTGCCGAAGGTGCTCCGGAACCGGAAGACTTGGATGCTTATGTCACTCTAGACAACCTAAATTTGCTCACTTACTATGTTTTCACAGATTGTCTAATTGATAATGTGATGATTTATTTCAATTATCCTTTAGTTGCTGATATAAGTTATGATTAATTAATCAACACAGTTAATGATGAGTCACAACTAATGGACCCAGAAATAAAAAATATTTAAAAAAAATTCTGAAAGAAATAGAAAATTGGGAATCTAGTCTTGTCAAGCTAGTAGCCGAAGAAACAGTTAAAGCCAATATAGGTACGCTCGAAAATGTAAAAGAAATCAAAATAAGGGCTAGCCTGGATGGATGAGAGAGAGAGAGAGAGAGAGAAGAAGAAGAAGAAGAAGAATTCACTGCACTCTGTAGGGAATTCATAGATGTATTTACTTGGTCATATAGTGACATGCCTAGTATAGACCCATTGATTATGCAACACCACCTATCTACTATGCATGAAGCCAAGCCTGTTAAGCAAAAGCTCCGTAAGCTGAAATCGGAGTGGTCCTTAAGGTTAGGAAGAGGTTATGAAGTTACTCCACATTGAATCAGAGTGATAGAGTACCCTTACTAGCCAGCCAACATTGTACTAGTTACCTAATCGGTCAAGTCAGGATGAACTTTCACAACCCCTCAAATTTGAAGAAAGACTCAACCAAAGAGTGGAACCTTTTATTTAATAAAATCAAACAATACCTCAATAACCCCCCAGTCATGAGCCCTCCAATATCCAGTAATCCTTTATTGTTAAACCTAATTGTAACCAATGCCACAACTAGATCAATGTTAACCCAACATTTAGAGAATTCTTTGGTTGAGAGAGCCATCTACTACGTCAGCAAGAAGTTGAACCAAGAAGAGCTGAATTATTCAGCTTTAGAGAAGACCTGTATATCTCGGGTTTGGGTAACACGGAGATTAAGACATTATGTTTTGTCTTATCCTATTAGACTGTTAGCCAAAATAAATCCCATGAAATACATGTTCAAAAACCCAATCCTATCTAAGTCCACAGCCAAGTGTCTTTTATTGCTTTTTGAATTTAATATCACCCATGTAACACAAAAATCAATTAAGAGGAAGGTTATGACCGACTTAATAGCCAATTGCCCAACAAAGGATACCAGCAGATGGGAGGCAAAATTTCTGGATGAAGGAAATTGTTTCATTGAATTAGAAATGAGTTGGCAGTTATATTTTGACGAAGCAGCAAATAGCAAGGTATTTGGAGAAGGGATTTTTTTTTAATCTCGGCAGATGGAGCCCATTCACCTATAGCCATCAAGCTTAGAAGTTAGAGATGAACGCTTATAGGCATACCATGAACATTTGGATGAAGATTGTAGATCAGTTCAAAGATGTAGAATTCTATTACTTACCCCGGCTCAAGAACAATTTTGACGATGCGTTAGCGACACTCACGTCTATGGTGGATATACCCGAAGGACAGGATGTCGAGCCCTTCATAATACATAAGAGAAATTGACCAGCTTTTTGCTTTATGATAGCACCCGTATAGGAGGATGGACTAGCAGAACCATGGTATACTGATGTTCACAATCTTATTTGGGACAGTAAATAGCCTGACGAAGCTTCTGCAAAGGATCATGTGTCCCTAAGATGTTAGGTGGAAGAGTTCATCATGTGCGATCACGTTTATATAAGAGACATTACAATGGAGAACACATATTATGTGTAACCGAGAATGCATGCAGTTAAATTATGAAAGATATACATGCACGAGATTATGGACCGTACATGAATGGCCAAATGCTAGCAAAGACGATTCTCTGATAGGGATATTATTGGAGTACAATGGAGCAGGATTGTGTCAAGTATGTAAGGAGGTGTCACAAGTGTCAAGTACTCCAACCTACAGAACTTCCCTCCTCAAGAGTTATTCGGCATGACATCTCCTTGGCCTTTTTCAATTTGGGGAATATATGTGAGAGGGAAGATCAGCCTCAAGGCATCTAATGGACATGATTTTATTCTTATAGCCTTAGACTATTTCACATAGTGGGTGGAAGCCGCTTCATACGCCGTGCTCAATGCCCAAAAAGTAGCTCAGTTTATTTGTACAAGCATCATTTGGGGGTACAGAGTACCGTGGGAATTGATCTCTGACAATAGGTTACATTTCAAAGCAAAAGTCGTAGAACTTTCCAGAAAGTATGGTATCATCCGACATTGTTCATGACCATACTGTCCAAAACCAATGGTGCTATAGAAGCCACCAACAAAGTAATCAAGAGCATGCTGAGTAAGATGACGAATTCTTATAGGAGTTGGCTAGACAAGCTTCCCTATGCCCCTTGGGACTATAGGACATTAGTGAGAATATTAAAAAGACCTACTTCATATTCACCAGTCTATGGAATAGAGGCGATACTCCCAGCATAATTGGAGGTGAATTCTCCAAGGGCACTATTGGAAAAGCCAGAAACACCCAGAGGTACTGGAAGCAAATTTTTTAAGCCTCTGACAAATGGGTGAAGGGACGCGGTTTGAAAGAGGGTGATTTGATGCTGAAGGAGAATATAAGAAAAATCTGGAAACCGCGAGGAAAGTTTGAACCCAATTGGTCAGGTCCCTATATGTTCAAGCAAATCATGACCAGTGGTGCAGTTTTGTTAGTTGATTTAAATGGCATTGAGTTGTCACAATTACTCAACCTAACCCAACTAAAAAACTATTATGCTTGAGTGAAATTTGTAATTGAACTATGAACGACCTGATCCTCCTTAAAAAATCACCCAGCACACAAATATCACTATAACACATAGGTGGAGGTACGTAGGTAGCCCGTAAAGTTATCTTGGGTGTGGAGGTACGTAGGCAGCCCACAAAGTTATCTGGGGTGCGGTTAAATTTTAATAAAAAAATTTTATTCCATTGGCTACAAAATCGACTACATTCCTGAGAAAAATAAAAAGTGCCTGTTAAGGTGAAAACCCTACAAAGGGTAGCCTAAGCAAAACTTAGGGTAAAGAAAAATAACAAAAAAAAGGCCTGCTAGGACGAAAACCCAGTGAAGGGCAGCCTAGGCAAAAGTTAGGATAAAAAAAAATTTCTAGGTCATATCAGCAGACTAAGGATAATCTATCAGCACATTTATTTCGTCTTCTGTAGAGTCAGAGGATCCTCTTCACCCAATAATATGATTGACTTGATATTTCCATATCCCTCCTGTAAGTCAACCTCTGAGATATCGGGATCACATCTGCCTCAAAAGTTGGGCTTATGCCTGCGATAAAATTGACTTTTAGTATGAGTATCTATGTCAGTTTCCCCGTCCTCAGCAACTTTGGTGGACAGTGGCCTCTTCTATTATTTCTGCTTAGGCAATGAAAAAGGGTATCCGGGTCTCATTTATGTGCAAAGATTGTATTGGATTCCCGTCCACATCAAAGTTTTTTTTAAACATTTGGGGACCGATCTAAGACCGCATGATCCATATATCCCATACTTCCCCTCAGCTTGAGGATGACAAAGACTCTGAACCATACTCTGAGAAGACCTACCAAAATTGGGTGCCTCTAGCCCCAGTCTAATAGCAGCACGAGATTTCTCCTTAGCTTGCTCTAAGGACCTTATCTCACACACTTGGAAAACCCTAGTTCAGCTTTGTCCTCAGTCGACTCTCAAAAGCCTAAACTTTCTCTTGAATATGAGGCCAAAGCGGAAAACATTATCATCGGAATCCAAAAATTTGCATGCCACTCATAGAATGTCTTGATGAACAACCACATTCCTTAGGCTCATGACGGACTTTATATTGAAACACCCATCTGGATGAATGAGTTCAATCTTGTTGAACGAATCAACAAAGGCTCGGAATTGGAGCTCGAAAATCATAAAGTTAACTTCGAATGCCGTTGGGAGTTCTTCTGAGATAGTGAGAGTCGAACGGCACTCTAAAAGAATGAATCCTAAATATATAATAACAGAGCCCTAAGTCGTATAGAGATAGAATTTGAAATTTTAAAAAATTAAAAAAAATTATCAGAAAAATGAGACAGTTTTCGACAAATCGGCTAGTTTTCCTATTTTATTTGAATATTTTGGCAGTGGATTCCTCTGATCAACTAGCCAGTTTTACTCAAAAAATTGATTTTGCTACTAACTAACCAGTCGGTTAATCAGTGTTTGTAAACTTTTGTACTTGTTCAAATAACTCAATCTAATCTCAAATTTTCAATCCAGTTTTAGCTCAACCTCCATTCTTTCTGTGCAAATGTGTGAGCATTCAATTAAACTAAGCATCAAGATTGAATTAACAAAACTAAGTTTTTAACTCAAAACTCAAAAAATAAAATTGTCATTACACCCAATCAATCCTTAATGGACTCTAAATCCTAATCTAGGGACTCAAAGCTAAAGTCCTCATAGCATTCTTTGGGTCTTCCTCAGGCTTGGCTCCTCCTCGTTGTCGACGCCTGAAGCTTCCTTACCTTCCTCAGCCTCCTCTTCTTTCTCCTCTTCATATTCTTCCTTCTCTCCTTCGGGTTCAGGAGACGACTCCACCACCACGGTCTCATTCAACTGCGGCTTCTTGTAGGTCTTATAAAAGACCGAGGCGATCTGGGAAGATTTACATCTCTGCTTCGCTAAAAGGGCTGGATTTTTCCGCTTACTCCCAATAGCAATCTCTTTGCCCTTGGACTATGCCTGCTCTGGTTTACTCGCCTTCTTAAAAAATGTTCAGCTCATCGCCATGTTCTTCATCTGGCTTCCTTTTCAAAGCTAGGAGCCCCTTCTGTCGGATGTGAGTAGCAGCAGTAGTAAGGTTCACGGGCTCCATAGAGCTCTGTCATACACTCAAAACGCCTCTAAAGTTGGCACTAAGGGAGTAGGAGTGGGTGCGTCCGTCTTCTCAGCTGATCGCCCATTCACCTTCAACAAGTCCTAGAGTGTAGACACCATGTCTTTAAGACTGTGAATCATCCTATGCCTCTTTTAATAGTGAGGACAGGGCCTACAGTGAAAGAATGCATGAAAGTAAATTTAAGTAAAATAACAAATTTAAGCTCAGGTCGACGATAAAGTTTACCGTTGTACTTTCGCTAGCTCTTTGATCCCAAAAACCTTGGAGTATTTCTTCCGCCAGAGAATCTGCTTTTACTCCGCGGTCGGTTTTGCCCTTCGGGAAGGAAACAAAATACTGTAAGCAGACTCTGCCTTTTTCTTTCTTTTCCTCTTTCGATCCCGAGCCACCCTAGCCTTTTGTACCTTCCTTAGCCACTCTGTAATCAGTGGAGGGGGCTAGGTCCTCTCTCATGAATGCTCATAAGTACAAGGGTCATTCGGCCACTGGGTACCCGTCTACTACATCTCTAGGTGAAAGGCAGCCAGGACACGGACTTCAATTGTCATGTGATCCTAGAAGAGCACCGGGCCAATCTCCTAGGTAGAACTCCTCCTACAAGGGCCTCACAAGCAACATCTGGCATCAACTGAGGGATACTTCTCAGGATAGGCCTCTGCCATCTCCCACGTGGATAGAGATGCCTTAAACAAAATTGATAAACCGTAATTATTAACGAACATGAACTAAGGAAAATTCAAAATTCAATGCATTATACCGAGCACTGCGTTAACCTGTTGCAGCCATCCCGGTATGCCCCATTGATTGCACCCACTCGCTCGTCCATGAAATTTCACTGATGCATAGCCGGCTCAGTCTCCGCTGTGTGCCCCTCACCTAGTTGACTAGCACTTAAACCCGGGACCTCGAAGGCCCAAACCTATGAACATACACCATATGTTAAAGAGAGGTTTAGAAACATATTCTAGAATAATTATAAAATAACTTAAGGAACATAGACATACCTCCCAAATGTCGCAGTAGCCCATGAAGCTCAGAGACTGTCCCTGGGACACCACACCCATGATATGATAAAGATAAGCCAAGGAGGGAGTACCCAAGTCATACTCCCCAATCTCCCCCACAATCTCCACATCCCGTAAGTACCATAGCTGCACGGAGTCATCTCTATTGCTAAAGAGGGTCTCACCCAAGACATAGAGCAAGAACTACCGACAAACTGATCAATCCTCGGGCCATTTGCCCCTCCAAGTCAATCCCCTCATAGTGTGCACAAAGGGTACACAACAAAATGGAACCACCCTTCTTGATGGACAATCAAAGCCAAAAAATTGGACCACAAGGTCTTGATCCTTGTCGAGATCATAAGCCCAAGGAACAAGCCTCCCTCGAGTGCAAGTATTGGTGGTATTTGCAAAATCGTACGGGATAAGCATCGCTTCTCCAAACAACAAGTGAACAGTGTTGGTAGAATCTCACCAACGCTAGGCCAAACACAAGAGGTGTTTTTTAGTACGAGTCGCCATATGCAATTGTCCAAAAAAAAGGTCAAAACCAGTAATCGCTAGTGTGGTGAACTGCCTCAGAAAAATCCCCTCTGCCAAAAAAGGAGTTTTGGAATTGTCATCTTATTTTATTAAAAGAAAATAGGAAACTGCCAGACTAACTCGAATCAAAATCGTCAGAGTTCGACTCCGGTCCTATATGGAAGTAATCTAAATTTCGGTCTTAGACTTAGACTGAAAAATGTAAAAGACTCTTTTTGATTTATAATAAAATGCGACTACAAAAATGGGAGTTAACTAAATGATGTTGTAAACTAAAAAGCTATTAAAATTACATCTGGATGTAGCTTGTCTGGAAGACTCAGGAACACTCTTCGAATGATCCACGATGCAAAGATTGTACAGATCTTTTAGAGTGAATATGGATGTCTAAAATTTTTAAGAGAGCTAATGTATCACTTCATGGAGAAATAGTACGCAAGCTATACAAAAGAATAAGTTTCTGGACCCCTAAAAATGAAGGCCAAGGCCCTGTTTATAGAGCTCTAGGTCGCAGAAACTGATAAAATTGGCTACACCAATCTGCAAGGCTGGAGATAAGTCAGAATATTGGATAAAATCACATATTGATAAAAGTCAATTAATCGGCCCATTAGTTGAAAACCAGCCGGTTCATCCCATTATTTACAAATGATTTTTCCCTAATTTCGAGGCCTTATCTGACCATAACTTCGGTAATTATCTCTGATTTTGCAAATGGGATATACCAGATTTAGGATTTATCGCCTCTAACCATATAAATTATTGAATTAATCTTTGCAACGGGGATAATTCACAGATTATCTCCCAAAATTATCTAGACAAGCTAACTAAAATAAATAATCTAAACATTGGATTGGACTGACATAATTGGACCGGACTGTACCAATTTCCTAACTGGACCATTGGACAAGACTAGACTACTGTTCTGGACAAGACCATTGGACTTGACACTTGGACTTAGACACTTAACTAGACTGGACTAAATTAATAAATTAAGTAGGCCTAGACTTAATAATAAACTCTAATTAATAATATACCCACTAGTTATTTAATTAATAATAACTACAAAAATGGGGTGTCTATAGAGCACCTTCAGTAAGGGAGCTTGTGTGCGGGCGAACATCACAGAAAATAGCACATTTTTGTTAGAAAACACAAAAAAGACCAAAAGAATTTGAACCGACTCGAGATCCGTGACACAGATATGAGGACCTTTCAAGGCCTTCGTAAATATCCTCCAAAGAGGAATCAGACCAACATACTTCATAATAAAATACATATATTGTTCAAAACCAGAGCTAACAATAACAACAATTGGTCGCCGAACAATGATGCATCCTTAGAAGCTGGAGCCAGCCAGCAGTAACAATTGTTGGTCGTCTAAGGATTAAAAATCTAAAGCTAGAACTGGAACTGGAAAACTCACTGCCTAAGAGCCGGAGCCAATAGTAACACTGATTGGTCGCTTAGGCAAATGAGAATAGTGAGTCTAGAAACTAGAGGCACTAGTAACGACGATTGGTCGTTTAGACACACTAAGGGTTTATGACTAAAAGCCAGAGCCAATAGTAACAATGATTGTTGTTTAGCCATAAGGGTGTATCTCCAGAAGCAAGAGACAATGGTAACAATAATTGGCCGTCTAGGATACTGGATCTAGAACTAGAACTAGAGTCAGAACTGTCCATTGCTGGAGCCCTCAAGATGAGTTGAAAGGGTCGATATAGCCCCCAAGACAGAGTGGTATCTCTAGATGCCGAGCCTCAAAGACAAGTTATACAAAAAATAATAATAATCTTGCATGTTGTCGAAGCCCTTAAGACGAGTTAAAAGGGTCAACAGATAAGATGAAAATAACTTTGGCCATTGTCGAAGCCCCTAAGACAAGTTGGAAGGGTCGACGGACAAAGTGATATATCTAAGAGCCGGAGCCAAGCCAACAATGCCACGAAGATAGTTGGTCATTGAGTGCCGAACATATCAAACTCCCTCACCCCGAACTCCTAGGATGTTAACTTACCACATCACGTCAAATCATGTTTACTAACACATACTTCAAGGTATCTAAATCGACATCAACTCAAGTTCTTTATCAACAAGATTTTAGAACTGCTTAAACTTGAACTAGTTTTACAACTTAAAACTTCCAAAACTTAAACTTAGATTCTTTACATAACAACAAGCTAACAGTACCATCCCACGCAGGGGTCTTACTATATAGTAGTGATAGGCTCACCGAACTCTCACTTAAACTCTAAACTCTTTCCTGAGCATTCTACAGCTGATCATTACCTTTAGAAAAAAAATCAAATGAAGAATGAGCTTTTGAGAGCTCAGTAAGGTCGTTCAAGGAACAATCGAAAGAATTACAAAAGCGACTCAAGAGTTCAACCGAAGAAAATTTCTCAAAACATTTCAACAATCATGAATAATTTAGTAATTTCTAAAACAACCATAATCAGTCATAAGCATATACCAAAAATGACCAAAAATAATCATAGACAGACACCAAAACAAACATTAGCAATCATCTCAGTTTTCAAACAAACATTAATAGTTATAACCATATATCAAAAGGCACAATTGAAGATTATTTTCAAAGAAATCATTTTAAAAATGCAAAGATGATTTTTCAAAGGGTTTCAAAATGAACACAGATACTTCAAGAGTAATAGGGGAAGGGTCTCGTACAAACATAACAGTTTGATCAAAATATGGGAAAGAGTTTCAACTCAAACCCTTCAATCAGATATATACCTTCACTTGAACATCACACTTTCCAAAATAATCATTGTAAGATGTAATATAAACAAATTTAACGATATTGATCTTGGGTAGATGCAATGTCATTCAGGCAATGAGCAGCTGTACACGTGCATGATGTACGATAATAATTAGCTCTCTTCGGTTTTCATCCTAGCGGGCATGTTTTCATTATTTTAGTAGTTTTCATTTTCTTTTCTTTGCCCTAACTTTTGCCTAGACCGCCCTTTGCAGGATTTTTCATCCTAGCGGCATTTTTATTTTTCTCAAGAATGTAATCTATATCGTAGCCTGTGGAATAAAAGACTTTCATTAAAATTTAAAAGCACCAGAGGTAACTTTACAGGCTGCCGACATACCTCCATCTATGTGTTAAATCAATATGTGTGTGCAGGATAATGTCCTTCAGGAGGATCAGGTCATTCGTAGTTTAATTAGAAATTTCACTCAAGCATAATATCTTTTTAGTCAATCTAGATTGACTAATTATGAATGTTAGACCTTGCACATTTAAACACTTAAATAGAAAAACAAAAATAAGGTTAGACAGTTTTGGGGACGTAATAGGTATTTCAGTAATTGTTTTACGAATATACCTACATATTTTTTAGGTTTCTTATTACTTTCGTACAATTATTCCTAGGGGCACAAAAAAGTTCAGAAAAGCCTCCAGATAATCCCTAGGAAGAGAGTGGCATTTGAAAATTTTGATCATCACTTGGAGGTAAGCTTATTTTTTAGTTTGGAATTGAGGTTTAGGGTAAGAACCACAAAAAAATATTGTGATTATTAGAATCTAATTGAGAACGAGGGTATTTTGATATTAGGGCTCTTGGTATAATTGGATTTGAGAAGATCAAGGGTTGGAGTTGATTTTGGCCAATTAGAGATAAGGGTTTACTGGTTTTGAACTCTAAATCAACATTGGCCCAATCATTCGTTTAATGGTTTAATCTGGCTGCCTCAATTTATGTGCCATCACTTTGTATTCGTGGCTGTAAACTTCTAATTTGTATGCCTGTCTTGATTTATATCCTATCATTGTGTACAGTCTGAATTTTTTACGTGTATTGATATCTCGAATTATGTGCCACCACTATATAGCCTTGCTAAATGAATCTGATGCTCTTTATTATCTTGATTTTTGTGCCACCGTCATACGATCTCGGTTAGAATTTCCAACGTGATTGTTGTCTCGAATTTCGTGCTAGGACAGAGTTTTTTTTATTTCAATTTCATTTCTTTAAAGGCTTTACTGAGCATATGACTACTCCTCAATTAGATGATGGAATCATTGTACTTGCCATACTCATGCATTTCCTTTTTCTGTGTCCACTTCTTCGTTGCTCGTGTTGCACTTATTTTTAGCAAATTAATTTTCATTGAGTTTGTCATTTTATTCTTTTTTATTTAAGCCTAAAATTGAATGAGTTCTAACTTACTAGAGACACCCATCAATTCATACTGTCTAGACCGCTTCTTGACATTGCGATAAACTATTGAATATGTGTTGTTAATTTCTGTAAGACATGTGACATGTATGTGACTTTTCTGTTTCTAACTTACCCACGTGGATTGGAATGTGTACTAACTCGGTAGGATGAGCTAGAGATCGCAATCTTATTTTCTGAATCTTGTTTCATGTGCCAGTGATTGCACGTGTGACCTTATTCTAAATGGCTTTCCAGTGTCTGTCTCTGTAGAAAGATATATTTTGGCATCTAAAATTCTTTCTCGTATCTGTTCCTCTAAAGTTTGATACATCAGCAATTCTGTTTTCTCATACATTTTTATAATTCTTTTGGTTGGTCTGCTAAGCGATCTTATTGGGCATTCAGCTCACTCCCTTATTGTTTCCCTTTCGGATGATCAATAAAGGGGACTAGATAATGGGGCCAGCTATCTGACTGAGAGCTAGCAATTTTCTTACAGAGTTAGTAAAATTATTTTAGAAAGTTATGATAAGAGGGAATATGTATGATTGTGACTTTAATTGGAACTCCAAGTAAAAGTTATTACGTAATTGTTTTATGTCAATGAGACATTTAATTGTGTAACTTTGAGATTTTTCTTTAGATGCTCTGAATAACCAGTTTGGAAGACTTTTGATATTTTGATGTTTTTGGCCTTTATTCTTTTGAAATTAACACTCTAAAAATTTAAGGCGCTAGAGTTGGTACCAGAGCTAGAGGTTTAAACTCCTGTAGACTCGTGTGTTAGATCAGATAAGTTGTGAGATGGGTCAAATTCGATAAATGTTGGTTGATCGTATAAGGATCCCTTGAATATTGGGTAGCTGTTGTTAAACCAGATAAATACTGAATCCATGGGCAGGCAAGAGACAACCTGGCGAACTGAAACATCTTAGTAGCCAGAGGAAAAGAAAGCAAAAGCGATTCCCGTAGTAGCGGCGAGTGAAATGGGAGCAGCCTAAACCGTGAAAACGGGGTTGTGGGAGAGCAATACAAGCGTCGTGCTGCTAGGCAAAGCGGTGGAGTGCTGCACCCTAGATGGCGAAAGTCCAGTAGCCGAAAGCATCACTAGTTTACGCTCTGACCCGAGTAGCATGGGGCACGTGGAATCCCGTGTGAATCAGCAAGGACCGGTAGATTGAAGTTTATTGTCATAGTCAGTATCTGATTCCAGTTTTTTCTTATAGTAATGGCAAACGACCATAATAATAGGCGCGCCTACAATCAAAATGTGGAGCATCAAAACGTCATAATGAACCAGAATCCGCTAGACCTTTGACTATCCTAGTGAATCAACAAGCTCAATTGACTCCGCTATTGGCAAACCAACAAGCTTTAGCTAAATCAACATAATCAGCCTAACTCACACCAGAATCCTAATCACGGGCAGGCTTAGACTCGTAGCTTATTAGAGCAGTTTAAAAAGGAGAATATAGAACCTTTTAGGGGTACCGACAATCTGATTGTGGCAAGGAAGTGGATTTCTCGACTTGAGAAGGTGTTTAGGCCTATAGGTTGCACTGATAAGGAAAAGATAGAACTCACAGTGTATAAGCTAGATGAGGAAGTAGACCACTGGCAGAAAATGATTGAGGATAGCAAGATAGTGGATCAACGCATTGCTATGACGTGGGATCAATTTAATGACTTGTTCTTTGATTTCTACTTTCCTAGGAGTGTAAAAGAACATATGTATCATGACTTTCTTAATTTGAGGCTGGGGAGAACTAGAGTGTCACTGAGTATGAAGAGAAGTTTATGCGACTGTCTCGTTATGGTAAGCAGTTAGGGGCAAATGAGAAAGATAGAGTGCAGATGTTTACTTGGGGTCTAAAGCCTAGTATTAGGCAACTCACTTTTTCTACTTCTGATTGAGACCTACGTTTAATGTGTGGACATTGCAAAGACCATTGAGGCTGAGGCAAGGGACTAAAGAAAGAGGTAGGACGCCAACGCAAGCAAGAGAGATCGCCTAGAGCTACCCTAGCCACACAAGGCACAAGGCACAAGGCAATGGGAAGCACATACAGACTTTTTTCTTGATTTCTTTCGGTCAATGAGGCCAAGGTCAGAGGCAGGGCTAGACTCATGGTAATTTTTTTATAAGAGTTCTAGTCAGAACTTTTCTCAGAGGCCCCCATCTGTAGGTTTAGACCCTATTTGTCAAAGGTGCAACAAGAGACATGGCAATCAGAGTTGCCATTGGGAAATGAGAGCATGCTTTACGTGTGGCTAAAAGGATTACCATATTAGAGATTGTCCCATTTTAGCGTTAGGGCAATTTGGACCATAGGGTTCAATTACAGGGAGTACAGCTTCGGGCCCAAGGCAGAGTGCGTGTCATTCAGGCAGAGGGCAGAAACCTAAGGCTACTGGCAGATTACAAGTAAGGATGCCTCAGGGTAAGGATGTGGTAGCAGGTACAATTCAGATTAACTCAATCAGTGCACATGTATTTTTTGACCCTGGTGCCACGCACTCTTTTGTTTCTTTTTCATATGCACATCGACAAGTAGGTTGTCTATTATCTCATCTAGTTTGGCTCTCTGAATGCTTTGCAAGGGCTGTGAAGGTTACATTGCACAAGTCCTTGATAGTAATCATGAAGGTCTCGAGGTATCAAACATACGGTAGTACGCAACTTCCCTGAGGTTTTTCGGAGGAGTTACCAGGGAAACCATCGACCGGGAAGTTGAATTCACGATTGATTTAGTTCCTGGTACAGCACCTATTTCCAAGGCTCCATGTGAAATGGCTCCTACAGAGATAAAGGAGTTAAAGGAACAACTTCAAGAGCTACTTGATAGGGGGTCTATACGCCATAGCGTGTCACCTTAGGGTGCCCCTATCTTGTTCGTCAAGAAGAAGGATGGCACGTTAAGACTTTGCATCGACTACTGTGAGTTGAATAAGATCACCATTTGCAAAAAATATCCTTTGCCCCTTACAGATGATTTGTTTGACCAATTTCAGGGAACAAGGTTTTTCTCGAAGATAGGTTTGCATTCTGAATACCATTAGATAAATACTAGGTCAAGGAATGTACCCAGGTTTGCGTTTAGGACTCGTTATGGTCATTATGAGTTCTTAGTGATGCCTTTCCGGTTGACTAATGCCCCCACTACTTCTATGGATCTGATGAATCGTGTGTTTAGGCAGTATTTAGATTAGTTCGTCATTCTTTTTATTGATGATATTTTGGTTCAAAGGAGGAGCATAGCGAGCACCTGAAAATGATGCTACAGATTATGAAGGATAATCAATTATATGCTAAGTTCAATAAATGTGAGTTTTGGCTTGAGCAAGTTATATTCGGTGTCTATGGATGAAATAGTTATTGACCCATCTAAGATTATAGCGGCGACTGATTGGCAGAGGCCTAGCACTGTTACTGAAGTGCGAGCTTTTTGGGATTGACGAGTTACTACCATCGATTTGTAGAAGGTTTTTCAAGAATCGCTATGCCTTTGACTCAGTTGAATAAGAAGAATACCTGATTTGTTTAAAGCGAGGAATGTGAGGCTAGTTTTCAAGAATTGGAGGAGAGGTTGGTCTCTGCACCTGTATTGAACTTACCATGTGGTTCTAGAGGTTTTCTGATATATATATATATATATATATATATATATATATATATATATATATATATATATATATATATTGATGCCAAAAAGAGAGGCTTAGGTTGTGTTTTAATGCAGCATGGTAAGGTGATTGCTTATGCTTCTATACAGCTAAAACCTTACGAGCAGAACTACCCTACACATGATCTTGAGTTAGCAACTGTGATATTTGCTTTGAAAATATAGAGGTATTATTTGTATGGTGAGACCTGTGAGATGTATACTGACTATGAAAGTCTTGAGTATATTTCACACCCAGAAGGAGTTAAACATGAGACAGAGGCGTTGGTTGGAGCTTTTGGAAGAATATGATTGTATGATTCACTATCACCTTGGTAAGGCGAATGTCATGGCTGATGCACTCAGTAGGAAGAGCACTAAAAACTTAGCAGCACTGATCACTTGTCAACCTTAACTGTTGGAGGACTTGATGAACTTGGATCTTGAGATTAGATGATGGTGGAGAGTACTTGGCAGGTACAACCTTCCTTGATCAGCAGGATCAAGTAAGCTCAAGATGAAGATTCATGTATAGCTCGCATTATTGTGAACATTAACTGCGGGAAGCAGTCTGAGTTCAGAGTTGATGAATACAGTATAGTTTAGTTCCGTATGAGACTTTGTGTGCCAACAAATATGTCCTTGAGGAAGGAGATATTATTAGAGGCTCATTACTCTAATTTTTCTATCCACCCAGGTGGAACAAAAATGTATCATGACCTTAAGGAGCATTTTTAGTGGAGCGGCATGAAGTCCGATATAGCAGAGCATGTCTCCCGTTGTTTCATTTGTTAGAGAGTGAAGACGGAGCATCAGAAGCCTAGCGGACCACTTTAACCACTTGAGATTCTGCAGTAAAAGTGGGAGCATGTAATAATTAATTTTGTGGTAGGCTTACCAAGGACAGTCAAGAGTTTTGACACTATTTGGGTTATTGTTAATGGGTTGACAAGGACTGCACATTTTCCTCCAATTCAAGCTACATGACCTTTATCTAAGCTAGTTAGATTATACATTGGTGAGATAATGACGTTACATAGGGTACTATTATCTATAGTGTCAGATTAAGATCCACATTTTACTTCAAAATTCTATGGAGTTTCCAAAATTCTATGGACACTGATCTCCACATTTTACTTCAAAATTTTGCTTCAACATCACTTACCACCTACAGACAGATAGGCAGTCTGAACGTACCATACAGACGCTGGAGGATATGTTAAGGGCTTGCACATTAGACCTCGGTGGTAGTTGGCATAGTCGTTTACCTTTAGTTGAGTTTGCGTATAACAACAGCTATCAAGAAAGAATAAGATGGCATTGTTTGTGGCATTGTATGGACGGAGGAGAAAGACTCCACTATGTTGAGATAAGGTGAGAGAGAGAGAGAGAGAGAGAGAGATGGTTATTGTGACCAGAGTTGGTACAATTGACTACTTAAAAATTGATTTGATTCGAGAACATCTCATAGTTGCTCAGGACAGACAGCGCAGGTATACATCTTATTATCTCATGAACTTGAGTTTGAGGTGGGTGATCACGTGTTTTTAAGAGTTTCACCTTGGAAGGCAGTGATACATTTCGGTAAGAAGGGCAAGCTTAGCCCCAGATTTGTTAGGACATTCAAGACTTTAGATAGGATCATACCTGTGGCTTAATGGGTTGCATTGTGCCAAAGCTTTTGGACATTCATAACGTTTTCCATGTTTCGAATCTGAGGAAGTACGTTTATGATCTGACGCACATTGTTCAGTATGAGCCTTTATTGGTACAGAATGACCTTTCATATGAAGAGCAACCAGTTGAGATTAATTCTTGACCATCGTGATCAGGTGTTAAGGATAAAAGTCATTCTTTTAGTTAAGGTTTTATGCAGACCATGAAATTGAGGAGGCTACTTGAAAGTCTGAAGAATATAAGGGACATACTTGTCGCACCTTTTTAGCGCCTCAGATACACTTTAAATCTGAGGACGGAATTTTTATTTTTTTGGGGGTGGGGGGGGGGGAGGATGTTAGACCCCGCATATTTAAATCCTTAACTAAAAAAAATAAGGTTAGCGAGTTTTGGGGACGTAATGGGTATTTTGAAATTTTGATTGTTTTAGGAATGTAAGTACATATATTTTAGAATTCTGATTACTTGCGAAAAATATATTCTTAATGGTACAAGAAAGTTCAAAAAAGCCTCCAGAGAATTCTTAGGAAGAGAGAGACCTTTCGAGATTTTCATCATCACTTTGAGATAGGCTTATATTTGATTTTAAAATTGAGGTTTGGGGTAAAAATCACAAAAAAAAAAAACAAATATTGTGATTGTTAGAGTCTAATTGAGAATTTAGGATATTTTGATATATGAGCTTTTGATATAATTGAATTTGAGAAGATCAAGGCTTGGAGTTGATTTATGCAATTATATGTAAGGATTTACCATTTTTGAATTCTAAATCAACATTGGGCCAATCATTAGTTTAATGGTTTTGATTTGGCTACCTAGATTTCTATGCCATCACTGTGTATTCATGGCCATAAACTTTTGATGTGTATGCCTATCTCGATTATGTATGGTTGGAATTTTTGACGTATTGCTATCTCAAATTTCATGCCACCGATGTATATCCTTGGCTAAACGTTTTTTATGCTCATTATTGTCTTGATTTTTGTGCCACCAACTTACAATATCGATTAGAATTTCTCAACGCGTTTGTTGTCCCGATTTTTGTGCTAGGACAGAGCTTTCCTTCAATTTCGTTTCTTTAAAGGCTTTACTGAGCCTATGACTTCTCCTCCCTTAGATGATCATTGTACATGCCACACTCATAAATCTCCTTTCTTGTAGTCCTTGTCTTGTTCTTTAGAGGAATGTGCATTTTGTTGGCTCTCGTAAAGCTTGTCCATGTGGCATGCCACATGCCAAAGATTCTAATGATTGTAAGTTCATGTGTTGTTTTTTGTATCTACTTCTTTGTTGCTAGTGCTGCACTTCTTTTAGCGGATTAATTTTTGTTGAGTCCATCATTTTATCCTCTATGATTTAAGCCCAATATTGAATGAGTTCTAAAAATGTTTAGAATATCGTGCGTGAATTATTGATAAATATCTAGTTATTTTTATACCGTAGTAATTGTGTAACATACGAAAGACACCCATCAGCTCACATTGTCCAGACCGCTTCTTGTCATCGCAGTAAACTATTGAATCTGTGTTATTGATTTTTGTGAACCATGTCACGTATGTGAATTTTCTGTTACTGAATTACCTACATGAATTGGAACGTGGGCTAACTCAGTGGGATGAGTTAGAGATTGCGATCTTATTTTTTGAACCTTTTGTGCCGGTGATGGCATGTGTGACCTTAGTCTGAATGGCTCTCCGGTATCTGTCTCTGTACAAAGATATAATTTGGCATCCAAACTTATTTCTCGTATCTGTTACGGTAAAGTTCAATACATCCGTTGTAATGCCCCGAATTTATTTCCAGAGCGTTAATGTCAGATAAACAGAAATTAGATAAAATCCTATAATTATCAGAAATCTTCCAAATGGTAAATCAGAGCATGCACTATTAATTCTCAATAACATATCAATATCTAATATAGTGGTCCCAAGCCTTTGTACAATTCAAGTTTTTCGACACAGAGTTTCTCAAAATAAAACCTAAATAATAACAATCTATCTCAATCATTACACTCAAAATATCAGTACTAACTCTTAAACAAAGGCAGCTAACTCTTGATCACTCCGCTAGCCCTTTGATCCCAAAGTCTCACCCATTGATCACCTGAAAGGAGAAACAAAAAGGGAATGAGCCAAATGCCAAGTAAGGTCGCTTAAAGGACCAATCAAACAAAAGCAAAAACTTCTGAGAAATGAAATTTCGGGAGCACAAAGGGTCTCAACTGAACGAATAATCAATCCAAATTTTGAATGTCAAAACATATCTGAATATAGAGACAGACACTGGGAGCCATTCAGAAAGTGGTCACATACGTCATCACTGACATTTGAGGCCGATTCAGAAGGTAAGATCGCGATCTCTAGCTCAACTCCCCTGAGCTAGCCCACGTTTCAATCTACATGGGTAAGTCAGACATAAGTCGCATACACTATGACATGGCTCATAGAGTTATCAAAATAAATATTTCAATTTAACACAATCAAATATTAGACAAGTCAAACAATACACGGAGTTTACAAAATAATGACAATCGCTGAAAAAAACGATATTAATATGTCAAATTCTAAGGTCAAACGAATTTGATGAAAATTGAATTTCACAAGTCATGGCATTGAGAACAAGTTATTCATCAAAAAACTCGAAGCAAAAAGGAGAAGAAGAATCTCTTAACTCAATTCGAAGAAGTTCGTTCAAAAAGAAACTAATGACTTTCATTAGCGATTGGTTCATCGCTGATTTGAATTTCGAAACCCTTACCTTAATCAAGCTTTGTGAATACAAATCCTTAAGCTCCACCTTAAAAATCACGAACCCTCCAAGTCCTCTCTCTCTCTCTCTCTCTCTCTCTCTCTTGCAAAGGAAAATAAGCAGATAACCAAAAAGATTCGAAAGGAAATAAGAAAACTATTTATATGTAACAAAACCAATTTTTAATTCGACCGAAAATAGTTTTCATTCGACCGAAACGTCATCTTTCATTCGACCATCAAATTTTTTTTTAATTCGACCAAAAACATGTTTTCATTCCAATTAAATTTTAATTCGAATTAAATTTTAATTTGAATTAAAACTTTTAATTCAAATTAAAAAAATTCCATTCGACCAAAAACTGTTTTCTTTCGAATGAAAACTTCAATAACCTCTGTTCACGATTTTAAATACTTTTCGTTCGAAGCAAAAATCTTTTCATTCGAAGCAAACCCATTTTCATTCGAAGCAAAAATAATTTCATTCGATTGAATCTTTCAGAACTCCAAAACTTTAACATCAAATAGTTTTGCTTCGAATGGAACCACTTTCATTCGACCAAAAGTTTCAGAAACAATCCCAAACCATTTTCTTAATATTAACAAAAGACCACAAACTTATTTATTCAAAAATATTAATTTCACACAGAAAAAAGAAATTTTTCGGGGTATAACATTCTCCCCTCTTAAAGAATTTCGTCTTTGGAATTTAAAACGTACCTTAAGTGTCAAAAGCTGAGGGTGCTTCTCGCGCATAGCCTCCTCAAGTTCCTAAGTGCCTCCTCTATTTTGTAATTCTGCCACAAAATCTTAACTAAAGGAATGACTTTTGTCCTTAATACCTGATCACGACGGTCAAGAATCTCAATCGGTTGTTCTTCATAGGAAAGCCTTCCCGAACTGATAAAGGTTTGTACGACACAATGTGCGTCGGATCGTAGACATACTTTCTTAGATTCAAAACATCGAAAATGTTATGAATGTGCGATAGCTCTGGCGGTAATACCACCCTGTAAGCCACCAGACCGATCCTTTCCCCGATATACCTAGGGCTAAGTTTGCCCTTTCTACCGAAACGTATCACCCCCTCCTAGGTGAAACCCTCAAAAACACGTGATCACCCACTTCAACTTTTACGGTGGTCATTCTTGAGCCGCCTTGACACGTTCCCGAATTAAATCAACTTTTACAGTGGTCAACTGCACCAACTTTGGTCCCAATAATCGCTTATCTCCTACCTCATCCCAACATGGTGGTGTCCTACACATTCATCCGTACAATGCCTCAAATGGTGCAATTTTAATACTTGCCTAATAGCTATTATTAGAGGCAAATTCAACTAAGGGTAAATGACTATGCCAACTCCCACCAAGGTCTAGCGCGCAAGCTCTCAACATATCTTCTAATGTATAAATGGTATGTCCGGACTGTCCATCTGTCTTCGGATGATAAGCCGTGCTGAAACGAACGTCAGTGCCCATAGAATTCTGAAAGCTCCTCCAGAATTTTGAAGTAAAATGTGGATCTCGATCTGACACTATAGATAATGGTACACCATGCAATCTCAAAATCTCATCGATATACAATCTAACTAATTCAAATAAGGGTGTTGTTGCTTGGATCGAAAGGAATGCGCAGTCTTAGTCAATCTATCAACAATAACCCAAATAGTGTCAAAATCCTTGACGGTTCTCGATAAGCCTCCCACAAAATCAGTTATTACATGCTCCCACTTCCACTGCGGAATCTCAAGTGGCTAAAGCAGTCCGCTAGGCTTCTGATCCTCTGTCTTCATTTTCTGACAAACTAAACAATGGGATACAAACTCTTCTATATTTGACTTCATGCCACTCCACCAGAAATGTTCTTTAAGTCGTGATACATTTTTGTTCCTCCTGGGTGAATAGAGAAAATAGAACTATGAGCCTCCGACAGTAGCTCCCTCCTCAAGGATAAATCAATTGGTACGCAAAGTCTCTTACAGAACCAAACCACACCATGCTCGTCAATTTTAAACTCAAATTGTTCTCCACTATTAATATTCTCAAATATGTGAGCTATACTTGAATCTCCATCTTGGGCTTCCTTGATCCTGCTGATCAAAGTAGGTTGTACCTATAATGCTACCAAGTATTCTCCACCATCTTGCCATCTAATCTCAAGATCCAAATTCATCATATCTTCTAACAGTTGAGGCTGACAAGTAATCAATGTTGCTAAGTTTCCGGTGCTCTTCCTACTGATCACGTCGGCCACAACATTCGCCTTACCAGGGTGATAATGAATCGAATAGTCATAATCTTTCAAAAGCTCCAACCAACGCCTCTGTCTCATGTTCAGCTCCTTTTGGGTGAAAATATACCAAAGACATTTTTATCAGTGTAAATCTTGCGGGTCTCACCATACAATTAATGCCTCCATATTTTCAAAGCAAAAATCACAGCTGCCAACTAAAGAACATGGGTGGGATAGTTCTGTTCATAGGGTTTAAGCTGCCTAAAAGCATAAGCAATCACCTTACCATGTTGCATTAAAACACACCCCAAGCCTTTCTTTGAGGCGTCACTATAAATCACAAAACCTCCAGAACCAGATGGTAAAGTTAATACCGGTGCAGACACTAACCTCTCCTATAGTTCTTGGAAGCTAGCTTCACACTATTCGCTCCAAACAAACCGGGTATTTTTCTTAGTCAACTGAGTTAAAGGCACAACAATTTTTGAAAAACCCTCCACAAATTGACGATAGTAGCCTACCAACCCCAAAAAGCTTCGCACTTCAGTAACACTGCTTGATCTCTGCCAGTCAATTACTGCCAAAATCATAGAAGGGTCAACGGTTATTCCATCCTTAGACACCACATGCCCCAGAAATGTAACATGTTCAAGCCAAAAACTCACATTTTGTAAACTTAGCATACAGTTTATTATCTTCCAAAGTCTGCAAGATAATCCTCAAATGTTCACGATGGTCCTCCTCTGACTTAGAGTACACAAAAATATCGTCAATGAAAACAATAACTAATTGATCCAAATACTGTCTAAACACACGGTTCATCAAATCCATAAAAGTAGTAGGGGCATTAGTCAGTCCGAACGGCATTACCAAAAACTCATAACGAACGTAACGTGTCCTAAATGCGGTCTTTGGCACATCTTCCACCTTGACTTTTAGCTGATAATATCCAGAACGCAAATCTATCTTTAAGAAAAACTTCGCTCCCTGAAGTTGGTCAAACAAATCATCTATGTGCGGCAATGGATATCTATTTCGGATGGTGATTTTACTTAACTCACGGTAGTCAATGCAAAGTCCTAATGTGCTATCCTTCTTCTTAACGAACAGAACGGGGGCACCCCAAGGTGACACACTAGGGCGTATAAACCCCCTATCAAGCAGCTCTTGAAGCTGTTCCTTTAATTTCTTCATCTTGGAGGGCGTCATTCGATACGGAGCCTTAGAAATAGGTGTCGCACTGGGCATTAAATCAATTGTGAATTCAATCTCACGATCGATGGTTTTTTCAAGAAACTCCTCTCGAAACACCTTAGAAAAGTCACAGACTACTGGTATTTTTGATATTTCAAGACCTTCATGACTAGTATCACAGACGTGTGCAATGTAACCCCTATAGCCCTTACAAAGCATGCGGGGAGCCGCAATAGCTGAGATAACGGACAACCCACTAGGTTTTGAACCCCTAAACTCAAATTCAGACAAATCAAATAGACAAAAATGGACTCGCTTCTCAAAGCAGTCAACTAAGGCATGATAGGATGCCAACCAATCTATACCCAAAATCACATCAAAATCACGGATATCTAAAGGAATTGAGTCCCCTGGAAGGTCCCTATCACATATACGGATCTTACAGTTTCTTAATACTAAATCAACTATCATAAAATCTCCAACTGGAGTACCGACAGACAACTCATAACCAAGAGACTGGGGTCTAACCCCAAGTCGTCTTGCAAACAAAAAAGAGACAAAAGAGTGTGTGGCACGAGAGTCAAACAACACATGTGCATCAATCGAGTTTACCTGTATCGTAACTGCCACCGCATCCTTTGAATTTGATGCATCCTTAGCTGTCATATTGAACACCCAACCAGTAGACTTAAGTTTCTGTCTCCAGATGGCTGATTCATATTCTATCTAGGGCCCAAAGTTGTACTCCCCATAATTGAACCTTGTTGGCCAGATTGCTCGGATGATGTAACAAGACAATCTCTGATGGTGACCCTTTTGGCCATACCTGAAGCACGCTCTCATATTCCATTGGCAACTCTGATCGCCATGTCGCTTGTTGCACCTCTAACAAATATGATCTAAACCTATAGACGGAGGCCTCTGAGCAAAGTTCTGGCTAAAGCTCTTACTCAAATTACCCTGAGCTTGACCCTACCTCTGACCTTGGTCCCTCTGACCAATAATAGTCGACAAAGATGCATGTTTTTGCTTCCCATCATTTTGTGCTGCGTGTGACTGAGATAGTTCTGGACGATCTCTCTTGCCTATCTTGGCTTCTTTTCTCTCTCTAAAATCCCTTGCCTCAGATTCAATAGTCTTCGCAATGTCCACGCACTAACATAGGTCTCAATCGAGACTGGAACAATTTGCTATCTAATACTAGACTTAAGACCCCAAGTGAACATTTGCACTTTATCCTTTTCACTAGCCACCAACTGCTTACCATAACAAGATAATCGTGTAAACTTTACCTCATACTCGGCGACACTCTCGTTATCCTCCTGCCTCAGATTAAGAAAATCACGATACATCTGTTCTTTTACACTCCTAGGGAAGTAACGGTCAAAGAACAAAACCTTAAACTGACCCCAAGTCATCGCCTTGCATTGTTCTGTTGTCTTACTATTCTCAATCATTTTCCACCAATGGTCTGCCTCCCCATCTAGCTTATACACTGTAAGTTCTATCTTCTCTTCGTTTGTACAACCCATAGGCCTAAACACCTTTTCAAGTCAAGAAATACATTTCTCTATCATAATTGGATCATCAATTCCTCCAAAAGGTTCTAAATTTTTCTTATCAAATTGCTCTAATAAAGTACGGGTTTGATTCTGTCTGTGATTCGGATTCTGTTGAGGGTTAGGTTGATTTTGCTGATTCAACTGAGCTTGTTGAATAGTCAATAATTGAGTCAGTAGAGCTTACTGGGCTGCCAGAAGGGTCAAATCTGGCGGGTTCTCGTTCTCAGTGACGTTTAGATGTTCCACATTCTGATTTCGTGTTCACCTATTATTACGACTGCTTGCCATAGCTACAGAAGAAGGCTAAAGTCAGATGCGAAGTAAGACATTACACTTAAATCTACCTATCCTACCCATCTCACAACTTATCTGATCCTAAGCATGAGTCTACAGAATCCCATACCTAAGCTCTGATACTAACTGTAATGCCCTGAATTTATTTATGGAGCATTAATGTCAGATAAATAGAAATCAGATAAAATCCTATAATTATCAAAAATCTTCCAAATGGTAAATCAGAGCATGAACTATTAATTCCCAAAAATACATCAATATCTAACACAGTGGCCCCAAGCCTTTGTACAATTCAATTTCTCTGACATGGAGTTTCCCAAAATAAAACTTAAATAATAACAATCTATCTTAATCATTACACTCAAAATATCAGTACTAACTCTAAAACAAAGGCAGTTAACCCTTGATCACTCAGCTAGCCTTTCGATCCTAAAGTCCCACCTACTGATCACCTGAAAGGAGAAACAAAAAGGGAATGAGCCAAATGCCCAGTAAGTTTGCTCAAATGACCAATCAAACAAAAGCAAAAACTTCTGAGAAACGAAATTTTGGGAGCACAAAAGGTCTCAACGGAACAGATAATCAATACTGATTTTGTACGTCAAAACATATCTGAATATGGAGACAGACACTAGGGAGCCATTCAGAAAGTAGTCACATACGTTATCACTGACATATAAGGCCGGTTCAGAAGGTAAGATTGCGATCTCTAGCTCAACACCCCTGAGCTAGCCCACGTTTCAATCCACGTGGATAAGTCAGACATAAGTCACATACACTTTGACATGGCTCATAGAGTTATCAAAACAAGGATTTCAATTTAACACACAATCAAATATCGGACATGTCAAACAATACACATAGTTTACAAAATAATGACAATCACTGAAACCAACGATATCAATATGGCAAATTCTAAGGTCAAACGAATTTGACGGAAATTGAATTTCACAAGTCATAGCATTGAAAACACGTTAATCATAACAAAGCTCAAAGCAAAAAGAGAAGAAGAATCTCTTAACTTAATTCCAAGAAGTTCGTTCAAAAAGAAACTAAGGACTTACATCAGCGATTGGTCCATCGCTGATTTGAATTTCAAAAATAAACCCTTACCTTTATCAATCTTTGTGACTACAAATCTTTAAGCTCCACTTTAAAAATCAAGAACCTTCCAAGCCCATTCTCTCTCTCTCTCTCTCTCTCTCTCTCTCTCAAAGGAAAATAAACAGAGTACCAAAAAGATTTGAAAGGAAATAAGAAAACTATTTATATGTAAGAAAACCAAGTTTTAATTCGACCGAAAATAGTTTTTATTCGACCGAAACATCATCTTTTATTCAACCGAATCCAACAGAGGTGAAAATGATTTTTCAATTTTCTTTAATTCGACCAAAAACAAAATTTTCATTCGAATTAAAACTTTTAATTCGAATTAAACTTTTTTTTCATTCGACCAGAAATTGTTTTCATTCAATGAATACTTTTCATTCGAATGAAAACTTTAGTATCCTCTCTTCACAATTTTAAATACTTTTCTTTTGAAGTAAAAATATTTTCATTCGAAGCAAACCCATTTTTATTCGAAGCAAAAATATTTTCGTTTGACCGAATATTTCAGAACTCTAAAACTTTAACATCAAATAGTTTTGATTTGAATGGAACCACTTTTATTCAACCGAAAGTTTTAGAAATAATCCCATACCATTTTCTGAAAATTAACAAAAGACCACAAACTTATTTATTCAAAAATATTAATTTCACACAGAAAAAAGAAAATTTTGGGGTATAACATCCGTAATTCTATTTTCTCAGACATTTTTATAATACTTTTGGTTGGTCAGCTAAGCGACTTTACTGGGCATTCGGCTCACTCCCTTATTATTTTCCTTTCAAGTGATCAATAAAGGGGACTGGATAATGGGACTAGCTATCTGACCGAGTGCTAGCAGTTTATTTTCAGAAGAAGAAAGAGTATTTTAGAAATTTATGATAAGAGGGAATTTTATGATTGTGACTTTAATTGGAACTCCATGTGGGAGTTATTACGTAATTGTTTTTTGTTAGTGAGAGGCATTTAATTGTGTAACTTGGAGATTTTTCTTTAGATGCTCTAAATAACCTGTTCGGAAGACTTTTGATATCTTGAGGTCTTTGGCCTTTGTACTTTTGAAATTATTGCTCCAAAAATTCTGGGCGATACAGTGACAAATCGATTCTATCTAATCGACTAATAATGTTGCACCCCCAGTTATAATTTTCTTGATCATATATGGACCTGTCCAGTTGGGTTCGAACTTCCCTCGTGGTTTTCAGATCAGTCTGATGTTCTCCTTCAACACCAAATCTCCTTCATTCAAATTGTATCCCTTCACTCACCTCTTAAAGGTACAGGCAATCCACTTTTAATAACCCTGAAAGTGGTATAGAGCTTTCAATCTCTTATCATCCACAAGCGCCGACTCTTCGAATCAGTGTCTCATCGAATCTTCCTCTGCTATCTGGTTCTCCAACAATATCCTCAAAGAATCGACTTCCAATTCTACCACGAGTACGACTTCCATGCCATAGACTAGCGAATATAGGGTAGCTCCGGTCGGTTTTTTCATTGATGTCCTATAGCTCTAGAGGGCGTAGAGGAGCTTATTTGGACAACTCTCATAGGAATCTGTCATTTTACTCAGCATGTTCTTTATATTCTTGTTGACAACCTCTACAGCCCCATTGGTCTGTGGACAGTATGCTAACAAGTAATGTTAGATAATACTGTATTTCTCGGCTTACTATGTGACTTCTCCTTCAAAATGTAACTGATTGTCTGATATCAACTCTCGACATACTCCATAACGACAAATGATGTTCAGTTCAATGAACTGGGCCATCTTCCTAGCGTTGAGCACGACATACGAAGCGGCTTCCACCCACATCGTGAAGCAATCTATGGTTATCAGTATAAACTAGAGGCTTTAGGACTGATCTTCCCTACCACGTCTATTCCCTAAACTAAAAATGCCTCCGGGGATGTCCAACTCATGGAGGGATATGCTGGAGGTTGGCATATACTCTACATTTGTGATACCTCCTTACATGTTTGACACAATCTTGCTCTATTGTACTCCAAGAATACCCCTATTAAAGAATCTTCTTTGCTAACATTTGGCCATTCATATGCGGTCCACACTCTCCTGCATGTATATCTTCTATGATCTGATTACTCTCTCTTTCTCTCCCTCCCTCCCCTCTCTCTCTCTCTCTCGGTTACACACAACATTTGTTCTCCATTCTAATGTCTCTTGAATAACCTTCAATCGCACATGATGAACTATGTTGCACATGTTCCCAGAGCTATTCAATCCTTCACAGAAACATCCATTGGGGTATTTACCGTTTCGGATAAGGTTTTGAACAACGGCGTACCAAGGTTCAGCTACTCTGTCATCCTCTACATGTGCTACCATGAAGCAATAAGCTGATCGATCTCTCTTCTGTATCACAAAGGGCTCCACCTCCTATCCCTCGGGTATATCTACCATTGACGCAAATGTGACTAAGGCATTGACAAAATTGTTATAATGAAATTCCACATCCTCAAACTGATCTACAAGTTTCTCCAAATGGGCATGGTATGCATGTAAACCGTCATCTCTAATTCTCCACATTCCTTGAATCTAGAAAATTATCAATGTTGAGTATCCATATACTATAATATCTTGAAATCCTAGGCTTAAAGTCATCTCTAAAGCGATGATACAAGATTTGAATTGGGCAATGTTGTTAGTTCTGTCGAAAGTTAGCTTGATGGCCACAGGTGAATAGGCTCCGTCGGGTGAGATTAACAATATCCCTACTCCAAATACCTTACTATTCGTTGTTCTATCAAAACATAACT
The DNA here is from genome assembly GCA_033070095.1 of Escallonia herrerae. Taxonomy (NCBI): domain Eukaryota; kingdom Viridiplantae; phylum Streptophyta; class Magnoliopsida; order Escalloniales; family Escalloniaceae; genus Escallonia; species Escallonia herrerae. Next base: position 201,661 of record JAVXUP010000013.1, read on the forward strand.
GCCATCTCATCTCCAATTCAACGACACAAACTTCTTCATCCGAGAAATTTGCCTCCCATCTGCTAGTATCTTCTATCGGACAGTCGACTAACAAGTTAGCTGGAGCCTTCCCCTTGACTGACTTTCGGGTGACATAGGTGAATTTCAAATTCTGAAAGCAACAAAAGCCACTTGGCAGTGCAATGGGATAGGACTAGTTTCTTGAACAGGTATTTCATGGAATCCATCCTAGCTAACAGTTTGATGGGGTAAACCAAAACATAATGTCTCAATCTCTGTGTTATCCAAACTAAAGATACACTCGTTTTTTCCAAAACTAAATAAGTCACTACTCCTTGAGTCAACTTTTTGCTGACATAGTAAAAGGCTCTCTCTACTATAGAATTTTCTAGATGTTGGGCTAACATGGCTCTAGCTGCGATATCGGTGCCGATTAGGTATAAAATAATGGACCACCGGATATCGGAGGGCTCAGGACTGGCGGGTTGCTGAGGTACCGTTTGATCTTGTCGGTGGTTTATTGGCATGAAGGGTTCCCCTATTTGGTTGAGTCCTTTTTCAATAACTCAAACAAAGGCACACAGATCATGATCAGCTGGGATATAAACTCGCTAATGTATTGGATTCTACCCAAGAATCAAGGAATTTCTTTCTCACTCTTGGGTGTAGCATCTCAATTATGACTCTGGTTTTGGTTGGGCCAACCTCTATTCTCTGTTTCTATAACATAAATCCTAGTAGCTTTCAGGCTGTAACCCTGAACACACACTTCTGTGAATTTAACCTCACATTGTACTACCTTAACTTCTCGAAATACTTCTTCAAGACTGCACAATGATCTTCTCGCTCTTTAGATTTGATGATCATATCGTCCATATACACCGCTACCTCCTTGTGAATCATAACATGAAAAAGGGTGGTATCAGCTCACTGATATATAGCCCTGGCATTTTTCAAACTGAAAGGCATCATGGTATAACACAAGGTGCCCCAAGGGGTAGTGAAGGCTGTTTTCTTCTGGTCCTCATGAGCTATCTTTATCTGGTCGTACCCTAAAAAAAATCTATGAAAGGCACCAATTCATGTGTTGTATATGATCATATATATGATGGATAAAGTCATCCTTAAGGGAGGCTCGGTTAACATCTTGGTAGTCAACACATATTCTAACTTGACTGTTTTGTTTGGGACCGGTACAATGTTGGCTAGCCAAGTAGGGTATTCAATTACTATGATGAATCCAAGTTAGAAAAAACTTCATAACCTCATCTTTGACCTTAAAGGACTACTCTGGTCTAAACTTTTGGAGCTTCTGCTTGATAGGTTTGGCTTCAGGCAGGGTAGGCAGGCGATGTTCTACAATCGATGGGTCTATTACCGGGCATGTTATATATAGCCAAGCAAATACATCAATAAATTCCCTAAAGAGTGCAGTGGTTTCTTCTCTCTCTCTCTCTCTCTCTCTCTCTCTCTCTCTCTCATCTAGGCTAGCCCCTATTTTAACACCACTAGATTCTCGGGTTTCTATTTCTTTCATCATTTCTTTTAAATAGCTTTTCTCTTTTGGGTCTATTAGTTGTGACTCAACATTAACCATGTTGATTAACTTATCATAACCTATATCATCAATCAAGGAATAATTATAATCAACCATCATATTATCAATCAAATAGTATGAGAAAACATAGTAAGTGAGCAAATTCAAATTTTGGCTAAGGTAGCATAAGTATCCAAGTCTTCCGGTTCGGAAGCATCTTCGGCAGCAAGATTCCTTTGGTAATCTCTCCCACAGTCAGCGGTCCGAACTCAATCATCTAATTCTATGCATCGCCCTGTGCTAGAGTGATTAGGCTTGCTTCGTTCATGATCTAGTCATCTACTTCGCATATAAGCACCAGGATATGCATATCATTGAAGCATGTTGTCATTCCCTCCAGATACATCAAATCTATCCAGCCAATAACTTTTTCAATACCCAAATCGATCAGGATTGGGAGTTCCTCATCTTCAACCTATTTACAGTGGTAGAACATTTCCCATCCTTTGATCTGTTTCCTTGTTTTGACATTATAGATAGGCTCTAAAAATCCATAAAAAGGTCCGTTTTCTCATTCTTTGACAAGCATCCATTCATGGTAGGGACCTTGGTTATGCCTTGAATGTACGGTGCCTGCTCTGTCATGACCCGAACCCACGGGTACGCCCGCGAGTTAGACCTGTGACCGGCCGCAGACCCAATAGACTCCAACCGATGGCTCTGCCAGGCCTTACTCGCTAAAACAACATATAATCTGCAGCGAAAATTTAAAACTTCTACAAACCTTAATTACATTTTTATATTTTCATTTGAATACAACACTTATGCTAAAACTCTTCATATCTCCGATCTGTCAACAACTAAGGCTAAACCAACAATCTAAATGCTTAGCGACTTATTCAATGCAGTCTCCGGAGCTCAGCGCCAAATTGTCCTTCTTATGCTCCTCACCATCACCTTACTTTCAAAACCTGAAATGATAAGTAAAGGATGAACTTCCACGTGCTCAGTAAGTAACCAATGATTCAACTAGGTGGACCATAGCATGTTAGAAAATAACTCACTCTATATTGTAGCATCATTAAGATATCTAAAAATCATAGAATTGGTAATCATTGGGTGAAACAAAATAGAGTACATGAACCAAAAACTGAAATATAAAATCATTAGCACAAGAGTCATGACAACCGGTTCAATCCCAACATTAGCTCAAACGATGCTGCGGTCAGAGTACATTCCCCTCTGACTAGGGCCTACAATCCCTTCTCCACCTGGGATAAATATTATTTGTTCAGGGTATGCGCCCCTGACTAGGTCCCACAATCCCTCCTTCGTCCGGGATACATATTGTTGTGGACGCAAGGGCGCACCACGAGCAACAGTACTGTGCGTCAACGTATCGTCCGGTTGACCAGGACCCAACGATCCAACTTTCCCCCGTGGATATGGGGCACATCAATCGAATAAGCAAGAACTACCTTTTGGTTCATCGTAAACACAACCACTCAACAAAACCATCCACACACCCCTTTCGATAACTTTCAAAATGTCCAATATTCACAAATACGTCAAATACCAAAACATTTCAAATCTGAGTTTCATTGCATTTTCTAAGTAAAATGTCAGTTACATGCTTGTCCGGTTTTTAACGAGAAATAAATCACTATAAGTTTTTTGGTAAATTAAGCCAGAATAGTTAAACATAATCAAAACAGTCAATGTTACCACTTTTTAACTTTAGAAAACATATACATTATATGTAAAAATACTAGTTGAATCAAAGGGTCACTTACTTGACGCTACGCATTTCCCACATCAAGGTCTCTGGGGCGACAGTCTCGTTGCTACATTTGGTCAAAAGAACGGTCAAGACAATTCTTTTTATCTCCATGTCTCCAGCTTTGCTATAACCCAGGCATCGTCGATCACGACACAACATCCCTATTGAACAAGTCTTCACGCAACTGATTGCCGCAGTCAAACTCTAGAGCTCATGCTAGTCATTCCCATTTTATCCTCATAACCTATGCGCTTTATTGTCCAAAACACATACATGCATAGGGTACACCTTCCCAAGCATACGGTACACTTGTACCATGTACGCATATGGTACACAACATCACGTACTTACCATACCACGTAGACGTACAGCCCAACTTTACCAATTGATTTTCCCAAAGTAACTCGTCACTTCCGAAATCCTCCAAGCACCTAATACTCACCCTTCACACTGCAAAACGCACAACCAAGATAGGCATCAAAATCGTACAATACCACGTGACCACACTACTACCACTCAATACACGTTTCTTTGACCAACAATAGGCAATATCTTTCACTGCTTACACAATTTCGCGCACTAATTCACATGCTCCAACTCACCTATTTGCACATTGCCTCCTACACAAATACATGTTATGTACCCACCATTTGTTCATCCTAAAACACACATTAGAACATATACTGCTAGATACACCACTTCACCCTCCACAGCACAAGCACACGTACACGCTAAGACACAAAAATATTCATCCAACCGCACACAATACACCACCACATTTCACGTACTCATCCACTCACAAACACTTGCACATACTAACTCACATATCTAGACATATACAACCGCACCTTTAACCAATATAACCCGACACCACTGTTCCTCACATACGCCCATATAATCACTAACACGCAACAACAATATTCACACAGCTGCACACAAACGTTCCATATCCACCTGTACACTCACTTCACCCACCCCTGTAACTTTTACCCAGATAAAGACATGCTTGGTTTACACAAACACACTCACAAAGCATTGTCACACACCTTCCATCACAACCATTACACACATATGCACTATCACAATTTAGCCCATCCAAAATACTATAAGCACCATCATTATACTTCCACTCCGCACCGCACCAAAAATCAAAAGAATTCCCCAACACCTGCACTGTACACCCTCCACTGTACGTATAGAACCCGACTACAATCACTGTAAAGCACCGCCGTGAGACCAGCACTACTCAGCAAACCATTTTATTTTTTTCCTGTCATAATCATGAAAATCTGGTGACGTTAATAATTGGACTGTCGTCGTGGTGGAACTGAGGATGTCCCTCCGACTATGGGCGGTGCTTGGGTGGCAGCGCAGTTCACTTGATGACCCGCAGTGGCGGCTTAAGGTGGCGATCATCGGTGGTTGTAGATTCTGGCAGTGGTGGATAACGAAATCGCTGTGGCGATTGAAGATCGATTGGGCAGTGGTAAGTGTCGTGCAGTGGTGGCTGCGACGCAATGGGTCCGACGGCGTAGAGGTGGTCCACGACAGGTACAACCGATGTGCGGTGGCGATTGATGGAGGCACCGACCGGAGCTGATCGCTGGAGATTGAATGGGTGGCCGGCGACGGCGGCAATATCGCGATGGTTTGGCGATGGTAGCGGCGTCTTGGCTACGGCACAATGGTCACGAGCTGTTGTGTTATGGTGTACGATGTAGGCGGTGCCGGAGTTGATCGCCGACGACCGCTGTGTAGCAGGAGACGGCTGCCCTGAACTGTGCAAAGGCGCCGTCCGTTCTAGGTCCGACTGCCTTTCTCCCTTTCTCTTGTTTTCTCTTCATTTGTGTCAAGTTTCTTTCTCTCACATTTTCTCTTTTTTTTTTCTTCTTTTCTCTTTGTCTTTCTTATTTATAACTATGCTTTCTTTTAATCTTTTCCAAAATCTCATCCTTTTCTTTATCCCCAATTCACTCTCTATCATATAATATTAACTTTATACTAAACCATGATTTAATAATAATTTCTCTAGAGTGATGAGCTACATTTCATTTATTTCTCTCTTCCACCCCTTCTTATCTAAGCTAGTGGTATTTTTAATTTGTACTCATAATATTGCCCAAGCAAATCATCGCTAAAAAAACTCGAGAGAACATCACTCATAAAAATTATCGCTAAAGTAATGATAATCGGGTCAACCTAAGTTTGGGGGGTATTACATCTCTCTTTGTCCTTTTTGGCCTGAGCAAGTTTCCTGATTGCCTCCTTTTATTTCTTGGTTGGCTTATACGGTAAGCCAAACTAATCCTTACTATTCTCGACTTCAAGAAAGCTAGGAATTCTTTGACAGTTCTAGCCCAAACCTTTCCTGGGAAAGTAGGTAAACTTTCTCATCACTGGGAGGATGGTCTTGTTACTGTGAGGGGCAAAGGTTGGGAAGTTTTCACCGTGGCAAACCTCCTCATATTATAGACATTGTGTTGAGTTTTCCAATTTGAATCCACTGAGTAGAACATCCAACAAGTCATGTGCTATCTTAACACCGTCTTTGTTCTTTTCGACCTACCCGATCTGGGGCAGCTGCAAATCACCCATGATTGTGAAGATGGTTTTATCCAAAACAAATTTAACCTTCTGGTGCAATGGCACCAATAATGTGTATCCATGGTCTTCCCAAAAAGAGGTTAAATGTGGTAGGTATATTCAAAACTTGAAACTCCACTTCAAAACTGGCTGTTCCAACAGTCATCGGGAGTTTGACCTTACCAATCACTTCTCTTCATGTATTCTCATAGACTTGAATGAAGATGTTGACTTGGGTTTTCTTCAACTATCTTATAACTTCATCATCAAGAGGGTCTTAAAAAAATAGCAGGCCAGATGTGGTTAGCTGGGGGTGTGGCCTATTAAATTTGGCCTGACTCGGTTAAGTGGGATACCTAGGCATTTGGTCGGAACATAAAACTAGTTTCGTTATCATATTCTTCTTTGACATTGAAGGCCTTGCCTTCCATCAACTCCTCCCATGTAATCACATCACAAAGTTGCGGCAGAGAATCACATACTAAAACTGACGAAACTAGCTACCTAATTGGAATGATAAAAGAGCTCGGATCCATAGCTGGTCATCTATCATCAATAAAATGAAATATGTGGGGTCGTATGGTTCTTTCCAAACATTTGGAATTGCAGCCTAGGAGACTTCGCCCTTATTAATGAGGTCTTTCATGGCGTGTCAAAGCGTTATGCATCTCTCTATAGGATGTTGTTTCCCTTGATGATAAGCGCAAAAAGCATTCACATCATATCCTTTCAGTACTACTGCTGGCGTAGGGGAGGTAGTAACTTAGATATCATACCCCTTCTTAACAACTACTCAAATACTTTATGCAACGTCATATTTAACGGTGTGAACTTCCTCCTAGGCTTTGTAATGGCCTCCGAGGACACTATATGTGCGACACCCTCAACCCTGGTGACATCATCAAGCTGAGTTATCGATCTTAATCACATTCAAAACCCTATGCTGAATACAGAGCAACTACGTCCTCATAGTCATACATCATTAATAGACGCTCCAAAATGCGTCCTTACAAAAATTTTCTTACAAACATATATCGCACTACAGCAGAAGACTTTCAGGTCTTTAAACAACATGAATGTTTACAACCTAATATACGATTGTAGTCGTAGGACTCTTATCAACCTATCTCGCTACTTCATCTTTATCCCACCATTTCTAGCTGGTCTTACCTCACACAACTGATTGCCTTGCTCAACTTTTCTAACTTTTTTCTTTTTCCTTTCTAAAAGGTTCTCCTTGATCAACCTTATAGCCTTCACAATACAACATAAGGAATGAGTGCAAATCGTCCAGTAAAGAAAACACGAGGAGTATCGTGTACAAATGATTCAAGAGACTCGGAGGAATAATAATCATCTCAACGATAGAAATGAATCAAGAATAGTCAATAAATTTCAGCATCAACATAACTTGTCAAAAGATAATTTTTCTTTCGTTAGACCGAGCGGCTTTAAGGCCCAACAGAACAACATTATTGTCACCTCCTCATGGACTGACTGACTGACCGATTATGGAAGTGAACACTAAAACAGGAAATTGAAAAGATAAACATCAAAGAAATAAAATTCATTAAAATCATTAACATCAGAAGAAAATCAAATGCAATGCAACTCAGATACGACAAACTAGACTCGACCAGGCATGACAGACTTTACTCGCAGTGATCATATTTCACAGGCCATCCTCCTCATATAGATGTCCCATTTTACGGGATGTTCATCTCAATCTCAATTAATTAAAAGAGACACTGTCAATAGGCAGGGAACTCATCTAGAGTGCTTTCCCTAACCACTTTACACCTAAGCAACAGGACTTCATCAACGGGGCGGACTAAGGGAAAATAATTCCACCTTATGTCCTCAACAACACAGCTCAACAAGAAATACCAGATCAGAAGATCAACCAGTGTTCAAACCTAACAACAAGAGTTCAACATAACATCATCAACAGGGCGGACTTGGGAAAAGATTACCGCAAGCCCTCAACAACGCTCTTATATAAGAAAAAATGTCGACTACCAATAAGTGTCGACATTTCACAACAACACGCAACGACCTCAACAACATCATCATCATCAACGACAGGGCGGACTCGGGAGAAGTTTGCCACAAGTCCTCAATTGTGTTCTAAAGAAAAGAGATATCGGCTATCAATGACTGTCGACATCTCACAACAACCACACAATAACCCCTACGCAACATCATCATCATCATCATCATCAACTTCGGGTATGATAACTGAATCAAATCATAGCATACTAGGACACCCATTATCCTTGCTAAATTCCATTAACAGGCGGACCAAGAGAATTTATTTTACCGTAAGTCCTCAACAGCACAATTCAAATATGCATATACCGGTCACAATGACCACCGATGTCCAATCATAACGACAAGAATTCAACAACAAGTCATCAACATGGCATGCTAATCGAACAATGAATTAGCATATCATAATTGTATTGTCCTTACCTGATTGGCTTATAGTCGAAGCAACTCGCAAGCTCTGATCGCAACGAGTTGCATCACCTAGTCAAATAATACTATGCTCGTTAGACATCATTCAACATATACGCACTCCTCATTCTACCCCTTCCCATTAACCGTTCATAGTGTCTTACGACCGCTCGTTAATTCGATCCGATAACTGGATCTTTAACCTAGCATTACCAACGCATTAGCAATGGCCACTATCTCATTATTTCAACATATTGACACCATTCCTCACTTCTCACCACTCCGAATGCTGAATTACGTGTGTTTCCTAAAATTTGGTGTCAACATGATAAATTACCAAAATACTCCCTAATGGCCACCACACCACCAATGCCTTAAAACTGCTTTACAACTACTTTTTAGATGTACTACATCATTTATAGGCCAAACAGTCTCTCAAAAACTTTTAGAGGAAAAATTATCAAAACACCCCCCTCTATACGGTAAATTACCAAACTGCCCCAAGGGCTTTCGGTACCAGAAAAATCTCAAAACCACTTTAAAACTCTATTTTAAGCATCTTGAAATCATTTTTGAGCTAAAACGTATTTTATAAAATTTTTGCCCAAAAATCTCGAACCAGGGTCCAGACCAATCGCTTAAAGCCCGTTCGGCCAAAAATAGCTAACGACTTCGGAATGACCCGAAATCTTGAAAATGGAACTTCTCAGCATCATAGAGTCCTCATTAAAAAAATTTCAGGAAACCATGCTCCTTTGGTATTTAAATTTTACCGTAAAGTTCTAAACTTCCTGCATCTGTTCACTCCTTTCCCGACCTTGGAAAAATCTGAAATTGTTTTATGATACATGTCTTCTAAAAATAACTAGGGTCTCTTTTTTGAACTTTGGCTAAATCTGACCTTAAATATTTTTAAAAATTCGACTTAGAACCTATATATTAAAGTTTCGTCTTTAGCGACAATTACGAGTCACTATTCAGATTCAAACACACTATTACACCTTGAACGTACACACCAACCTTCTTCTTGCCTGAACTAGCCATATACCTGGGTTTGCTCTTCCTTAATTTTTGCATGGATTTCCATTTTTCTCACATTTACATCTCTTAATTCCTTTGCCTTTCATACTTTCAAGCTCTAAATCAATTCGGTTTATGTAATTGCATCCAATTAGGTTCCCACAATTTGTATTAAGTCTCCAAGGATGAAGAACACACACTAAAACACACTGAAATACACACCCACGTACCTTGAAATCAAGCCCAATTCAAAACCCTAACTCGTTTTCTCTTTCTTTGTTGTTTTAGGGTCTTATGTCATGATTCTAACAAGAATTCATCCCAATTTCTTCATCCCCAATCAAATTCATACATAACCGAGTATACATATATGTATCTATGTCACAAACTTAATCGAATTCAACCAATTTCACAAATTGGGTTCAAGATTCATACCCTGTCAGGGTTTTGATTCAATCCTTTCTTTCCCCTCCTTCTTCTTCCTCCTTTTCCTTCTTCTTCCTTCTATTTTTTTCCCTTCCCGCTACTGCTCCTGCTCTTGTGTTCTTCACGGTTACTGTTCATGCCCAGCTACTATTCACGAATTTCTTCTATTTCTAATTTTCACTCCATAATGTTCCTCTTATAATTTCCTCATTAATCTCCATCCATCAATACTTTATAATTTTCCACAATGACTCAGATTATGGCAAGGAGGTGGCCATCGTACATGGCCTATTTCATCAGGTTATGACACATTTTGCAATGTTTCAAATTTTGCACTTTGGCCCCTCAAGTTTTCAAAATTGCATTTTGACCCCTCGACTTTGGAAAATTGCAACTTGACCCCAAAATTACCATATCCCCTTCTTTAGCCCCCTACCACCTCATTATCATTGAAATGATGCTACTTAATAAAAATATGCATTTCGTTCACCATATTTTTAAAAATTATATTTTTGCCCCCCATACTTTTCAAAATTAACCCCAAAACCACACCAACCTCCTATTTAGCTTCCCAACACTTAATCATCACCACCATATTGCCACTTAATAAAAATAACACCCCTTAATTAATCAAACTCACGGTTAGATTAATTTGATATTTTTCGGGTATCACAATATGGGATGCTTGCAAATTTTTGACATTATTGGCAGTGGTTGGCTTTGGTTATGCATTAGAGTTATTCGGACTAGCTCGGCATACCCCTAGCTTTGACTCACAAGAGATGGTTCCCTTATTGATGTCATCTTCTATCTGTATGAGGTATCTCATAAGAGCTTTAAATGACATGTGGTAATGGCCAAAGACATAGTCATGGTATACGGGAAACTGAATAATTCTTGAAAATATTCACTTGCCCTTCTTTCGTCAGACGATTCTCCATCTCAATGGCCTTATTGCTTCATCTTGTAATGAAAGCTTACATTGACTTTCTCGATTCTTGAATTATGGTTTCCAAATCTCTTCGGCTAATGTCTAGTCGACATTATACTCGTATTATTTCACAAACTATCTCATAGCATCTTCCCAAGTCCGAACTAGGGCTTCATCCAATATGAGGAACCAGCGAGAGGCAGTTCCGGTGAGAGTACGGTGGAATAATTGCATCAATTGGTTTTTATTCACTCCATATGTGGCTAGCGCATGTGTGTACGTCTTGACATGGATTTTGGGATCTGTAGTCTCGTCAAACTTATCCGTCTCCGATATTTTAAACTTGGGTGACAATTTATTCTTGGGGTTCATGACCAAGGCACTAAGGTCTACAAGGTCATCGGCTCTCCTCATTTAAGCGATTTGGATTTGGGTGCTGCTAGCTTGTCGTTCCATTCCAGAACTATGGGTTCCACGTGTAACGGCCCAACTTACGGTTATCTTAACTCGATGGGAGTATTACAACACAACGGCTAATCACATCATTATGATAATACAACTTATTCTACCTCACTTGGTAATTAAAACTTTAGCATACAACATTAAAAATTTTACTTCTACCAAGCACACGTACCAAGCTCTCTACCAGATATCAGAGTTGACATACTATTCTATGTCAAGTACAATATAGTTGACAAAAGTACAAATGTCCCCTTGTCTGCCTTCTCACCATGTCGTACACCTTTTCCTTGCCTTTCGAGGGACTGGATCCTTGATCTAAAATATTATGGTAAAAACCCATCAGCCTACTGGCTCAGTAAAATAATCAAAGATATTTAATGTAACTTTCAACTCAAGAAAATTGTTAATGCACGTTGTTAGCCCTAGGGTTGGATAACCTAGGCTTACATCTTGTTTTGATGATAACTACACATTGATTATGTTCTAATGTGTACCTTGAGTGAATTCTTAGGAGGTAAATACATACACACTCATGAAGACACATTTAAGAAGTTGTATAGATGGATTCAAGCCAAAGAAGCTTAAAGCTATAACGAACATGCTATAGAAACTTCATCAAGTCCAATGTCAAAGAGTAAGAAAGAATGCAAAGGCTAAGTTACTATCGATTATGATTGATCTTTACTATTATGTAACTATTATTGATTTGATGCTTGTATTAATGACTATGACCTAAAATGACCTTAGGACACCTTGTGCATTGCATGTGAGTTCATAACCTTTCACACAAGTGTGTTTCTTGAAAATGAGTGAACTTTGGAGCTCACTTAGATTTTCTCAAGAATGTTTTTGGATCTAATATTTTCATATCTTGATAACTTTTCATTTTCTTTTCAACGTAAAAAATGGTACCTCAATCTAATTTTTCTGGAAAAAGTTATGCTCAAAATAGGGAAACAGGGTTCCGTGAGGCTGCCGATAAGCAGTAGGGTAATACAATCGACTGCATTGGAATACAGTCGACTCCAATGGTTATATTCAATGACAAGACCTCAATGGCTATTTTAAAGGGAACCCAATCGACTGCATTGAGAATACAGTCAACTGCAATGGCAATTTTGCTCACTTAATGCCTATAACAGCTATATTTCATTTGCTCTCTATATAAATGATTTGGGGCTTCATCATACACCATGGAAACCACATTCTAAGCCTCCATTCATTAGAGAAATATCAAGGCTCATAGATTAAACTTTTCTCTCTTCATCTTCATGATTTTACATCATTAAAGAGAGCATCTTTGTGAGCAATTCTTTGATTGAGAGTGAGCATTCTTCAAGTCATCAATTCTCTCATCTCTCTATTGTACTAGAGCTTCATTTGTACTCATTTCCTTTCAAGAGAGTTTCTTTGTACACATTTGATCTTTGTAAAAAGATTGTGATCAAGGCTTGGGTTTGTCAAGTCTTGGGTGAGCTTTGTGGATTCAAGGCTTGTGCTTGGTGTGGGGATATCACCAAGTGTTGTAAGGGTTTTGATCTTGACCCGGAAGAAGATTGTTGCTAGTGGATTCTAGTGCTCTTGCAAGGGACTTCCTTGAAGAGGTGGATGTAGGCTTGAGGGTAGTTCAAGCCGAACCATTTAAATCTCCTTGTCAAGTATCTCTAACTCAATCTCTTTACTTATTGCTCTATAATTGCTTGAGATTGTGTAGTTAGCATCTTCATTAAAATATTGCTTGGCTTGATTAAGTTTGATGATTGTGTGTTGTTTAAGTTCCCCATTAATTTTCAAAAACCCTATTCACTCCCCTCTAGGGTTGTTTTATTGGTTTCACACGTTATTGCAATTCAATCACATTAAACAGTTCTACATGTGCACATTATGCACATCAAACGTTCACACGTAGCTGAGCATTACAAGAGTTTACCATTCCTGAGTTCAGCTCCATCAATGGTCCACCCTTATGTCACCACGCCTAGGATGTAAGTTCACAACCTTTACCTCGGCCGAACGCAATTTAACCAAAAGTAAATGAACACCGATATAGCCTTGTGACGCAGTCGAAGTTACAATTGTTCAACTCAAATAGTGCATTGCTACTCAAACTTGGAAGGGGTAATATAATAATCATCAACCATATATCAACCATCCCTTACAATGAAAGGATGTCACGCGGTCATGTACAAGCAAACAAATCATTTCATACATGTAGCTTTCATAATCTTCATGTGTTTACACCATAAAACTTAGCTATCAAATATTTAGTCACTTTCGTTATGAAACATTATTTTCATAACTTCTTGAACATGTAATATTATCATTTATATTCAACAAATGAGCTTTACTTATGTAACTTAACAAACATGTTCGAAATCATGTTCTAACCATGTCTAGTTTAATATAATTCCATAATTCACTTGTATTAGAACCTATTTCATGTCTTCTATAATCTTTAATATGTTAAACATGTTTAGATTCACTTATTAACAAGTTTCTAACAAGTATTCAAAAGTTTGACAAAGAATTCATACTAAAAGAATTATGCTAGCATAACATACATCCATATTCATGTCTTGAAAGTCCATTAAAAACCTTTAACTATATTACCTTAAAGAAGAGATGAAAGCACTATGTTTTTAGAATTTAAATCCCTTGAAAAGACTCTTCAAAATGCGTTCAAAACACTGCTCACAGAAAGTTTTCAAATTAACTGCTTAAGGCTCCTTATAAAAAAAAACAAGCTCTACTTCTAGATTTTGTAAGGTTTTTTTTGTTGTTTTTCTTACAATTTTCTCTCAAAAACATGGTAAGAGGATTTAAGCATGTCAATTAGGTCTTTTTAACTCAAATTAGAAGCAAGTAAAAGGTGTCAAGTGGAGGTAAATAGGTGGAGAAGTCGAGCACGACGAGACCCTAAGCACGAGGTGGCAAGATAAGGTTGTGCCACCTAGCAAAAATTACAAGGCTCAAAGCATGACGAGGCTCAAAGCACGACGTGTCACGATAGTATGTTGACACATCACAAGCACGAGGTGGCACAAACTATGAAAAAGACACAAATAATTCCCAGACAGTTTGGTCAACCGATTACTCCCGGCTAGAGTTTTCACCAATTTTGTTTTTAAATCTTCTAAAAACACTTTTTTGTCATTCCAAGTGATCATTTAAAGTTTCTAAATATCAAATACGGTTGCATTAGTGTTCATACGTACATTTTTCCATTTCTAGCACTATGTGCACCTTCTTAGACAATTTACACAATTCAAGGTGTTTAACATTTAAACACATTATCATGCATTATTCATCATAATCATTTTTACATAAAGTGATGCATATAATCTTACTTAAGTAAGTAATCAAAGCATGTGATATGTTGGGTTCTCATGCGCTTGACTTCTTAAAAGAACTTGGTCCCCAAATTCATAACTAACTTAACAAATAGGTGCAGATAATCTTTTCGCATATCCTCCTCTTTTTCCCTCGTGGCTTCTTCCAGTTCATGATTTTGCCACAAAACTTTAACCAATGGAATGCTTTTGTTCCTCAAAACTTCACATCGAAAGCTAAGATCTGCATAGTAACTCTTTATATGACAAATCTGATTGGATTGATATTGGTTCAAGGCTTATTACATGAGATGGGTCAGAATTATATTTCCACAACATAGAAACATGGAACACATCTTGTACTCCTTCAAAAAATACAGGTAAGGCAACTCGGTATCCCAAATTCCCAACACATTCTAATATTCCTTAAAGGGCCAGTATATCTCAATGACAACTTGCCTTTCTTTCCAAATCACTTTGTCCCTTTGAATGATGACACCTTGAGAAATACAAAATCCCCCACTAAAAAATCCAAGTCTCTTTGTCTGTTATCAGCATAACTTTTCTTTTGGCTTTAAGCAGTCAAAATCTTTTGCCGAATTTCCTTAATCTTTTCAATGGTCTCTTGAACTATTTGTGGCCCAATTAAACTCATTTCTCTGACTTCACTCTTAGAAATTGGTGAGCGACACTGTCGTCCATATAGAACTTCATATGGTGCCATACTGATACTAGCCTAATAAATGTTATTATAAACAAATTCAATTAATACCAGATGATGATCTCAAACCTTTAAAATCTATCACACATGCATGAAGCATATCCTTCAATGTTTTAATAGTTCTCTCATATTGTCCATCAATTTGAGGTTGAAATAATGTGCAAAATTTCAAATTCGTACTTAGTGCACTTTGCAAACTTTTCCAGAAATGAGATGTAAATCTTGGATCTCTATCAGTTACAATACTTATTGGTATTTCGTGCAATCGAACTATTTCTTGTACATGCACTCGGGATAACTTATCCAATGAAAACGTCTTAAATACATGTAAGAAATGAGCAGATTTTGTTAATCTATCTACAATCACTCATACCGAATCATGCCCATCACGAGTCATTGGCAATCCTATAACAAAACCTAATGTTATATGGTCCCACTTCTATTCTGGTACCGTTAACGGCTTTAATCGACCCGTCAATCTTTGGTGTTTGGCTTTCACTTGCAGACATACAATATATCTTGAAACAAAGTTAGCTATTTCTCTTTTCATATTACTCCACCAGTAATTATATTTCAAACCCCGATACATTTTCGTTCCACCTGGATGCACTGTATACTTTGACTTATGGCCCTCTTTCAGCATTTCTCCTTTCAACTCTTCATTGTTAAGCACAACTATTCAGACTTTATACTGTAAAACACCATTAATATCCATAGAAAACTCATATTTTAAGGTTCTATCTTTATCCTTCACTTCTCAATGCAACTCCAAATCTCTTTCTTGTTCCTCCTGGATTCTTTATAATAACATTTGTTTCACTTGTTAATTTGCAGGAATAATTCCTGGCGCAATAATAGATAATTCCCATGAACAAGCTTGCTCAATCAACCCCACTTTTTTACCATTAAACTAGCAACTTGTACTTTCCTATTTAGTGCATCTGCAATAACATTGGGTTTACCTGAGTGATACTGAATCGTACAATGATAATCATTAAGTACTTCCATCCACCTTCTCTGTCTCATATTCAAATCTTGCTGAGAAAATAAGTATTTCAAACTCTTATGATCAATAAAAATTTCAAACTCAACCCATACAGATAATATGATACCCCAGAAAATATAAAAAATTAATCTAATCGCGAGTTTGATAAATTTATGGGAGATTATTTTACTAAGTGGCATTATGTTGGCGATAATCAAGTGTTAAGGAGCTAAATAAGGGGTTAGTGTGGCCTTGGGGGTCAAAATGTAATTTTAAAAAGTTAAGGGGCAAAAGTGTAATTTTGAAAAAATATGGTGAATGGGATGCATATTCTATTAGGTAGCGTCATTTTGATGATGAGTGGGTGCTAGGAAGTGAAAACCATCAAAATGAGGGGTTAGGGTGATTTTGGGGTCAAGTGCTAATTTTCCAAAGTTGAGGGGCCAAAGTGCAAATTTAAAAAATTTGCAAGAGGTGTCACGAATCTGGGGGAAAATAAGCCTGAAGTTGGCCACCTCCTAGTTGATGTTAAGCTGAATAAGTTAAACAAATAATAAAATAAAGAATGGATAAAGTTGAATAAGGGAATTATAAAAGAAAGTTTGTGGGGTGGAAAGTGGAATTAAGGGAAACTCGTGAATAGTAGCTGGGCATGAACAGTACCCGTGAAGAACACATAAATGGAGAAGAAAAACGGAGAAGAAAGGAAAGAAAAAGGGAGGAAAAAGAGAAGAAAGGAAGAAAGAAAAGAGGGAAGGGAGAAAGTAAGAACCTCAAATCCATTTGGGTATGATTGTGAACCCTAATTGCGAAAATATTGCGAGAATTGAATTGAAATATTGGTTGAATGAATATCGCATGTATGTATATATATATATATATATATATATATATATATATATATATATATATACATATACATATGGGTTTTGGATGTACATTTGCAATCGGGGATGGGGAAGAATTAAGATGATTCTAGTTGTTAAACGTAAATACGGGAGCTTAAAATGAAAGAGGAAGAGAAAGTAATCAAAATCCCATGATTTTGCATGATCCAGTGTGTGTGGGTGTTCATTTTTAGAAGTGTTCTTCAATTTGGTTCATGGGTTTGGATTTAATTGGTTTAATTGTGCAAAATTGATGTATGAAAATGAGTTTAGGGCATTAATGTAAAGTTTGTAATGCAATTAAGTGATTAAGGTGTGTAAAAGTGAGAGATTCATGCATGGGTGTGAGTGGTGTGCTTGATGTGTGACGGTCTGAAGGAGGAAGACGAGTGTGTGTGGCCAAGGTGTGTAAGTGTGTGTAGTGATATGAACAGTAGATATTTTTGTCGCTAAAAACAGGAAATTAAGTGAACAGTTTCTAATCTAAAATTTTAAAAATAGCTAGAGGCTGATTTAGCCAAAGTGCAAAACAGAGACCCTAGTTATTTTTAGGAGACCTGTATCGTGGAAACATTTCAGATTTTTCCAAGATCGGGAAGAGGGTGAACAGATCCTGGAAGTTTGGAACTTTATGGTGAAATTTAAAATATCAAACGAACGTGGTTTTGGGAAAAAAATTTACGAGGACTCTATAATAATTAGAAGTTCCATTTCCGAAGAGTTTGGGTCATTCCGAAGTCGTTAACTATTTTTTGGCCGAACAAGCTTTTAAGCGCTCGGTCCGGACACCGATTCGGGATTTTTGAGCGAAAATTTTGTAAAATACTTTTTGCTCAAGAATGAATTCAGAAGGCTTAAAATAGCGTTTTAAAGTGGTTTTGAGATTTTTATGGTGCCGGGAACCCTCAGGGGGCATTTTGGTAATTTGCCACATAGAAAGGGGTATTTTGGTAAATTTTTCGATAAAGTTTTTTCAAAGGACTTTTTAGTCCGAAAAGGGTTGTAAAACACCTAAAAGGTTATTTTGAAGCTGATTTGGGGCGTTGCGGTGATAGTGAACATCGAGGGCATTTTGGTAATTTATCGCCAGATGGGGTATTTTGGTAATTTTTTTTATAAAATGCCTTGAATGACTGTTGGTTTGGGAAGGGGTGTAAAACATCCTAAAAGTTGTTTTAAAGTAGTTTTGAGATGTTTGCTAGGGTGATGGCTGCTAGGGGTGTTTTGGTAATTTTCCCTTTAAAAATTTTCTGAGAGAATATTTGGTCTATAAAGGATGCAGTACATCTAAAAAGTAGTTTTGAATCGGTTTTGGAATGTTGGTGATGTAGCGGCCATCAGGGGGTATTTTGGTAATTTGCCATGTTGGTGCTAAATTTTTGAGAACGCATATAATTTAGCGTTCAGAGAGGTGGAAAGCGAGGAATAGTGGTAGTATGTCTAAAATGAGGGTTGTTATCGATAATAAGTCGATAAGGCTAGATTAAGGATCCAATTATCGGATCGAATTAACTAGCTATCGTAAGATGTTATGAACGGTTAAATGGGAATTGGTAGAATAAGGAGTGCGTATATGTTGAATAATGACTAACGAGCAGGATATGATTTGACTAGGTGATGTAGCTCGTTGCGATTAGAGATTGCGAGGTTCTTCGGCTATAAGCCAATCAAGTAAGGACAATGCGGTTCTATTATGCTAATTCATTGTTTCGATTAGCATACTATGTTGATGATGTTTATGTTGTTGAATTCTTGTTGCTATGATTGGTCACCGGTAGTTATTGTGACCGGTATACGCATATTTGAATTGTGCTGTTGAGGACTTAGGATAGAATAATTCCCTTAGTCCGCCTTGTTGATAAAATTTAATAAGGATGATGTGTGTCCTAATATGCTATGATTCAATTTGATTAGCATACCTAAAGTTGATGATGATGTTGCGTAGGGGTTATCGTGCGACTGTTGTGAGATGTCGCCGGTTATTGATAGCCGATATCTCTTCTCTCTGAGAACACCTTTGAGGACTTCTGGCAAACTTCTCCTGAGTCTGTCCTGTCGTTGATGATGATGTTGTTGCGGGTCGTTGCATGTTATTGTGAAATGTCGACACTTATTGGTAGTCGACATTTCTCTTATGTAAGAACGTTGTTGAGGGCTTGCGGTAATCTTTTCCCAAGTCTGCCCTGTTGATGATGTCACGTTGAACTCATGTTGTTGGGTTTGAACACCGGTTGATCTTCTGATCCGGTATTCCTTGTTGAGCTGTGTTGTTGAGGACATAAGGTGGAATAAATTTCCCCTTAGTCTGCCTCGTTGATGATGTCTTGTTACTTAGCTGAAACGTGGTTATTAGGGAAAGCACTCTAAATGAGTTTCCTGCTTGTTGACAGTGTCTCTTCTATTTACTTGAGACTGAGATGAACATTCCATAAGATGGGCATCAATATGTGGAGGATGGCTTGTGAAACATGATCACTGGCAAAGAGGATGTAGGGCACGCGAGTCGAGTCTGTCATGTCTGATCGAGTCTAGTCTGTCGTGTCTGAGTTGCATTGCATTTGATTTTCTTTTGATGTTAGTCACTTGTATTTCGTTGATATTTTTCTTTTCAATTTCCTATTTTAGTGTTCACTTGCATAGTCAGTCTGTCAGTCTTGTCCATGAGGAGGTGGCAATAATGCTATTCTGTTGGGCCTTAAAGCCGCTTAGTCTAAAGAAAGAAAAATTATCGTTTAACAATTATGCTAATGTCGAAAATTTATTGACTATTCTTGATTCATTGCTATCGTTGAGATGATTATTATTCCTCTGAGTCCTTTTAATCATTTATACACGATACTCCTCGTGTTGTCTTTACTGGGCGATTTGCGCTCATTCCTTATATTGTATTGTGCAGGCTATAAGGTTGATCAAGGAGAACCCTCTAGAAAAGAGAAGAGAAACAAGCTAGAAAAAGTTGAGCAAGGGGATAAGTTGTGTGAGGTAAGACCCGCTATAAATGGTGGGATAAAGATTGAGTTGCCAGATAGGTTGATAAGAGTCCTACGACTACAGTCGTATATTAGGTTGTAAACATTCATGTTGTTTAGAGACCTGAAAGTCTTCTGCTGTAGTATGATGTATGTTTGTAAGAAATTTTTTGTAAGGATGCATTTTGGAGCGTCTATTAATGATGTATGAGTATGAGGATTGAGGATGTAGTTGCTCTGTAATCAACACAAGGTTTTGAATGTGATTATGGTCGATAACTCAGCCCGGTGACGTCACCTGGGTTGAGGGTGTCGCAGATAATGCCTCCACTTATGCAATGCGAACAAAATCACTGCTAACTCGAGATCATGTGTTGGGTAATTTTGCTCAAAGCATTTCAGCTTTCGTGAATCATAAGCCACAACTTGCCATCTTACATCAATACACAACCTGTACACCATAAAATTCTTAGTTCCACTTAGCAAAGTCAAAATTGGAGCTGTAGTTAATTTCGTTTTTTAATTCCTTAAAACTCGGCTCACACTATCAGTCCACTGGTATGCCACTTCCTTCCAGGTTAATGTGGACAATGGTGCAGCTATCCTTAAAAAAATCTTGAACAAATCGGCAATAATACCCCTCCAATCCCAAGAAACTTCTAACTTATGCTACATTCTTTGGCGCTTACCAATTCAAAGCAGCTTCTATTTTAGACGGGTCAACAGTGCCCCCTGCCTCAGACACTATATGACCTAAGAAGGATACTTCTTTAACCAAAATTCACATTTACTGAACTTAGCATACAATTTCTTATCTTGTAGTACTTGCAGTATAATCCTCAAATGATGCTCATGCTCCTGTGTACTTTTTAATAGACCAAAATATCATCAATAAACTCCTTAAAAATTCGATGCATTAAGTCCATGTAGGTGCAGGAGTATTCGTCAATCCAAACGGCATGACAACAAATTCATAATGTCCATCCTTGTACGGAAAGCCGTCTTTGAGATATTTTTCCTCTCTTATCCTCAACTGATGGTATCTGGATCTTAAGTCCAACTTAGAAGATACCACTGCCCTTTGTAAATGATCAAACAAATCATCTATATGCAGTAGTGGATACTTATTTTTTATTGTTACTCTATTCAACTACTGGTAATCTATGCATAACCTCATTATACCATCTTTCTTTTTAACAAATAAAAGTGGGATCCTCAGGGTGATAAACTAAGTCGAATAAACCCCTTATCCAGTAATTCTTGTAACTGCAATTTTAACTCCCTCAATTAAGCCGGAGCCATCCTATACGGTGCTATAATAATCAGGGCTATTCCCGAAAACAATTCTATCACAAATTCCATTTCCCGCTTAGCCTATAATGTTGTTACGTTTTCACGTAATATATCCACAAATTCATTTACTACAGGTACATCTTCTATTTTAACCTTTTATTTCTGCTTATCCACCATTTAAGCTAAATACCCCATATAATTTATAGGGAGTAACTTCTCTGCTCGAATAGCTGAAATAATATTCTTATCCCCATCTTTTCTACCTTAGAACTTACATAATTTTTCACCAAGTGTAGTAAAACTCACAAACCTTATGAAAACAATCTAGTGATACCTGATTAGATGACAACCAATCCATCCCCAACAATATATCAAATCCTCTCATAGGCAAAGCAATCAAGTCAGCATATACCGTACGTTCACCCACAATCATTGTACAAAATTTATATATCAGACTAACTAGAGTACTTTCTCTTAGAGGAGTACTAAATGCCAACACATATGGTAGCAACTTAGGTTCTTAAGAAAAGTGCACTATATATGATGAAATGAATGAATGGGTAAAAACAGGATCAATTAGTACTCTAGCAACACATTGAAAAATAGTGATTGTACCTTCAATAACTCCGCTAGTATCCTGAACCTCTTATGACTCCAATGCATATCCTCGACCTTGCACTTTTGGCTTCTCAACAGTCCCTTATTGATCCCCTCTACCTTGATTATCTCGAGGCATAATTTGATTTCCAGAATAAGGGCAATTTCTCCCAATATATCCAGGCTGAGCACAGCTAATACAAACTCATCTTTCTACGACATTCATTCTCTATATGTCCTGTCCAATTACAGTATGTACATTGTTCTCCAATTCTTGCCTTCTTTGACGGTTGTGTGTTCAACATCTCAGTCTGATTTCTCCTTTCATTATTGTCACCTGAGGATGATGCTACAAAACTGGCTTGGCTATCAGTATAACCACTCATTTGATTACCTCGACCTCTTCCTTGACCATTTTCATGAAAATTACAATTCTTCCTTGTGATGCCCTTTGAAATTCCCCTGCTAATTATTTTCTTGACCCCTTCCATCAAGGTTCAAATTCCCACTGTTATGGTTTCCCTGTCCACCATATGATGGTACTCAAAATGGTTCTGTATTAACATTCTTTTGCTCTTTCAAATCATTCTCAATAGCCAATGCTCTATCAACAACTGCCACAAAAGTTTGTAACTGCAAAGGGATCAACTTATCCAAAAGATCCTTATTCAAACCTTTAACAAACTTTCTTACTCTTTTTTTTTTGTATCCACCAGATGCGGACAAAATCTGACTAAATCAGTAAATTGTGATTCATAAACTAATATCGACATGTTTCATTGTTCAAACTTTATAAAATTTGATTTTCTCTTCTCTTGGGTCACTGCTAGAATATACTTATAAGTGAACTCCTTTTAAAGTTTTCTCAAGTCGATGGGACTCTTTCCCACTTCCATTTCATGGATAACAATTTTCACTATCTTTCCGCCATTAGCCTCTAGCATAAAGTTAGTATACACCAATCTCTGAGAGTTCGAAATCCTAGCAGTATCAAGAATTTTTTTCGCTCTAGCCAACCATTTCTTTGCTATCATTGGATTGGGCTTCCAAAAAAAGGGGTTCTTTATCAATTTAATGAATTTATCAAGGGTAAGACCCCCATTACCCAACACCTTAGTAGTATTCAACATCTCCTAGGGTTGCTCGACTTGTTAAGCACCTCTAACATTACTTTGATTCGCTACTTCTTGCATATTTGTACTTACGAGGGGATTTTCACCCATTTGTCTCATTTGATCTAGGAGTATCTGACAAGCTTCCAGTAATTCACTATTAGTCTCATGATTGTTCTTTCCAGTGGAGTGCTCTTCTATATTTACCTGTGGGTTATGCCCACCCTGGCCTTCAGCATTAAACTCGGGATTATTCCTTCTTTGAGTTCCTTCATCAGCCATTTCTCTATTGTTTCCTTGATTTTGCGCTCCGTGCTTTTGCTCCGTTGTAGGCCTACACACACTACTCCGTATAAGTAACCCCACATAATATGCAATATTCAATAATCATTAACCACACAAGGTCTTAGAATCTTATCCCAGCCTTTAACTACACTCTAATACCACAACTGTAATGCCCTAACTTATGGTTATCTTAACCCGACTGGAGTATTACGACACAATAGCTAATTATATCATTCTAATAATACAACTCATTCTAACTTACTTGGTCATTAAACCATATCATACAACATTAAAGAGTTTACTGTTACAAAACATACCTAACATGCTCTTTGCCAGATATCAGAGTTGACATATTGTTCTATAAGTTCACAAAAATACAAATGTCCCCTTGCATGTCTTATCACCTTGCCTCACACCTTTTCCTTACCTTTTGAAGGACCGACTCCCCTTGATCTAAAATATTGTGGGCAAAAACCCGTCAAGCCATTGGCTCAATTAATTTAACTTTCAACTCAAAAATATTGATAATGCATGCTACTGCAATTCAATCACATTAAGTAATTCTACATATGCACATTACACATATCAAACGTTCACACTTATTTGAGCATTACAAGAGTTTAACATTTCAGAATTCAGCCTCATCAATAGTCTATCCTTATGTAACCAGGCCTGGGATGTAAGTTCACAACCTTTGCCTCGGCCAAAGGCAAAATAAATAAAAACAAATGAACACCGATACTGCCTTGGGTAGCAGTCGAAGTTATAATTATTCGGCTTTAACAATGCATCGCCTCAAACTTGAAAGGGTAACATAATAATTATCAACAATATATCAACCATCCCTTGCAATGAAAGGATGTAACACGCTCATATGCTAGCAAACAAATCATTTCATACATGTACTTGTCGTAATCTTCATATATTTACATCATAAAACTTAGCTATTTAAGATTTAGTCACTTACATCATCAAACACATCATCTTCATAACATCTTGAACATGCAATATTATCATTTATATTCAGCAAATGAGCTTTACTTATGTAACTTAACAAACATGTTCAAAATCATGTTTTAAACATGTCTAGTTTAACATAATTCCATAATTCACATGTATTAGAACCTATTTCATGTCTTCCATAATCTCCAATATGTTAAACATGTTTAGATTCACTTATTAACAAGTCTCTCTAACAAGTATTCAAAAGTTTGACAAATTGTTCATACTAAAAGAACTACACTAACATATATTCATATTCATGTCTTAAAAGCCCACTGAAAACCTTTAATTATATTACCTTAAAGAAGAGATGAAAGAACCAATTTTCAGAATTTAAACTCCTTCAAAAGACTCATCAAAACACGTTCAAAACATTATTTGAAGCTCACAGAAAGTTTCCAAATCAACCGCTTAAGGTTCCCCTTAAAAAACAAGCTTTAATTCTAGATTTTGTAAGGTTTTTGATTAATTTTCTTGTAATTTTCTCTCAAAAACGTGGTAAGAGGATTTAAGCATGTCAATTAAGTCTTTTTAACTCAAATTAGAAGCAAGTAAGAGGTGTCGAGTGGAGGTGAAGAGGTAGAGAAGTCAAGCACGAGGTGGCAAGACACGGTTGTGCTAACTAGCAAGCGGTACAAGGCTCAAAACACGTCAAGGCTTGAAGCTTGATGTGTCGCGATAGTATGTTGACACGTCATAAGCACGAGGTGACAGAATTCTGTGCAAAAAGCACAAATAATTTGCAGGCAATCCAGTCAACCGGTTACTCCCAGCTAGAGTTTTCACCATTTTTGTTTCTAACTCTTCTAAAAATACTTTTGGTCATTCCAAATGACCAGTTAAAGTTTTTTGAACATCAAATATGGTTGCATTAGTGCTCAGAACATACGATTTTTCATTTCTAGAACTTCGTTCACCTTCTTAGACAATTTACTCAATTTAAGGTGTTTAACATTTAAACATACATTTGAACATATTATCATGCATAGTTTATCATAATCATTTTCACATAAATTGATGCATCTAATCGTACTTAAATATGTAATGAAAGCATGTGAAATGTTGGGTTTTCACATCAAGTCTTCATTTTCGGACTCATACTGCCAATTAAACTTCGAACATTTTTTCTTGTTGTTCTTTTTTTTTCCCCTTCTACCCTGCGTCCTCTTTGCTCATTCCTAGCTCTTCTCTTGAGGTTATCTATTTCCTCAGCGGTTCTGGAGTGCTGATCTGCCAAGGTTGTGAACTATTTTGAAAATCCTTTTGTAATTCACTGAGAATACGGACCAAGTTTTCCATCTGTGCGAATTCTTCAGCCATGGAAGTTCTTGAGAGCTTTTCAGATGAGTCCCAATATTAACACGTTTAGCCTTAACTATGTAGAGGAAATTCTCAAATACTAATCACACATACCACATAGATCGACTTGGCTGGCTCATGCCCTAGTGGGTGCTGAGAGAAATTTTTTTTGGTCTTTGGGGTGTCTTTTCTCAAAAATTAAGGGGAGGACTGACTAACCATCCAGTTATTCCAGGTGAAAAATTGGTTGCTTGGTCAATACGATTTTATTTTTTGGAATTTTTATGGGGGAAAAGGTACTAATTAACCATCTAGCCATCTTGCATAAATCGGGCAGTTGGTCAGTTGGGTTAGGGTTTGTTTTTAGGAATTTTTTTGGAGAGTAAGGTTCTGACTAACCATCTAATCATCCAGATGGATTAACTGACCGGTTGGTTAGTGGGGTTAAGGTTTGTTTCTGAGAATTTTTTTTGTTTCTGGGAATTTTTTCTAGAGTGTAAGGTTCTGATTAACCGTCCAGTTATCCAGGTGGATTAACCGGCCAGTTGGTCTATTGGGTTAAGGCTTGTTTCTGAAAAAAATTTCTAGATGGTAAAGTTCTGACTAACTGTCAACTTATCCTAATGGAAAAACTAGTCGATTAGTCAGTGGGGTTAGGGTTTGTTTCTGAGAATTTTTTCAGGAGGGTAATGTTCTGACTAACCATCTGATTATCCTAGTGGATTAACTGATCGGTTGGTCAGTAGGGTGGACCAGGGTGTAAACTAACCACATTCGAATTCTTTCAAGCAATGCACCTACTAACGAATTATCCAGTTGGGAGCATGGTTAACCGACTAGTTAGTCGAAGTCTCCCCTTTTTTGCAAAATTACCAATAGCTTACAGAATGTTGGTTGGTTTCCCTACCAATATGCCGTAAGCCAATACGGGTATTCTCCCAATAAAGTGCAGAACACTGAACGGTCTGAGTGTGTGGTTTCTCTCATAATGTCAGTGTAAAGGTCACTCCAAGAAGACCAGAAGGTTTCTTTAGTACGAGGTCGTGGGATTGAAGGTATAATTGAAAGATCGCCATGAGATTGGGAGGTCCAAGGGCTTCAGCAATTGCCCTCGAGTGGGTAGTCGGGGTAAGACGTGCGCATGTGTGAAGTACGAAAATAAGAGCACAAGTATCACAGTTATCATATTGTATATGCCACACAATACAAAGAAAATACAATAAGGCCAAAAGAATATTAAAATTGTTTCAAGTATAGTCTTTTTATTTGTTCCCAGATAAGTCGCCATTGTAGCGAACCGCCTTGGAAAATCCCCTCTGCCAAAAGAGGAGTTTAAGAGTCGTCATCTTCTATTAAAAGAAAATAGAGAAAATAAGAAAAATATTAAAATGGCTCTAAAATGTTCAAAAGAACGACTGGTCTATCAAAAACCAGGAGATGGATCTAGGGACTAAGTTACAGAGTGGGAAGGTGTTAAGCACATGCCATGCCTCTTCTGTCTCTACTTCATTTTTATTGACTTTTGGCTTTACAAACATGTAACATGCAAAATACGATAAAACTAACCCTAATTTTATGTTTTTAGCTTGAACTCGATATCAAGGGTTGAATTGCCTTCGTATCCAGTCAGACTAACTGGAATCAAAACTGTCGTAGCTTGACTTTGGTCCTACGAAAAGTAATCTACATTTCGGTCTTAGACTTTGATTGAGAAATGTAAAAGACTCTTTTTGATTTTGGGATAAAAATGTGTCTACGAGAATGGGAGATAACTAAATGACTTTTTAAACTAAAAAGCTATTAAAATTACTTATATGGATTAAATCCAAAAAAGCCTTAAAGTTATAGTGGAGATGCTATGGGAGCTTCATCAAGTCTAATGTCAAAGAGTAACAAAGAATGCATAGGCTAAGTTACTTTCAATTATGATTGAATTTTACTATTCTGTAACTAATGTTGGCTTGATGCTTCAAATTGATGACTATGGCCTAAAAAGATCTTAGGACACCTTGTGCCCATGTGAGTTCATAACCATTCACACCAGTGTGGTTCTTGAAAATAAGTGAACTTTGGAAGATACTCAGATTTTCTCAAAAATATTTTTGGGGCTAACTTTTTATATTTAATAAACCTTTCATTATCTTTTCAATGCAAAAGATGACACTTCAATCCGATTTTTTTTCTAGAGAAAGTTATGCCCAAAATAAGAAAGGGGGTTCCATGTGACAGTCAATAAGGCTAATTCAGTTGACTGCATTTGTGAAAATTGAGCTCCAAAAGCTACTTTCGAACAATAATTTCAATGGCTACTTTTGAGCAATAATGTCCAATGGCTAGTCTACAAGAAAACAGTCGACTGTAATGGTAATACAGTCAACTGTAGTAGCCATTTAATACCTATTACGGCTAGATTTCATTTGCTCCCCATATAAATGAGTTCGGGCTTTATCGTACACCATGAAAATCACATTCTAAGCCTCTATTCATTAAAGAAACATTAAGGCTGATAGATTAAAATTTTTTTGTTCATCTTCATGATTTTACATCATTAAAGAGAGCAACTTTGTGAGCAATTCTTTGAATGAGAGTGAGCATTCTTCGAATAATCAATTCTCTCATCTCTCTATTGTACTAGAGCTTCATTTGTACTCATTTCCTCTTAAGAGGGTTTCTTTGACATAATTGATCTTGTAACAGTATTGTGATCAATTCTTCGGTTTGTTAAGTCTTAGGTGAGCTTTGTGGATTCAAGACTTGTGCTTGGTGTGGGGATATCACCAAGTGTTTTAAGGGTTTTGATCTTGATCAGGAAAAATATTATTGCTAAAGTATTTTAGTGCTCTTGCAAGGGACTTCCTTGAAAAAATGAATTAGGCTTTAGGTCGTGGTGAGCATCAAACCGTAAACCTATCCGAACCGCTCAAACTGACCAAACCGAACCAATCCAATCCGAACCATTCAAAGATCTTAATGGTTTGGTTTCACATTTCTCAAACCGACCTTGGTTCAGTTTGGTTCACGGTTCACATTCTCTAAACTGATTCCAAACCGAACCGACCTATGATATGTTACTCTACTTTTAATAACATTCATTGACAATTCCACATATACGGTAGTAAGCAAATCCATAAATACAAATCTTGAAAGTTATAAGAAAAGAAAATAACGAGAACACTTATAACACAAAAATTTCGTGACCAATAAATGTTCTATATTTACTCATCATTTTTCATACATCAAGGAGCACTTACATATCGAACGTAATAAGATTATACGCAATTTATAAAACATATAACTTTAATTTTTAATCACTGTTAGATCCAATTATAGTTTACAAATGAACGGCGTTTTTAAGTGAGCGCAAAACCGATCCAAACCGAACCGTCTAAACTGATGGTGTTTGGTTTGGTTCGGTTCACAGTTTTTCAAAACGAGGGGTAATGGTTTGGTTTGCGGTTTGACCCCCAAACCGAACCGTGCTCACCCCTAGTTTTAGGGTAGTTCAAACCCAACCATTTAAATCTCTTTGTCAAGTATCTCTAACTCAATCTCTTTATTTATTTCTCTATGAAGTACTACTTGGTTTGATTAAGATTCATGATTTTGATTATTTGAAAATCTCAATTAATCCTTGAAAACCCTATTCACACCCCCCCCCCCTCTAGAGGTTGTTATATTGGTTTTAATTACCTCTGGACGTAGCTTGTTAGGAAGACTTCGAAACACTTCGAATGATCTACGATGCAAAGATTGCATAGACTTTTTACAGTGAATATGGATGGCTAAAATTCTCAAAAGAACTAGTGTATCACTTCAAGGAGAAACGGTACGCAAGCTCTAAAGAGAATAAGCTTCTAAACCCCTAAAAATGATGGCCAATGGCTCTATTTATAGATATCTGTATTGAAAAATATGATAAGATTAACTATGCCAAATTGCAAGACCGGAGATAAGTCAGAATATTGGATAAATTATAGATTAACAAAAGTCAATTAACCGACCGACTAGTAGAAAACCGGTCGGTTCATCCCATAATTTAAAAATGATTTTTTCAGAATTTCAAGAGGCATTATCTGAGCCTAACTTCAGTAATCATTTCTGATTTTACAGATGGGATGTGCAGATTTGAGATTTATCGCCTGTAACTATATAAATTATTGGTTTAATCTTTGCATCAAGAATAATTTACAGATTATTTTCCTAAATTATCTAGATAAACTAAAATAAATAATATATACATTGGACTGGACTAACATAATTAGACCGAGCTGGATCAATTTTCTAACTGGACTACTGGACAAGACCGAACTATTGGTCTGGACAAGACCACAGGACTTAGACACTTAAATTGGACTGGACTCAATTAAACAATTAAGTCACATTACTAGTTTGAGTCCCCAATCTTAGTTAGATTATAATTATTTTTTTAACTTTGAACACACTTCAATTTGAATGAAATGTTATATTTGTGCTGCATTTGTTGTTAAAATAAAATAAAATAAAACATGTTTTCAAATTTTTGGGATCAAGCATGCTTAAAGAGGTATTAACCGTTAACCAATGGAAAAATGGTAAATTATTGATATGGCATATTGCATTTGAAGTTTAACCAAATATGTATAATGTGTAAATTGTGATTATATGTTTGGTTACTACTTGCTTAATTAATTCTATAGATTTAATTGTATAATTATGATCCACATGTTAATTGCTTGGTTGCTAGTTATATGGGTGCTTATACGATTTGAATGCATTTGAAATATGTTCAGTGTACCTCGTATGCGTATTTTCATATTTGGAAAATAAGAGTTTAATTGGATCACATGCTATCTATAAACGGTTTGTACATGCTAATATGTTTTGTCTCGAAATATGATTACTTGGGTTTGTCTGATTTGATATTATAATTATGCATGCATATGAGTTTGTGTGAGTGAGTGCTCGGAAATAGCGCTGGGGGATGAAGGGTGGCAAATCGGGTTATATGGTAATAGGATATATGTTGAGTTTACTCAGCAGGTCGACCTCCCGGGGGTATATGTTGCATGTGACGTGTACTGACACCACTTTGGGGTTTATGTTAGTGTCTTTGTGAGGTCTACGCTTTGATCAGTTACGGACTGGGTTTGATCATCTCAGACTTTAAACGATTGGTCTAACACCTCACAGAGGGAAGGATGGTAGGTGAGCCAGTATATGATATGTGGTTAACGATGGTTGGGGAAACGATGGCTATGTCTGGTGTATCGTACATCGGCATTGTCCAGTATGATTTGTGATATGATTTGTCTCACTCACCAAATGAATATATGCCACGCATAAGGGCATGTTAACTTATGACTCTACGCAGTGCTAGATTTATGATTATGATTGCTGATATTGATTGTTGATGTCAATTATGAATCCTCAGTTGTTGTGGGATAGTTCAGGATAAATGGTTGATCAACTTGTAATAGTAACTTGTTAGTTTACTTATGTCATGTTCAGGATATGTTATACATTATAGATATGGTAATTATGTATTCTTAAAAAGTTGGGATCTAATAGGTGACATGTGATACACATGTATCGTCTGCATTTGTCTATGATGTGATTGAATGCTGCGTGTTGATAAATGTATAGGAATCCTACTTAATTGGTGAAACTCACTCCTTTTCCTTGTCGACACCTTTCAGTGTGGGTAGTTGACAGGTTCTCGTCAGTGGAGCAATAGATTGGATATTGGTGGTACTTTCAATATATAGGATATGAAGCGTATTTGATTTGTATAAGTTTATCTAGAGAAAGGCATTTGATTATGTTGTTTAAGTATGAAATACTACCGATTAAGAAGTACGCTTGAGCGAGACATATGGATTTGTCACTTCCACATATATTTGAAGAATACTAGTAATGTTTTGCTTACTTTTGAGGTTGACTCGCTAATGATGTGTTCAATCGGTCAGGCCCATTTCGGGGCATGACAACTAGGCCTAAACTTAATAATAAACTATAATTAATAATAAATCTCACTTATTTATTTATTAAATAATAACTACAAAAATTGGGTGTCTACAGCTACCCTAGTCTTCACAAATCGGGAGACTTTAGTCCACCATTCTCTAAATAAATTGGAGGAGCCCCTACATCCCATGTTCGTAAGGATGGGTTGCAAAATCTTAGGGAACTGTTCAGTTCGTGCATGAAAAATGGCATGGATAGGCCCCACTTTGCGTTGGGATAGTTTGTGTATGAACAAAGGTGAAATATTGTGTGTAATGAGAGGAAATTCATGAAAAACATACCTCTTCCATGAAAAATGCTTGCTTAGGTGGACTCTTTGATCCGAAGTCAACAAGGAATGGTTATCCGATTAATTTGTTGGCTAGAATCGAGAAATCTTATCAATTTGTGAGCCTCCTTTGTGTCCTCTCCTTGTTCGAATAAACTCCGCGATTTTTAGATTGAGTTTAAAGTGTTAAAGAAACCGTAAATATCAGACACAAAAACTGAATAGGTTAATTAACCGACTGATTATCCCTTTAAATTGGTCAAAGCGGCTGACTAACCTGTCAGTTTTTTACTCAAAATTTCAAAATTTTCTACCCTCAGTTTTTCGACCCTAATAAAATAAAATAATTTGGCATCCTTGTCTGAAATGCTTGCTTATATACTTGTTTGCTTGCGTTACCTATCTTTTTAAAAGTTTGTGTGTTTTGCCTGCTTGTACATTTCACATGATACCCCATTTATTCTACCTAGGGCATTTTATCTAACATATATGTGCTTGCATGCTTGCCTATGCACATTCGCTATTTTCATCCTTGGATTGTTTTGCAATCCAAATTTTCGAATATGATGCTCAGTTTAGTGATTTTTGTGTGGTGTAAGGCCAGTGCAAATCCCACATTTGTTGCTAGAAGCAACATTTTCTTTACATCAATCTATGAATTATATATTGATACATTCAGCACTTAACAACTAGTTGCCTTTACGACATTATTGGCTCCTTTACAAAATTCTCTTGTATCTAAGCAATCAACCACTTTGAGGATTGTTGGCTCTAACTCTTAGATATAAGTTTGGTTTCGACTAAGCGACTAGCCGTTGTTACGTGTTGTTGGCTTTGACTTTTAGTCAACCTCAACATTGTCCATCGACCCTTTCAAATCGACTTGGGAGCTCTAGCAACGGCCAAAGTTATTTTCATCTTGTCTATCGACTCTTTCAAATTGATTTGGGGGATTGGGCAACAAAGAAAATTCCTTTTTTTTCCTGTATATCTAGATGAGCCTTTTAAATTGATTTAGGTCTTCGGCAATAACCAAATTTATTTTCATTTTGTCAGTTGACCATTTGAAATAGATTTGGGGAATCCGATAATAGGCGTGATTTTGTTTTGTATATCTAGATAACCCTTTCAAATCAATTTGGGGGCTCCGACATCTAGATATGGGTTTTGTCTATAGACCCTTTCAAATCGATTTGGGGGCTCCGACATCTAGATATGTGATGTATTTTCGACAACCAATTGTTGTTACTGTTAGCTCTGGCTTTGAATAATATCCATGTATCTTGTCAAACTATGTTGGTCTGATTCCTCCTTTGGGGATACTTAGGAAGCCCTATAAAGGTGGGACCTCATATCTGCGTTACAGTTCTCGAGTTTGTTTTGAGTCTTATGGTCTTTTCCATATCCTCTTACAATAATATGTTTTTTTGTGATGTTCGCCCGTACATGAGCTCCTCGTCTCGGGTTCTACAGACATCCAATTTTTTAAGTTATTTTTAATCAAGTAAATATTCTTTATAAATAATTAGAGTGTATTATTTACGCCTAGTAACATGACTTAATTAATTTGCTCCAATCCAATGGTCAAAGTCCTAATCCCAGTCGATTAGTCCAGTTTAGGGGTCCAGTTCAGTCCAATCTAGTGTCTAGGTACTTAGTTTATTTTATTATTTTGTTTGTCCAGATAATTTAGGAAAATATTATGTAAATTATTCCTGATGCAAAGATTAAATCCTTAATTTATATGGTTAAAAATGATTAATCTCGAGTCTGGTACATCACATCTACAAATCAGAGATAATTATCGAAATGGGGGTCAAATAATGTCTCAAAATTTGGAATAGTCATTTTTAAATTATGTGATGAACCGGCCGATTTTTGAATAACCAGCCAGTTAGTTGACTTTTCTCAATCTGTGATTTTTATCTAATATTCAAACTTATCTCTAACTTGCGGAATGGAGTAGTCAATCTTATTACCA
Organism: Escallonia herrerae; assembly: GCA_033070095.1. Lineage (NCBI taxonomy): Eukaryota > Viridiplantae > Streptophyta > Magnoliopsida > Escalloniales > Escalloniaceae > Escallonia > Escallonia herrerae. The sequence continues at coordinate 235,588 of JAVXUP010000013.1, forward strand.
CCAGCCAAAAATAAGGAATAGCAAGGCATAAGAGCAGTAAGGCTTTGTCAGACTCCTTTTGACCCAGAAATAAGGGGTTGTGGGCACCATCCTTTGCAAGTGGTTTGAAACAAAACCAATAAAATACAACAGATTTTGCGCCCTAGAGCTTTATAAATAGGGCCCTTGGCCTTCATTTTCAAGGTACATGGATCTGAAAAAGCTTCTTCTCTTTAGAGCTTGTGTACCATTTCTCCATGATGTGATACATTATCTCTTTCGATAATTTTTAGCCTTTCATACTCACTTTAAAAATCTTTTTAGTCTTTGTATCGTAGATTATTCAGAGATTGATGTCTTCCAGACAAGCGACTTCTCGAGATAATTTTTCCTAACTTTCTAGTTTAGAAAATCATATAGAATTGTTTCTCATTCCCGTGATCACATTTCAATTGTAGTTTAACTGTAGGACCGAAATGTAGATTATTTTCCATAGGATCAGAGTCGAACTACGATGGTTTTAATTCTGATTAGTTCGACCGGATACGTAGGCAATTCAACCCTTGATGTCGAGTTTAAGCAAAAAAAATCTAAAAAATAAACTTAGGGTTAGTTTATTACATTTTGCATGCTATGTGTTTTGAAGGTCAAAAAATTAAAAATGAAGTAGAAACCGAAAGAGTTTGACGGATGCCTAACATTTCCACTATATAACTTAGTCCCTGAACTTGTCTCCCCATTTTCGATAAACTACTTGTCTTTTTGAAAATTTTAGAATAATTCTTGATTTTTCTTATTTTTTATTTTTAAATTAAAATAAGACGACGACTCCTAAAATTACTTCTTAGGGATTTTTTTCAGGACAGTTCGCTAGAATTGTCATTGCCCAAATGTCTAGCCTACTATCATTAAAAATAATAGAGTAGGATAAGGCTACTAAAGTGCTACCAAAAGAAGGTGATAAGGAACTAAATGATTAAGGAAGTGTCGAGTAGTGTTTTAAATGGGCTAAAACAGCCTTATCGGGTTTCTGGGATACTCTTGCACCATCAAGCATCAAATATGAAAAAATACCTATAGAATCTTTTCTGATTTGAAAAGTAATTAATTTTTTTAAGGTAAAAAAAAAATTGATCAAACATTTTGGGACGAAAGGAGTATTCGTCTTGTATAGTAAAAGCAGGTTGTTTTAGATTCAACAATCTTATACGAGGGAACACCTACTGTTGCAAGGATACGAAGTTTAGGTTTGAAGTAGTGGTTTGATATTTTGTGTTTTTTTTCCTTATCATAGTTAATCATTGTTAAGATAAACATTCAACTGGATACTTGTCTCACTAATCAATTATTTTGTTTAAATGATAAATTTTTAGTGATAATTTAATCAATTATTTTGCTTAAATGATAAATTTTTAATAATAGTCTGAATCTATGAACAACAATAGGATATTAAACAACCAATGAATATTTTATCTCTGAAAGATCCTTGATAGATGTTCCTAGGAAAAGAGAGAGAATGTAATTACCTCGTCAAGCAGCTTTAAAACAGACTTCCCCTTTTTGTTAGTCTACTACTTTATCTTAGAAATATTTTGGGCTAATTACACCTATGTCCCTGAGGTTTGGGGGTAATTACACGCGAGGACACAAAGTTTCAAAATGTAACACTTATGTCCGTTGACAAACGGAACCCTAAAAATTCTAACGGTTTTAACAAAATGACTTCATTGCCCTTATGTTAGAAAGTTATTTTTAAAATGCCATTGTCTCTTTTTAGAAAAGAAAAACCCTAAAAAAAATTTCTCTCTCTCTCTTCCCCCACCCTTTCCCCATCCACTTCGCCACCACCCACACCCCTGCCCTTCGCGGTCCCCTTAGCCCTCCCTCCCCCGGTCACCCCTCACCCCCCGGTCACCCCCATCCCCTAAATTGTTGAAGAATCTCCGAGACGGCGTCTCTTGCTTGATCTTTATCGGCTTCGAAATCATCGCCATGAGGCAGGGGTGCGGGCTCGCCGTTGCCGGCAGCAAAAAGCAGGTGTGAAGATCAGCCCTTCGATGGACTGGAAATCGTGATGCCTCTCTTATCGCCGTTGGTGTCGCCCACCTCGCCCAATCGAACGGCCGAGAACAGATCTGGCAAGGATGAGAGCAAGAGGGAGATCTGTCTCGTTCGACTGAAACTCCTCCACCCCGTCAGCCCGAGCTCCGCCTGACTCCTCCACCCCATCAGCCCAGCTGGATAAGCACTAGCAGTTTTACGATTGGACATCAATCTCTCCGGTCGCATCTTGAAGATCGCGAGATGAAATCTCGTCGCATCTGTAACCTGGCAAAAATCGCGGCGATCATGAGGGAGGGGGCTGCCGATGTGGACTGAGATGAAGGAAGAGGCTTGGGCTGTTGGCAGCGTGGGGCGAAGAAGGGGGCTTGGGTTACCGGCGACATGGGTCGAAGGAGGGGACCGGGGTTGCCGGCGGCATGGGATTCAGATCTGAGACCAAATTAAGTTTCCCAACCCTAATTTGAAAATTAGGGTTTTAAAACCCTAATTTGAAGGTTTCAAACCCTAATTTGAAAATTAGGGTTGGATTTTGAAACCCTAACTTTTAAATCAGGATTTGGAATCCTCTTAATTTTAGGGTTTTAAAGAAAATTAGATTTTGAAACACTAATTTGGTATTAGGTTTAAAACCCTAATTTTGTAAATTAGAGTTTTTAATTTTTATACAGTGTATATGTAAATATGTGGTATAAGGGTAGTATTGACATTTAGAAAATACGCATGGATGACATCAGCCAAAAAATACACTTTTTGGATGGAACCCTGACGGATGGACACGACTGATACATTTGAAACACGTTTGGTCACGGAATGTTACACTTTAAAACTTTGTGTCCTCGCGTGTAATTACTCCCAAACCTCAGGGACATAGGTGTAATTAACCCAAATATTTTATACGGCTATAACGATGTACCTCCACTCCAAATCCATCCAACTATATCGCATCCCCATTGCCAGACACTGCCTCGCGCACTGACACACACAGGGTAATGGCGCTCTCCACACTAACAACCTTGACGCGAAAAGCCTTCAGCAGTCCCAGACTACCCACCACCACCACCTTCAAACCCTCTTCTTCTTCATCATCCGTGTCTTGTTCCTCTCTGAACCCAACTCCCACGCCCAAGAAGAGGCCGTTACTGGACCTGGGCATTGGGCTTTTAGCTGCCTCCGTGGTGGGTCTGGCCCCGCTCGAGGCCAGTGCCACCAGGGTGGAGTATTACGCCACCGTAGCAGAGCCCTCTTGTGAGTTCAAATTCGCACCTTCCGGCCTTGGCTACTGCGATGTTGCTCTTGGGTCCGGCCCAGAGGCTCCTTTCGCTCAGCTTATCAATGTGAGTTCGAAGCCCCATTCCAGATTGAAATTTACTAGAAGGGTCTCTAGGGAAAAAAATGTTGACCTTTAAGCGATGCAATTACGACAAGAGATTGTAGATTGAAAAAATCATCCCCGATAATTGATGGAATACCACAGTAATCTACTGATAATGCATTGTCACAAGTTGATTACTGTTAATAATCCTTGTTAAAATTCTAATTGAGGACAGACAAAATGGTGAAGATAGACAATTTTTCCTTGTAAATTCGTGTTTATGTTTTCTTTGTCTTTTTAATTCATGGCAAGCTCTTTAATGAATGTAAAGACATGCCATGTTTAGAAGTACTTGAGAACTTGAATTATGACACGGGCAGTTAATTCTGCTAAAAGATACTAAGCATTGGTACATCTTTGAGTAGCAGTTCTAAAGCCAAACCAATATATATGCATTGCAGATTTGAAACGAAGCCCAACTAGGTTATAAATCTCACCGCACGTTGTATAAGATACTCTATAAATGGATATTGAGAGGAAGCCGCTAGGAAATTACGTTTGATCAGTAACTCCCTAACTCTACTAGTCATGGTGGCTATTGTGACGGTTGTACTGTATTGTACTTTCGGATCACATTAGGTCATTGAACAAGCCCAAAAACCATGTTGGGGGAAAACGAGAAGTATTGAACTCGATATCCTACAAACTCCCTCAGATGTGACAGAAACAAACTTTTCTTCGGCTCTGTCTACCATTGAATAAGTTCAATCTCTAAACTTTGATAATCATATTTTTCCTCAGTAATAAAACCATGTACATTATGTTTAACATTCTTCGAGTCATTTCATCCCATGATGGCAATGGTAGTTAACATCACGTCTTCATTGGTTTTCTTGGTTTATATTGTGTCATAGTTGATTTATATTGTGTAATTTCATCTATACTTCCAAGATTGTGACACCTATTCTGCTTTATGTTCAACAGATCCATTACACTGCAAGGTTTGCTGATGGGCTAGTTTTTGACAGCAGTTATAAGCGTGCTAGGCCTCTGACTATGCGCATTGGTGTCGGCAAGGTAATAACTTGCTTGCTTCTTTCACTTAATTAACGCCATGCTCTCCCTTTAGCTTGCTCAGCTACTATTAATTAGATATTACATTGGCTCAGTCTAATCAAGTGCTAGTTCCCAACTATTATGGGTCTGCTAGATCAATCGTTTCTTCCTTTGCAAAGCATGCCCCGATGTTCTCTGCTCATTTATGTAGTTACTTTTGGTTGTTTACATCCAAGTACATTTGCTCATGCAGCTTCTGTCCGACTTGGACTTCTCCTTCTGGTCCATGTAGCATTCTCTGTGTTCTTTCCTTTTGATCCTGAATGTCATTTGAATCCTCCTCTTGATGTCAACCCCATTCTTATTCAGTTATTCAGATCTGTGCTCAAGTAATGAACGCCATGATACCCTTTATTTTTCGGGACTAGATATCAATTTACGAGATCAGTCGCTGCAATGCTGTGATGGATGTGTCAAAATCGCATCTCTTGAATACGGGACTTGGAACTTTGACGTAAACTTCAGAAATACTATTGTGCTCGGTGCTAAGTGGGGTTATGTAGTGGTGTGACGGATGCTACAAACTTTAAGCCCCTGAAGGTTCAATATCCTCTTGCCCTAATGGCTAGAACAAAGCTAGAAGCTGAAGAGCTGGTAGTGTTTAGTTGAATCTCCCAAAGGTGTTGCTATTCTGGATTTGCATTTCAAAAGGCTATTTTCTGTTAAGTGAATAGTTAGTAGCTGAATTGCTGATGGTTTCTTGAAATCCTGGCATATGCAGCTGGATTGAATGATCAAGCTCCTTAGGTCGAATTGTCTTCGAATGGTTCTCTGTGGTTGGTGTTTTTATGTTGTGAATTTCCCTGTGCATGATTTCAGTAATTGTTATCTTGATATAATTGGCTTTGGGTTCCAATGGCATGTACAATTTTCAAGTCCCTTAGCTGTGGCCCTGAAAGAGCTCTTAGCTTGTTTTCTTTGGTTTGTTCTAATCATATCTACCTACCAAAAGGAAAAAAGAAATGCTCTATGTTGCATAACTAGTGATAAGCCCTACCTCCAGTCTATCGCTGCCTCTTGTTGCGGCCTATGTTACATGGACTCGGTATGAGTCTCCAGGTCGGATATGTGTTCAATTGTCAGACTCGTCTAATTTCTAATTCACAAGACACAGGGACACTCCAAATTATTCACATATATTAAATACTTTTAATTATTGTTAAGGTAAAATGGTGTTTTATGTGACACAAATGGTTTTAAATGAGAACTTGTCTCATCTCAAACCAATTAAAGATTAAAAGAAACACTATAAGAGTGTGTTCATAGTGGCATATCCTATGAGATGTGTCGGACTCAGATCCCATACCCATGTCCAAAGGTCGAGTGTCCGACACGATACTTCAGGCTTTCTGAAGAGTATGTGTAAAATAGGTTGCCACATTAACTTGGCACAAGTCACTTCTTCTTATTGGAGCTCCCAAATGCTTAACTAAATACGTTCAACTATTAAAGCCATGGCATTGTTGTTTATCCATCCTTGTAGGGCCAATGCTCTCATCAACCTTAACATTTTCATTTCAGCTAGACTCATTTTTCGCAATTACATTGGCAGTCCATTATCATCAAGTGTTTGCGTAATTGATCATATATTGTTCTCTTGATTTCCAAGTTATCTTAAAGTTGATCACTTACACTTCATGCAGCATCACTCGTCTATTTTTATGTATTGAAAAATATTTTCGGTACATGTATCTTTATAGCTCAGCTCAACTCAGCAAAGTTTGCTTGCGATGGGCTATATGAATCCTGTTTCGCCAATATTCTCTGTCTAGGTCCATATATCCTTCATTCCCTCTAAAGATAATCCGCGCGTCTTGTTTCTTGCTTTATTATTTCTATTAATGTTAGATTATATGTGGTCTGTCTTCTTTCATTTGCAGTACCAATGATATTGATTGTTCGACTCTTTCTGACTAGCCAAAGTGTGAATTTTGCTGTAATTATACCATATAGAGAAGATAAAAAAGGAGTGTGCGGTAACTGCTGGTGTTCGTCTATAAATGCTATTCTATTGTCCTGTAAGTATCAATTCCTGCATTAATTATAGGTACTATGTGCCGGGAAACAGTCATCATCACGCCAGGTCTAATGATATCAGATAGTCTTTTAGAGTTCGGGACATTTGTCTTGTTCAAATAACTGTGCATATTGGTGTATCTATGAAGGCACAGGTTCATTAAGATCATCTCCCGGTTTAGGTAATTTGGTAAAGGGGCCAGAGTATCATGTGCCTCACACACCATTTAGATTAGAAAAATAGTCACATTAATGAGTTACGGGGCGCAGCGACCTTAGCATTGCCATACTTGTTCAACTGAAGGAAAATATTGGTAGATCTGGTGTAATTGAAACTTAGGTCGTCTTGTGGATGAGTGGCAGGATAGCTGAACTTCAAAAGGTAAGGATAGGAATTGATAAATGCCGGTCAAGATGTAAATAGCAGAATTAATTGGGCATAGATGTTGAACACAGGTGATGGTATGTAATGACTCCATAGATGATAAATGTATGATCTCAAATATCAACACAATGAAATGGTGGCGCAGAAGTGACAGACTTCCGACGGACTCAAATCTAAGAGAACAAATCTGTCTTACGGCTTCAATTAAGCCTAGATCTGCAGAAGGTTGGCTTCGCTTACATTTTGGGATGAAGTTTATCCCTTGATCTACTTCCACTTCTTAATAAACTGTAGACAGGGAGCTGATATGAACTATTGTAAATTTTTCATGTATACTTTCCTAGCAAATTACATTAACGTTGATCTATCTTTTGTTCAGGTAATCAAGGGATTGGATCAAGGGATTTATGGGGGTGAAGGGGTCCCTCCAATGCTAGTTGGTAATATCCTGAAAATGATAGATTATTATTTCTAGTTGCTTGTTCGGCATGTTTTCTTATGTGCCTGGCAATTTCCCTTGGGGTTCTTACGCAGGTGGAAAGCGCATGCTCCAAATTCCTCCAAAGTTGGCATATGGGCCTGAACCTGCTGGTTGCTTTTCAGGTGCCATTGTGATACAACTTGATACCTAAATGATTGACTCTCAGCATTTTCTGAACACAGCTCTGTGTAGGTCAAGAGTCAGCACTTAAAGAGAGAGCTTACACAAGACGGCTGTAGTCCGCTTTGCCCTGGACCTTAAATTACCTTAAGCTTGAAATCCAACTGACAAAATTAAGGCCATAATGATCGAGCCTATGTTTGGATAGCCATTTAATTGTTCTACATTTCGCGTTTTCAGAAAATCTGTATATTCTGATTTTTAAGTATATTGTTATCCCTTCTTGGAGCTCCAGAAAATCTGTATATTCAATATGTAACAGAAAATGGTTATCCAAACAATGTAGGAAATATGCCATCTTTTACCTCAAATGTCTGTGGAAATTGTGCCCTAGCAAGGTTATACATGTTTCATATACCTAGCGTGAATGAATGTCGTTGCACTTGTAATTGGTTTATGCTTGAGCTATATATAAAATGCCATGCCATAATGTCTGTTTCCGTCAATGATCTTTTGCAACAAGCTAGTATTTGAAACCTTCAGCCAATAGAAGCGTTGAGAGCATTCTAGAACTTGTGTTTTTCTGATGCAGTAGCACCAAATGAGTAGCACAGAATGTTTGAGTTACTGAAACTGAACTTTGATTTTTGTTTAGGTGACTGCAACATACCTGCAAATGCAACTCTAGTCTACAACATTAACTTTGTCGATATCTACAAGGGCAACAGAAAGTAAAAAAGTTCCGTTCATCTGATGAAGAAAACAAACACCAGAACCTGTGGAGCACAAACAAGTGAGTTCCTTGACTTGTTAGGCTCAAATTACTTGTCTCGATGTATAATGTTGGATTGACATCTACTGGCACCTCTTTTTGTGCACTTGCAATAAACACTTGGACCTCTTTATAAGTTAGTCTCGCTTTCATGGTTACATAGTGAACATGATCAGCATCAGAACCAGCCAAGTACCTGTTTTTAATGGATCAATCATTTGTACCCTACACTCTGTACATGTATCTTGTTCACATACTCAAACATGTGGGGCCCACACGTGGAAACACCAGGCCTACATATTCGTGTCTATGAACAGTAAAGGGGCATAGAGCGAGTGCTTCCCTTTTTTATTTGGAGGTCCGATAGTCATTCCTTGGATTTTGTCATTCTATCAAAGAATCGTCTCCATCAATTAAGCAGGTGACATGATTAACCCTGTTGGTAAGCTTTACCTGCTGATTGATGTGGGCGTGCGAAGCATGTCTGCAGGCCCAAGAGATCCAAACAGCTGGTTAAAGTAACGGCTTTGTGTTTAATTCTGGTTACTATTCAAGCCAACCTATTTGATACTTACAACCTATCAGGCCCAAGAAATCCCAAACACTAAAAGGTACGCTTCAGACTTCAGAGTACTGGACGAGGTCCCAGAATATGGAATTACAACCAAATAAAGGGCAGTAGAAAAGTAAACAATTGCGTCCCATATTTACATGGTTTGGCAGTTTCTTACGTCCTTGGCAGATGTGTTTAGTTGATTACTATACAGAATTCAACAATCACAACTTCTCACAACGGCACCCTCCAGATACTTGGCCGCCAGAAAGGGATTTTGCTCTTCCTTGCTAGCTCTGGTCTTTAAATCCCCTTTTAAGATTTCTAAATTTTCCTTCCTGTTTTTCTTTTCCTTTTGGATTATAGATCCGGGTCATCTGATATGCCATGGGAGTATCAGGCTCTCTTTTCTAGGTAAAGGGGTAAGCAGCGAGATTAAAATCAGATCTCTAAAATTGAAAAAGCCTCGGACCTTGTCAACAATTATAACCTTCTCCGATGGGTATGAATCTGTGTGTCTTGCGCTATCTAACATATCTCCGTCACGGTGATGCTTGCACCGCTCAAGAGGGTACTACTTTGACTAAACTGATTTTAGGTGGATCAAATTATTGTAGTGCATAACAAAGGGATCTAGAATTCTAGATGGAGCGATCTACTTGAAAGATCTATTATATTAGAATGCTCAACGCTCAGTCTCTTAGAACTTTTGTTTCTAGTTTAATGTATATATGAAAAAAGAGAGTTCTGGTTGCTGTTGCAAAATACTACACAGTATCAAGTAAAAGCAACTACTTTTAAGTACTTCACAGTATACTTATCATTGACTCAAGTTAGAACACTGATGTTGAGTATTTTCCGTATCTAGACTTGAAAATAACCAAGTTGATTTGCTTATTTAGGTATAGAGAACATATTTCTTTCCAGTGCATGTCAGAATCTGTGAAGTCTCTTGGCTGAAAATCGTTCCCTTTGCAAGAAAGACAACAATGCCTGCTGCTTCTGACTTCAGCTGGACTGCTTGTAACCAAGAATTGCTTCAACTTGTTAGGGTAATTGACCATCCTGCTTGTCTAAGGTAGTTGGATGTTTATATTTTTCACATAGCATGAAGTGTGAACTCATTACCTCCGGCTATTTCCATGTTGAATGCTGTCTAAACTTGATCTTGTTTTAACCTCCTTGAGTTTGTGCATCATGTGTATCTATAGTCTCATTTGTGCATCATGTCCATGTTTCCTGCATAGATTACCTTTTAGAAAGTACATATAGAGGTTCGGGGGGGCCTTTGCGTATATGGAACGCATCAATTTTTTTGGCTAACGTGCAACACCGATGAGCAACTGAGTAACTATGTGATTTTTCCAGGCATTCTGCACCTCTGTTGGGTTTATTGCTAAGAAATCTAGGGTTATGCTGTCGGCATTCTCAAACAGTTCCCCAAAAGGTTAAATTTAGAGTTTCGTACACTGAAAAGAATTCCTTTATCTTTTTTTGGCGGCCAGTAACAGCCTTTTGACCACAATAATGTCTAGGCTTCAGCATTGGTGGATTGCACATAGGTGAAGGTTGCCATTTTTTTCCTCCAAGTCTATCAACTATACAGCAATGTAATGTTGATGCTTTGAAGTCTATGAACTGTGATACCCAATACCTTACGTATTGTAAGGTATCAGAAAAGTTATGAGGTGGATTCTAAAGAAGATGGGCCTGCTTACCAAAAATATTGATCTAATTAAGGACACGCATGACGGAACAATTACTAGTGTGAGACCACTGATGGTATGACCATCGAATTTTCAATTATAAATGGACTTCACCAAGGATTAACTAACACCCATCGGTTGCACTAGTTGTAATGACGCATGCTAATTTCCAGCATACGGTTGTGTCATGTCTAATTCTATTGCGTATTTGATGTCTAACTGTTGTGTTTTTTGATGAGTTGTTGACCTACGTGTTATAAGATGCAAAATGTTGATTGTTTAAAGGATAATGACGCGCCTCTCACCCTTGGTCCCTTAAAGTTATCTTCCAACTTGATCTGGCTCACTATTAGCCAACTTTCTTTGAAATAGTGGGCCCCTCTGTTGTAAAGTGCTTGGTTCATAGTGAGTGGGATATTACTTTGGGAGAATAAGAGTGAATAATCATTGTTCTTGTTAGAACTTATAGTTTTTGAAGCATGATGTGATGGTTGATGAATAAATCTTCATCTATATGAATAAATCCACCTAGTTCCCTTTGTCCCCTTGCTCTCTACCGTGGCTTGTTGGAGATTCTCTACCACCAACTCCCCCTTGTAGACTGATTTTAAAATCTTAGATTTAAAAAGGTCCCATTTGATTTTGCATTATGGTTTTGACTTTTTACTTGACACTGAGATATTTTTTTCAAATTTTGAAAATTTCATAAATTTGCTCTTTATTTTGGTTTGGCCTCTGTATTCCCTCAAAAAGGGCGTCAGCTGGGGTTGAGGGTTGTGTTGCAAGAGGTCAATGGCATTGAACCGAATTGCAGGTTGTCTAGCAACGCTCATCTATGGTGGTTGGTTGGGGAATGGTGATGGCTTTTTATTGGTCCTCAATAGGGGTGATTGTCAAGGTGTTCTTTTTTTTTTGTTTCTCATTTTTGTTGGTATGCTGCGATATTGATCAAAATTGGTGATGAACAAGATAAGAAAAACAAATTCTCTATTGAGAAATCGAAATTGTGACAATTCGTACTGAGGTAGTGATGCAGGCCCATATCACCAAGGCATGTAGGCATGGGGATATTCGGAGGCAGTAGGGCCATGGGTTCCCTCGCTTGGATAGCTTACATTTCAGGTTGAGTTCCCCTGCAAATGTTTGCAGCAACTGGTATCACAGCTGCGTTATGCTCATTACAGTGTTGTATCCCAAAATTCACCCGTGTTGCGTCCACTCCAACAGTGGCCAACGTGCCTGAGGAGTCCTGGCACTGGTCAACATGCCTCAGGGGTCAGTAGCTCCCTTGCAGAGACGCAATACTTTTAAACAAAGATGAATTTGGCAGAGTCCCATGAGGATATTCTTGGGCTCATAAGGTGGTAAGTTCCCCCCACTTGAATTGGTTGCTTTTCAGTTGCGACCGTTGTTTGCATCCGGTGGAGAGATGTTGGCGGGATATAATTGTTGCAAAAGCGAGCTTTGTGTTATGTTTCTTTTTATGCTCTTTTTCTCTCTTTTTTTTCATATAATTTTTTTGTGGGCGACTATAGTTCATCATTGAGGAAAAGTAATCCGAGATAAACAAGAAATGTAACTGTGCCTTTCCTCTCTGGGCACCGAATAGAAGCATGCAGCGCATTGCTGCATATCCCCATTTGATTCCGTAAACAAGGAGAAAGGCAAAGGATCTGCAAAATAAGGAAGATACAACAGCTAGGAATATAAAGAATCTTGTTACCCGGTTCCATTGCTTTGGCAAAGGTGGTGTCTGTGGTGGTTGCAAAATATTAAGGAAAAAAAGAGGAGGCAAAATGGTAAAGAAGAAATTAGGTGGATGCGCACCTAAAGTGCTCGATGCTAGATGGTTTTCGCCTGCGCACAGTATAATTACTAATGTACATTTAGTTCGACGTTTCAAAGTGGGAGGAAGAAAATTTGCACCCAAGATTAGAATACATTTCTCCGAAGCATTTCTTAAATCTTGTCTTGCCGATTCCGTGACTTGTACCAAATGAAGACTGCCATCACTAGCTAAGGGGAAGTTACAGCTGTGTGCATAAAACGCACACCACAACATCATGCGTGAGGACATCTGAATAAAGTAAAGCTATTAGTAGCTCTCTCATACAATCTTTTCTACTTCTCTTCCATCAGCAAATGCAATCACCCAAGACCATTTTACAGCTCTCTTCCACTAAATCTACTTACAACAAAACCTACAAATACTCAATGTACCCTTGACAGTTGCTCACGTTTTGTTGGGTTCTCTCTTGTGATGGGGGTGAAAATGGAAAATAATTGGGAGATAGAAAGAGAGATGGGGGAAGCAAACAAAGACGTGCAGAAGGATGTGCAGAGGCTAGATGGATCAGGCTACATGATAGAGCAGGCATTTGGGTTATCATCACTGAACATGGTGGTATAGGGGTCCTCATATCTGATCACAGTGCCAGTACTTGGGTTCTCCACCTTTCTGACATAACCAGGAGGTGCCTTCTTGTCGTAAGCTTGAACAGCATAAGGCTGAGCTACTAGGTTATAGGGTACATAGGGCCATATCTCTGCCTTTTTCCCAGTTGACTTGGCCTTCTTCAACACTTTGTTTGCCTCCACATATCCCGTTACACTCACCTTCTGTTGCTTCCTGTTTATGTCCACAGACTTCACTCCTGCAGACACAACCACAATTCACCCCAGTTAATTGACCTCCATTATTTCAGCCAGCATGACAAGACAACATAAAATCCAAATATGTACGTGGGTACGTATGGAGTCGCAAATTCCAGGCTCTTGTTTACTTAATAACGTCTTCTTTGTTGTCAAAGGAGTGCATAGGGCAAGGATTAACCTATTTAGTTACAGACAATCTACAAAACTTGTAGGCCTCTCCCGCTCCTTTGCAGCGGAGAGGGTGTTTATACAGTTCTGCCCTATTGAAATCATTATGGAAGAACGTTAAAGTTGTGCCGAACTCACCCTAAATGGCGTATAAATGATGTATTTGTGCATTGTACATGTAGTCGGAAACTTGAATATGGAGATTACGTACCACTTAGTGAAGACATTGCTTTCTTGACTTTAAGCTCACACCCATCACAGTCCATCCTAACTTTGAGATCCACAGTCTGCAACTGCTTCCTCTTCTTCTTGTGATTATGGCCACTGCTCATCAAGTCTGAGATGTATTCCAAAGTTCCTCCCACACCCATGTTGCTTTTCTCTCTATGTCTAATTGACAATGGGGAACGTTAGAATTTGAAGATAAGTTGGTTCAGATATTGGAAGACAACCCAATGGGAATTCCTTGAGGAGTTTAGAAGGAGAGGGATGAGAACAAATGGCAGGTGAGAGTTGGACAAAAGCTAATCGGGCATGCAAGAAAGCTGTAAGGTCAGGTTAAGCAACCCTTTATATATATGTAGTTAATTTTTGAGCTGTCTAAGAACTTGCATGGAACCCTCTTCCCTCCAAGAATTGGATTCCTTCCTTGCCTTTCAACTCACAAAGGGAAAGGAAAAAGGCTTCTAACGCTGTTTCCCAAGTTACTTCTTCTACCTTCAGATATTTCTGCACAAAGACACGCTGCTTATATAGGCATTTCTCCGTCCAAGTAAAAGGTAGCGGCCCACCTAAACAGAAAGCTTTGGAGTTGGACATTTGACTTGAAACCCCAAATCAAACATGCAGTCTCCATATAACACACCCTTAAATTAATAAATTCTGAGGGTGCAAGCAATTAAGGGAGAGCAAAAGTGTGTCAGTGAAAGTTTGGGGCAAATGCCCAAAGAAAAGGTGTCGCGTTGAAAGGTTAAAAACATGGGGTGGCCCAATTTTGACATCAGAAAAATGAACTACCAATACCATACCAATATACCAATACCAATACCAATACCAATACCAATACCATACCAATAATAGAGAGAGTTGATGCCACGTTTCGAGCTGTGAGATGTGACACGTCAGGGAGGGGGAGTCATTGTCATTTATGTTGGCAAGGAATCAGGCGGTGGAGAGGACAGGAAGGAAAGCTGGCTTCCGCTCCAAAAGTGGGGTTGTTGATTACATTACAGTGGGGGTGTCGACTTGTGAGTTGTTTTTGGGGCCAAAGGCCGCGGCTTTGAAAGGGACTGAAGAACGAAGAAAGTCGTGAATATACTACATAATATGGAGTTAAACCAGGGACGCGTTCGGCTGCTTAACCACAGCTGGAACAGAGATGGTGCTCGTAGACTCATTATAGAATGTGTGCGTGATTATATTATGTAAGGCAAACCAGCAGCATTTTGAATAGGAAGCTTCCCACTTTCCCAGCACCCCCCCTCTCTCTCTCTCTCTCTGCCAAACTAATTTCACTGATCCAAAACGAGGTTACAGCTTGATATTAGAATAAATATCCGGGTTAAAACGGGACCTTTAGATCAGGGACTCGGCGTGACAGGATTCCGGAGAGCAGGAATAGATTACACGATATGTCTAAGGATTAGGTACGAAGCGGTGCAAATGTCCTGCTGAATAGTTTGTGGAGTTGGGATCATTGTTGCTTCTTGCACTTATGATTATCTTTTGTCATTGCCCTTGATACCTGTTTTAGCAAGCACCCTCTCTTTTTTTTTTATGTTACACCAACCTCTCCTTCCCACTTTGTTACGTTTTTGTTCTTTGGGTGTAAATGAATTTGCCCCTATATTGGACTATGGTGGGCTTATTGGCTTACTTTCACATTCTAGCAAAAGTTTGCATCTCAGTAAAAAAAAGTGCAAAATTAATCAAATTGCTTTTTTTTTTTATTTCTTTTCATGAAATGATGAGAATTGCAATTTATATGACCGTCGATTTGGAGATTCAAACTTGCAATATTTAGGTTATTCGTCAAGGAACTTTGTCACTTCTTTTATCCTTTGGAGTTAAATTAATTAAATTATTAAAAAATATCATCGTTGTATTCAGGGTATTTTTTTTTTTTTTTGGGTGTGGGGGAGGAGAGAGGGGTTTATTTGTTAAGGAGTAAATGCTTTGTCCGAATCTCTTTGAGGGTTTTGATGGGAACGATCATAAATGTAATAAAAAACAATGCTTGGTGCTGCAAGTCAAGAGACAATACTGTTCTCCGTACTTTCTGGATGCCCAGTTCATTATTCAGATTATCAATTGGAAATCATTAGACCTTTCAGAACTGCAATGCGGCTGTCTTATTCTGCTGATATTGAAACACCCAAACACCCCCCACGCCAATACCCCAGATACTAGCTTTTTTTTTCTTATTATTATTTGTATAGCCAGCGATGTAACCAGACAAGGGTCCATTGACTTATGTTACATATCAACGTTGGATTAAATACACGTAGGTATCCTAAAATTATCACAAAGTTTCATTTGAAAGTTTTAAAGTTTAATTTTTACACATAAATGCCTGTAATTCCAAATTTGTAAAAAGTAAGTACATTCGTCGAAATTCCTAAAAATCCATGCTTTTCTATCAGGAACAATTTTGGGTTCCCATATATTGGGTTTTAAAAACCGTGCAAAAATGGAGCCTTTAACTGCCAAAACCTTTTCATCTAACAAAAAATGGAGCCTTAACTACCGGCGACACCTATGGATGGCAATAGGGCGGGTCGGATGCGGATCTAATAAAATCCGAAACCGCCCCGCTAGTTATGAAATGTTGCCCCGCCCCGCCACCGGGTTCTATATATAAAATACCATAACCGATCCTATATGAATTTAGGAGACTCGTACCCGCCCCGCTCCGAACCGTTGTGCTTGGTTTGGCAAAAATATCACATTTTTTGAACATATATTACAAAAACTTCATCACAAAAAATAAACTACAAACTAATGTCTAAAAATCCTAAAGAATATATTAATGTCTAAACTACACACAATTGGTTAGTTTTTCCAAAATCGAAGAAGATGCAGTGGTTGTGTGGCCGGCGGTGGAGTCGAAGAAGATGCGGTGGCCTTCGGATCGATCTCAGATTCTCCGTGAGCGATGATCGGCGGTGGAGAAGACGCAACAGAGTCGCAGAGAAGAGAAGACGCGGCGTCGCAGCGGCGCCAGTGGCTCTTTGGAGTCTGCAGAAGAAGAGAGCGCCGAATGAGAGAGAGAGAGAGAGAGAGAGAGAGAGAGAGAGAGAGAGAGAGAGAGAGAGAGAGAGAGAGAGAGAATAGATGATCTAGGGTTTTGGTTTAGGTTTAGGACAAAAGCTTATATAAATTACACGATGGACGGCTAGGATTAACTATGTATAGGGTATGTATATCGGGGTGGGTACGGGTCGGATCACGGGGCAGGTTAGGCAGAATACTATACCCGATCCTAACCCGCTGCGGGTTTAAAAAAAATACCATACCCGCTCCGTGACCCGGTCAAAATCAACATAACCCTCTCCTATTAGATCAGAGCGGGTCGGAGATCCGCCGGTTGCGGATTTTATTGCCATCTCTAGCGACACCCTCTAGTAGCACACTCAAGCGACAACGCCTTTCAAATGCCTCTTGCAAACCATGTCGGCAATTTATCTTGTAACTGCCCACTCACGGCCAACACTGTCCGGCTACCACGTCGGCAACTGTCCCTACCATCGCTCCCCCATTACCACGGTCCACCGCCGACCAACATCATCCGACGACCAACACCACGACCAACATCGCTCCCCTATCACCACGATCCACCATCAACCAAAATCGTCCAGAGACCCCACCGGCAGTGGCCTTGCCACCGCTATCCCCATTACCACCACCACCCAAAACCTTACCTGCAAACCCACGACCATGACCATCAAAATTTCCTGCAATCCGGTTCTTTATTGTTCCACCGCCAGCGAGACCCTCCGACAATGACCACCTAACTGCTCAACACCCTCTGGCAAAGACCACACACTGTTAGCCGCCGGTTTGAATCCTACGCCAATTCCGTCTATTTTTTGCGATTTGCTTCGGCCTCCATTTTTCGCGATCTTCTTTGGCCAATCGAACTCCTGTGTATCTAAAGACCCACCTGAAACAAACTCACTCTCTCTCACCGTCTCTATGTCTCAAAATGAAATCCTTTGGAAACCCAAAATTGCCCCTAACGGAAAAAGCATTGATCGTTAGGAATTTGGACGGATGTACATACTTGTTGCAAATTTAGAGTTACTGGCCGTTATATGTAAAAATTAAACTTTGGGACCCTCAAGTGAGACTTTGTGATAGTTTCAGGGTACCTACATGTATTTAACGTTTTCTTGGCATTTCATGTTGTCAGATAGCTTTCTTTGTTGGATCCCCCACCAATTTCTTCGTCCACTTTGATATGCTAATAATGAAGTCATGGTTTCAGCGGCGGACCTTCTGCATGACTGGGGGGTGCCATGGCCACCCCAGTTTTTGGGACCTTCTTGCATGTGCTGACAAGAGAAAGAGCTCCAAGTGACAAATGGAAGTGTAAACAATCAAATAATATATGTTGTGAAAACATTTGCCAAATCTGAATTTTTACTCAAAAAGAGGTTAATTTTTTTTACCTGTATATGTATGTCTATTGCTTTGTCCTTGCCATTTTTTTTTAACTTTTAAAAAGATAAACCAAGTCACGAAAGTATACTCTCGTGCGTAGTGTCCTTGTTCTCGCTACATGATTCTCGTCTTGACTATTCTTTTTATTCTTATATTTTTGCCCATTCGTTGACTCATCATAAAATAGCAAATTTAGTTAGAGGCAATTAAATTTTTTTATCATTTTTTGGCCCCCCTAGATCAGATTTTATGGATCCGCCTCTGCATGGTTTGTTGGAACCACACACACACTCACACACACACACACACACACACACACAGAGAGAGATACCAATTCTTATATGGACGACACCACATATCTACAATCTACAACCAGCTCAATATGAGAGTCTAGGGCCGCATCAAGAGAGAAAGACACATACCAATTCTTATATGGACCACACTACATATCTACGATCTACAACCAGCTCTATATCAAAGTCTAGGTTCGCATCAAAATTTTATGAAATGAAAAACTTGACCGTAACTCGAGTCGTAAGAATAACTTGCTACCTCTCGTATTGTAACAATTGATGGTCACCAAATATATTTATTAAATTTTAGTTAGTAATGTTGAAAATTTGTTTCATAAAATCCTCACTCAAAATGTCATTAGCAGTATGTAGCAATAATTAATGAATGGTCAATATATGAATAGTTGGAGGCTATTACTCCGGTAGGTGCAGTCACAATTTTCCTCTTCAAAAATCTAATTCTTTCCATGAGCCGGCCTTGTATTCTCCTCATCGTTGTCAAAGCTAACAGTATGCAGGTAATTTACGTATAAGCCTAAAGGGCAAAAGTAAGATCAAACTTTCAGCACGAGTTCCAAAAGTTGGAAAGCATAGCACGATCTCCTCTCCAAAATTAAAAGGTTGAAGCTTTCGAGAATGGAGAGAAGTTGGCACCCTCTGATATTTTCTATGTTTTTCCTCATAGAAACCCAATAATTGTACTTGGACCTTTGTCACCTTGTCCTCACTCATGCATGCCATTGGCGTTGGCATCGCCTTTTTCTTTTCTTCCTTCCTCTTGTATGTGGCAAAATAGTCCAAAACTTTCCCAATCGCCCACCGAAAAATTTAAGGCCACTATGAGTTACTAGATTTGGTCGCCTTGGAAAGTGGAACCCTAAGCACATGAACATGTCAAGGACTGAAGAAGAAGACAAGTGTACGGGTTGCTTTCTCACTGGTTATTATTGTATTAGTTTGCCCGCAACAGATACTAATCATGGGGCTGGAATGGGTTGGTAATGGTCTAATTACTATTCAATAATAATAATTTTGTGACTCATTGCGTCCACTGACAAAGCAGAGCAATTCATATATTGCTTCAAGGAGACAAGATGATAATGTAATGTGGATAAGAGAGTTTTGCATCCGGGGATGGATGGTTGCCTTCGTGAATTCTGTGTAGTCTCGGGACTAGTTGTGTTACTCGTCTTCCCTGCTGGAGTACTGGCTGGTATTCCAACTTACGGATCACAAACGGGAGCTCAACAACAGGCAACGAGCAAATATTGCAGTTCTTCGACATTGGTCCGGGACCAATTAGGGTCACTGCAACAAGGGGCTAATGTGATAGAAGGACGAGTTAAGGAAAACAGAGAATTTTTCCTTCCGTTCAAAATTATTTGATCGTGTTTGACTTACACGTCTATTTAGAATTAAGTCATATTTTATGAAATGTTCATTTCACCCTAAGAGAGAGAGAGAGAGAGATGGGGGGAAGAAAATTGGTCAGAAGCGAATAAATGAGATGGTGGGGGATTAAATGTGGGGAAAGAAATAGAATAAAAAAAAGTGTAAAGACGGTAAAAATAAAAATAAAAATAAAAACATCTTTTTAGATTTGGAAAGTGATCCATTTTTGTTGGACGTAAGGAGCATTATACAAAATCTAACGGTTCTAGATGGTTAACATCAATACTTCGAAATCATACAATGTAATCTAAATAGTTATTTTTGGGCGTTGAAACTAACTTAAATCCATTAAAGATATTAGGTAATCTAATTTTCTAGTCGGCCTAACTAATTCAAGGACACTTGCATTCAATTTTTGTTTCGAACGCATGTAGAGTTGTTCTTTTAAGTCCTAAAACATTACCTGGAGGGGTGCAAATATATGGGTACTATGGTAATCAAAATAAAATTGTCAAATACCAAGTAAAACTTAGATGATAATGATTATCTTTTTTGAGTTCTTAACTGGGGAAATAATTCTAAGCAGGAACCAAAGGAACAAACAAGAATAAAATAAATGATAGCTAATGAAAAAGAAAAGTGAAAAATGCAAACCATAACAGGCAATTTGTTCATCCAGATCAACCTCTCTTGCCTACGCCCACGCCTAATGCTTCGCTCGAGCATTAAGACCTCACTGGTTTGCTAATCGTGTAGTCTCTACGGCAGAAAACCATGAAGCTATGTATAAACACTCCATTTTTATAGTCCTTTTCATTTATATATTTTTACTGGGCTTTGGTGGTAATTAAAGTTTGTTATTGATTATGGGTTTAGGCCTAATAATAATCTATTTAATTAAATCTAATAAGTGGTCCGATTCGGTCCAATTTGAGCCAAGTATAGTCCAGTCCAGTTAGAAGATTATGGTTGCTTAGACAATTCAAAAATATCTTGAGATTAATCATTGATAAATGCAAATCTCGTTGATTTAGATAAAATGTGGACATGATTTTCAATCTGTATTATCAAAGACACTTACCGAATTAGGGATAGATAATGTCCCAAAACTCGAGAAAAAATCTTAAAATATTAAGAGATGAACCAGCCAGTTTTTGACAAATCAGCCAGTTAGCTGACTTTTGTTCAATGTGTGATTTTAATCAAATATCTGACTCTATGAATCACTTCGGTTAACCTCAGGCCTCTATAAAAAGGGCCTTTTAGCTACAATTTAAAGAAGCTAGTTTCTCTATAACTCTTGTACCATCTCTTCCTGAGAGTGGTGCATCATTTTTAACGAGAGCTTTAGCATTTTCACATAATCTCTTCATATTACATCGTGGATTCATCTCAAGTTGGTTCTAAGTTTGCTTGCCATGTAACTTTATAGTGCTTTCTAGCTTAGTTTAGTCCAGAGAAGTCTAGAATATTTTTCCTCCCGTTGACCAAATTGCGGTCAACAAAACAAGCTTTAGAAAAGAGTATTTTTTTTTATATTCATGTCAAAGGCCAAAGTTTAGGTCGCCTCCCGTAGGGTCCAGTCGAACAGTGATGGTTTTGATCCCTATTTGTCTGACTGGGTAGGTAGATCACTTGACCCAAGTAGTCGAACTCAAACCAAAAATATAGAATAAGGAGTACGGTGTGTTTATGGCACCTTTGTGTTGTGTTAAAAGGCCAAAAGGTCATAAAAGTGCAGTAGAGACAGTCAGGATATGGCGGGTACCCAACACCTTTGTGACACCCTCAGCCCAAATGACATCACCAAAGTTGATATATCAATCTTGTCAACGTCACAACCTTTAATACAATAACAAGCTACTACGACTTTAAGAGCATAAAGGATCATCACAACACGTATTTACAAAAATTTTCCTTTAAAGTACATATCGTACTGCAGTGAAAACTGTACAACATAATAAAACTTAATGTTTACACAAAATTCACGTCATCGTGATGACATATCCCTCACAAACTTCAACATAATTTCTTTTTACCTTTGCCAGAGGGTTCTACTCGTTCAAACTTAGCACCTGAAAAACACATCAAATGCGGAATGAGTGCAAATCGCTCAGTAAGGATAATATGAGGAGGATAACACACAACCCTTTTGGAAATATCAGAGAATCGATTATGAATTCTTAACGAAGGCAATGAATTAAAAAAGGCCAAGAACATACATCTGTAATGACCCTGGTACATCACCTTTGTTCAAACTAAGCGGCTCAAACTCAACTGAACATCATCATTTCCATTTGGACAGACTCATGGACTATGCAAGTGTAATACCGGAGAAAACACTAACTCAAATTATCATCATGAGAATAACAAGACAAAAAATTCAGCAACATCAAATAAAATCAAATATAATGCATGCTTGACTCGACACAACAAACTCTAGCGCCCTTCATCCTTTTTGTTAGTTACTTCTTTCCACTGATCGCCAGTTACTTCACTTCATGGCCCTCCACTTATTGCCCTTTTGGTGATCGATAATTCCTTCAATTCTTCACCAAATCGAACATTGTTTCTTGTGTTTTATTCCTTTACATTTTCTCTAAAACTTCTCAGTTGAAAGAATCTCGAGATTCCCTCTGTACTTTCTGTAATTCACCCTCAAACAAATGTCCCTAATAAGCTTTCTCAAGCATGCCACCTCAACTTCCACTTTACTCCACATGCACACCCTCCGCCTCTTGAAAAAAAGAGGTGTCATTCCCCCTTGTTTGTGGTTGTCTTTGGCAACCACAAAATCAGACCAAGTTTTTTGTAATAATAATTAATTTTTTTTAAATAACAACAAGGATATTACATCCTCCCCTCGTTAAGAAAATTTTGCCTCAAAATTTAAGATAGCGTACCTTAATTCGCAAATAAGTGGGGGTATCTTTGCTGCATCAAAGCTTTAGGTTCCCAGGTGGCCTCTTCGACCGTATGTTTTTCCAAATCACCTTGACCATTTGTATACTACTTTAGAGCGAGGCACTTTCTCTTTTCTATCGACCACTTCCACAGGTACTTCTTGGTATGATAGATTGTTGTGAATCTCTACTAATTTTAGTCTTGTCATGTATGACGGATCTGGAACATACTTCCTTATCATAGATACATGGAACACATTGTGTAAATGTTCTAACTCTGGGGGTAGCTCAACTTTATATGCTACTGCTTCAATCCTTGACAAGATCTTGAATGGCCTGATGAATCTAGGACTTAATTTTCCTTTTCTTCTCAACTGCATAATTTCTTTCTACGACGACACCTTTAAAAATACGAGGTCACCTACCTTGAATTCCAACGCTCTCGGACTTTTATCGGCATAGCACTTCTGCCTACTCTATGAGGTACGAAGCCTGTCTTGTATAATTTTAACCTTATCTTCCATTTCCTTAATTAACTCGGTACGAGATAGTCGCATCTCTTCGACTACATCCCAACAAATTCATGTACGATACCTTCGACCATATAATGCTTCGTATGGGGCCATACCAATACTTATTCTGATAAAAATTGTTATACGAAAACTCAATTAAGATTAACTATTCATCCCAATTTCCTCCAAATTTTATGACACAAGCACTTAACAAAGCCTCTGAAATCTGGATTGTTCGTTCGGATTGCCCATCCATCAGTGGATGAAATGCCGTACTCATCCTCAGCCTAGTTCCCAACACCTCTTGAAAACTCTTCCAAAACCTTGAGGTAAACATTGTATCTCGATCAAATACAATGGTAATAGGCACACCAAATCGGCTAATTACCTCCTTGATATAGATTTGGGCTAGTCATTTTGTTGAGTACCCTTCTGTAAAAGTAACAAAATCGAGCTGTTTTGGTTAAACGATCTACTATCACCCAAAAAAATGTATTTTTATTGGATGTTTGGGGTAATCCAGATACAAAATCCATGGTAGTATGGTCCCACTTCCACTTAGCAATAACTAGTTGTCCAACCATCTTCCTATGATCAACTTTTACCTGCTGACTGGTCATGCATTTTGATACGAACTCCGATATTTCCTTTTTCATGCCCAGCCACCAGAAACTTTGTCATAAATCCCGATACATATTTGTCTCTCCTGATTGAATTGAGTACTTAGAGTTATGTGCGTCTCAAGATTTCCCTTCTTAATTCATCCTTAGGTGGAACATACACCCGATCTTCATATCTATAGATCTCTTTCCCATCACAATTGAAATATTATTTGTCGTTCTTTTTGAACCCCCTTTGAATCTTGAGTAACTTATCGTCTTGACTTTGGGCTTCTTTCATTCGATCAAGTAGCGTAAGTCCAATCTCCATCTGGAATAGGCTACTGCTCCCTTTTCCTCTCACTTGCTCATCAATTTCGAGCTTGTTCAGGTCGTCTACAATCGCCTTCTGTTAGGTGGTCATGGAAGCTAGATTCTCTATTTTTTTTCCTGCTCAAGGCATCAGCTACCTCATTTGCCTTCCCAGGGTGGTATAATATAGAGCAATCATAATCTATAAAAAGTTCCAACCACCTTCTCTGCCACATATTAAGTTCTTTCTGTGTGAAAAATATACTTTAGACTTTTATGATCTGTATAGATCTCACATGTAGCACCATATAGGTAATGTCTTTAAATTTTCAAGGCAAATACCACTGTTGCTAGCTCTAGGTCATCTGTTGGATAATTGCTCTCATGGTTTTTCAGCCGCCTTAATGCATAAATGATCACTTTCTCATTCTGCATAAGAATACACCTTAATCCCTCTCGTAATTCATCACTATATATCACAAACCCATCAGACCCAGATGGTACGGTGAGTACTGATGCAGTCACAAACTTCTCCTTTAGTTCTTGGAAGTTACGCTTACACTGTTCAATCCAATTAAACTTCACATTCTTTCGGGTCAGGCTGGTCAGCGGGTAGGCAATCTTAGAAAAGTAAATAAACCTTTGATAGTACCTTGCCAGTTCTAGAAAACTACGAACCTCATAAACGGATGTCAGAAGCTCTCAGTTCGACACTGCTTTAACTTTCCTAGGATCTACCGATATCCCTTCCCCTGTCACCACGCAACCCAAGAATTGCACCTTTTCAAGCCAAAACTCACACTTCCTAAATTTGGCATATAGTATGTGTTCTCTCAATATTTCTAAAACTTGCCTCAGATGTTGAACATGTTCTTCTTTGCACTTCGAGTATATCAGAATATCATCGATAAAAACGATAACACAACAATCGAGATATTCTCAAAAAACCTGATTCATCAAATCCATAAAGACTGTTGGGGCATTAGTCAACCCACAAAGCATCACCAAAAATTTATAGTGCCCATATATAGTCCTAAAGGTCGACTTAGTAATGTCGCTTTCCATCACCTTCAGTTGATGATATCCCGATCGAAGGTCAATCTTAGAGAATTATTTTGTGCCCTGCAACTGATCAAAAAGATCATCTATATGAGGCAAATATACTTATCCCTGACCGTCACCTTATTCAGCTCTCAGTAGTCGATGCACAGCCTCATAGACCCATCTTCTTCCTTACACCCATGGTGAGACACGGGGACGAATAAATTCTAGCTTTAATAGTTCTTCTAGTTGTACCTTCAGCTCACTCATCTCGGAAGGTGCCAACCTATAAGGTGTCTTAGATATGGGGCCAGTTCTGGGAACTAAATCAATACTGAACTTCACTTCCCAGTCTGGTGGTAGTCCTGAAAGATCTTCAAGAAAAACATATGAAAACTCGTTGACTACTGGTATTTGCTCTAGTTGTGGTTCATTAGCACGAACATCGTATATGTGTGCCAAATAGCCTCGGCACCGGCTACGAAGACACGACAAGCTCGTAAGGCAGATATTAGGTAAGGAGGCTTTACCATTATCTCCTTGTATGATAAGTTTAGGTCTATTAGACATTGACAACTTAATCAACTTACGACAACAATCTACATTAGCATGATGCGCAGCTAGCCAACCGTTCTGAGGATTGTGTCAAAGTTCCCCAGATCTAAGGGTATAAGATTAGCATGCAAGATTTGATCGGCTACTTGGATCGGGCATTCCTTATATATTTTAGTGGCTAGAAGGGAGTTGCCACTAAGTATATTCACCGCAAGTATGACATCAAGTGACTAGCAGGGCGTTGTCAACCTTTTCACAAATGCTAATGAAACAAAAGAATGGATAACACCCGAATCAAAACAATACAAGGGTTTTAAGAGAAAAGACAGGGAACTCATCTGTCACCACATCTTCAGACTTTGTAGCTTTCTTTAATTCCATAGCGTTAGCACAACCTACTACTCTCGGCCTAGAATTGTCAAATGGGCCGGGCTTGGGCAGGCCCAGCCCAAGCCCAAGCCCATCGGGCCTCCAAAAAACCGGGCCAGGGCCGCTGTCAAACGGGCCAAGCCGGGCCGAGCCAGAATGAGGGAAATCTGGGCCCAGTCCAAGCCCAGGCCCTAGGCCCAACATCTAGGGCCGGGCTTGGGCCGGGCCCGGGCCCAAATTTTTTTTATTCAAAATAACAAATACACCTTAGTTTAAAAAAAACTGAAAAGGCCATTTTTTGGGCCAAAAGAGGGCCGGGCCGGGCCAAATCCAGGCCATTTTAGGGCCAGGCCCGGGCCTGTTTCTCAAAAAGTTAGGACTGGCCCTGGCCCTGGCCCAAGCCCTAAGGGTTAGAGTCAGTCTGGGCCCAAAAAAGGGCCGGGCTGGGCCAGCCCGCGGGCTGCCCGGCCCATTTGACACCTCTATCTCGGCCTTCCTTTTATGGCTAGTGTCTTTTGCTGACGACACTCATTCGTGTTATGTCTGGGCTGTTGCACTCGTAACAAACTCACTGATTCAACATATGGTCATTCACTCTGTAGCCCTATTTTCCACACATAAAACAAGCTCTTGTTGCTCTTACACAGTTGGTGCCCTCATGCCTCATCCCACACCACCGACATTCTCGAGTTCCACTTATTTGCCTTGAACCTTGTCTAGATTTTCCTTCGTCAGTGCTCTTTCTAAATTTTCCTCCCTATCCCTGCCCTTGTATTGGCTTCTATTCCGCTTATTTCCATGTTCTCCTCTCTCTTCCCACATTTCTTGACTTTTCGCCTCCACCAACAATGCCTTCTCTACTGCCTCAACAGACGTTCAAAGTTGAAAGATTTTTCAATACTCTCCTCAAGGGTTGTCTCAAACCATCTTCAAAGCTTCTAGCCTTGCGAGCCTCCGTATTTACCTGGTGAGGAGCAAAGCATTCCAATTCATCAAATTCCTGGATGTACTCCACCACAGTCATGTCTTTTTGTTTCAATCCAAGAAAATCTGTTTCCAACCTATTTTGTACAATTAGAGGAAAATACTTTTCCTCAATAGCCGCTTAAATTGGCTCCACCTGACGTAGGTCCAATTTTTGTTCCTCTTTTCTCGCGTTTGTTTCTGCACGTCCCACCAATAAATTACCGCCCTTTGTAACATATGCGTAGCAAACACAACCTTTTGATGTTTTCCACAACCTATTATTTCAAACGCCTTTTCCATTTTCTTTAGCCAAGTAACCGCTTTTATTGGATCACTTCCTCCATGGAATTCGCTAAGTCGAGCATCCTAAAAATCTCAAAAGTTACATTCCTTCCTTTCTGCTACTTAAATTGTTGCATTAGCAACAACCGGTTGTGCTACAGGTGTTGCAACAACTTCCCATAGAAGTCCCACCGGTTCTCTTCTTAAGAGCTCTCTATTAATTTCTACCCTATTGTTGTTGTTGTTCCCCATGCTGGCGCATTCGGTGTTAGCCAAAGATGTTACAGTCTGGGGTGCCTCTTGCGAAGGATCTCTCTACTGTCTTCTTGGTATTAGAATCTCTTGATTTTGTAGATTACGTACCATTCTGTAAATAATATAACAAGTCTTATATTCACATATAACAAACGCAATTTCATAAAATAACAACATTAGTACAGCATAAATCCTATGCTACGATCAACATATGATGATAGATTGTGCACCTAGACATATAACATTTGACTTAAGCAAAACCATATTGCTCCTTGAACAATGCCACACTCCAGCAGTCTTCATCTAGTAACATCTTCCCCTCGTTACCGGACAAGGCTTTGCCCAGAGGGCATTCACAAACTACTTCTTGCATCTTTTGAACAACCCTCAAGCTAGCGTCCACCGTATCCTCATTCAACCTATTTGCCTTCTTCTTTTCTTTGAGACACTTTAGCTCCATTTTCTTTATCTCACTATCTGCTTTAACTTTTAAAGATTCTAACTGATTGAACAGTTCATCCCTCTCACCGGAGACCTTTATATATTTTTGTTTCCAAAAGTTCATGACCTTCTTTCTAGACCGCCCATTCGGTCCTTCTTCTTGCACTTCTACATCAACTCGATAAGGTTAATCATCCTCTAGTGTTCTACATCGAGGCCCTGTAAATTCATAACCACAGGCTCCTCGTCTAAATCCACTAAGTCCTCCTCGATTTCTTCTGGGTCTTCCTCACTGTTCATATCACGGTTCAACACATCCATCATATCATCTTCAATCCACCCTCCTATATTTGCTGGTGCACCTGCCATTTCCTGCAACAATGACCGAATGAAATTCTTATAAATCAATTATGCCATAATTGGTCCGACTTATACATCTCGGTCACCCCGTGACATTCTTCCTCCTAATCTCGTATCAAGACTTACACACCTTTCTAAACACCCCAACAGTGTACAGAATCACATAACCTAGGCTCTGATACCATATGTGACAACCCTAACCCAAGTGATGTCACCAGAGCTGAGATGTCAATCCTATCAATGTCATAACCACAAGATACTACGACTTTAAGATCATAAAGAATCGTCACAACATGTCCTTACAAACAAAAAAATTCTTAAAAGTACACTTCGTACTATAGCAAAAACTGTACAACATAATACAACTTAACGTTTACACCAAATTTGCATCATCGCGATGACATATCCTTCACAGAACTTCAACATAATTTCTCTTTACCTTTACCAGAGTGTTCTCCTTGTTCAAACCTATCATCTGAAAAACACATCAGGTAAGGAATGAGTGCAAATCGCTCAGTAAGGATAATATGAGGAAGATAACGCACAACCCTTTCGGAAATATCAGAGAATCGATTATGAATTCTCAACGTAGGCAATGAATTTAAGAATGCCAAGAACATACATCTTCAATCACCTTCATACATCACCTTTATTCTGACTGAGCGGCTCAAGCCCAACAGAACATCATCTTTTCCACTTGGATAGACTCATGAACATACATCTTCAATCACCTTCATGCATGCTTGACTCGACAAGACATGACATGACAGACTCTAGCGCGCTTCATCCTTTTTGCCAGTTACTTTCTTTTTCACTGATTGCCAGTTACATCACTTCACTGGCCCTCCACTTATTGATGCCCTCTCATACGAGGTGTTCATCTCAGTCTTGCCCAGATTAAAGAGAAGGTTTTCTTCAAAGGATTGGACTTAGAGAGGTTTTCGATCATAAGTCCTCAACAGCTTATCAGGCTCATCAGCAACCGGACTAAAGGAATTTATTCTACTTAAGTCCTCAATAGCAAAAGTCAACAAAAAGAACCAGGTCATAAGATCAACTGGTGTTCAAGCATAAATATAGTAGTTTAACGTAAGCATCATCAACATGGTATGCTAAACAAAACAATGAATAGCATAACAGAACTGCATTATCCTTACTTTTTTGTCTTTATACCCGATAAACTCCTCGCGTTTGAATTTTCTCAACAACAGAATGACTTATTAAACAAAATCCTTCTTGTTAGACTGCCCTAAAATACAAAAAACACACCCAACTTTAACTCCCCCCCACCCCCCGCGTCCCCCAGTACTGCTTATATCTCTTCCCAACTTATTACGACTAATACATTAACCAAATACGCCCTAGCCCATAAAGTGCATCAACTGCACTACCATCCTCTTTGTACCAACTTGAACTTAATTTTCTCATTTCTTATACTTCTTGCTGCTTAATCATGAGTTTCTACAAGATTAGTCACTGGGTGTGAAAAATAACCTAAACACCCTTAACCAACTCTTGCACCAATAAACACTCCAAATTGGCTTAAAATATCTTTTACAAATAATATAAACTAGTTTTTGAAATGAAAAGTCATTTGGTGAAATTTTTACTCAAAAATCCCATATGAATAGCCAAACAGAGCGTTAGGGAACCAATTTTGTTAAAAATAACAATCAACATCAAAATGTCATGAAATTTTCGACACTGAAGTGGCTGAATAAAGTCTTCATCAAAATTTTAGATTAACACACATTCAATTGGTATTTTTAAAATTTCAAAACTCTATTTTAAGGATAAATATATTTAACATCCTTAGAAAACTCAGAAAAAAAAAATCCAATTATTTACAGCCTGTAGATCTTTCAAAAAGAATAGGAGTTTTTCTTTTGTGTTTAGCCAAATTCTAGCTTAAAACCATGTTTCAAAAATAAAATTTGAAAATAATTAGAGAACAAGACTATTAGAGACAATTACAGTCACTATTTCATCACTTATGGATCAAATTTATAAATTTTCATCACTTCTCGCACACACAACTGCGTTCTTTAGGTTTGCATTCTCAAAGGCGTCCCTCCTCTTCACACACACACATGTTATGCTCACATATATCATTAACCATTTAATTCCACTTCAAGTCCCCCTTAAACCACTTTTAATTCACTTTATTTCTGCCTATCTAACATTGTAACTTCATTTAACATGAAATCATATCACAATATAATCATTTCAGCCCTAATTTTCATCAAGAACACATATCAAAACACCAAGAACATACACACACACACAAAAAGATGGTTTTTACCTCATTTTGAAGACCCGTAACTTCTTTGATTTTTCACATAAACGCCTTCTGTTTTTTGTAAATTCTTCCTTTTTCTTTCTTCTATAACTTCTCTGTTCAGCCTTTCATGAAATTATTCTTGGATTTTCCTCAATTTCCCCCTCCATCAGATGTTCCGCACACTGCTGACTGATTTTTGCCTGACTTTGGTGATTGATAACTCCTTCAACTCTTCACCAAATCGAACTCTGTGTCTTGTGTTTTCTTTCCCTCCCTTTTTTCTCCAGCTTCTCAGCAGAAAGAATCTCTAGATTCCCTCTGTATTTTCGGTAATTTTCCCTCGAACAGATGCCTTTGATAAGCTTTCTCATGCCACCTCAACTTCCACTTTACTCCACATGCACACACACACCACCTCTTGGAAAAATGAGGTGTCATGCCCCCTTGTTTGTGGCTGTCTTTGGTAGCCGCGAATCCAGACCAAGATTTTTTTAAAATAATAATTAATTTTTCTTTTCTTTTTTTTAAACAACAATAAGGATATTACAACCTTCCCGTCGTATAACAAGGATATTACAGTGATCACATGTTTTGTACGTTATATAGTGATTTAAAATAAAAATATTATGAACCGTGGTAAAAAAACATAATTGAAATTAATCAATACGACTATTATAATTAAATTATAATAATAAATCAATTATTAACTGCTAATCAAAATATGAAAAGTTAATTACAAAAAACATGGTTTTACTTTCAATGCCTAATCCTAAAACTGTACCCTCAACTTTACTCACAGTACAACTTTAGTAAACAACTTTGAAGGTGTACCCAAAGAAGTACCTAACTTTTAAAAATATATATATATATCAAATCAGTACCTCGGCTGACGAACGACGGATGCTGTTAAAAAGTTCGAGAGGTAGGACTGTCATTATAAGAAAAAGAGCATAAAGTTGTTTCATTGCCACATGGACCATGCATTTTTACCTTTTCAATGCACGTTGATTGTCCTTTTTTACATTTTCAATGCACCTTTAGTTTTCTTCTCCTCTATCTATCTCTCTCTCCTTTCTTTCTCTCTCTCTCTCATGCATACACAACATCCTTTCTCTCTTTTTTCTTCTTCTCTTTCTCTCTTTTTTCTTCTTCTTCTCTCTCTCTTTCCTTCTTTCTCTCTCTCTCTCTCTCTCTCTCTCTCTCTCCCACATGCAAACCCATCACATTGCTTCTCCCTCTATTTTTCTTCTTCTCTCTCTCTCTCTCTCTCTCTCTCTCTCTCTCGCTCTTCCTTCATTCCACCATACCAAACGGCATTGTTAGTAAGTTTACTAACAAAAATCAAGACCATCACCTTTCACCATGAAGTTAATGAAAGAAACAATATGTGAGAACAATGATATTGTTAACACTTTTTTTTTCTTTTTGTACCCAATTCCTTGAAGAAAAATAGAACTAGAGATGGTGTTCAAGTGGTAGACTAGTGATGCACAATAAAATAGCAAAACATCATATTAGGAATTTCTCAATACAATTTTGAAACTGATCAAGTACTTCTGAGAGTCTGCTCCAGCTCAGGAAGCTTAAATGTTGGAGGCCTTCTGAGCATTCATGACAATGAAAAATCAAACAAATTTGGGACATGAGGAAGTAGGATTTTGGAACAGCAGGGATGGGTACTACAACTGAAAGGTGAATATGCTAGCAATACAAAGAAACGAAGGGCTCTTTCTTACCCTACATATGCTTTACAAAGTTCTTATTGATTCATAAACTCTACATTGACCAAATTACCCACTAATATCTAATCCCCTCTTCTTCATCTTTCTCCATGCGCACATCATCTCTGCAATGCACCTTCACCATTGCACCACAGCAAAAACACCATACTGACATAGCTGAGGACTCCCCATCCTTCCAAAAAGGCACTTTCATAAGTTATTTGTTCTGGCATATAAATCATCATCACATCATAACATGACTGTCAACAATACACACAGATAGGTCAAACACTTTTTGAGTTAGTAATTTTCAACTAAAGGTCGTCAATCTATTCTCTTGTTACCTTTTTCTTATTTGCCTTTGACAGAGATGATAAATCTATTGCAAGACAACAAACAAGCATGTATTTCTCATGTTCTTGGGCTAATCAATGTGATTACGACATAGATCTTTGTTCACGTTTTACAGAGGAAACCTTAAACCCAGCAGATTACGAGATCAAATGAGGATACAGCAGATTACAATGTAAAACGGACCAAACGGAATTTAACTATTGTCATCAATGGAATCATGGTCTGTACTATGGCGGGTGGAGGCGTCGATGAGGGCGAAGGTGGTGGTTCAGTGGTGGAGGAGAGAGAAGATGCAGCTGGTGATGGAGAGAGGGGTAGGGATGGCAATGGGGCGGGTCGGATGCAGATCTTATAAAATCCAAGCCCGCCCCACTAGTCCTGGAACCTTGCCCCGCCCCACCACAGGGTCATTTATGTACAATACCATATGCGATCCTAAGGATAGTTGGAAAACCCGCCTCGGCCTTCCTTGAAGCAATCAAAACCCGCCCCGGCCTTCCTTGAAGCAATCAAAACCCTCACCAACCTGCCCCGCCTTAAACCGTTCCGCTTGGTTTGGTAGACTCCCCCCCCCCCCCCCCACTTTTTGAACATGTAACAAAACTTACAAAAATTGTATCATAAAAAATAAACTAGACATATATCAAAATAATGTCCAAAATCCTAAATAAGAAATTAATAGATTATAACATAATTCAAATAAATTACACCACAGTTCAAATTACCGTTCAAATATATTACACCATATTGACGAAATATTTTAATTGCAACAAAGCAATCAACATAAAAATTTCCAAAGCAAGCGTCGAGCTAGTCTGCACTCCAACTACAAACGCAGGCACTGTTCACTGAAAAAAAAAAAGTTAAAAGCAAAAAATGACATTAAAATAGATAGATACAAAATAAGGTAAAGAGTAAAATCAAATTGAAATACCATTTACATAAGAAATCGTACACTCGTAACACATGAGTTGTCACCATCTTTGTCTGCATATCCCTTGTGTGCTAGATTAGATACACCGAAATAATTGAAATTATACAAAGCTTGAATTAAGTCGACAATACGAAAATAACACAAGAATATGTCCTCTGCAATTATACATGGATGCTTTTCTTGTATAAGTAGCATTGGTACCTACAAAGGTATCACATAGTAGTAACTAAGCAATAAAAAACCAATTCCAAATAGACTCAGAATAGTGGCGAGCAATTATACAAAAAAATCATTTTTCTTAATTCACATAAGAAACAGAGAAACACAACTCCTACCAGTTCATGCCCATCATTCAAAAACCACTTGGATACAAAATCGAAAAAAAGAAAACTTTCACATAATGGTAAGAATTTCAAAAGAATGCAGTTAGTACGATGTATTCATTTTTTGTTCCCCAACGGCAGGTTGTTCGGGAAAAAGATTAGGACCAAGGATTTGGAGAAGAAAGCTCGAATCAACTGCAATCTCCAAAACCATATCAGTAACCTCTAACTTAGTTTGTGTTTATTAAATTCAAATCGAGACATTTACATTTGCTTGGCTTTCAAAAGGTCCCAGAAGTGATCTATCAAGATTTTCAAGAACCTGTAAGCCAAGATGAAATACAAGGACCTGGTAAAACATAAAGAACCCAGCAAATAAGAACAACAAAAGGCAGTGTTTTTAGAGTCTACAGAGAACAACCTGGAAAATGCAAACAACAGACACATCGTCACACCAGATGCAGTATACTAAAGGGTATTAAAATGCTTTTAGCAATGGAAGCTATTAAAACATGCTTAGCCACGTTCGGTCTTAAATTTTTCAAACCCTAGATTAACAAGAATGGAATCACCCAAAATTCATAACAAATATACATAATCAATTTGGAAAAATAAAAATTGAAACTTGAGAGAAAAAAGATGAAGGATTGGTGTTATGGAATTACCAATGATCAAGCTTGTGTAGTCCCAGAACTCATTCAAGATTGGTGGGCTTCAATTCGTGCAGGCCCAGAACTCATTCAAGATCTTACGGCATAGTATCGACACAAAAATGACGAAGTGGGAATTGTTATCAACCGGGCTAATTGATCCTGAGGTCAAGGATGGGGGAGAGGAAAAAAGTTAGGCCCAAAATTTACTTGGCTTTGCCAAAAGATCTAGGTTGGAAGTGGTCGTGCCCCGTGCGGTAATGCGGTAGAGAGCCGAGAGTGAGAAGGCACAGATTAGGGTATGCCAAAAAAGAAGTATATATGGTATACAATGGACGGTTAAGATAGAGCAAAGTAATAGGGGATGACTAAGATCAACTAAACCTATTAAGGTAAGTATACCAGGGCGGGTCGCGGGGCGGCTTAGGTGAATACCATACCCGATCCTAACCCGCAGCGATTTTTAAAAAAAAATACCATACCTGCCCCACGACCAGATCAAAGTCAAAATAACCAGCCCCTACCGGGGGCGGGGTGGAGATCCACGGGTTTGGATGTTTTTGCCATCCTTAGAGAGGGGCAGGCTTCAGGAGGGAGAGAGGCTGGTGGCTTGTTACAGCTGATTCATATGAGAGAGAGAGAGAGAGAGAGAGAGAGAGAGAGAGGGGTTTTTTTTAGGGAGAGAGAGGTTTCTTAGAGATAGAAGAGATTTATTAGAGTTTTAGCATTTTTCTTACAAGCATCACCATTAAAGTTGGATTTTCAGTATCATTCGTTATTCATCTTCTTTCTTTTTTGTATAGTGACGGCCATTTCTTGTAGTAATGATTATTGGGGGTGAAAATATACGTTACAGTTTATTTGTTTTTGGTAATGATCTAGTCAATTATTCCCTTTGTCCCCCCAAAAAAATATCATATTTCTTTTTTGGGCTATCCTAAAAAAATGGATCAGCTTCCAAGTTAAGAAAGCTAATGTAGGTGTTTCTACATGTTTACCCTTTGTACATTTTTTGCATTCTACTTTTTTATCAACATTTAATCATCCATTAATCCATTTCTCTCTACCGAATAAACTTACTCATGGCATAAGGTTTTGAGAGTTAGGAAATTATAGGGTTAATTGCACCCACGACCTTGAGATTAGGGTAAAACTATACTTGTGTCCATTAGGTGGAACAAATGGCATTTATATCTGTTGCCCGAACGGAAATACTAAAAGATGAAAAGACCAAAATGCCCCTCACTTAGGAATGTAATTCTTTAAATGTCATTTCTCATCCCTTCATCTCACCATACAGCCCTACTACCACCACCACCATTATCCATTTAAACGTATTCAACTTCAACTCATGCAAGCACGCATTCCCACACCTCCCCCCCCAATAACTGGCCACAACCACAGCTACAATCGCATCCCACCATCATCGTGTTTCTCGCATTTCTTCGGCCTTCTCACCCCAATCAATTGTCATAGTTTTTTTCACTCTAATCACTTGCAATAAACATCATGATTCAACAAACCAAATGAACAAAAATAAAATTTTGAATTTAGGGTTCAAAATCTAGAAGATGTATAAGATTCTTATTTGTGTCAAACTACTACCCAACACCATGGCAGCCACCATCATTAACTACCACTAAAGCAGCCTTTCACCTCCACTAACTAAAGCAGCCTTTCACCTCCACTAATTAGCCTACCACTATGTCCAATCAGCCCACCATCTGTTCAATTCACCCATCGCCCACTACCGCCTCAAATTGACCCTCCACAAACCACAATTGCCATCAATAAGCCTTCCACGACCCACCACACATCTAGTTAAGATGCATATGCACACACACAACTAATGTTATAAATTTATGACTGATGCTATCGAGGATGTGTGTGATAGTGGAGGCAACCATATGGGATGGGATAACGTAGATGCCGACGTTCACCGGCGCCAGGATGAGGCGGGTAGGGCTGAGCCCAGTTTGTCAACTTTCAGGCTAAGTGCTTGCCAAGGATGGTGCGACAGCAGGATAGGGGAAGAATTTGGGTTGAAGCCCTAATTTTGAAATTTTGGATTTGTAAATTTTTTATATTATGTATACCTTGTAGATATAAAATTAGGGCAATATTAAAAAATATGTATTGATGACATAAGTAAAAAAGTGTTTTTTTTAAACAGATCAGTGAGGCTTTATTGTTCGAAACTTAGTGCATTAATTGTAATTTTACCCTAACCTCAGGGACATGAGTTATTTCAATGTTGGTAATTTTTAAGAAGGTTTTTCGATAGAGTTTTCTTTAAAGGTGAATTAGAGTCTTAGCATTGAATTTATAAGATCAGGCTAGATCCACTCCAACATTTTTGTCACCTAAAGATGCATTAGGGAACTTTTAACCACTTTGACAGCAAATTGTTTATATCTAACCAAAAATATTGTAGTTTAGGCTCACTTTCTTAAAAGTAAAAAATACACTTAACTTTTGTAGACCTTTTATTTCTAAAAAGGGTATTTTTAATGAAAAAATGTTTAGCCATGTTAATCCCTTGAGATTATTTTATACGCTGGGGCCAAATCCTTACCCATCTTGGTTATATTCATAATGTTTTGTCACTAAAAGATGCATTAGTGAACCTCTTTAGTATCAAAATATTCAAAGTTAGCCAAAACGAAAGTACTTTAGCTTCACCTTTTAAAAGTAAAAATATTTAGAAAACTTTAAAGTTGAAAAGAATAGTTTAAGAAAAAAAAAATATTTAGTTATTTAACTCCTTGTGTATCAAAACTTGAGAGTTTTCAAGTTCAAAAAAGAAATTATTGATCATTTTAGCCGAAATAAATTGAAGTCTTTATCAATTGAGTTTTATCTAGTCATATCACTTAGAGTGAAATATACGAATAAAATAGCTATATGAGAAATATTTTATCATGTAAATATTTAATATATCGGGATAAAGTTGATCATAGAAAGACAATAATCATATGAAGGATATGGTGTCATGTAAATAAGGGTATTCCAATAACTCTAATACAAATATAGGATTATGTACTTGTCATGAATTCAAGCTATAATTAGGTCTAGAGTTGTATGATCTAGCGATTCTTATACATTTAAATTTTTAAAACTTTTGTTTTACGATAGCTTTCTTATACCAATATGTCCATAATTAAAATGTAGAATTAAACTTCAGTTATATGATAGTTTCAACGTATGAATATGTTTGCATTGAAATAAATATACATGCGCAATTATTGAAATTTGTAGCATACATATCAACATACAAATATGTAATACAAATTTAAAAAGGATTGGGTTTCTAACAATATATTCAATTTAGTTTAGATACATTATGTTTATTCTTAGAGGTTAGAAAATGTTGTTCTCTGCAACTTGTTTCATTAATCGAAATTGATAAGGAAGATGTAGTAGCTCTGTGATATTCAACTTTAATGTGAATAGAAGCGGTGGGTCTTGATAGAAATCTTTTTAGTATTCAAAGAATATACAGGAGTTCAAGGGTGATCTTATAGGTTTTCAAAGGTTTATTTTCTTGTATTTACTAAAAGACAAAATAACATTTAACTTTAACTAAAACATAGGTTCCTATAAAGGTATTCTAAGGAAAGATGCTTGATATCCTAAGAGAAGGCAAAATGCACCCTCATTTTTTTTAACAATACTCTAATTCAAAATAGGTATTTGATGGGAAAAAAAGTTTCAAGTAAAAAATACACCTAATCAACAATAATTTTGCATGAACACTTCAGTTAAAAAAAGGCATCTTAAGGGAGAAAAAAAAGGATTATCCATTTAACTCCAGTCAGAATTATATATGCATTTAGAAAATCCTAAAAATATTCAATTTTACGATAGCTTCCTTGTACCAATATTTCCGTACTCAAAATCTAGAATTGAACTTCATGTTTACAATAGTTTCGATGTACTAATATGTACGTATGGAAATCTATATGCATGCAAAACAATTCAAATTTATACCATATGCATCAGCATACAAATATGAACTAAAAACTTAAAAAGGATTGAATTTCTGGCAAAATTTTCAATTTAGTTTAGGTATATTACATTTATCAAAAAAGGCTATAAGAAATTATGTTCTGTAATCAAATATAATGGAGAAGATGTAATAACTCTAAGGTAGTTTATTTTTTTACGTGAATGGAGGCCGTAGGGTTTGATAGGAATTTGTTTCAATAATTAGACAGCATGCAGGAATTCAAAGATGATTTTACAAAATTTTCATAGGGTTTCTTCTCTTTTTTATTACTAAAAGTCAAAGTGATCATTTACTCTAACAAAAGCATATATATTATATTAAAGATATTTTAACGAAAGAGGCTTAATATTATATAAGAATCCAAATACACCCTTATTTTAAATCACACTCTTACTAATATAGGTATTTAATGAAAGAAAGAAAATTTTAAGTTAAAAGTCAAAACAATCATTAACTCTAACCAAAACATATATCCCAGTAAGGGTATTTTAAGGAAAGAGGCTTGATATCCTATAAGAAGTTAAAAACACCCTCATTTTTAAATAACACTCTAATTTAAAAAGGGTATTTAATAAAAATATATATATTATAAGTCAAAAACACCCTTATTCACCCTTAACTTTTATGAGAATATCAATTAAAAAAGGTACTTTAAGGAAAGAAAATATTAGTCATTTAAGTTCATACATGCTTTTATATATATAGATTAGAAGCATGTTTGGCATCTTAAAGTCTTTTAAACTTTTTTCTTATTTTTTCTTTATTTATAAAATAAGATGCCGACTCTGAATTCCTTTTAAACTCTTTCGAGGGTCCAAATGAGATTTTTTTCAAGACAGCTTGCTACAGTAGTGACGCTGCTGGAGATTAAAAATAAGAAAATTAGACTTAAAAAGTTTTGTTACTTTTTTGGCCTTTGTGTTTTCTTTTGTTTTGTATAACATGTACGATATATGGCAATTGTGCTTTTTATTTTTTTGTGACACACGCTCGCATGATTGTCCCAGTCCCACCCACTTGAGGGCAACAATTGAAACCCCCGGACCTCCTAGTTATGTGGGGCAAATTCGTTTGTACTCTCAGCTCAAGGCCTAGTACCGAGAGCCTCTTGGTATCTCAGGACATTATATGACCTGTCTACTCGTACCGCTAATCACACATTATTAAATACATGAGTTATGAGTGATAGGTATATCGTATAAGTTAAGCCGACTAAATGACCTTATAACCAGAGTCGAGAAGTAAACCACACACCCTGACCATTTCTAAGGTCTATCCTTTTTAGGGTGAATACTTACTAAGTTTATGGCATATTGGCCAGGAAATCGAGCATATTAGTAATAAGAGAAGATAGAATAAAAGATTTTGAGCAACCGGCCGTTTCACCAAAACCTTAACTGAACAGTTAGTCAGCAAGTGTTCTTCTTGCAGATACAAACCAGTCGGTTTATACACCATATTTTTACCCAAAAATACCTCACTGAGTAACCAGATAGCTAACCTGAAAAGTTGACCGGACGGTTAGTAAGAACTCAACCTTTTTCCAAAAATTCAAAAACAACACATTGATTAACCAGATGGTTAGTTTTACTCAAGCATATTTTCAAACACTTTTTCGGAAACTCACTGATTAACTGGACGGGTAGTCAGTATCCCACTTTCTCAAAATGTTTTTTTTTTCAAAATTCTAAATAT
The DNA here is from genome assembly GCA_033070095.1 of Escallonia herrerae. Taxonomy (NCBI): domain Eukaryota; kingdom Viridiplantae; phylum Streptophyta; class Magnoliopsida; order Escalloniales; family Escalloniaceae; genus Escallonia; species Escallonia herrerae. The sequence goes on from JAVXUP010000013.1 coordinate 275,824, forward strand.
AAACTCATTGATTAACCATACGGTTAGTCAATACCCCACCTTTTCAAAATGTTTTTTTTTTCAAAAGACAAGTAAACTGATTAATCGGACACTTAGTCATTACCCCACTTTTTCGAAAACCTTTTCAAAAACACCTAAACGATACCCACTAAGTAACCGGCTGGTTAAAAGTTAACCAAACGGTTAGTCTGCAACCCTTTCTTAGAAACTTTTTCAAATATCCAAAAAAACTAACTGAGTAACCGAATGGTTAGTCAGTATTTAACCTCACTGCATAAGTCGATTGGTTGCTTATATGTCTTATGTGATTAACTTTTTGCATTTTGTTCTCTATACAGTTTAGTGTAAGAAACTCTGGTGTCGAGATTCGTCTGAAAAACACACAAGAACCCCAATGGCCGAAGAATTCCCTCAAGTCGGTGATTTGGTCTGCATCCTTAGCGAGTTACGGAAGGATTTTCAAACCAACTTCATAACTCTGGCAGCTTAACAGACAAAAATTGTCTCAGACTTAATGGGAAAAAAGACAGTAAGGATCCCAAGGAAAAAACACCTAATGGGAAAAAAAAAAAAGGAAGGATAAGAAGAAGGCTGAATTTGATTGGCAATACGAGTCTGAGGACGATGAACGAAAAGTTGCCACCACGGAATCAGTTGGCAGCACTTGAGTCCCAGGTTGCCAGGATAAGAAGGGCAGATGATTCCCTGGACCTCAGTGCCATCTCCTTGAACCTCGAAGACTGGCTGTCACCCATGTTCAAGATGCCCGACATAGATAAGTTCGATGGTACAACTAATCTAAAGATTCAAGTTAAGATGTAAATGCGAGTGTTGGCCCCTTATGGAGTCAACCCAAACCAGTTGATCCAGCTCATTCACCGTACTCTGACAGGAGCCACCTCTTGATAGTTCCTCACCCTTAATGAGGCCTGAGTACGAACATGGCAAGATGTAGTATGAGAGTTTTAGAACCAACACCACTATAATGCAGACTTAGATATCAGTAGGAGAGATATGGAGATCATTAAACAAGCCGAGAGAGTCCATGTCAACATTTATAATGACATGGATGAATAAATCCACTCAAGTGATTAACTGCCCCTCCGAGAAGGAACAAGTTAATATAGTAAGGAATAATTTGTTTGCTTGTGTATCATGAGTACATCTTTAGGCATTGCCTTAATTACTCCTCTTCTCTTCTAGAATGTTGACTGGTATTCCAACATACGAATCACAAACAGAGCTCAAGAATAGGCAACGATCAAATATTGCAGTCCTTTGACGTTGGTCAGGGAGGAATTAGGGTCATTGAAACAAGGGGCTAATGTGATAGAAGGACGAGCTAAGGAAAGCAAAGAATTATCCCCTCCGTCCAAAATTATTTGATCATGTTTGACTTGTACCTCTGTTTAGGATATGAGTCATATTTTATGAAATCTTCATTTCACCCCAAGAAAACGAGAGATAAGGGGAAGAAAATTGGTCAGGAAAGAATAAATGAGATTGTGGGGGATTAAATGTGGAGAAAGAAATAGAATAAAAAAGTATAAAGAGGCAAACATGGAAAAACATCTTTCTTAATTTGAAAAGTGATCAATCCATTTTTTGGAACGTAAGGAGTATTATACAATATATCTAATATCCTAAATAGTGAAGATCAATAGTTTGAAATCATGCAATGTAATCTAAAATAGTTACTTTTAGCCAGTTAAACTAACCTAAATCCATTAAAGTTATTAAGTGATCTAATTTTCTAGTCATCCTAGCTAATTCAGGGACATTTGCATTCATTTTTTTGTTTGGAACGCATGTAGAGTTGTTATTTTAAGTCCTAAAACAATACCCAGAGGGGGACAAATATATATTGGTATTATGGTAATCATATTAAAATTTTCCAATACCAAGTACAATTTAGATGAGAATGATTATCCTTCTTCTAGTTCTTAATTGGGGAAATAATTCTAAGCAGTAACCAACAGAATAAACAAGAATAAGATAGATGATAAGTATTGAAAAAAAATGAAAATTACAAAGCATAGTAGGCAATTTGTTCTTGCGGATCAGCGTCTCTTGCCTATGCCCGCACCCAATGCTTCACTCAAGCTTTAAGAACTCATTGGTTTGCTAATCGTGTAGTCTCTATGGCGGAAAACCATGAAGCTATGTGTAAACACCCCATTTTTTGTAGTCCTTTTCATTTATATATTTTAATTGGGCTTTGTTGTTAATTATGTGTAAACACCCCAAGTTTGTTATTGATTATGGGTTTAGGCCTAATAAAATTCTATTTAATTAAGTCCAATAAGTGGTCCAATCCAATCCAGTTAAGCCTAATCCGGTCTAATTTGGGTCAAGTCTAGTCCAGTATGAGTCTAATACAATTCAGTGTGAGTCCAGTCCAGTATGAGTCCAGTACAATTCAGTGTGAGTCCAGTCCAGTCAAAAGATTATGGTTGCTTGGATAATTCAGAAATGTCTTGAGATTAATCACTGATAAATTCATATATTCTTTAATTAGATAAAATGTGGACATGATTTTTGATCTGTTTTATCAGAAAAACTTACCAAATTAGGGATAGATAATGTCCCAAAACTCGAGAACAAATCTTAAAATATTAAGTGATGTAGCCCAAGACTGTGGGTTCTAAAATTGCTATTCTTGCCAGACATTCTTTAATCTAAGGCAACCAAAGCCTCTAGGCTTGGTCCTTGTTTGTACGACACTCTTTCCAGCCAATTCTTGACAAACCGGCCAGTTAGCTGACTTTTATTCAATCTACGATTTTAATCAAATATTTTACTCAATCAGGGATCTCAGACTCAAAAGTTATCTTTATCACTTTGATTAGCCTCAGACCTCTATAAAATGGGTCTTTTAGTTACAATTTAAAATAAGCTAGTTTGTAGGGTTGTATACGAACCGAGTTCGAGCCAAACATGGGTGTGTTTCAAACTTGGTTCATTTAAGTTTTGGTATGTTCGACCTCAACTCGAGTTCGTCAAGAGTCAAAACATCAATTTTTTAACTCGGCTCGAGTTCATGACTGTAAAATTCCGGCTGACTCATTCAACTCGTTTAACAATACGATTTGAACTCGAGTTTGAAAACTCGGCTCGTGTAGATGTTCAACTTCCAACCAAATCCCTAAAATTTGCAAAAAAATTATCAAATCCTTCAATCTAATCAAGCTATAATGGATCAAAAATAATATCATAGAAGATAGATGCAGAATCAAAAACATTATAAAAGAGATCTTGATCAATTAGTGATGAAGACCGAAAAAGGAATAATGTATGCATCAGCGACAGGGAGATAACGGTGCAAAAGACAGGAGATTATGGCATCGTAGGCAGGCAAAGCTACATCACTAATCCAAAGATCTTTTGGGCACATGTGGTTGCATATAAGAAAAGGGCTCGATTAGAACAGCTCGACTTTCTTCTGTTGCTCTTACACAGGCGGTTGCCCTCTTCCTCGGGATAGATCAAAACTGAGAATGATTGGCGTCGTAGCCATGCAGTGCGTTTTGTGTGTGTGTGTGTGTGTGTGTGCGTGAGAGAGAGAGAGAGAAAGAGAAAGAGAGAGAGTGTGTGTGTGTGTGTGTGTGAGAGAGAGAGAGAGAGAGAGCAGCATATGTGAGCGTTTAGGTTTAGGTTTTAGTGCATATAGTTAGGGTTTCTTAGATGTTGGGCTTCACGTATGCATATGTAATCCCGTGGGCTCTATGTTTATAAGTGGGCTTGGGGTTTTGAGCTAATTGACTTTTGGGCCTCCATATTTATAGGGTCGTGATTCATTGCTAGTGCTGGCAAGTTGCCAGTACAACCTGGCCGTCCGCAACATTATGTAGCGGACCGGTAAAAAAATGGCCGTCCACGCTCGCAATCTGGCCATTCACATCTCATGCGTGGACGGCCAGATTGCGCTAGCAACTTGGGTTAAGTTGCCAGTGCTAGCAATGGATCACGACCCTAATTTATATGGTTTATATAAATGTTAATTATTTAAAAATAGTATAATTAATTTATTGTTCAGAGAACTATTCGCGAATGTACTTGTGAACATTTTGGAGTGTTCATATTCGACTCATTTAATAAGCAAGCTCTAAAAAATTGTTCATGTTCGGTTCACATATTATATAGATGAATATGAATGAGTATTATGGAAAATGAATCATGAGCAGTTCGTGAATAGCTCGGTTCATTTACAGCCCTATTAGTTTCTTTATAACTTTTGTACTATTTCTTCCTAAGAGTGGTGCATCATTTTTAAGGAGACCTTTAGCATTTTCACATAATCTCTTCATATTACATCTTGGATTCATCTCAAGCTGGTTATAAGTTTGCTATGCCATGTAAATTTATAGTACTTTTAGTTTAGATTAGTCTAGAGAGGTCTAGAATATTTTCCCTCCTCGTGACCAAATTTTGGTCAACAAAACAAGCTTATAAAAAGATTCTTCTTTTAGATTTGTGTCAAAGGCCGAAGTTTAGGTCGCCTCCTGTAGGGTCCAGTCGAACTACGATGGTTTTGATCCTTATTTGTCTGATTGGGTATGTACGTCATCTGATCCAAGTTGTCGAATTCAAACTAAAAATATAGAATTAAGAGTAGGGCGTGTTTATTGCATGTTTGTGTAATGTGTTAAAAAAGGCCAAAATTTAATAAAAACACGGTAGAGATCGTGAGGGTATGGCGGGTACCTAACGTATTTCCTCTATATAACTTAGTTCCCGAACCTATCATTTTTGTTTTAAGTAGATTAAAAGCCTATTTGGCATCTTAAAGTCTTTTAGAGTTTTTCTTATTTTTTTATTTATAAAATAAGATGACAACTCCGAGTTCTTTTTATACCCTTTCCCGAGTCCGAAAGGAATTTTTTTCTGAGCGTTTCACTACAGTACCGAGTCTGTTTAGGACTAAAAATAAGAGGATTAGACTTAAAAAGCTTTGTTACTTTTTTGGCCTTTGTGTTTTCTTTTGTTTTGTATAACATGTACAATATGTGGTATTATGCTTTTTTTTTCTTTTTTGGTGACTCACACGCGCACATGATTTTCCCAAACCCACCCACTTGAGGGTAACGGTTGAAACCTCTAGACCTCCTAGTTATGTGGGGTGAATTCGACTGTACTATTACCCCGAGGCCTAGTACCAAGAGCATCATGTTATCTCAGTATAGTATATGACTTGTCTACTCGTACCGTTGATAACACATTCTTAAATACATTAGTTACAAGTTTGAGGTATATCGTACAAATCAAACCGAAGGAATGATCTTATAACCGAAGTCGAGATGCATATCACACACCCTGACCTTTTTTAAGGTCTATCCTTTTTAGGGAGGATACTTGCTAGGTTTATGGCATATTGGCTGGGAAACTAGTCAAAATTTAGTGAAAAGAGATGACAGCATAAAAGATTATGAGTAATCGGCTGTTTCACCAAAAGGTTAATCGAACAGTTAGTCATCAAGTGTTCTTCTTGTAGATACAAACCAGCCGGTTTACACCCCATATTTTTACCCAAAAAGACCTCGTTGAGTAACCAGATGGTTAAACTGAAAAGTTGACTGGACGGTTAGTAAATACTTAACCCTTTTCCAAATATCCAAAAGTAACCCACCGATTAACCAGACGGTTAGTTAAACTCAACCCATTTTTCAAACACTTTTCTGGAAACTCATTTATTAACTGGCCGTTTAGTTAGTATCTCACCTATTCAAAATGTTTTTTTTTAAAATCCCAAATATAACTCACTAATGAACCGGAAGGTTAGTCAATACCCCACCTTTTCAAAATATTTTTTTCAAAAAGACAAATAAACCATTGATTAACCAGACGCTTAGTCATTACCCCACTTTTTTAGGAACCCTTTTTGAAACATCCAAAAATACCCACTAAGTAACCGGCCGGTTAAAAGTTAACCAAACGGTTAGTCTGTAACCCTTTCTTAGAAACTTTTTCGAACATCCAAAAAAATTGAGTGAGTAACCGAACAGTCAGTCAGTATTTAAGCTCCCTGCATAAGCCGGTTGGTTACTTATATGTCTTATATGGTTAACTTTTTGCATTTTGTTCTCTATATAGTTAACTGTAAGAAACTCTGGTATCGATATTCGTCTGAAAAACTCACAAGAACCCCAATGGCCGAAGAATTCCCTCAAGTCGGTGATTTGGTCTGCATCCTTAGCGAGTTACGGAAGGACTTTCAAACCAACTTCACAACTCTGGTAGCTCAACGGGCAAAAATCATCTCAGACTTAGAATTCCTCACGAAGAAAGACAGAGAGGATCCTGAGGAAGAACCACCTAATGTGGAAAAAAGGAAGGATAATAAAAAGGCTAAATTCGATTGGCAATACGAGTCTGAGGACAATGAAGGAAAAGTTGCCATCCCAGAATCAATTGGCCGCGCTTGAGTCCCAAGTTTCTAGGATGAGAAAGGCAGACGATACCATGGACCTCAGTGCCCTTGTCTTGAACCTCGAAGATCGGCTATCACCCAAGTTCAAGATGCCCGACATGGATAAGTTTGATAGTACAACTGATCGAAAGATTCAACTTAAGATGTAAATGAGTGGGTTGGCCCCCTACAGAGTCAACCAAAACCAGTAGATCTAGCTCTTTCACCATACTCTGACAGGAGCCACCTCTCGATGGTTCCTCACCCTTATTGAGACCCAAGTACAAACTTAGGAAGATGTAGTACGAGAGTTTATGAACCAATACCACTATATGCAGACTTAGATATCACTAAGAGAGATTTGGAGATCACTAAACAAGAGCTAAGAGAGTCAGTGTCGACATTTATAATGAGATGGAGGAATAAAGCCACCCAAATGATTAATCGCCCCTCCGAGAAGGAACAAGTTCATATACTAAGGAATAATCTATTGCATGTGTATCATGAGTACATCTTTGGACATTATCATACCTCTTTCAAGGCTTTGATGATATCCTTGGTACAAATTGAAGATACTATCAATAAAGGAACCATATCTCATGACACCAAACCCAGAGGTTATCAAGTCGGTACAAGGAACTCCACTAACTAGCCTAAACATGTCAGTACCGATAGTGTTAACAATGTCTGAGCACAACAAGTTGTGTTATGGGAAGCCAGTACTGAACCACGTCGAATGTTTACTCCATTGGATGCACCCTTACGTAAGTTGTTTGAGCAATTACTACAAGGGGAATAATCTACAAGTTAGCCCCTAATCCTGTACTGGCAGTTGTACATGAAGGATATGATGTTCAGGCGTTTTGTGCATACCACCAAGCAAAAGGGAATTCTATAGAGAGATGTGTGACCCTCAGACATGTTATCCAAGATCTAATGGACAAGGGTGAAGGACCCTTTCTATCTAAGGCGAATGTGAGAAAAAAACCCTTGCCTACTCATAGGGTTAATGTGATTGATGATGTCCTGCGAGTGTTAGATCCTTCTACACTCATAACACCAGTATATTAGTATATGGATGTTTCGTCTGCTTGTCTTCATATCCCCTTGTCAGAATTTCGCAATGTGATTTCTTCGGAGGAATTTATGGAATGTGAAGCTTATATTAGAGGTTAAGAAGACCATGACAAAGACACAAGTTTTGTTTTTAGACCCAACACCGTCATGTTGTATTTGACCAAGTCTGGTCAAGCTTACGCTACAACCAACCAACCAGCTCTCTCAAATCCTTTGTTCTCTCAAGACCCCCAAGCTGACGAAGTGCTCCGATAATTGAAGAAAACTAAAGCCAACATTTCTATTTGAGAATTGTTGTCTGCCTCCTGCTCTCATAGGCAGGCTTTAATGAGGCTACTCAGCAAAACCTAAGTCCCTATCCAAACCTAAGTCTCTATCCAAACCCAACCTGAAGAGTTGTCTCATGTGCTTAGAGCCATTCATAGCATAAATGTTCTTACATGCTCCGAGGTCCCTCTACCAAAGAAGGGACCAAGCCATAATGACATATTCCATATTGTCATGCGAGCTCTCGATAAGAAGATCCCTCTAATCCTCATTGATGATGATCATGCCCTCATTGTTTACCCTTTGCGTACTGTTGACTTTTTAGAATTCACTCCATCCAGCCAAGCAGTGAGAACCTATGACAACATAAGGCATGAGGTCATTGGTACAATAAAGCTTCCTATTTCAATTGGAAAAGCTAATTTTGAAGTTGAATTCAAAGTGCTAGATATTCTGCCACCTTCAATGTTTTGCTTGGAAGGCCATGAATTCATTCAGTTTGTACTCTACAAAGCCGTTTTCACGATCATGATAGATTCCCAACTACCACAGATAGGAAAAGTGAGAGATGAGAAAGACAATGTCACAAGTCCTCATGATTTGCTAGACTTGCTTCTTAGTGGGTTTAAGATTAATGGTCTAGTACAATGCTTAGAATTTGATGTCGTCTGCTAGCACAAGAATTTTCTCAACTTTGTGCCTCACAGCAACACTTCAGTTTTCCCAATGATGTAAAAGCTTCATTATCTTCCGAGAAAAAGGTTAGGCTTAAACTGTTATGGGCTTCCTAGCTTCCCTATTTTGGAGAATAAAATATCAGTTTAGTTTAAGATAGGCCTACAAAGAAGGAAAGGAAAGAGGCCCTCAAAAAAATGGTTCGTATCAAGAAAATCTGAGAAGAGGGAGACAGTTCATAGATTCACCAGTTATGTCCAAGATCCCCACATTGAATGGGCGTTTGTGTCAAGGAAGGCAAGAAAGGACCTTACTACAGGTTTCTTAAGCCAATCTACAACATGAAGACAAGATAGTTGATGAACTGGATAAAATATGAAAAAATGCTATACTGATGGATCAAAACAAGGATATTACTTATGATCGGATGGAATTCATAGAACTAGACGGAACTACATGTTTTGAAGGTATGGAGATCCTTCTGCTTATCTGTAAGATGGACGACTAGACTCTTGACCCTGCAAGCCTGATCACCTAGGCTCAAAGTGACCCACAGAATTGGAAGACCAAATATGGACACTAGCTGTGAAAGAGATCACCGAGGACAATCCTGATGCCAAGTCTAAATCTGAGCCGAATATGCTAGAAGCTTTTGTTTCTCTTGAAAATATGAATTTTCTTTCTTATTATGTTCTCTCTGGCTTTTTGATTGATAATATAATGGTCTGTTTTGATTACCCCTTGATTGCTAATAGAATTAATCCACATAGTTAATATCAATGGAAGAAGAAAAGAAAAAATATTTAAAAGAGATTATGAAAGAAGTAGAAAATCAAGAGTCAAATTGAGTCAAGCCAGTTGCAGAAGAGACTGTCGTCGTCAACATAGGCACGCCTGAAAATGAAAAGGAAATCAAAATATGGGCTAGCCTAGATAAAGTAGAAAGAGAGCAAATGACTATACTCCTGAAAGAATTTATCGATGTCTTTGCTTGGTCATATAACGACATGCTTGGTATTGACCCTTCGATCGTAGAACATCAATTATTCACATTTCCAAAAGTTAGACCAGAAAGTAAAAACTCTGCAAGTTAAGGCTTGGTCTCTCAAGGTCGAAGACGATGACAAGAAACTTCTCCACATAAGGTTCATATGAGTTGTGGAATACCCTACTTGGTTATTCAATATAGCACTCGTTTCCAAACCGAGGGGTCAAGTCCGGATGTGTGTTAATTACAAAGATCTTAACTGAGCCTCTCCCATGGATGACTTTCCTATTCCTATCATCGATTTAATCATAGATAATACTGCACCACACGATTTGGTTTCTTTTGTGAATTATTTCGTGGGGTATAACCAGATAAAATGGCTCCCGAAGACCAAGAAAAGACAACCTTTACTACACCTTGGGGTATCCTTTGCTATACAGTGATACCTTTCAGGTTGAAAAACTCCAGGGCTACCTAGCAAAGAGTCGCTACCGCCTTTTTTAGGACATGATCCATAAAGAAGTAGAGGTCTACGTAAATAACATGATCGTTAAGTCCAATAAATGAGAAGATCATTTTAGAGTTTTGCGGAAGTATTTCGAAAGGTTAAGGCGATACGATGTGAGGCTCAATCCCTTATAAGAGTGTATTCAGAGTCATGGCCAATAAACTGTCAGGTTTCATGGTCAGTGACCCGGGCCATAAAAGTGGATCTAGCTGAAATCAAAGCAATAATGGAGATGCCCCCGCTGAAGAGTAAGAAAAAGTTCCGTGGGTTTTTTGGAAAGATCCAACATATTAGTCATTTCATATTTCAGTTGACGATGATCTGCAATCAATCTTTGAACTATTGAAAAAAGAGTCAACCTAGGAACAAATTCTTCTCTGTCAAAAAGCCTTCAAAAAGATGAAGAAGTACTTGAGTAACCCTCCAGTCTTAACCCCTCCAGTGCTGGGTATCCCTTTATTGCTTTACTTTACCGTGACTGACACAACCACCGGAGCAATGTTAGCTTAACATCTAGAAAACTCGTTGACAAAAAGAGCCATTATAACATCAGTAGAGGTAAACTATTCTGCTTTAGAGAAAACATGTGTGTAGCTGTTATGGGTAACACAAAAGCTGTGAAACTATGTGTTGGCTTACCCTTTCAAGTTGTTGGCCACCATGGACCCAAGAAAGTACCTGTTTGAAAAACCAGTCTACCTAATCACATAACTAAATGGCTCCTACTATTTTTTGAAGTTGAATGGGAAGAGAAGTACCTTTGTGTCATGGAGGCAGAAACTAGATGGTAGTTGTAGTTTGATAGAGCCGTGAATAGCAAAGGATTTGAGGTAGGAAATACTTTTGATCTCATCAGATAGAGCACATACCACCATAGCCATCAAACTAACATTTGACGATACCATCAATACAGCCGAATATAAAGCAAATCATTGGATTGGAAATAGCCCTGAGCTAGGTGTGAGAGAAGTTACGGTGTGCGGAAATTCAGTACTAATCATCCATCAAGTACAAGGAATGTGGAGAATTCAAACGCCTACAAGCCTACCATGCTCATATGGAGAAAATCATGGACAAGTTTGAGGACATAGAATTTCAATATCTTTCTCGGCTTAAAAATAATTCTGCCGAGGCTTTAGCGACACTAGCATCCAGGGTAGAGATACCCATGGACAGGAAGCGAAATCATTTGCATCGGGTAATAGGACTGGCCAGCCTACTGCTTTATGATTGCGCCCACAAGTGAAGTCGGGACGGAAGAACCATGGTACATAGATGTGCACAATATAATCCAAGATGGAAAATACCCTGAGGAAGCATCCACGAAAGACTGCATGTCTCTGCGGAGATGGGCTGCACAATTCATTATGTGTAATCAGAACTTGTAAAAGAGGTATTACGATGAAGAGCACCTGTTGTGTGTCACTGAGAAACAAGGTTGTCAGATTTTGAAAAGTACACATTCAGGCGAGTGTAGATCCCCCATGAATAGTCGGATGCTAGCCAAAAAGGTTCTTCGTCAAGAATATTATTAGAGTACCATGGACCTTGACTGCATCGATCTCATACGCAAGTGCCATAAGTGCCAGATATACGTCAAATGATATCTTTATGTTTGAGCTCCTTTATGACATGGGCTTTTGTAAATGTCTGATTTTGAATTTTTTTTAGGTGAATTAGGAATATATTAAAAGCTATTCTAAGGAGGAATATATAAGCCATCCATACAGATTATTGTGTGCATTGAATGCAAGCATATCTGTTCACACGAATATATTCGCACTGTTAAATATGTTTAGCCTCACTCTTCTATTTGTCCATGTCATTCATTTATTATTCTTTTGGTACTAAGAGAATGACATTAAAGTAAATAGGGTCAGGTACATTTAGCATTTTTACAACACAACAAGTGGCACAGTAGTCATGACATTTCCATGACTCAAAATATTTACAAAGCAGCTTATAAAAAAAACAAAATATTTACAAAGCACACAAACACAGAAAACAGGATTTCTACAGCACAACGAGCAATTATGTGATTATCAAGTACCTTCTTGTACTCAATCTTGATACACCTATGTCCGGACATGAGATCCAAAGGTAGAAAGAGGAATTGCCCCCTTGAGTTGTCCATGGGCTGCTTTATCTACACATGTACAAAAGTAATGGAAGTATGATACAATGGTGCAATAGTCAAACATAATCAATGCTACTATGTCAAGGAAATCAGTAGTTCCAGCCAACTAAGTAAGAAAGCAAGAATTTTGAATTTGTTAGTAGGGTGACATGTTTCATTTTCTTTGTAAATGCCCATGAGGCAGTGATTCGTAGTCTTTGTACCAGTGCAGTACAGATATCAATTGCAAGGAAGGAAAAGGTTGTTGACCCACATCTGAGGTTGTCGCCCGTAAAACATATTATGCCAATCCCCCTTTTGAGTTTGCCATGTTGTTAGTGACTTTTAATGCAACATGTATTCTAGCAAATTCAAGGCATGCACAATTAGGTGGTATCAACTGTATGGGGTCCGAAGGGTGCATAGGTAGTTTGGGCTAAAGGTTGGTTGTTTGGTTGTGGCAGTACGTTGGATGATGAGGTTAGTTTGTATGTGTATTTAATAATTCTTTTAGCAGGATTTGTGTATAATTGAGTCTAGTGAAAAGGCTACTCCGCGAAAAAATGAGGTTATTTCTATTGGTTCAAATGAACCAGATGGTAATGAGAATAAATATGCAAAGGTTTATAAGTATTTTCTAGGTTGGGTTTCCACGAATCAAGGCAATTAGCCATGCTCTAATTGTGGCATTCTCTCAATCTAATTTGATCCCGAAAGGTATGCCAAACCAAATTGGCCGTACTATCTAGCAATGTAAGAAAAGATGGTCCAAGGTTTCGGGCCAGGCAAAGGGAGCAAAGATTGGTTGGGGAGATCGCCAATAGATGCAGAGTGAAATTTAGGGGAAGCCGATTCCAAAGAAGCTACCAGGCAGAGGAATTTTAGAGGCAAAGGTAGAGCCCACAGCTGACATTAGTGCGGTTTTGTGCATATACTAGGACTAGTAGAAGGCCTGCTGCCCTCTGCAGCAAACAAATGAACAGGCCACCGAAAACTCTTCATTTATCATTTGAATGAACATAAATGTATGGGTGGAAAACTGGGTGGGTGGGTTGGGTTTGGGTGAATATTAAATGGGTTGGGTATAAATGGATAGCTGACTCATTTAGACCTATTTAGTTGTGGGTTCATTGGGTTATCTCTTAAATTGATTGATTTTAACCCACTAATGACCCATATCCCAATTCTTTTGACCTTTGCTTCTAAAGTTCTTAACCAACCAACACCAAGCTACTAAATACCACTGCCATGCCAAACTATAGGGCAACCGCAACCACCATGACTCCACTGTCACCGCCCCTGCAACCACTACCATCACTATACCTGCAACACCATCGTCGCCAGCCACGCTGCTACCACCATCACGCAGCTAACAACCACCACCACTCAAACAGCGACATCCACCGTAAGGCAACCGCAACCACCACAAGTCCACCGCCATCATACCTGTAACCACCACCACCACCACCATGCCCAGCCATATTACCATCACCATCACACAGTAAACAACCACCACCAAGTCAGATCTATCTTCCCACCATCATTGCTCCACCACTGATGCACCATTATCTCGCCAGCATCATCGAGCCAACATCGCCGAGTCGTCACCCCACCAACTCAGCCAACAATCAAAAGGATATAAAGTCACCCAAAAAATAGTAGATCTATTAAGAAAAAGAGGAGATCTGAGCCAGCAGAGTGGGATGTGTCGAGACAGCAGTGACGGCAGATGACGGGATGGGAAAATCTAAGCACCATCATGACGGGAAAGCCGTGTCGGGAAGGCAGTGACGGGTAAATCTGAGCACCATTTTGACAGGACGGTAGCGACTAGCAGATCTGAGCACCATCATAGAGAGATGGCAGCGATTGAGACAACGACAACGGTGACGACAGGTGGAGATGGCAGTGATGGCGACGACAATGGAAGGAGGTGACAACGTGGCTGTGGTTTGACCTTGTGTCTGGCTGTAGCTACGTAAAAATTGACGGTGGCTGTGTAAAAATTCTAGGTTTTGAATTGTAAGTTTGAAAGCACTAATGGGTTGATGGGCACCCAACTAAAACCCATTTAAACCAATGAGTTATTGGGTTCAATAATTACTGATCCATTTAGACTCAATTATTTAATGGATGGGTTTGGGTGTATTTTAAACGGACGGATTTGGGCAGGCAAATGGATTTGGGTTACATTGCCACCTCTACATAAATGTGTTCTTAAACAATCGAATGACAAGCTATTTGTGAACGTATTCATTCATTTACACCCCTAAGATAATAAAAGATGACTATAATCTATGAAACCTAATGTATCGAAATTGAAATAACACAGAACCTCGTGTAGTTGAGGTAACCTTTATTCAAGTTAAGCAAGTGAATTTCACGCAGAGTCAACTTCTTAAGTAGCGAAATATTAAAAAGTGGATCGAGATTTAATCTATTCTTTCACTTAAATGAGTCGACTCGTAAGGGAGTTAGGTGCAACTACCCCATGGTTTGATGTAGCCAACCTAGTGATTTCAATGGGCCAGGCTTGGGCCGACCAGGCCCAGGCCTTGCAGGCCAGCCGATAAAACGAGTCGGGGCTGGGCCAAAGGGGTGGGGAATCGAGACGAGGTCAAAGGATAGGGATATTCAGGCCCAGTCCAAGTCCTGACCCTAGTCCCAATATTTAGAACTAGGCCCGAGCCCAACAAATTTATTTTATTTTTTTCAAAAATTCTTGTTATTCATTTTCGAAATCCTGAGGTTATTTCTCGAAACCCTTTGACACTTCACCCACTCCATGGAATTAAATTTAGAATTCAATTCACCTTTTTTTGTTTAAAATGAAAAGAAATTTAAATTACATAATTTTTATTTATATTTAGAACACATATAAAATGAAAATGTGAAAAAAAAAACTTATAATTATTCCCTAGGCTTGTGATGCAGAACACATTATGATAAATTATTTCAATGTATTGGTGGCACTACGTGATGATAGTAGTGTGTAAATAGTTGCAACATAAGTTAAATGCTCTTGACAATTTAAAATCAATTTCATTCCAAGATATTAAATTGATAGCCACTCCTAATTCTCTAATAATTTTTAGTTCGTAACACAGTAGAAAAACTATCACCTATAAGAGAAAAAAGTGTAACATGTATATGCACGTTGGATAGGTAATTTTACTACTTGCTTTTACGTGTACATGTTTTCTAGGTATCTAAAGCGAATTAATTGTACATTAATTATAATATTTACCTAAACTAGTTTTGATATCGTATTTTGCACACAGGAACATTGTCGTACAATTTTAAAATGCTAAACTATGTAGGAAGAGTCTCTTTCCATCTTGTGGTCGTTGCTAAAAAGTTAACAATTATTTTTAGCAACAAAAAATAATTAAAAAGCACATGAGAAGTTGCAGATCGTATTTTTTAACACTCGATAATAGTACTATTATATTACTTATAAATTAATATACAAAGAAACACCACTAAATGTCAACTCTTTAAGAAAAATGAGACTTTTCCTTTTTAAAATTTAAGTAACATAAAGTATAATCTAATTTTTAAACAGATAAATTCTCATACCACAAATAAGAAGAAAAAAAAGTGTTGAAAGAAAGAGAGATAACGCGCTTAAAATAGAATATAAGGAAGAAGAAAGATGTAATTACTAATTTGATTATCAAATTTAAAAATAAATTACAATCAATTTAAAGTTAATTTAATGATTGATTTACAAACCAAATTGAAAACTTAGATTGTAACAAAAGGTTAGTACTGTGGATCATAAATAAAAATATAAAAAAGTTGGTGATGATTAGTTTATAAAACATTAATACAAACCTTTTATTTTCAATCAAAACCCTCAAATTAGTTTGAGTCATGTGCAAATGGTACAAGTGGGAGTATATTATAGTCAAAATTTTATAGTAAGTAGGGATGGCAAAAAAATCCGAACTCGCAAATCTCCGCCCCGCCCGCATAGGAGCGGATTATTTTGATTTTGACATGGTCGTGGGGCAAGAATGGTATTTTTCTTTAAAAAAAACCACAACGGATTAAGATCGGATATTGTATTCACCCCAATCTGCCCCGCTATTCGCCCGACCCGCCCCTCTATACTTATCTTAATACTTTAGCTGATCTTAGTCGTCCCCTAATACTTTAATTAATCTTAACCGTCCATCATATACCATATATATGTTCTAAATTGGCTAACCCTAATCTCAACCTTCTCACTCTCCACCGCAGTACCGCAAGGCCTGACGGCCACTCTACTGATGAGCCCATTGTCCACCGCACGGCCACTCTATTTTGTACTTTACTAATGTCTTCTTTAGAAATTTTGGACATTAATCTGACATGTGTAGTTTATTTTTTGTGACACAGGTGCAAGTTTTCTTGTAATACATGTTTAAAAAGTGTGAAATATTTGCTAAACCAAGCAGAACATGGCGGGACGAGTCAAATTGGTTTTGAATTTTTCGCGTGCTACAGTAAGGGTGGGGCGAAACGGGTTCGGGTTTTCTAAATCCTATGTACATAACCCGATGGAAAGCGGGGCGGGCCAAAGTTCAATGACTAGCGAGGCAGATCCGAATTTTAGAAGATCCACATCCGACCCGCTTCATAGTGAGATGAAGAGAAAAGAAATATGCATGTCCCAAAAGTTAAATAAAAAGAGAAAATATGAGATAGAGAAAAAACGAGGCGCAAGAAAAAAAAAAGTAACTCAAAATTATTTAGGACCAGATTTAAGGCCAAAGGAACGAGCCAGAATAGGGCCCAAAATAAGGGCCACAACCCGGGCTGGGGCCAGGCCCTAAAAAAGGGGCGGGTTTCAGGTCAGCCCGTTTTTTAGGGCCTGACACTGCCATTTTAAGGCCTGGCCGGGCCAAATAAAAGTGAAAAAATTCTACCCTCGAGGCCTCGCCCTGGCCCAGCCCTAGCCCAAGGCCCCATGGGTTAAGACCTCCACTTTTCATTGTTAGGGCCAAGCCAGGCATGGCCAATTTTAGGCTGGGTCGGGCCACTCTTTTGACATCTCTAAGCCAACCACTTCTGATTTTATAGTTCTCAAACAGCCCTAGAGTTGTCAAAAGGGCCGAGCGGCCAGCAGACTGGCCCGGTCCCTTTTGGCCCGGGCCGGCCCGACCTTTTTTTGGGTCCGGACTGGCCTTAACCCTTAAAGCTTGGGCCAGGGCCAAGCTAAATTTTTGGAGAAACAGGCCCGGGCCCGGCCCTTAAGTGGCCCGTTTTTTGGCCCAGCCCTAAAATGGCCCGGGTTTGGCCCGATCGGCCCTCTTTTGGCCCGAAAAATAGCCCCCTTTTGGCCCTAAGGTTGGCCCTATTTCTGATCCCTTTTTTGGCCCTACACACAGGCCCTCTTTTGGCACAGTATTATTGTATACACACATTATTATATATAAGTGTGCGTGTCCAACAATAATCGAATGAGCAATGAATTTGAACATGAATTATGATGATCATTCTTCCTTGGTACAATAATCAAAGCTATGTTTGACGTAAAATAAGAATTAAATTACAAAGATAACATTCGAATTGTAAGAAATCATGAGCCTCCTTAAAGAGGCCTTGACGGTCTTGGATGGGCCAAACTTATTTGTCAATAAATACCAAACCGACTAATTCCACCCTCTTACATATAAATTAGTATTGGCACCGTGCATAAAAAAATAACTGTTAAAATACATATAAAAAGCTAGAATTTATATTATTAAATAATCATAGCAAAATAAATAATAAAATAATATTATTATTATGAATAACAAGTAAAAAAATTAGACCCGGCCTATAAACACATTTATCTTCAATGTATATGATTTATAATGAAATAAAAAAATAAAGATTAGGTTCGTTAAATTGTGAATATTGAACATGCCTAGAGTACAATTTGCTTAAACAATAACAAAAAAATTACCATAATTAAAACCCTTACCTTGAATAACAAAAAAATAAAAAAATAATAAAAAAAAATTAGGCCCGGGCCCGGCCCAAAATGTTGGGCCTAGGGACTAGGCTGGGCCCAGATATTCCCAGAATCTGACCTGGCCCAGCCCCAGCCCGTTTTGCTGGAGGCCCGATGGGCTTGGGCTGGGCCGGCCCAAGCCCAGCCCATTTGACACCTCTAAACAACCCTATTCCCATTGCCAAACAACCCAAGCCGCTTAACAAAATCAAATGTTTCCGCTATTTACCTAAACAAACACCCCAACACAAGCAATGTATTTTTGCGAAGGGAAGAGGGAGGGGGGAGTGAGGGAAAGCAAAGCACAAAAGAGGATAAAAGACACGATATGCAATATAAAGGGACAATTATATACGCCCAAGAACTTGCATAACAACAAACAAAAATAGCAGCACAAGGGGTTCTGTGCGGGGGTGGCGGGAGGAAGGATAACACACTGAAATCGTCACCAAGGCCCCTCTGTCTGGAAGCTATAACCAATTTGATGATCTAAATAAACCTCGATAATAACAAAACAATAAACAGAACTTTGCATATATTTGTTGGGAGAACGCATGCAAAAACTAGATGGTCAAGACAAGTTGATGCAACATTAGAAGCAGAGGTGGCAGAAAATTCGCTAAGCATAGTTGGGAGGAAATTAAAGTTGATAGGGCTGAGGATTTTGAGGGGGTCCTTCCAGCAACAGCAGGAGCAACTGCATGTCCACCTGGGGTGCTCTGCTGCTCAGTTGTTGGCAATGGGTTGGGGTAGCTACCACTAGGTGGTGACGTCAGTGGCATTCTTTTACCGTCACTGAGATCTTGACCTGACAGTAGCATACTTAATAAGCTCTAGATCAATACGTAAGCTCTAAAAAATGAGATAACACAAACAACCTAGATAAAACCTACAGCAAAAACCATTTTACAGCGCAACATGCAAGCTTCCCTGACTTGAAAGTTGGAGGACTCTGAGCATAGTATCTTTCAAGTAGAGAGCGCTCGACAGGAATATTTGAGAAAAAGGATTCCACATGCTACAAGAACTGGTGAGGCGCACATGCAAAAGGGCACCACAAACCAGATCTCTAAGCAGCATGTTTCCATGTGCAAGTAGTAGGCATCTAAGATCACTTGCAAGAAATGAGGAAGTCGAGGTAAAAATCTGATAAAGCTAATGCACAAAAAATACAGTTACCACACTTGTAAACCCCATGTAAACTGTAATACATTGGTTCCTACATAGCACTTTAAAGGGTCAATGTACTCACAATTTGACCGCGACCACCCCAGCCTAAGGTTTTCCCTATCGAAAACCATTCGATAACCTGTCATGAAGTTCTCTGAAACAGAAAAGGTTCGTGAAATATCAACACAGCCTGCAGAATGATCAACAGGAAGAGGGAGGAAGAGAAGGAACACTTACGTCCAATTGTTCCCATATCTCCATCTGCTTGCTGGATGGCTAAACAAAACCCAACAACTCCCTGCACCACAAAGACCTCCACATTCAGTACTTATTAGCATAGTAATTCTAAACTTGTTTGAATATTGCTTTAGAAACCCCTACAGAAACAGTAGTTCAGCATGTCATGTGGAAAAGATCGATGTGACATACAGCAAATTTAAGAGACAGGTTCAAGGAAAGAGCATGCTCTTACTCTCATTATGAAATTTGAGTTAATGGATAATTGCTGGAAGCACTGATCGTGATTGCTGGATACTGGTACCAGTAACCCCAAAAAAGAGTACAGAGGGAACGAAATTCCTAAGTATGACTAGCTGTCCATTGGTCCTTTCGGGTTCGTTAATGTTATAGGGAAAACCAGCGTACTTGACAAAGTCTAGTCTGATAACAGAACTACAGGCTGACTACCATGTAGACAAGAATAACCAATAGCAGGACTAGCTTAAATATTTCCTATTATTGGGTCCAATAGGACATCCGATTTCCACTAACCAGCCAATAAGAATCAATCAACTTCCTACAGGTTACTGGCTCTAGGCAGTTATGGCTACTCATTGTACCATAAGACCAAAAGCCTTGACTTCAACTTTGATTTATTTCAAATTTAGGGCTGTAATAAACTTCTAGTTAGAATGCTACGTAGAATAAGGATAACACTACTGCCAACGACAGCGAGTCACTTTTTTTGGGTAATTCACTAAGTACAAAAATTATTTGTTGGGGTTTTCTCTTCAGGAAGAACAGTGTGTGAAAGGGGGAAAAGATCTTAACAGGGAGGGATCATCAAACTTTGAAAGAAACAACAATCTTTACAAGGAAACAAAGGTATTTTGACTGAGCTGGATCAGATATTTACAGATAATCACCAACCTGACTGCCGTAGATCACAAATATTGGGTTCCTGACAGTAAAACTGCTGTTCGATGCAAACTCAAGTTTCACGGATGGGGTCTTTTGAGAACTGTATAACACAAAACCCTAATCTCAGCACAAGCTAATAATTGAAGGGAGCTGTTAACTGAAAGTCCTCTTCCTCTAGCAGCGATACCTGGTCCGATAGCAGTACCGCCAAGGATATCCTTCAAAGCTAGACTTTGTAGCATTTACTTGTCTGTCAAACTATAAATGCATAGAGTGATATTAGGCAGAATATGAAACTCCATTCACAGCAGTGTCTCCAATAAAAGAAGTGTGTACCTCCTCGGCAACTCTTTCGTAAGCTTCGCGCGGAAGAAACGTAAATGATGTTCCACTGTCGACCAGTGCTTTGAAGCTTGTCTGCTCTAGGCAAGAACTCCCAACACAACATGACTCCACTCCAGCAATGTATGTTATGCTGGAGCATAAGTGAGCAAAAATATAAGAAACCCAAAGAAGAGCATTTATAGTGTCAGCATATATGACAAAAGGCCTCCTAAAGAACATACTATATTTATATGAGTATCTAAGGACACAAATATTCCATACTATTTTCCATCTGATGGCAGAAATTGAGTAGATTGTTGGGTAGCTAGTCCTTGGTCCCCAAAGAATATTCTTCCTGAACCATCCTCGTCAAAGCAAAAGGAGAAAGAATTCTTCACCATATCTGCTCTTGCAAGAAAACTTGGAACTGAAATTTCCCCAAGTCCCAGACCCATAAGACCATCAGGAGCAACTCCACTCAAGTAACCACCACTTTGCTTCCTCCCACATCTCGATTACAAAAAAAGAAAAAACATAAGTCCCAAAAGACACAATTCCTCGGGGTATAATAGAGGAGGCATATATGATTAGTTATGTGTTGGAAGTAAAAGATCAAGAGACTGCACCCTATGATTACAGGAGCCCGTACAGAATGATTTGATGCATCACTGCTGCTGGCTGCAAGATGCAATATGTCTTCGACTAATAACCCAGAAGTTGATGTATTTTGTGAATAGTAATTAACAGAGTAAGGGCATGGCTGTTTAGGATCTTTGCAATTTGGACCTAATTCACATAACTGGTGGCTGCAAGAAAGGTGCTTGCTGGTGCTTGAACCAGATGGATTGTACTCATTTAGATCCCTATCCTGCATAATAGATGCCCCATATACCAGGGAGCACCTGCCAATCAATCATTGGAAATAAGTGCTAAAACTGTTACCAAAATTTTAAAAAGGACTCCAAAACTCCCTTCACATAATTCACCAATAGTGTTTTAGATGCAAGTGCATAAAAGATGCCCCTTAAGATGAGGAGCATTGGCCAACCAATCAATTTAAAGAGAAGAGAACAGAAGAGAAGAATTGGTGGACCTTCAAGATTATTTCATTTTCTAATAACAAATTGAAAACAGGTTGTCTTCATGATAGATACTACAGCATAAAGGAAAAGTTTAGTGTATTCTACTCTGCTCCCTATGTTACATGGACTCTTCGGTTTTGCGTGAAGTACCCGTGTCGGACACTCAACACTTGGACATGGGTATGGGATATGTGTCCGACACATCTCATAGGATATGCCATTATGATACTATCTTATAATCTTTTGTTTAATTAGTAGTTGCTTTGAGTGGAGATAAGTTATCAATTAAAACCAAATGCATCACATAAAACGCCTTTTTGCCTTCGAAATAACTAAAAAGCAATAATAAATATGAACATTTTGCTGTGTCCCCGTGTCTTGCATTTTCAAAATTAGACGAGTCCGACACTTGGACACGTATCCGATTCGGACACTCGTACCGAGTCCATGTAACATAGTCTGCTCCTCCAGAGGATAACTATCGCCCCAACTGGACACGAAGTGGAGTTGAGCCATAGGCCCAACGGTTAGGTATGTTATAAATTAGTTGCCACAAAAACAATTTGAACTATCTATCTTCTTGGTGGTCACAAGAATGGGAAATTATGTAGTTAGCAAAAGAAAACCAAAAGATGAGTGCTTTAGAGTTTGCAAGAAATCATGATTTACACAAACTACCTTAAGAGACTAAATATTTTCGTAGTTGACACTGTCACCAATGCTCCATCTGGTCTAGTCGATTTCAGTTACCCTTAAGCTTTTAGAGAACATAGTATCAGATCTGGTTTGGCAAGGTTTTTGGTTGAACTCCTTGAACTCCATCCCCAGTTAGTGCAATTGGCACTTCATTTAATTGTAACTAGCTAAGGGACCCGTGCAATACACGGGGCGTTCTTTAATTTCTCAAATATTGTCTAATATTTATTTCTATAGATATTTTCCAACTGTTAATTTCCCTAACTTTCTAAAAATATTTTTTATAATGTGTTTTTATAGATTGTTTATAACTGTTATTGTTTGAACTGCAAGCAAAAAATTTACTATATAGAATATTGCCTTTAAATAGAACTTTTGAAAAATTAGCATTATAAAAACATACCTTAGCAACAAAGGTAAAATGCATGATTTAATATGATCAGTTTTTACTCACAAATAAGATGTGAACGTTACAATTAAAACTCTTATAGATTTAGGATACCTTTTCATTAACATTTCGCGACGACATATGACAACAATCTCGTACTACTATTTAACATAATTTAAACTTTTTAGCCTAATATTTAGAGTTTTGTAGATATAATCGTTAGTATGTATCAATGATATATCCGAAACCAATATGATTAAAAAAAATCCAGTTATTTGTACCATCACTTCCGGTTTTTTGTGAGTATAATAAGATGTGAACGTTACAATTAAAAGTCTTATAGACTTAGAATACCTTTTTATTAACGTTTCGCGACAACATATGACAACAATCTCATACTACTATTTAACTGAATTTAAACTTTTTAGTTTAATATTTGGAGCTTTGTAGATATAATCGTTAATATGTATCAATGATATATCCAGAACCAATATGATTTTTAAAAAAAAGTCAATTATTTGTACCATCACCTTCGATTTTTTGTGAGTTTAATCTAGTAAAGAGTGTTATAACTTATTTACTGGTGGTGTATATAAACCTCTCAATCTTCCTATTAGCATAAAGGTCAAATTCACACACCTTTCTTCATGAGAAACTCTGTGTATGCTATTTGTCCTGTGCATAATGAAAAGGAAAAATAGCATTGAAAGTATTTCTATCTATACATAACTTATTAAAGTTTTCCTAACATGACTTAATGAAAATACCATTGAAATATTAGATTAGTGTAGCCAGGAGCTAGAAAGTGATTAACCACAAAAATATCGTCTTGCCTAATTAACGAAACTTTGAATCAGAATGTGAGACCAAAATCAAAATTGAAAGATAAAAGTCATTTTAGGGAAAAAAAAATTACTGCTTCTAGTCCTGGATATAATTTATGCACCTTCAAGTTGCTGTATTTAAGTTCATCGCTTGGCTGCATAAGATTCTCGTCGCAACCCGTCTATGAATACTACACTAACACTACCTCAATTAGCGCTATCATTGCCACTACAAATGCAGTTACCTTCACCATATCATAACTTTTACTCGTCAGTGCACTTTCATGTTTCTATCGTCAGCTTTTTTAGGTTCATCACTTGTTCAATCCAGTTTAGATCATAACTTATCAATCACTACTATAATGTAAATTAATATTACCTCGAACCACCTTAGTGCTACTGCTACAACAACTCTAACAACAACCATCACCTCTTGGACTACCACCGTTTATTTATGACTATCACCACCACAAGCATCGTCATACTACACGCCAACATCGCTACATTCACATGTTGTCGCTACATTCACATGTTGTCACTACATAATCCAAATCTCACTGCCAACATTCCAATTCTACCACAACAATTATCACTATCGTAATTAGCATGGCTGATAACTCGCATAATTGCATATATTACCACCCTCACACTCACATCTAGCACCGACATTTTGGTTATACCATTACCATCCTGGGGCCACCCAGGCTTCTCTCTTTTTGTAGTTATTTATGAAGGGTAAAAGATTCTTATAACTAATTTATCTTTTCGTCTCTTTTATTTTACAAACTTATTCTCAGCTTGTCACAAATTATTCTTCAATCGATTTTAATTTTTCTTGTAGATTCAATTAATTGGTTCTAAATATTTTGTTCATATTGTGCGTAACATGTTAGATTTTAAGAAAATTGGTGCAAAAAGACGAAAGTTACAATAAAACATATGGAGAAATGAGATTTCATTAAAAAGGAAAAAAATACCAAAACAAATAGGATGATGTTTTGCATAGCTAAAAAAATTGAGGTAAAAACGAAAATATACGCTATGAAAAACTTATCTTTTAATTTGTAAAGATTAATCATTAATTTCATACATGATTTTCGTTGCTTACATTTGTGAGATTTTATTTATATTTCTGAGATTTTATTTTATTTGTTTAAGTGTTTTTAAGAATTTAGTAATCCAAAATGAAGCCTTTTTCGATTATGTAGAGCTCTAAAAGAAGTAGATTTGGTTTTTTAATTTTATAAGATTTACAAAAGTCGGGTCAATGATCATACTAAAGAATTAGTAAGTAGGGTATGATTTTCGTATTTTACATTTTTGAGATTTTATATTGTTATTTTAAAGTACTATTGAGATTTGAATAATCAAAATTAAGGCATAATGTTTAAGTATATTGATTAGGTAGAGTTTTAGAAGGTTTATAATTAATTTCTTAGTTTTATAAAGTTTAAAAATATTGCATAAATTATACCTACGAATTTGTTAATAATAAATTAAAGTAAAGAGTTAAATAGAAAAGTCAGGCCAATGATCATACTAAAGAATTAGTAAGTAAGGTATGATTTTAGTATCTTACATTTTTGAGATTTCATATTATTATTTTAAAGTGCTTTTTGAGATTTTAATAATCAAAATTAAGGCCTAATGTATAAGTATATTGATTAGGTAGAGTTTTAGAAGGTGTATAATTAGTTTCTTAGTTTTATAATGTTTTAAAATATTGCATAAATTATACCTACGAATTTTTTAATAATAAATTATAGTAAAGAGTTAAATAGAGTAGAAAACAAAAGAATACCAAAACAAATAGGACTCTTGAATTTTATATATCTAATTCAAAAGAGTTGGATTCTAAATAAAGAGACCAACTAAGTTAGGGGACTGACTACCAGATGCAAAGTTGAAACTTAGGTATCAGAAGGAGAAGGCTCTTAAAAAGTCTTGTCGCAAAGATAGAGTCCCAAAAATTCTACGTGTCGCAATTTTAAGCGAAGGCTTCAGCTTTTTATATATATATAGATATAGATTGGTTGTTGTGCATCTTCATTTGGTTCTCCTTGATTTGCCTCACCACGCACAGGGAGGGGGGAGAAGGGGGAAGAGGAGGGAGGGAGGGGGGTTCAAAGTAACTAAAGGCAAACTCCCATTAATATTAGAGTAAAGATTTCACTCACACTGAAATTAGTTCGCTTCACCATAGTTGAGTAGTCTTCACCACCACAGCTCCACGGCTTTATATCATTGTTTGCTAGTCACATGAACTTAAGTGATCAAACTTATGACAGCGGGAAACAAATTATTCATGGTTCATAAGCATTACAGATCTTCATCCAAAATGATCGTCATTTTTTCTAAAAATGAAGTTCATTTTACGATCTAGATGTAACCTTTACTGCCGAGAACTAGATTTGAATTAACAAAGAAAGCAAATGTATCCCTCCCTCCCCCCCCCCTCCCTCCCCCCTCCCTCGATAAGTTCAAGATAGAGTAACTTTTGGAGTGATATGAACACTGATAAGCCCCACAGTGAGCACGAGTTGTGAATCTAGCGATACACTACATAGAGAGAAGTTAAACACCCAATCCTATTTCGAACTCAAAGAAGCAGCATCCATCATATGCTTGTCAATACTCTACAATAAGCAGTACAGATCTTATAATGTGATACATCCACAAGTTAGAATCCTCATTGCAACTGATAGCATATTGCACATGTATAAGGACAAAGGCTCTTAAACACAATGCAGATAGTCCGTAACATAGTACAATGAGGTAGATCAACAGCCATATCACTTGTAAAACAGTATCCCCTATGCTTATTTCAACGGATAACTATAGGTCTTTCTAAGTAGACAACATAATAAGTGAGGTCTATAAAGTAAGATCTATGTTTCAAATTGGTTCTTTTTCTTTTTTGGTCCAGGGATTCTTGTAATGGCGGGTGAGGATGTCTTCTCCATTTTGCAAGGTACCTGGATAGATTATCATGAAACCCTCATGAAATGGATTTGGCGCTTGAATTTTCAATACATTCCCCTGCTTATCATATATAAGTTAATCTGTTTATGTTTTCACGTATTTAGACTTTAGATACTGTTTACCTGTATTCAGAAAAGATTGAAAGGTATCTCACGACACGACATGCAAAATATGGGATTTTGATACATGATATGTGTCGTGATTTGGCAAATATGACCCATACAAATATACTGATTGGCAACGGCTAACTTGCCTTGAGTTAGCAAGACAACAACCTCATAACTGGTAGAACACATCATGAATAGTCATGAGCCACTTTTGATTGTTGTTTTTTATGATGAAGGTGTTGATACAGATACCTAAACGTGGGCAAAAATCCATGCATATGCAATAGTCATAATCCTTTGACGATAGAGCTTTGTATCTAATGCTATTTACATGTTTGTAAATAGAAAGAGCTTTAAGAAGACATAAGCTTATCACGTGCCCGGAAACATCTATCAGTAGCAACCCCGCTAAGTTTATAATGGTCAGCCTAATAAAATACGAGAATCCTAGAAACTTAATCTTGTCAAAAGCTCAAAGTTTAGCTACTATGATATATAAAGAGAACTATTCCTGAACTTCTCAATCTGGTCTTTTCTGGTAATTTGGATACTAACATCCTTTCTACACATTTACATTTGTAAATGGATTCACTAATTAAAGTAACTTCTGTTCCCTTGGTACTTAAAACTTATGTTACACCTCAAGGATCTGCTTCTTGCCACCGCCTTCAATCTCTTACATTCTCGGCTAAATTAGTCAAAGAAAAAGGTTGAGTTTCTACTGAATGTGTTTGTAACATGATGACTAGGTGAATAATTTACAACTGATAAATTGGAAATTAGTCTTATACATAGATCACTGACATATCAGTAGTTAGTACACACAATAATAAAGAGCGATAGGCAAAACAGAGACCAAAAACCTTCAGTCTCACAGCTAACTATGATAATATGGCAGTAGTAGAAAAGGTTGGCATACCAGACTGCTATAGTAACTGGCAGATAAGGGAGCACATTGTACACAGTCACATGGGACCCAAAGGAGATCGCTTCCGGCGTCCAGCGCAACGAGGAACGAAACACTTGGCGTACCTATATCAATCCAGGTGTAATGTAACCTGTATAAAGCACAAGAATAGCATAAGATCACGGGTTCGCAAGCAAAGTTTCCATGTCGAATTTGTGACATATCTAAAACAAGAGACGATATGTTACAAAGTTCTCGCCGAGGAAAGGCATCCTATAATCCACTCGCTACAACGTCTTATGGTGTTTCCTTCCACTGAATGAATCTATATTTGACACAAACGAGGCATATCCTCAGCCAACCAAGCGATCGTGTTCCACTTTTTCAGGTAGTTATAAATTCTAAGTATTTCCTCCCATTAAAATTCCTCTGACGCAATTGAAATGTCAATGTGCACACACGCGCACCGGAACAACCATTGTCTAAATCCATTGTCTAAAATGTTCGTAAAAGTCTAAACTAGGAAAGAAAAAGCCTACTGTTCACACGAGTCAGACCAAGTCTTATTTTCATTCCTTTTCAAGAATCCAACCAATTTTTCTCCTAAAGAATATCAAACCCATTGCAACGTAACTTCATTTCCCGATTCCATAAGCAAAATTTCATCAGAACAAACACCACGTAGATTGTCTCCTAACAGAAGGGCATACTAATTGATTGCAAGCCATCGAACTACTCGAGTACTCAACTACAAGCGTAAACCAAAATTAGAAAGAAATGTAGAGAAACTGACCATCCGAAGTCATTTCCAAGGGACATGGTGGCACTGCCCTCGGAAGGGAACAGATACTGGTACGCACCACCCAGCTTCATCTTCTGCCTCTCTACATCGCTGCTCGCGAGCATCCGATAGTACTCCAAGCTCCATCTCTCCGGCCAAACTCCGCTCCGCGAAACCCTAAGCGCCTTCGCCTCGTCCGAAAACCGGTGAATCAGCCTCGCCGAGTACGTTGCCGCCAAGCCACACTCAACCAGCACAAATGCCACTATGAGAGACACCACCAAAGCTCGAGTCGCCGCCATTGCGGCCCCAACCGCCCTCGCAAAAGCAAAACCCACGACAAAGAAACACACACAGCCCCTACCAAGCGCTATAATGGGCTGAGATCTAGGGTCTCGACATGATATACTTTCCGCGCAGTGCGCAGAGGGGAGGGGAGGGGAGTTGAGAACAGATGTGAAGCAGGAATGAGGTAACTAAGAAGTGGAGCTAGGTCACCGGTTCGGAGAGCGAGAATGGGAGCGGAAGGGAAAGTGTGAGATTAAGGAAGTAAAACATGTACGAAAGCGAGAGCAGAGCAAAGCGCACAGCGAAAGCGGGAGAGGAGAGGAGAGGAGAGGAGAGGAGAGAGAGAGAGAGAGTAATGATTAGGGTAGTGGTGGGAATGTTGACGAAAATGGGCGATGAGGACAACGGGGGAGAGTTAAAGTGTTTGCAGGGCGGGGGGGGGGCGGAAGACGACGGAGATGTACTGAAAAGTGAAAAGGGTGGGTGCTGGAGATCACGCTGTGCGGCCATACGTTACTCACCACGCGCATCGTAATGAGGGATTATGAGCTTTTAATTATTATTACTACTAATTAATATCGCCCCGTAGGTTTCCTATTTCTTAACCTTTTAGGCATGGTTATAAAAAACGTATCGGCACCAGTTGTACCGACTAGTACGTATCATTTTTACTTTGTATAAGTATAGAATCACTTTTTATTTTATACTGTTCAAAATATCAATCTGTATCGATTATACCGGCTCGTACAGGTAATACCGACCGAATCATTGTGTTTTATACTGATTTCTTAAAAAAATGTAAAAGTTATAAAATTTGTTGAAAATTTTAGTAAATTGACTCGATCAAAGTCCCTGTAATCTCGTCCCAAAATATTCATTAAACATCTTAATTCTATATATTATTGAGTAAAAATTACTCTGAAGACTATGAAAATAAAAATAAGAAAATAGATGATCGTAACTCAAATGTATTATGAAGATGCATCGAGTTCATAATAATAGTTACAGAGAGCGTAGCAGTGAAACAAGCATGTAAGTCTAAGCAGTTCATCCATGTTGAATGACTCGAAGAGCTCCATTGGTTAACATGCCACCAAGCAAGTGAGTCTGATGTCGCCAATGTAACCAAAAGAAGATGCATACATTGCAATTGCAATTGCATACGGAGGGGCTTTTGAGTTAAAGGAAAGGACAGGGTCAGGGATGAGGTAGCCTTGCCTTTCCAGCTCAAGGATGTGAATCATGTGATGTGACACCTGCTCTTTGTTGGGTTGTTCCTTTATTAATTAATTAATTTCTCAAACAAATATCTTTCGATAAATGCAAGCTCCAGCGTCAAAAGTTGTAACGAATTTTTTTATTTTTTGGTCCAAGCTTTGAATGGTTGTGCATTGTTTGATTCAGCATGATGCATATTATTTTAGCAAATGTTGCAAAGTTTTCGACAACGGGCTTAGCCTTACTAAATTAATAAATCAATGAGTTCTCGAGTAAAGAGTTTAAGAGTAAATACATTTTGACAATAGTGAATGAAGCTCGTCGTCTTAATAAATTATGGAGTAATTATTGAAAATAAGGTGCAGCATTGCCTAGCAGCCCAGCTTTAATTGCGCTTGTAAGAACGCGTGTTAAGCCAACGAGTGTTATATTTCTTGCTCTTATATTTGGAGCTTTTGCTTTATAAAAATTCATGATTTGGGCTTTGATTTTGCAATCAAAAAGATTTATCTGAATATTAATTAAATAGATTCTTATTTATTTTTATTTATTTTAAAAATACTTCCTTTTGTCAAAGTTGACTTATTGCTTTATGCAATTTGATGCACATTATTTTAGCACGCCCCACAAATATTTTGACAACGAGATTAGCCTTGATTAGTTAATAATTTAATTAATTATTAAGTAAGAGTTCTAAAAAAAGTGTAGCATGGTGATGGCGAATGAAACTCATTGTCTTACTGAAATGTGGAGCAATTACAGAAACTAAGCTGTAGCATTGCACATTTAAGGACTCGATTATTTTTTTTTTCTTGTTCCCAATATTGGAGGATTTGGTTTACCAAACTGATAATTAGGAGGTCTTTCAAATTTAATTTGGGTCATGAACTTTTTTCTTCCCAATATATTTTACATTTGTCATATGTTTCTTAAAGGGTCATTTGACGTTTGAAATGGAAAGATTTAGATTTTGTGTTATTTAACCTTGTTAGTAATTACCACGGATTTTTCTTAGCCTAAAGGGTTCACGACCTCGGCTGAATCTTATTTTTGAGACAACAATAAATAATTTTGTTATTAATGAGCTTATGCTAATACGTGTTATCCATATCTTAAAAGTGACACAGCTATGATGATTCTATTGCCTCAAATTATGAAAAACAAGTGATCAATATCTATGAGAAACAAGTGTTCATCAAATGTTTCACGGAGCTACATTACAAACTTATATATGTATGCCTGGTTCACCGAATTTCAAGTAGGTGAGGAAATGTTCATCAAGAGCCTTAGAATAGCTGAAAAGAAGATTTAAGTGCTTAAAGAATCCTAGAATGAATGAGGTGTTTCAGATGCTCAAAACAGTGGAAATTCAAAAGGATACGAAACGATTGCTTGGTAAGTTACAAAGTCATGATGTCAAAGACTTTTGGACCAACTTTTAAGCTAAATCTGAAATTCTCAAATATATATGTTTCAAAAGCCAAGCCAGATACATTCTTCTTTTAGCTTTTCAGCAGTAAAATAGCGCATCAATCTTTTTAGAGAAAGTTAACAATAAAACTGCAAAAGTTGCGCGATCTGCGAGTTGATCTAGTTTTTCAAGTTGATGCCTTAGGCATATTTGTAACTTTCTCCAGAAATTCTTCTCTACATGTAGATTTGACTCGGTATTGATATAAGCAAACTGAAATATTCACCTAGAATCAAAATCCTCCTTTTTCTAAAAGTAGTTTTTATACCCAAATTACATCATTGGTCTCCACAACGTACCTCTGCACCCGGAAAAGCTTGATAAAAGTTTGGCCCCTCGCCGAGGTTTGTGCCCACAAAAAGTAACTTGAAACTAATAAAACAATCCTAAAAGGAGAGGGATGAATAAGATTTTGTTAGCGATAAGGAATATAAAGCTCAATCACAAAAAGATACTACAATTGATCAAGTAAGCAATTTAACAAGTACATAATATGAACCATCTCATCAGGATGAATATTTGAAGCAAAGAGTTAAATGGTTTGGCTTGAATTTATACTCAAGCCTATTCCATCCTTTCAAAAAAAGCTCTAAAAATCCATTAGAAATGATTTATCCTCTTAATCCTCTATTGTGATACCCCGAACTCGGTGTATATGTTTAACTGCTTAATTTAAAAATTTTAGCAATGATTTTTTTTTTACTTTACATCGATGCATTTATTAGCGAATTTTAACAACGATTAGTGAAGCAAGTTATGTAACAACCCGTTAAATTTTTATAGTATATTAATTTATCATTAATAGTATTTTGGGGCTTTTTCATAATCATAGAAAATTTTGGATGAACTTTAAAAAAATTACCGAAAGTTTAGGGGGTTTTGGTAATTTTTCAGTCTAGGGTCTCTCTCTCTCTCTATATATATATATATATATATATATATATATATAACTATTATAGGAGCAATCGTTCCCCTAATTTCCTTCTTTGATTCTGAAATACGGTAGAGAGAGAGAGAGAGAGAGAAAGAGCGTGAAGAAAAAAATATTTTTTGACGAGATTTTCCTCTCTCTATCTTATTCATTGTTTTAGGAGGGAGTAAAAGGGGGGAATCTGCTGGATCAGTTTGTGTTTTGTGTGATACCATGAGGTTATTTGTGGGTTTTATGGCCGCAATTTTGACGGCGATGCAACATGTTTGTGAGTTGTCGTGAGAAGGGGAAGAAGCTGTTGCCATTTCTGTGAGTGTTGCACAGCCACCTTGCCAAGAGATGATGGTTGCCATGACGGGGTATGTGAGTAAATTGAGAAGGTTACAGCCATGGATGCCATGACTGTGTTTGTGTGAGAATTTGTGTGTGTATAAAAGGCAAGGGAGAGAGAAGTAAACTGCCGTGAAGTGGGTTTGGAGGTGTGCACAAGTGACTGACCATGGAAAAAAAAGGATATGGAGATAAGTGGGTGAGCATTGTGTATAATATGTATATATGGGGGTGGACTGAAATGGTAGTGTGTAAATGGTGTGCATGAGTGTGTTGAACAAAAACAAAAGGGAAGAGAAGAGAAGACCCCCTACCACTACCGTGAAGCAGTGAGTGTGGGGAGGTATGAGATGTGCTACATATTTTAATGTTTGCTTGTATATGTGTGTACTGTGGGTCTTAGAGTTTGCTTGTGTGTATGTGTGTGTGTGAATAGAGTGAATGTGGGGGTGCATGTGTGTATGTAGAAGAAAAAGAGGACCCACTACCGTGAGGCATTAGGTGTGGAATATAAAGGTATGTAAAAATGTGGTTAAGTGTAGAGTTGTCAAATGGGCCGGGCGGCCCGCGGGCTGGCCCGGCCCGGCCCCTTTCTGGCCCGGGCTGGCCCGGCCCTTTGATGAACAGTGCTGGCCCGGTCTTTTAGGGCCTAGGGCCTGGGCCTGGGCCAGGCTTACATTTCCTAGGAAAAAGCCCGGGCCAGGCCCGGCCCGGTTCAGGCCCGGGTCTGGCCCGGCCCGGTTCAGGCCCCCTCTTTACTTTTGAAATTCCACTTTCCCCCCCCCCCTTTCCCCCCAATGGATTTATTCTCCTTTTCCCCCCTAAACAGTACTGAAGATTTAAGTAATGCGAAGAATAATAACACATCTTAAAGTCTTTGATTTTTTTTCTTTATAAATATAGTGGTCATGGGATCGAGTAAATTTTCAACATCTTTATGTATTGAAATTGCTGACCCCAATGCATTTTGTACCCCACATTTGCTGTTTTTTGTCAATTTATGTTACAATTTGAGTGGGCTGAAACTTGGAATCTTTTAGGGACGCTTTAATAAAGCGTCCCTAACAGCAAATTACCATAATTAAAAAAAAACCCTTACCTTGAATAACAAGAAAATGCCAAAAAAAATTAAAAAAAAAAAATTTGGGCCCGAGCCGGCCCAAGCCCGGCCCTAAATGTTGGGCCTAGGGCCTGGGCTTGGACCGGGCCCAGATATCCTCAGAACCAGGCCCGGCCCGGTTGGCAGCCCCCTTGGCCCGGCCCCGGTCAGATTTGTTGGAGGCCCGATGGGCTTGGGCTGGGCCGGCCCAAGCCCGGCAATTTGACATCTCTAGTTAAATGTGTGTGTGTGGGGGGGGGGGGGGGGGTTGTTATAGGGAGTGGGAATTGGGGAGGGGGTTATTCCGTGTGTGAGTTTATTCTAGGAAGAAGTCCGTTCATAGAGGGAGGAAGAAAAAAAGAAGATGAACTGGGAACTCGGTATGTGCAGCTTGGTGGTTAACTATGCTTTCACAGGTGTACCACGGGTTCACGTTGGGTTCAGGGCATACATTGGATAGCGCACAATGATTGTTAGCATGTGAAATTTTACAGCAAGGTAGGCAAAATTAGAATCTCTAGCAAAATTTTATAATTTTCTGAAATCGTATGTATTCTTAATATTTTTATAATTTCATATTTCTAAAATTCTTTTGGAGTCTTTAAAACTCATTATAAATTCTAAAAAAAATCATAATAATGTTTCTATAGTATAAATGAGTTGTAGTTTAAGTTTGATAGTTTTTAGAGTTGATTTAGTATCATTACAGTATCACATTTGATTTAGCAAAAGAAATAATTTTAAAATAGATTTAATGCCTTTTAAATTCTGATTTCAATTTATATAATTTATATATATATATATATATATATATATATATATATATATCTTAAAGCTATTACAAAAAATCTGGGACTTTATTTTCAGCTGGAAACAATTATGGTTTTTTATGGATTTTTATTTCATTTAAAGAAATTATTCTAATTCCAAAATATTTAAAATTTCAAAAAATTCATGTTTTTACTTTTTATAATGTTTTAAGCTATAAAAAGTGTTTTATTATAATTTATTATGAATTTTGGGGTATCGTTATGCATTAAAAAGTGTGTGGGTTCGATTAGATTAACCGTATATTTAGGACCCATTTCGATTTGGTTTGATTAAGAGTGTCAGAGTGAATAACATTCAAAATTAGCTTTGGATTCATAGTTTATGAGGCTAGATTTTATTCTAATAAATGGATTGATCAATTTAGGTTGATTCAAAAGGATCTGGATTGAGGTTATATTAACATAACTTCGAATTGTGATAAGGAATTTCATCTGAATCCTATTTCATCGCTCTGATTTTAAATGTTTGATTAGAACAGTTTTAGCAACTTCATTGTACTTCAATTTTATGATTGATATAAAAATATTTTTAGAACTGCTTATGAAATCCTAACTTGAACCTTAAAGCGATCGTTTGAAATTCTTTATTAATTCATATCTATTTTATTGATTCGATCATCATAAAAAGTTTTGAATTGTGTTTATTTATTCTAAATATTAATATGAGCTAGTAAATCTGAGGAGTTATAAGGATGGTGTGTATTGTTGGCGTTGTAAGAATGGTTTGTTTGGTTTGGATTGAAACTAGTTCCTAAATGGACTAGTTAGTACACATATGCATATGTGAAGTGTATTTGAGCACTATCAAGATGTTTTTGCTAATTTGTACTACTCATTGTCAATGTCTTCTATTCTGTTTTATTGCATCTAAAATATTTTGAAATGTCTATTGATTTTGAGAGATAGAGTTGATACTCTTTCCTATGTCTATATCGAAATGATTTGGTATTATTTAAAATTCTTGTTTTTTTAAAAATTGTCATTTGACTGTGTATGAAAAATCGTTTGAATCGTTCTGTTTTTAATATTTGACTTACTGGGCTTTCAAAAACTTAGGCCCCGTTTGACAAAATTTTTTTCCCTCTTTTTTTTTCAGTTTTAAAAACTGAAAAAAAAAGAGCGTTTGGTAACCATTTTTTTTTCAATTTAAAAAACCAGTTTTTAAACTGCAGAGTAAAAAAAAAACTCCAAAAACTGGTTTTTTTTTTTCACTTTTGGTTTTTTTTTTTCGACCACCACCACCACCCTCCCACCGCCGGCAGCCACCTCAGGCGACCACCGCCGGAGACTGCCGGCCGCCGGCGACCACCGCCGGAGACTGCCGACAACCACCTCCGGCCGCCGGCAGCCACCGCCGGAGACTGCCGGCAGCCACCTCCGGCCGCCGGCGACCACCGCCGGAGACTGCCGACAGCCACCTCCGGCCGCCGGCCACCACCGCCGGAGACGGCCGGCAGCTACCTCCGGCCGCCGGCCACCACCGCCGGTGACTGCCGGCAGCCACCTCCGGCCGCCGGCGACCACCGCCGGAGACTGCCGGCAGCTACCTCCGGCCGCCGGCCACCACCGCCGGTGACTGCCGGCAGCCACCTCCGGCCGTCGGCCACCACCACCACCACCGTCGACCACCGCTACGCCCCACCACCGCCACCGCAAACCACCAAAAAAAAAAGTCAAAATAAAAAGGGTTACCAAACACCAAAAAAAAAAACCTCAAAAAAAAAAGGGGTTATCAAACACCCACTTGTTTTTATAAAAAAAAAAATTAAGCTGCTCTTTAAAAAACTGCTCTTTAAAAACTGAAAACCAAAAAAAAAATTTTGTCAAACGAAGCCTTACTCTCGTTTACTTCCTTTCTGCAGGTAATAACCAGCATTAGATTACCTGGAAATAGACTAGAGGCAAGCGAGTGAGTGAATTTAAAAATTACTTGAAAATGGACTAGAGGCAAGCGACAAGTGAATTTAAGTTATCGTATTGTCCATTAGGACTCCTTGCCTGAGTGAATAGTATTATTTACATTTTTTAAGACTTATAGATTTGGTATTTCATTTAGGACAGTCAATTGAGAGTACGGTTTGATTGGAGGTTAGTTGCTCTGATGATGGTTGTCCACTTTGGGTTATGAATACATTATTATCTTAGTGTAACCGATCGAGTGAGTGTCTAATGTTTCAATTTTTGGGGCATTACATCACTGGACCCCTTTGAAACTAAATTAATATTTAGAACCTCCACTTAATTGTTTAGGTTAACGTAATGTCATCATATGACATGGCAATTTCAACCAGTATGCAAACTTAAACTTAGAACATTCGTGTGCTAAGATAAACGTGCTTTACATTCATGTATCACGTGGTTGCATTGTACTTGATTATTAGTTCAATGATTCGAATATGCCCATTAAATTTGATTTGACCTTTTTTCGGTCAATATATCCAAATGATAATGTTTGTAGTGCTAAGATTATCTTTCGTCTTCGTACTTTCGGTTTCGATTCTATATGTTCAGATTTTGGATGAAGCTATATATTCTTGAATACTTACGTTGTACTCCGTGCGGGGGTGCATGTTACCTTTGTTGATTTTCGTGCTCATTTCCCTCTTCTCATTCAGATTTCAAGTGATTAAGCTGATAGAAGAGTTTGGAGTTTTTACCTTGTTTTAAGGCTTTTATTTTTTGGCTTTGGAGACTGAGAACATTTCTAATAGTTTATGAACTTTAGTTGGATTTAGCTTATGTTTTAGAGCTCTGTGTACCTCTTTGAGGTTAAGTTTTTGATAAATGCGTTGTTATTACATTTCTTGTAAGCTAGAAAATACTGAAATTAGTATGTGAAGGTTTTTGTAAGGTGTACTTTGTTTAAATCACTTTTTGGATTCGGAAGGTTGATGTAATTTGTTTGGAATGTTTGCCAAAAACCCAGCAACATGATTTTATCGAAATTAAATTAAGTTTGACCATTTTAAAATCAATCCATAACATGCTCTAATTCTACATTACCTTGCATACCGGACCTTTTTTTGTTATTCATTATAAAAGGACTCAATTTCATTCATCGAGTTCCACGTGTGACCGGTGAGTATTGCACTTATTTTGTTAAAGCTTTTATAGTCTATTTGTGAGCTTTAAGAGGAGAGAAAAGAAAAGAAAAGAAAAGAAGAGAAGAGAATGAAGAGCAAGGAGACAATTTTGCTTTCTCTTATTTGTGAGTTTAAGAGAGTAAAGAAAGTATCATTCATGTGTCTTATTTGTGAGTAAAAAGAACTCACAAGCGGAATATTAATCTTTACATTAATCACCTAGACAACAGTGTTTAGAGGATAACATGCAAGTCATCCATGTGTATTATATGGACTTGCTTAGTAATGCATTATTGGACTATTCAGATAGTAACATTTTCTTTTTCCTTTTTTTTTCATTTTTGGGGTAAAGATCTAAGAAATTTCATTAATGAAAGAGAATAATGTAAAAAGGTATAACATCATTTGGATCTTAGGGCTATAGACAACAAATAGTGGCTGATAGCATATTATACCAACTCTTGGTCCTTGCAAGAATCCAAGTGAAGGATATGCTTTCAGAAAAACAATAAAATCATTAACAGCCCTACCCAGTATAAGCAAAAGCTAAGACCCCAGCCCCACATTATTAAACTATAAACAAGACAACAAAAAGCCCAAAAACCACAAACAAGAAAGCCAATAAAACAGAAGAAAAAAGAAATCAATACCTTGAAACCGAAACGAGACATAAAAATTGGCTTTCTTGTTCCATTGAAACCGTTAACAACGAGCCCGGTGAGTCCGGCCAACACCGGCTATGGTCAGAATCTGACCAGTGTTGGCCGGAATCTCACTGGCGGTGGTCGGACTCATTGCTAACGATGGAGCTGTGTTGCTTGGTGTCTGTGTCTTTGTTTGTTTTTTGGTATGAGAGAAACTTGCTATTCTTGTGGGATTGAGGTGTGGGGGCAGGGCCTCGGGTTGGGATTTGTGTGTGTGTTAGGGGGAGGGGGGGTGCGCATAGTGTGGTCATTGTTTCGTTGTCCGGTTTACCGACGATGTTGGAAATGCTGGTGGAAAGAGTGGACCTTACGGTGTTGATTGCTTTTTAGACTCTCGTTCTTGTGTTGTGGTTCTGTAAGTGATCGAGTACACCTTTGTTGGCATGGTTCCAA
Organism: Escallonia herrerae; assembly: GCA_033070095.1. Classification (NCBI taxonomy): domain Eukaryota; kingdom Viridiplantae; phylum Streptophyta; class Magnoliopsida; order Escalloniales; family Escalloniaceae; genus Escallonia; species Escallonia herrerae. The sequence continues at coordinate 314,592 of JAVXUP010000013.1, forward strand.
TTGTCCTCATTATAAAATTGTGTGTATGTTATGTGTTTGTTGTGTTTAGTGTTAAATTTGTAACATGTAAGCCTTAGCATGTTACGAAAAGTTAGGCTGAAGTGTAGAATATGCTCTACTTTATTCTAATTGTAATTTTTATCGGGTTTATAGGATTTATAGGTTAGTTGTTATTCTGTAAAGTTAATGGTAACATTTGATGTTATCTTTTATGTCTGTAACATAGATGATCTAGTCGGTACAGCTTGTAAAACTCTTTTTTATATGAAATATTACTCCTCTTAACAAAAAAAAAATACCTTAAAAGTCCTAGAGGCCACACAATCGTCAGCGAATCTACCGTTCCTCAACCCTAGTAGACACACCATCTCCTCATCTCCTCAGCCCAGCACTTTGCCCTGGGCAGTGGTTTTGAAGCGTAACTTGTATCCCCGCTCGGGATTTTTTTCTTTCTTTTCATAAGAGTCATAATCGCAATTTATATAATCCATCGACATAAGGATTCAAACCGTTGAGATTATTTCTCAAAAAAGGCCTTTGTCACTTCACTCACCCCTTAGGGTTTGTTAGGACGTCTTAATAGTAAGACAATGTCTAAATTCTGCTATGAGGCACCCCCAGTGAGATAAGTTGCTCCTGCTTGGGTGTTTGTGCCCGTTGCTTGACTTCCTAATCCCACATCGTTAACTTTCAGTATAGTTAGCCGGGAAATGATGATGTCACTAGACTGAATCAATCCGTTCCATCTTCTCTCCCATATGTAGTGGCAGTAGACTGGTTCAAATGTAGAGCAGAAAGATCAATTCCCCAATTTGTTCTCAACATATGCTTGTTTTGCTTACATATATCTGTAAAAGAACTAATTCATCTCTAAACGCAGTGCAAAATAGGTACGCTAATAGTCATATACTTGGTAGCAAATGTATAATTCTCATACAATCATATTGTTTATCACAAGATGAGCAGTGCTTCATTATTTTCCTCTGCAATTAACACTCGCACAAATACAGTATTCAAAGTACACGGGAAGCTACATTATAGTCGATAGCCTCATAAAGAACACAACTTATCAGGCTACAGGGGAATATACCGAATGGTTTCAAGACTGCTGACCAAGACTACAAAAAAATGAAACAATGAGAATCAAATCTTTGGAAAAAAATCTATATACACGGACACTACATATGAACTCCGAAAAGGGGGAAAGAGAATATTTTCTAAGATTTCAGTTTGCAGATGATCGCAAGAACCTCAGTATTGGACGTTACTTGTTAGACCACTGAAACTCTATCTCCAGATTTCTTGATGGACCACTTTTGCTTTCAGGCAACAGTGTGTACTCCCCAGCAACTGCCCCCAGCATGACAACGCGGTCAATCTGGATGGTTACTTTTCCAAATGAACTCTGCCAATAGAGTGAAAGAGAAAAAAATGTTAATAGGAATTACTGCAAAGAAGTAGTGAATAAACTACAGCACCTTGAGAAAACTGAAATATTGACTCGTTTTTCCAGCTCATTTACCTTTCCCATCTTGCTTTTGTTCTTGCATGAAATGTGAAGTTTCTGTCCTTTTGGAGGGCTTTCAAACGACCATGTAAAGCTCTCATCCCAGTCTGGATTAGGACCAGTCGACACAACCTGAGTAGCAAATAAACAAAAGAACATTTGTCAGGCAAGTGGAACAGTGAAGGAAGAAGTAAAAACAGAAGCATATATGGCCCCGCCTACAAAAGAACAGTCCAAAGCAAAAGCAGAGCAGTGAATGAGTATGTGAAACCCAGCCCAAGCACTTAGGATGAGGCCTGTTCAGCTGACTGAGAACATAATATATGCACAGTAGTATAAAAAAAAAACAAACCTATCATCTACTCATGACTAATGGAGAAGTCGCGGAAGTGAATGCCTTTATTTTTTGCTGAAAGGTAAACTATCGGCGCTAATGCACTTTGTAGGGAAAATGAAGGTTCAGAAAGCACATTATGCTATAGGATTCAGCCTCTCCCTTTTCAAAAGGTCGTCACTTTTGACTATTTATACTCTCAAGGAATAAGACTATTCCTCGGTTTGGTGGTTCCAACAGATACAAATACAGACTCAAGGTTTGCACCAGTGGCTTACGGGTTGATGTTGTGAGCATATGCTCTCTTCCCTTCTCTATGATAAACACAGCACTGTACTTTGAGATTGATTCGGCGACTTTCTTTTAGCATGTAGTTTGGTACTTTGGTCATGTCAATGATGCAATTAGTCAAATAGTTCTCAGTTATCATGGTTCTAAGCATTTTGAAAGGAAGTGAAAAGCAGGATAATTCTGATTTCTTCGTCTTTTTAGAGATCAAGTATTTTGTTGAAAAGCACTTCTTTCCCCAGGCCTGGAAAGTAGGGATGGATTTATCCAACTGGTACAAGCAAGAATGTTCTTTATATGTAAAAGGCCTTCTGCACAGAGTTAACCAAAACGGATGCTATAGATGGCAGCATGCTCAGCACGGGCACTGACCACCAACATATGTTGTTTCTCAACTGTTTCTCGAAAAAAAACTATATAAGAGAGGGAGAGAGCCAAGAAAGAGAAGGCAGAATTATTGTTGCCTAACAAAAGCACGGGATCTTCTATGTATCTTTCTTAGCACGGTTTTAACCTTAGTTGCAGGAAACTCCTCATATGGTGACGTTTCTCTCTCGGAAACTCGCTTTTGCGATCCCAAGTTAGGAACTCCATGGGATCTCGTCCCAAGCTAATATGGGAACTTGATCCCATTAGCTGGATAGAGATGCATGGAACAAGTGAAAGAATACCTGAAAATCAGGCCCTTTTCAACTCAAGTCCTTGTTTCTCTCTCCCTTTAAGTCCTTAAAGCCTCCTTGTCTGTTGTTGTTGGCCATGTAAACTATACTAAACAAATGATAATACTCTTTACGCATTTATTTATTCAAGCCGCTCCCAACCTCAGATTCTTCTTGGTGCTTACGCTCCCCCGCCCCCGTCCCCGCCCCCGCTTTGTGCAACTAAGGTTTTAACCCACGCAAGTCAGAACCAAGAACTAAAAAGAACAGGGTTAAAAACTCCAAATGGAAATTGCCATAATACTCTGATACAGTATAATCATTACTATAGAGAATGTACCATGACACCCAATACCTTCTGATGTTAGGAGTTCAAACGCAGACAACATGTCATGTATGACATAAGCAGACTCAACAGACGACAACACAAGCAGGAAAAAAAAAATCCTAATTAGGTTCTAGCCAGATGTTTTTTTTGGACAAGCACCATGCAGAACAAGTTGCTCACAAGGCTGCTGGTATTGACTGTTTTCCACAAGCACCAAAGTTACAAACAAAATACTAAATACAACTACAACATAAAATCAATTTAACCAGGATCAATTTCAAAGCAGAGAGAAAGTAAAAGCATGACTAATGTGAAAGATTCCAAATCATGTTTACCCACTTACTATATGAAATACTAATAGGACCAACTAAGCTAATGGTAGCAACGAAGGGCTAATTTGCAGTCAAGTGTACAGATAGTGAAGGGGGACCAGTACTAGTTTGAGCATTCAATGAGACCGGGAAAGAGAGAAGGTCTATGAAAGTACAGCACTATAAGCATCAATGAATCATACCTTCGTTTGCCTTGGTGGAGTGTTGCCGAGTGTAAGCTTGCAATAAACGCTCGGATTCCCAACTGATTGTTTCATATTGTTGCCATGTTTGATTATCACCGTCAATGTCCCAGGCAAACACTGCAAAAGAAATTCTGCCTTCTCTTGGAATCGAGGTGGGCCTGACTGGATTAAGTACTGCAGCAAGGGAATTGCATCTGCAGCTGCAATAGATTGCGCTCTCGAGACTTCAGCTGGGCATGCCGACCAAGCTTGCCTGAGAAGAAATAATGAATCCAAGGCAGCTTCTTGAGTTGCCTCTGACCCAGTCTTGAGAGAAGTAACAAGATGGGGAATACTGAGTGTTGCCGGCTCTGTTGCTCTCAAACGCGGAAAGTTGCCAAAGAGGGCATTTAAAGCTTTTAGATATTCTTCACTTACTGTTCCAGTGGCCCATAAATCCTTTTCAATTGCAGCTGACATACCAAGACAATTAATTATATTAACAAAAGATGCCGTAGTTAATAGGTATTAGTAATTAGTATTTTGCCAAAACAGCGCTATTTTATGGACAATAGGTACAAAGCAATTTCCACATAAGATACTTATAGCCTAGCAGTCGAACACACGTGGCGCTGAGGGCTAACAAAGCACAAGCAGGGAGTCTATAAGGTGGAGGACTCAAAAAAGCAAACCAAAGTAATGATATATCAACGGTGAAATGCAAAAACAATACTTTGTGCAAGTCAGTATAAGATTTAGGGATGGAAGTGCTATTTAAAACAATCATTACATTTATACTTCCCAAATCAATCAAAATCTAACCAAAGAGAGAAAAGAGATTTTACCAGTTATAGCTCTGACGGTTTCACTAGAAGCATACTCTTGAATGGTATTGTTAGAGAAGAGAAGTTTAATAAACATTGCAGCCTGAACTGATGTGTCTGGATCACTTGAACCAATCAAATCTAGAACAACCTGAACCCCGCCAGCTTCTGCAACTGCTCTTTTATTTGATCGACTGTACATGACAAGGTTTTGCAAGGCACATATAGCTACTACTTTCATTTCTTCTGTAGGTTGATCCTCAAGCAAATTAACTAAAGCCCGACAAGCTGAAACAGCATCTGCACTTCGAGCAAGAGCCTCATTCTGGAATAGATCGCCAAGAGCAAGTGTTGCTAGTAACCTTGCTTGCTGAGCTTGGGTTTGTGGGTCCAAGAGGTACTGGGATAGTGGTAAGATTGCAGACTTGGTAGCCTTTGTTTCTCTTATCTTCACATTGTTCAGCAATACCTCCAGCAGCCTTGCCGCAGTTTCCTCACATTGATGACCTCTGAGAAGTTCCAAAAGAGCCTCAATAGCACCACTTTCAGCCATTGCTACAGAACTTGAAGCATCATCACTTTCCAACACTAAAAGAGCATTTAATGCACCAACTACTGTGCTTTCTGACCCCGAACGAAGCAGCCTTACCAAAACTGCTACAGGTACTTCCAAATAAAATTCAGAACTAAATTGCAGAATACTAGATAACACAGCAGCAGCAGATTCCCACAATGCATGAGGAAGCGAGGGATCAGCTTGCAATATCACTTTGGAGAGCTCACTGACACCACCTTCTTTTGCAATTTCATTTGGCCAAGTTAGTGCAGTACTAACAAGAGCCTTAACAGCTCTCTGCTGCAATATTTGTACACCAGACCCAAGAACACGCATCAGGGGACCAATCACTTGCTGCGTCGCTGAATCTTTCTGAAGATGCTCTTCCGTAAGTAGGTGAGATAGAAGTTCTGCTGCCAGCTGTTGCACAGCTGGAGCAGGAGAATCAAGCAAAGGAATGAGTGGTTCGATAGTTTGATGAGACGTCAGCGTATAGTCAGCACGACATTGCGGATGCTCTAAAATATTCACAAGAACCTGTAGAGCACTATGTTGTCCATCCGGTCCAAACTCTGCTCTCGTTAACAACAGGAAAAACGGCTCAACCACTTTGGCTGCAGAGGGACCCTTGGCAATGGTAGCGTTATTTGTCAGAATTCGGAGTAATTCTGCAAAAGCAGCACAGAGAAAATCTGGTGCTTCATGAAGGATATCAAGTACACTCTCAATAACACCAGCTTTCACCATTTCCATCTTACAAGAAGGCCTATCTTTTCCTAATTTCACAAGGGCTCTGGAAATAGCCTCGTGAAGCATGTAATTCCGACCATAGAGAAGTCCTACAAGAGGGATAACAGCACCATGTGCAGCAACTAGTTCTGCCAATTGCTCGTCATCTACGAGTTTATCTACTGCACGGACAACTGAATACTGAGCAGGACTGAACTCAGTTACAAGCAGAGAGACTAAAGGCTCGACACAGCGAGCTGCAGCCATGGTGGATCTGATTCTTGTATTTCCAAAAAGAACACAACACAGCTCAGCAGCATCCCCCTTCAGCTCCATTGAACAGTTCGATGAAAGAATCCTGCAAAGAACATCCACTGCATTCATTTCAACATCTGCAACAGCAAGGGCTTTTGATGGGTTTTCACTAAGTAAGCTAACCAACGCCGCAATAGCAGCATGTTGCTCCTTCTCAAACCCAGTATTTAGAACTTCCACCAAGGGTTGGACAGCTTGTCTGGCAGATTCTGCATTCCTGATGTGATCAGCAGAAAACAGGTTTTCCAATGCTTTAGCAGCACTGTACCTTGCACCTCTTCCACCTAAACGTAGGACTGCTACAAGTTGACTGACAGCACCAAATGCAGATTCATGTTTGCGTATCTCAGCAGTGGTAAATAGCATACCAAGTAGGTCAGTAGCAGCTTCCTCAGTTGCATCTTGTGGGCCAAGTGAGAGATATTTTGTCAATGCTTCAAGAGCCCCTGATTCTACCATAACAGTCTTATTGGAGGGACAATCTCTTCCAAGCTGAATCAGAAGCCCTAGTGCTAGGAAAGGTGCGCCAGGACGATCTGGAATTGGTTTAAGTAGATCCACAAGGGCAGGTATTGCTTTCCGGGAGGTAGCACCAACCCTAATGTCATCAACCCTAAACAGCCTCTCCAGAGCAACTTGTTCGGGATAACGTAACAAAGCAAATTCCTCTGACAATTCAAGAAGATCAAATATATCAACATCAGCACAACCAAGTAAAGAAATAAGCCCGCCTGCTGCCCCAGAATTTGCAACCGACAGAAGAGTTCCCCTGCTACCATTACAGACTAGACTGGCCATAGCTTGTGCAGCAAAATATCTGTTTGCATATTCTTCCGACTTCAACAAATTAGCAATTACGGGAACAGCTTTCATTGTTGCATGTGCTCGTATGATATCCCGGTCTTGAAATAAAATTGCTAGAAGCAACCCACAAATCCACATGCTACTGTCCTCGTTAAAATCATTCTACAAGAGTTACTAGTGTAAGTGCATCGTGGGTATAAATGATGAGTGAATGCATAAAAGTACACACGTGATCAGAGATAATTGAGTAAAAACTGTTAAGATTTCTCTTCAACACTCAGATTCATAAATTCTTCAAGCACGAGATGCCTTAGGAATAAGACAGGTTTTAAAGTGCAGTAATCCTACAGGCACCGAGATTGGGAGAAATATAGGACATAAAAACTTTTCGTTGGTTGCACAATTCCATCAAACATCAAGGCTAGGCATTAATCCACAAATCTCATCACGTAGTCCTTTTCACTTTTCCCTATAGTTTGAACTTTTAAACATGAAAAATAGTATCTAAATCCAGTTCAGCACAAAGCATATTTACAGAATAATTAAGGATCTACAGGGGGCAAATAATCTTGTTGAACAACATAATAGACACTTCGATTAAATATGTCAAGCTCAGAAGTAGATCTTTGCATGCTAAACGTAATGCACATAGGTCAGGGATGTGTTCCATATCCAGAAAAGTATGCGGTGGTGCAAGACTGCACATGTAATTCATACAGTTGCATTCACCTGATAATCACGACTGTCGTATAGCAGTATATGTTACATTACTGTACAGGTGTATCCTAACATCAAGAGACAATGAAAAGCATGTAAAGAAAAAACAGAAAAAATTGAATACCTGTGCATATTGTGACAAACATTTAGATATTCTCTCTGTGAGGACTTCAACAGCTCCAGCCTCCATCATCTCAATTTTGCTTTTGTTATCATGACTGGCAAGAGCAGAGAGAAGCCAAATAGTTATGTTGGTACCATAGATAGTAGACGTACTTCTCTCACTTCCGTTGTTACTTCCTTCCTCGTCAATACGCCTGCAAATGCTTATGGCGTCCTTACCCTGTTCTCCCAAATGAGAGAAGTCAGTAGCACTGAGCATCGCAACAAGAGATTGGATGAGACGGGCACAAGAGCTTGATTCATTCAACTCTTCCACCACTCTTTGGCGATTCACTTTTGCAGCACAAACAAGAAGAGCAGCTCCACCAATTTTGACCATTGCATTTGAGGAACTGATTACCCTCTTGGAAATTGATGCAATACATCCAGAGGCACAAATGATCGAGTTTCCCAGAATAACAGGCTGAGATTGGCAAAGGCGTGACAATATTTCTATGGCTTTTTCCTGCAACAAGGGTGTTGCATCAGCAATGCATGAGACTATGGGGGTGATGCTGTTCGGGAATTCAGCTAGAACAGCCCACGCAGGTTTAATGTGTCCTGTAGCTCCTTCTGACCTTGACAGTATAGCAAGTGCATTTAGTGCCTCTGACGTGGCAACGGATCCACTATCAGCCGATTCCAGGAAAGAAACCAATGCAATAACTGTTCCAGTGCGATTTATTAAGCCAATCAGTGCAGAATCAACTCGGCGGGAACGGAGAAGCCGAGCAACAGCTGCTGCTGCATGGGTCTTTCCAGAAACCATGCCTTCACGCAAAACCCTAGTAGCAGGCAAAATAATCTCTTCGGGAACCGCTTTCTCTGAAACTTCACCATCTAAAAGAAGGTTTGCCAAAGCACAAATTGCTTGCTCTGCAACTTCCAGAACTGAGGAGCTAGCAAGCACCACTAATGAAGGCAATGCATCTCTAGCAACAGCAGCTACATCACGATTCTCCTTGATAGAGAGGAATATTGCAGCAAGGCAACGAGACGACTCTACTAAGATGTTTTCAGACTCGACATCCAGAAGCTTCATGACTGACCAAAGGGTGTTGCCAGCAATGCTACTTTCACGCAAATCCTTCCTGAGATCGAAGATTCCAGCAAGAGCTGAAGCAGATTTGGCCTGTGTCTCTTCTTTGGTAGAGCTTAAAATTTTTATCATCGTCTCAATTGCATCATTTGAAGCACTACCTTCGCGCAACATGTCACTGAGTGGGGCCACCGAAAGCAAACTTCTCAGCGCATCCAAAACATAAACTTTAGATTCAGGTAGATCACTGGTTAATAATGCAGTGAGCTGACTGATAGTTGCTGTATCAGATTTGTGGATCAGATGGTTCAGTGTCTTTGCTGCAATCTCTTTTCCATTGGAGCTCCCATTCTTCAGTAGCCACAGTAAAGCAGGAACAGCGTCAGCACTTTCAACACATTCTCGAATATCCTCACTATGATTACAGAGATTCCCAAGAATTACTGCAGAATCTTCTTTCGCTTTTGCAGACCCTGTCTCAAGAATTTGTACAAGTGGAGGTATGCCGCCAGCAGCTGTGATAGCCCATTTGCTTTCATCATTCTCATTAGATAGAAGGCAAAGTAATGCAACAGCACACTCCTGTTGCTGCTCTGACGAAAGACCAAGAAGAGCAATCAACAGCTGGATCCCCTCACGACCCTGAAGGGCGTGCCACAAGGTGCCTTCATTGTTGCAGAGAATGAGAAGGGATCTTATCAACTCATCTTGAACTTCATTGCTTGCCATTGTTATCAGGCCAACGAGTAAACGTTTTGCATCAGAATTTGCTAGTTTGCTTGAGAGTATGGCATTCCCATATAAACTGGCAAGAGCTTCAATGGTGCGCTCCTGCACAAGAAATGGTAAACGAGGTTTAAACTGCTTAACCAGTGTCTGCTCAATCTCCATGGAATCTGATGCTCTCGTAGTTTCTGCTTTGCTGTCATATATCATAAGAGCTGACGCTAAAGCTCCTAATGTATCAGCTACTTGTGCAGGTGAATTGCATGATTCAAGGCTCTGACCAAGGCTTGAGATGACATATGACAAGCCACCAGAAATGTTTGCAAGAGCACACATGGCATTCTCCTGCAAAGCTTGTGCATACTCTCCTTGCATGAATTCTTTTGAGGGGGCTATTGTAGCATTTATTAAAGAAGGTATGCCATTGCAGTTAGCAATCTCCTTCCTTGCTTCTTTGGACTGGGCGGAAAGAGATTTCAAAGCAGCTGCCGCCTCTGCTCTGATAGAAGCTTCATTACCCGACCCTAATAGCTTAAGGAGTTGCTTTGTAGCCTCTGAAGCCAAGACCCTAGAACAAACAGATGCATCCTCCATCATCACACATGCAAGGAGAAAACATACATTTGCCTGAGTACTTGGTTGTCCAGTTTTAAGCAACTTCACAAGTATATCTACTCCCCCAGCTTGAATAGTTGCAGACCAAAATCCTTCAGTGCTGCTGGAAAGGTTTCTTAAAGCTCCCGTCAGTAAGTTGTCAACGACATTCCCAGCCTTGAGTCCCTTTTCCAGCTGCTCCCAGAGCACCGGCACAACCCCTTCAGTGGAAAAGATTTTAGACCCAACATGATCCTTAGCATCACCCTGCGAAACTGCATAAATGGTCTTTGCAGCTGCAATTTGACCTTCTGCTGAGCTGGACTTGAGAAGACCAAGCAATGGTGGAATGCAACCCCCAAGTAATACTTTGACCCGTAGTTCATTCTCCTTCTTACAGAGAGAGCCTAAAACAGTAGCAGCCTGCATCTTTACCCCTAGGGATCCCGATCGAAGAAGAGACACCAGTACTGGAACTGCCTGAGAATGTGATCCCACAGCACTGAAAGCATTGCCACGCGTATCAATAAGCTCCAACAACTGCCTCAATGAATGTTCCTTTTCTTGAACAGGTGAAGAATTTTGCCTCAACTGCTCAATACATTGGGCAACACTCGCTAATGTCCCATCTGGATCCTCCATGGTACTGCGCTCTCTGCATGCAAAAAAGGAAATTACTATAGGGTTCTCATCTGTTAAGAATAGCAATATGGTCATCCGTCTTTTAGGAGAAAGTTTAAATTTGTAGATATCACATTGTGCCGGCACAAGGAGGTGCTCAATTTTATATGAGTGAGTTAAAAATCCAAACAGATGGAGGTAAATTGATTCTTTTAGCTAGATACCAGTTAATTTGGTGAGAATTTTGACTTTCAAGTGATGAGGTTCTCAGAAAAGTTATATCTAGCATACAAAGAGAATATGCCTATAGTCCACGAAGATTAATTTCTATAACTGGGGTCTGGTAGGTACTAGCAAATAAGAATTAACCATATGGCATACAAAGAGAATATGCCTATAGTCCACTCCTTCCTTGGGTTTGACGAAATGGTATGTTCAGTGTAAATCATACAATACGGTGGTATAGATGGTTCATAATAATCAGGATAAACTCTCTAAACTGCTCCTCCTTCTCAACAAAATTTCAACTTCGCAGAGGTATAGACGATTGTTTGCCGCATTCATGAGATATGACTGAGACATAACATGCGGATAAGCACATGCACACACAGAGAAGAGATCACCTAGGCTCAGGTAGGCTCAGGCACAAATATACAGAACAGATCATTGTAAAAATTGCTGTCTACCAAAAAGGCCCTGTTGTATTTTGACAACTTTGGCAGCATATCGGCAAGAACAAAGCAGCATATGCTCACTACAGGTAAGTATGATGTGTATCCTAGGCAAACATTAGTGCTTAGATAAAAAAAAAATGCTGAAAATCTTAAGGTTTACATCAGATACAAAGACTAACAATAACGCACTAAAGCAACAGTTTGAGAGATCATGTTGAACTGACCGTGAATTCATCTTTACTAGAGAATGTGGAGTTGGTGGCTCTATATCATGAGGTTTAACATCCCCATTTCTTTCCTGCAATTAAAGTCATGAGATAGTGGGTACTTTCATTAGACAGATGATTCCATGAAAATGATGCTATAATGTTTGTTCTTTGATAAATTGTGATCTTTGCACAATGAGATTTAATGCTATGGAAAAAATGGACAACAACAAAATAAGATAAGAACATAGAGGAAAGGACACACACAACTACTCACAAACTCACTAGATATAGAAAATCATTACAGATGAAGTTAATTAAGTTCCTCCCTGATAAGTAATAAGCTTAATATACCGATACTGGAGAGTGCCTAAAATAAATAAAAGAGAGATTCGACTTTAACTAGAAGAATGCGGAAGTAAAATAAATAACATGTTCTGCAATGAATCCAAAAGTCCAAGGTTATCGCATGGCCGCTAGCAACTCATACTCAAGTTGTCATTGCATCTCATATTCATGTTTTCAACCCCTATAAGTATCTGACCCGTATCCAAACTGCACCCAATTTTCTGGAAGTAAGAAAATAAAAAAAAGGAATTGGATATGCACCCGACACGCACCCACACCCGAAGCGCGCCCGCACCCGAAGTGCACTCGACGCGAGTGCTTCACCCATTTTGAAGCACCAGTGCTTCGGCGGATGTCGTCGTACAATTAAGTGATTTCTTCTCTTGAAACGATTTGAATCGTAATTCACTAATAAAAAACGCTAGTAAAGGTATGTTACGCTTTGTGGCACATGCACATGAGACCATCACACGCAGTTGGTAAAGCAGTGTTATGAACTGTTCCCTTTGGCAAAGACATCAAACCTAGATAACACTCTGGTTCTACCAAGTTGACCGACTGACTCAAGAACCACCTTTTGAGAATCAAGATCAAGACCACGATTGAGCAAATAAAAGATATAGGTGGAAAAGCAAATCGTCACTCAATTTCAGCAATGTGTTCATACAATGTTTGTCAAACTCATGTATTGAGCAAATCAAAGCAACAGAGTACCAGATCACTAGGGCTGCTGCCATTGCTGGCAGCATACCTCCAAGTCACTGTGGCCGCCAGATTTACTGTAGACTCGGGAACTTCTTCAGATCTACCTCCAAGACAGTCAAAAGCACTAAGCTTCCTGCAAAGAGCACCACCGCAAAGCCAAAATGACAAATGTTCAGACTAAAAGGACACCATTCAACTCATAATTACTTGATTCACTATAAATGCAGATAAAGAAACTTAGATCAAATCCTAAAAATGCAAAATTTCAAATCCCAAATATGCAAAATTTTAGCACCCGAACAGAAAGCCAGCTGTAATAACTTCACAGAATCTCTTAAAAAACAATTAAATGTATCAGTACTTCAACTGGATTTACGCGGTCACATCAAGTCCAAGCAATTCAGCAAAATTTGCTCAGCAAAAGAGTAGATCAACGGGTCATGCAATGAAAAGGGTGTCAAATTCAGCTGATTTCTTCACATGGGTGAGGCAAGAATCATGCGAACAAAATGCCCACGTGTTACCAACAAGGAAAATGCGTACAAAGTCAAGAATTTGCTAATCAATAAAGGAAGATCTAGAAGCCGGTGAAGCTAAAGAGGAGCAATCTTTGATGAATGCAGATGTGTATAATGAATAAAGAGGTGGGGTGCTGACCTCGAAGAGAGACTGTGGATTGGAGGATCTGGATCTTTCGCTCAATGCATTTGATGGGTTTTCGTAGCAGACAAGGGAAAGAAGAAGAAGAAGAAGAAGATTAGAGAGAAAAAGAGAGAGTGAGGCAGATGAAGAAGAGTGTGAACTACATTAAAGTTACTTGCATTGCATCAAATGGAGGACCACCGACAGTAATGGCCGGCTGTGGAGGCTTCGGCTAGGCTTCGACTCGCTTTTACTACAGCAGCAATTCAACCTCTGTATTTTGGCTAGGTTTCAGTTTCAGGCAATGGACTTGTTACCAGTTTCGCCATTGGGGATTGATTTTCATGTCATTCTTCACCTTCAACATTTTACGTCCTGTCACCAAAACTTACTTTTTTAAGTGTCACAAAAGATCATTATAATCTGTATCTTTAGCGTAAAAAATGAGACGTAGCTGTTAAAAAGAAAAGTGCACTGAAATTTTTTAGCCAATAGGTATAAGTGTTGAAGTGCGGAATTTCCTTCCTATTTTTTGGTAGAAAGGTCAAAAGTCTACGTACTATTGATATTTATTTCAATACAAATTTGTTCTTACCTGCCTGATGTATTTTATCTTTCATGTGGCGTAATATAGTTTTGTCTCGGTCCAAATATACAACGTATAACATTTTTAAAATGGTTCCCAAATTTCGAATCATTCATGTTTTTAAGGCATATCAGAAAAAGGTACGTTGATGAAAAAGAGGGAGTTTACTTCCTTCAAAAGCATTTCCTTATAATAGGTTAAGAGCATAATGACATTTTTGACAAATAATTTTTTTCTTTGTGTGTGTGTGTAGAAACTCTTACGATAAATAAGTCATCATGCAAGTAATGAGCTGACTCCAAAAATAAAATCTTTTCTGATGCGAATAATATCTCACGCAGCCGCTCACAATTATAACTATTAACAAACGATTTTGATTTAATTATAATTACTATTCTAGCCTAGCCAAGCCAACAAAACACCCAACTTATGACTTGCAGTGCACTCTCACTCTCTCTCTCTCCCCCTCTCTGTCTGCGATGGCATAAAATATGACTTTACATGCCACGACAACTCCTCTGTGTGTGTGTGTGTGTGTGATGGCATATAATAATATATAAAATATAAAAGAGTTGATGAATAGAGACTATACAGTAAGATACACCTAATAAGGATGTTTTGCGATTGGTTAAATAAATTATCAACAATCCATGTTCTTGCTCAATAAGAGTGACTACCAGCCGTGTTAACATACCACATGCAACCATCAGCTGGCATTATTCAGGTGAGGTTTCACCCTTCTGATAGACTGAGGATGTCCTCAATACCTTCTTATAAAATTATTCCTACATTTCATTAGACAAAAATGAAAGTGAAACACAAAAAGTCATAGAAAAGACTTCTAGTTTTCATATCAGTTTAATAAGTTCAAAAATGCTTATCCTCGCAACCCTACTTGTTCACTTAAATAAATAGAAAACAGAGAGCTTGTCCTTAATCAACAAAGAAAGGGCTGAGAAATGAAAAGGACATTTCCTCTTCCAGTTTGACACGGGAGCCTTTTCTCCATAAAGGTCATTTTCTTGTATTGTATGGCTCCAGAATTTTCCAAGCATAGAACCAAAAATATAATACTGTCACAACAAAAAGAATTTTCGTACCTCAATATTCCATGTTCCATGAAACTCAAACATATGATCTTACACAAAAAATAAAAAAAAGGCAAGGCTATCACTTTGAGCTCGAAAATATTATTCTCCAGCAACATCGCCTACACATTTTCATGGAAAAACCAAGTTCTTTCCTATTAATTTGCTGAAAAGGGACAAGCAAATACACAATAAAAAGCAAACGAACAGTAGGATTTTTATTTTTTTATGTTGGTTGTTGGTGTGTGGAGGGGGGGGGGATTAAGATGTATGTGATATGTGATCTAGCCTTCCATAATTAGAGCGTGGATCCATGATATGACGCATTTTTATCTTAGAAAATGCAACATGCTTACAGAAAACAAAGAAAGGCGTCCACCTTTCTGTCAAATCAAGTACTCAAGAGGTAAAACCATTCACTAACACCGTCTTACTTTGGTAAAAGTTAGTTTGGTAAAAGTTATTCTGACAATAACACAAGACTAGCCAAAAGAGTATTACACCAGAAAATGCCGATATAGGTCGGCCAGGGTCAAAACCAATCCCAACGTGAACACAAACACAAAGATTAGGCCTAACAATTACTAACTAAAACGACGCTAAAATGGGAGCGTAGATAACCATTTCCCGTTGCTGCTCCAGGCAACCCTATATGAACTCCTTACAAGTCCAATGGCTTTTATGAGTTGCACAAAAGTTCGCGTACACCAAATCCAGTACTTCCACAGAATAGGAACTACAAATTTTACATTGCAAAATCCTCTAGAGTACATATAATCTACTCAGATCGCAACAGAATATACAAAACGCTGCAATCATTGGTATAATTCTCATGTTTCGAGCCCACTAAATTGGTAAGGTCTTCAATATTGTTCCCATGTATCACACGTCCTTGCTCAGGAAGTTAATTCCTGGCAAGGTGGAATCTACCACCCTTATTAATCAAGCAAGAAGTTCAAGTAAGGCTGATGGAAGTAGCATAGGATTGCAGTACAGTCAGCGCTTGCTCTGTGATGGCCCTGTTTCTTGCTTGCTTAACCCAATCTCCAACAACATCTGCCGCCTGGCTGCCTTCCACACCAGCCTCAAGACTAGCTGCGGCTTCCAAAAGTTTCCCTTCAGCAAGGAAGCTCTCAACTCTACTTATGAGAGACTCAATTCCATCCCCTGATTGGTCAACCTCCTTAACCTGAACATAAATTCCAGGTTACCAAAAGGAGAGTGAAAAGAAACCCAATTAGCATGGAACAACATAGTATGCATGTTTTGAACTAGAAGGTACAATAATATACTTACCTTCAACCTGGATGCAACATGAGCCAAAGAATGTGCCAAAATGCCACCACCACCTGGTGGGAGTAGGCTGAAGTGCCGCAACGTCCCTTTCAAGGCATCAAACTGTAAATAGCAGGAAAAATAGATACTCGGTCACTCATTATAGTTACCCAGACGCTTATCATCTTCAACCTAGCGGCTATTACCAAAGAACCATTCTGTGAACATCACTAAAACAATCATTACCAGAGAGTAAAATCGGAGGACAACACTAAATGACAGGCAGAAAGATAAAAGTTCTGAACTAGATTTCTCCCCCCGCTTTTTTGATAAGTAAAGTTCTGAACTAGATTGCCGGGTTCAAAATATCCTGCCAATCCAAACACACGCACAACAATCATACACGACCAAACTGCTTAATCTTCGAATTTGTGAAAAAAAAAAATTGATGGCCAAGGAAGCAAATTTCATGGTCGGATACAAACTCGTCCAAACGAGCGTGCACACGAGTCATCTCACGCCATAAAGTTAATGTTCGAGTACCATCCGAATGATTAATCAACCTTATTTTGTGCTTCAAGTGATGACTATGGGAGTAAATATTCAAATTTCATAGCCAGATACTATTAGTTCATCAATTCATCTAGCTACACGTATTTACTTTCACTGTTTTAATCTTCAAGAGAATTATCTAGAATAAACCTGTCCCCTATAGAATAACTATATTCCCAAATAGTTTGTACACGATAAGAAGCCAGCAATCAAGGATAAAATTTCATGGTAACAGACCTACATGCCATTTATATATAAACAAACTACATGTATAGCATACGAGGCAAAAAGAAGCAAGTTAAATGCTAGCGAATTCATTCCGTATCCCAATTTCATCAGTCTCATACGCTCATAGGCCGAGTCCAAGGGTGGTCTCTATCCCGATAAAAGTTACTCTGCTTTTTAGTAATAATAGATAGATAAGCATTCATCACTAAATGAGGTTGATAAGTGAAGCTTCCTCTCAAAGCTAGTCCTCTAAAAATAATGCAGCCAAAAAAGGGTCAATAGTGAACTTTTGACATGCTTTGCAAACTTAACGCCTGTATGAATATATATTTACTTTTTTGAGATGTTAATCCTGGTGTATTAGGAGACAGCAAGTTCCCAGACCAAACGGCAGACTTAGATTACTTGGTATTAAATGTTTCTCAACATCTTGGGAGAAGTATAGACCTCCACTAAATGACAAGATGATGCCAAGATAATGAAGGCAGCCACTGCTCTTGCCATAAGTGCAACCATACAATTGGTAAATTCTTTTTGAATACCTATAAATGTGAGTGCGACTAACTACATAGTTGCAAGATGGCACCAAGTACTGGTTTCTTATGAGCCTAGAGGTCAACCAACTACAACCATGGAAAAATAAACAGAGAGAAGAAAATTAAAAGCATAAAAAAGTTATTGCCCTTTAAATTATGATTAGGAGCAATGCATATGAAATTTGCACACAAGTGTGATGGTGAAATAATTATTAGACGTGTCCACAGATTTCTAGTTATAGATCATAAACATGGTCAAAAACAAAAGATGGCAATTAACAATATTAAGGAGGAAGAAAATGCATAGAAAGTGTGCACTATAGTGCTACTTGGAACATAAAAAGTAATTTATCAAGAATTTGATCCTTACAGCTTAAGTATGATCACACTGCTCGGCCAATTCTCTACCAGCTTAAGCTTTTGGCACAAATGGTAACTTAACATGGTATCAGAGCTCCCGTTACGCAGGATCATGGGTTCGACTCTTCTCGCTTGCTTATGTGGTTCCTTCCCCCCACCCCCACCCCCACCCACCCTTTATTCTAGTGCAATTTGCACTTCTTTGATTTGTATATTTTTGGTGGTTGTGCACCTCCGGTTTTATCTCATTTATTTGTCTCTCCACGTGCGATGAGGGGCTTGCACGTAAGGGAAAGTGTTAAGTATGATAACATTGTTGCATGCACTAGGAAGCACCGACACCTCATATAGGTTGAGGTATGGTGTCTGACACCTACCGACACCTCTGGAGACTTGTCTGACATCTCTCAGCGGTGTCCGAATATATTTATTTATTTTTTAATTACCGGACACCGTGTCGGACACCTCTCGAAGAAGTGTCGGACACCTCTTTGAGAAGTGTCCACGCTATGGGGCCAACGTGCAGTATTTCAAACTTATCTCAAGGACAAATCTGGGGTCTTTTTGAAATTAACTTTTAGGCCAAACTGAGGACAAATATGGGTTTTTTTAGAAATGAACTTTTAGCGCAAATCCTAATCAAATCGACCCAACAAAAGGTACCTTCTTCTTTCTCTCTCATCTCTTTCTCTTTTCCTTCTTTTTGTTACCTAAAGCATCCAAGTTTGCCAATCCGGACTGAGAAAGGTCCAACATCTCTGACCTTATTTACAGACCCAGCTGGCTATATAAAACTTCTCCTTCATGCCTTTGGTGCCATGTCTTTTTTACTTCTCTCGTTACTATTGAGACTCTAATCTTGGTACTGTTGAGACATTGAATTGCTTTCTTGTTAGCGACCACCTTTCTTGTTACTGTTAAGACTATTCATGTTACTAGCTTTCTCTCTCATCCCTTTTGAACGAAATTTAGTTGCTCGAATTTATGGTTATTTTTATTATAAATATTGACATAGGTATATACATATATATGTATATAATAAAGTATATTAAAAAATTCAGCGGTGTCCAAAATCTGATTTTTTGATAATTGCGGTGTCTGGTGTCCCGGTTGGTGACGACGGTGTCCGTGCCACCTAGTGCGTGCATTCTCTAGCAGCTCAAGCTTTTAGAGTACTACTAACTTAACACTTGAGAAGGACATGCCAAGGCTTAATAGTCAAAAGAATCAAGTCCTGACATAAACACAACTGAGAAATATGACAGTCGCAAATAGGGCAGTCACTTCAAGTATCACCATGAACACAACGACATGAACTCAATGAGCAAAAATGCAAAAAACAAACATTTAAAAGAGAATCTCAGCCGCAATTTTCATCACCTCTATCTATCAATGAACAAAATTGAATAAGAAACCAAAAGGCAAAATAAGAGGCGTTAGCTGTCACAAAATATAATCAGGATAACACCAAGAAGAGAAAGAAAAAAAGTAAATACTTTTCCATTCACACCTTATTGCCCTCTTTAGACACCTTCACCTTTTATACTTCGTCCCATGATGATAGTAACTACTAACTACTGGAAACTATGGAACAAAATAACTAAAACACAAAATAAAAAGAAAAAACAATCAATACCACACAGCTGACATGAAGGAGCACTAATATAACTTGGTAGACAATCATGTCAAAACCATTAATGACTTGCCTTAAGATTCAATTGCAATAAAGTGTTTGTCCCGTACTTGCGTGTTTCTTCAGGAAGAGATGATAAAACCAAATCTAAAAGTGAGTCTTTATCAATGCCTTCAAGGTAAGTGTGCAGAGCATCTATTTCTTTCTGTATTGGTAACCCTTTGGACAGTGCATCTTCCAGTGCAACAGCACCCTGCAAGGCATAAATAAGAATCTCATAAGGGTGCTTAAGAAACTAGTAGCGTGTGGTAGGTTTAACATAGAGTCCACCGACTCAGCAGTCTCAGAAACCAAGCTGCAAAATGAAGTAAATGATAGAACTCATAAGTATTATAATTTGACTTGATTGCCCCTGTGAAGCATGGAAACTCCAAGTAGGGGAACTGTCAAGCCTGGCACTCTGACACGCCACACGAAGAGACATAGCTTTAAAGTGGCAGTTTTTGGTTCTTTGTCAACAATTTTCAGAAAACTAGAAGCGTTTGAAAAAAAGGAGGCATAAGAAAGAGGACAGCCCTCATGAGTTTGTACACTACATGGGCTAAAGGTGGTTAGGGGGCATATGTTGCTTCTTGACATTTTTGGGGGCGAGTTTGGGTGGGTGCGTGTGGGCAGGGTTGAGAGAGAGGGGGGTACGTCATCTTCGAGTCATAAGAATTTCCAAGGTTTGAGTTGAAGACGGCAGCATATTTGCTGGTAGGCTTAATTCATCAAGCCTTGGGAGTTAACGGAACATAAGAAGAGGAGGAGTGGATCTAAAAGCGGTTCGGGTAATTGTAAAGTCCCATTTTCAGTTGTTATTTGGTACTAACTTTTCCTCCTAGAAGATTAGAGCTCTTGAGATGCCTTTTTAAACCCTAGGAAAGTGGCAAAGGCAGCAGTTTTGACAATATACATGAAAAAGAAACGAAAGAAGACGAGCTGCTAGTTGGTGATTTGTATGAGAGAGGGGGCAAAAAGGTCGATCATTTACTTTTTCATTTTGCCAAATGATAGCCGACTTGAGCCTCCAAAGGTGGCCTTCTTCACCTGTTGAGCTTCTTTATTCTGATAAAGATAGCTTGAAATGGTTTCTGCTCTGCATATGTCTTGCAGCAGAAGATCCGTAAATCAACCTCCTTCTGCCTTGACCTTTTGCCGAACTTCCCAGTTCCTACATGCTTTACTTACTCCGTTGTATTCAGAAAGAACAATCGTACTTTTGAAGGCTTGTCTTCCTCAATTTTAGATGTGAAGCTTCACTTCATGAGAACACTGTGTTCCTGGTCTACTGAAAAACAAGTTTCTGGTAACTGCTCCTTTCTGCCTTTTCTGGCCGATAGAGACTAAAAATAGCTAAAAGATAGGACGAAGTTGTCTTTTGTGTTTGAACTACTTTTTATTTGGACGGAGGAGTCTTTTGTTCATTCAGTTGAGAGTTCTCTCAGTTGTTTCAAAGGCTTTTGTACGAGATCACCTTTTCATACCATTGGACCCAGGTTTATTAACTCGATAAATACTTTCATGAATTATTACAAGAGTATATAACAGCAATAGACAATTCTATCAACAATGGCTGCCGTTCTTGAATTTAAATTGAGGAAACAGTATTAAGGGGAAAAAAAATTTACCAGGGAAAGCTTGTGAACTGAATGACTCTGACGAGCCTCTTCAGATCGCGCATAGAATGCCATACACAAGGCACTTATCTGCACAAAAGAAGAAAAAACAGAACGACATCAACTTCTACCACAACCAAATCAATCCAATTGCTGTAAGGCTCACTTGAAACATAATAAGCTTGTTCATATAAAAAAAACAGAGTTCATATATGAAGGTCCTGTCTTTCCAAATCTTGTGGGAATCAGGGCCTCCTTTTGGTTGCTGATTTTCCATTTCAAACCTCCCTACTTTCACATTTCATCTCGATTCACTTATTTACATAGTCTGAAAGTGATGATGTAAAGTTCACTGGATTTCAAAATTGTGGTGACTTAGATCTTTATCTGTTTGTCTCTCCTGACAAACAGCAAGGAGCACAAGGATTCAAGCCTACACATTTCTTATCCTTTTCAAGAGTTCCACTGAATATCTCCTTCCTTTTATGCACAGTCCTGCATTAAGCATTATTCTAAAATCTGTTTAGTATGATTTCTAATCTGTCAAATGCCACTGAGGCTGAGTTCGTTTCTGAGTTTCAATTGACTGTGCCAGGCATTAAAGAAATACAAATGAAGTCTTTAACTGGGCCAAATCAGCTCTGGCAGAATCATACATTAAGGTTTGCTTCTGTCCATTTTTCAATCTGTGATGCCTTCTCACTAGCAATGGTCGCGGCCAATTTTGCATTTGCCAACTCCTGTACTTTCTCCAACTTCAAATCTTCTTCAGCTTCCTGAAGCACCAAAGATTAGCAGCTTCAGCTTAAAAGTCCTGAAAATGTCGTAGTACACAAAATGCTGTCACTAGTGTGAATAAACTCATACCTTCCATTCAAACTCCATTTTATGTTTCTCTTCTAATTCTTCTTGAAGAGACTTAAGAGCAGCAATAGCTTTTGCTCTTTCTTTCTTTAGTTCCTGAAAGTAAGTTTAGAAAAAATGTTGTGATGACATAATAATTACCAATCAATGATTAAAAATAATGGAAGAATGCATCACTGGATATCAGACTTAATCAATCAGTCATAAAATGGTAGACAGGTCCGTGAACATATCAATATACAGTCATATATCTGATGCGATTACAAATATATTACAGTACAATTTGCAATCTTGACACGTCAACGGGATCCTACAGGTCCTAAACACATAAGAAGAGATGAAACTGTGAGGGCATACACTTGCTAAACTGAATTTGGGGAAAAACGCAAGAGCTAAATCAAAAGAGTATCTAAAATAAGTGGGAAAGTATATAACTGTAAAGTTCCCCCCTTTTTTTTGTATTGGTTGTGTGTGTATGATTTGGGGTGGAATGGTTGATTAACTGGTTTCCAAGTTATCTCAGATGCCAGAAACACACTAGGAAGTGCACACAGAGTTTAAGTGGCTCATATAGCACAAGAGAACCGGAATGCAGCATAACTTTAACAGCAATGTCCACTAAACCAACATTAATGTTTATGGGTACAAAAACTTTAAAGCCCCGAAACCGAGAGTCTGTACACGTACTTAAACCAAAATCCAATCACGTCCATAACGTAACTATTACAATGGCAGAGCACAGCATCTAAAAAAACAATCACCATAATTATCCAAATCTCAAATACTAAACTACAAAACAATCTAAAACTTGAATACAATCCTTTCAGATTAACTATCTGAATCAAAGGACAATAAAAAAAATAAACTAAACCAATAGTTCACGTAAATAAAATTGATAATGTCTACTATTCCCCATTGGGAATACCAAATTGCACTGATGTACTAAAACCTCATCCTTCATGCTACTCTTGGCCTCGATGGGAAGAAACAAAAAGCAAAGGGGTGAACACGAATTGCCTGCTTGGAGAATTTACTTAAGAAGCACGGACTCCGGCGCAGGTGCGAACGCTATACGTGTGCGGATACGCAGATATGTCATTTTTTCAAAATATCAGATATGGGTGCAACGGAGATACGGAAAAAATATTAGCATATATTATTGATAACAAAGATATTAATATTTTAAACAAACAATAAGATAGTTTGTTAATTTGGTGGGCTGCTTTAGAATTATTGAAAGCACATAGCCAAATATGATAGTAAAGTTAACAAGTTCTGTTATTTCTTGAAAGTATTAAGGCTATTTCAAAAGATTGTCAATAAAGCTGGCACCTAAACATAATAAACCGAAAGTTGGATATAGTTGTCGCCCTCTCTTATAAACCGATGTCACCCTGAACAAAGCCTCGCATTTATAACATCAAGAGCTCGATGATGGCTCCGCAATGAGAAGTTGTAACCACTGCTGCCGGACACCACTGGTTGCCTTTGCTACTGGACATCGCCAGTCGCGCTACTGCCAGAAGACCATCGCCGCTACCCGCACTCTCCGACGTAAGTTATTCCTTCTTTTCTTCTCCTTCTTCACTTCTCTCCTCCGTTTTCTTGTACCTCTCTCCTCTCTGCCAAAAACACTAGGTGCATATCTCCGCTGTATCCTAGCCACACCAAGATCCAGAAATTTGATTAAAAAAAATAATTCTGGACCCGCACCCAACGCACACCCAACCCATACCCGGTGCTGGCGCTTCACCCAAACTGCCGTTGTACTTCATAGGATTTTACACGCACAGGGCCAAAAACGAACACCACATTTGGGTTATCAAATAGGGGCAATGAGAAAAAAATTAATAACCCAATCGAATTTCACAAACAAATGACAAAAGTGACCAAAAGAGGGTTGAATAACAAATAAGCCAAATAGAAAATACACTTTAACAAATCTTGTGGGTTTCACAAATACAATTGCTTACTAGTTACCGTGGCACACGTGATACGCGGGTAAAAATAATGTTAATAATTTGAATTTTGTTAATAAATAAAAGATGACGTATAAGTGTTTACGGTTAAAATTCAGTAAAATGAATTGGATACCAAAGATGTCCTTTTTGTAGGTAGTTATTTACTATGTAGATTTTTTCTTTCATGTCACTTTTCAACAATTTTCTTTTAGTGCGAAGTGTCATCATTTTAGATAGGTAGTTAGTTATATGACAAAAAAAGTAGTGTTACACCAAAAGGACTACTTCCTTTATAAGTAGTATAAATTATTAAGCATCACAAATCATGATTATACCATGTTGAATATCGCAGCCGACACGTCAAATAAAAGTCACGCTTCTCAAAATTGACTTTTAAATACAAGTATCACCTACATTTTAGCAATTTCATAAATCGTATCAACTATTCATTCGAAGTTCAAAAATAGTCATTGTACACTTAAACTGAAGAGGACGAATATAAAAATCCAACGAAACAAAAATCAGCTCAATAGGAGATCAGATCTTAGTTGCACAAATCGGGGGCGGGGGTGGGGGCGGGAACAGGGGCGGGGGAGCGTAAGCACCAAGAAGAATCTGAGGTTGGGAGCGGCTTGAATAAATAAATGCATAAAGAGTATTATCATTTGTTTAGTATAGTTTACATAGCCAGCAACAACAGACAAGGAGGCTTTAAGGACATGAAGGAGGAGAGAAACAAGGAATTGAGTTGAAAAAGGCTTGATATTCAGGTATTCTCTCACTTGTTCCATGCAGCTAACGGGATTGAGTTCCCGTATTAGCTTGGAATAAGATCCCATGGAGTTCCTGACTTGGGATCGCAAAAGCGAGTTTCCGAGAGAGAAACGTCACCTTATTAGGAGTTTCCTACAACTAAGGATCAGATCAATGAGATATCGTCAAGAGAAATTAAAGGCACGAAAACCAAGAGAACACGAAGAGACACGTGGCAACTCTTATTCAATAAGGCTATGTTCAATTCATCAAATGCTGAGTCTTTGGTCTTTGGTGAAGAAAAATTCTACAAAGTATTTTTAAATGACTAAAACTGGAACAAAATGCAATGATTGCATCTATTAAGGACTGCTCAACCAAGGAACAACAGAAAATGATAACGTGAACAGTAGCTTTGTTGCTATTGAGGAGTCGACCAGTGTGACAAATTTATGGTAGAATACAAAAGAAACAGTAACACTGAAAAATTAAAAAAAAAATGTATGGTAGTGACGAATAATGGAGAAATTTAAATAACAAAAACTGATTTACTTCAAAACACGCACAATGAGGATGTGGATGAAGAGAAAAGAATACACAAGAACGTCTACCTCAAAGTGGTAAATTTAACGTCAAAAATAACCTCCTTAACTTAGATTGAGCACAACCTTATGCTTGAAAACCCAAAAGAATGCACTAGCCCTTTTCTAATTTTCTTCTCTTTTGTCTCTTCAAAGAAAATCTAAAGACTCTTATGTCTTGCTCATTCTTATAGTATGCTAATGTAATTATATTGTGACTTGTAGTCTTAATCGCTAGTGCAATTGTAATAATAACTTAAAGTCTTCATTGCTAATATAATTACAATATAACTTAAAGTCCTAGTCCAGGTCAAAATCTATTGTAATACATAAAAATCACATTAGCCACTAAACTATATCAAATACTAATTTCGTCACTAAAAGAACTTCCAAACAAGTTATCTAAGGTCCATTTCTAATTCAAAGTCAAAAAACTTTTCTAAGTAATATTTACACAAGTAGCCAAAAATCTGGGGTATTATAAGAACTGGAGCAGTCTAGACAAATGCACAAGTAAAGCATTATATCATGCACAGGAATATATCTGAAGCATAAAGAAAGTAATGTGTGTTGATTTCTGTAACCTTATCCAAAATTGCTTCCCTTTCAGCATACATAAGTTCCCTGGCTCTTGCATCCTTTAGCCCCTTTTCGTATTTCTCCTGATGTATATTAAGAATAGAAGGAAGCAGAACTTTTTAATACACCAACAAGCCAAGTTCAGGAGCCCACTAAAAAGGCATCTGAAGAAGAAGAAGCACAACAAGTTCAGAAGCTATAATTTGAAATTCTTTCAATCACAGAATAGTCCAAACCTTTATCTTCCTCATTTCTTCATGAAAAAAATGAGCATCCAACTCTGCTTGCCTGTTTTCAGCTTCGCGAATGGCCTCTAAAATATCAAGAACCACTTTTCTATCCTTGAGTGTGTAAGCACCATCCAAATCCTTAGCTGCCCCATCTAATTCCTTCAGTTTTATACAATAAATTATTCTAAAATATGAGGCATCTGCTCTTTTTCCATAAGCATGAATTAACAAGTAGCCAATGCAATCAATAATTTACATACAATCTTTAAAATGTCTCGAAGTCTCCTATTCTTTTTTCCTTAATAGCTTGAGAAACAGTTCAAGAACACTGACCTTCTGCTCAGGCAAGGCAGCTGTAGCGGTTTCTTCATTTTTCTCCCTTAGGGAGTAAGCATCAAGGAGGGAACTTGATTTTTCCACACCAGTAACAATGCCGTCCTGGAAAAAAGTATCCTTGAAGAGCTGTAAAAGAAAAACAAATAACTTAACTAGCATACAACAATAACTCGTACCCCTGGCATATGCTCTGTCTTGAGATGCTGGGGAGGCAAGAATTTCGCCTCATCTTCTTGGGAAACTACATTGCCTTGGCCAGGTACAAGTGTGGTTGTCGGTGACTCGTGCTTTTTCGTAGAAGGCTTCTCCTCTTGGTTCGTTTTGTCAAGATGCTCTACAGACAATGTTCCAGAACTGCTACTTTCGCTGTTAGATGTTATGCTTTGTTGAGGAGAACTGGCCAACTCATTATCTTGAATGGAGGTCATATCTTCTTGAGGCATTAAATCTGATACACCTTTAACTCGAGACCCAATTTTGGCCATACCTGAAGGCAATTCTTCAGACACGTCTTTAACTTGAGACTTATTTTTGGCTTCACTTTTTGAAACTTCAGGGTAAGTGACAGCTGTATCAGCTTCATTGTTTTCTAGTTTATGCTGCATATCAGAATCTG
Organism: Escallonia herrerae; assembly: GCA_033070095.1. Lineage (NCBI taxonomy): Eukaryota > Viridiplantae > Streptophyta > Magnoliopsida > Escalloniales > Escalloniaceae > Escallonia > Escallonia herrerae. The sequence goes on from JAVXUP010000013.1 coordinate 341,702, forward strand.
ATACACTTGACTCCTGAAAGTTGGGCATAGGATTTTGCTCTCCTATATGTTCATGACCTGGCGTATCTTCACTAATTTTTTGGAGGTGCTCTGGACCTTTCTTGACATTGTCGTTTTCTGCTGAGTCACGAACAATACGTGGCTCTTTAACAAGAAGTTTATCGAAATACCCAGCTTGGTGAGCTGCCATACCAGCAGCACAAAGCGTCGCACCTCCAAAGATATATGCCACATAATGCTGCGGCTTGTCCTGGCCTGATGAACCTGATGCAACTGAGAATTCCTTCCTCGATGAAAGATATGAAGGTATCTGCTAGGGTGTACCAAAGATGTCAAACATGATTACAGAACAAACTAGTTTTAGACATCAACATACACATTAATATAAACACGAGACATTCATAACTGCTAGAGTGTTATGCAGACATGAAATTCACTCAATATGTCCATAACAAAGGATCTAACAAGAGGAACGATTGAAATTACAATTAAAAAAAATTATTAACCCCATAGGACTTGAAAAAGTGAAACCACAGCCTTTATCAAGGTAGGATTTTGTTTTAGTTTCTCTTACTTTTGGGAAAAAAGATCAGTTTCTCTTGGTATAAAAGAATCACAGATACGCGATTGAATAAAAGCCCGGAAATACGGAGGCATAAACCATCACACTGCAAGTACCTCAAATGAGAAGCTGAAGTACGTGGCCAGCAGGACGCCACTACTTACGATCCAATCCAAATTCAAGGAGGATAAAATGCTCCTAACTACGGACAAAATATTCTAATATAAGAACTCGATGAGATCACTGAATCTCCGTAAGTATGAGACAGACCCATATCAGAAGACCCAGGCCACCCTTCCAATAGCCTAGAACGTACCTCATCACCTTATCTTATGTCAGCATGTACTTGTCATTGATTCAGATGGCTGAGAAAAAAGAGTTGGTAGTCAAGTTCTCAAACCAAATTTGAGCCTCAGATATTATTTTTGTAGGTGATGCTGATTGTATTACTGATACAAAGCATACAAAAGCCAAAACAAAATAATAAGGCAAAGACAGAATGCCCTCAAAAAAGGAAAATTGAAAAAGAATTCCCAAATGACGATATCATCAAGCTCAATGGACTTGAACTAAAAGGCTCGCTGACAGCAGGTCCACGTCAACACATGAATGTGCAGCCATAATGCACAAAGCACTTAACTCAGGCACACTCCTCTTATTGCCCACCACAACCCCCATCACTAGAAATCACCATCATCAATACCACCAACATCATCTGAAACCATAACCGTGGACCTATCTTCCTAAACCACCATCGACACTTCGACAACACATTTCTACTAAACAACAGCAGTCCTGAGCCGGCCACCCAAATTTGTTGCAGATAAACATCCACAAGACCCAGAAAGCCATCCCGAAGCCCCCACAGGTGCAGGAGCGCATTCCCAACAAAACAAGCACCAATGACTTAGACCAAGTCAAGTGTCTCACTTATGCAACAGTGAGTCTTTACGACCTCCCATGCTCTGGGTACCTCCAATCATCAAAGCTATGGAATCCTTAAACCCGGTTATGAAAAGCCCGCCCTCTCGCCATCGATGCAAATATACTATTGCATCACAGCACCAACAAATCCAAAAACAGCATTGAGAGGAGATGGCTGGCGAGAAGATAGAGACCCGGGAACTACAAGAGAAAGGGAGAGATCGTAAAATTAACATAACATGGACCGACGGAACACTAGATCTGGGATAGACACTTCTCTCAATGTAAGTGAGTGAGAGAGAGAAAGATGGAGAGAGGTAAGGAGGGAGGGAGGAATTCCTCCCCACAACCCAAAAGCTGACTCTTAAAGAGCCAGGTTGATTAACTAGAAGAGAAGAGGAGGAGCTATTACTTTATTTACAATGAGAAAATCAGAAGGCTATCTGCCGCTAATACCAAATAGCCAACCAATTCTGTGCTGATATTTGAGACATCAATGTGTAGAGCATAGTAGCTGAGAAGGTTGTGTAGGGTACCATGACAAGACTAAATTTTTTCATTTATTTGACTGGAAGAATACAGAATTGAACTAAGCCCTTTATCTCAAACTAGCTGGGGTTGGCTACAAAAATCCTTTTCTTCCTCTATCCACGTTTGCCTGATATAAATCTACTTCTCGAAATAAAAACCATTCTCTCTATTCTATTCAAGCAAGAGCAGTCTAGAGTCTACCCCTGCCTCCTTTTGACACCGTAACAAGGCAGAAGTCATTGTTCCATTCCAAGACATCTAAAGATATGTGCTTTACAACATTCCATTCAACACAAGATAGCATGCCTCACCACCTTCCTACAGTATTTTACCTTCTATAAAGTATTGTGAACGCAAGACACTCCAAAAGCACGTCCGTGCTTTATCTCAGCTTATCTTCTTCTGCGGGTAATATCTTCGTCAATTTACCCCTTCTCGTGAAATACCGATGCAAGACACTTAAATATGTCCTTCTTATATACCTCTTGCCCCTCCTTATCTACATCACCTAAGTCTTCTCCTACTCTTAGTGTAATTTCTAGACTCCTAGTCCTACTTAGCCTAAAGCCTTTGGATTCAGTAACTCCAAATTTGCTCTTTGCATGAGCCCATACGAGTCCCTTCAACCAACACTAAATTACCCGGGAAAGTAAACATGCAATGCTGTACATTGTCCATATTAAGCTCATCCATAACGAAAGCAACTAGCTAGGGGCACAAAGTTGATCCGACGTAAGGTTCTTCCAAAATCAAAATTTACTTATCGTGCCATGAGCATTCATGGTTCTCATACTAGTTACTACTCCAAGGTACAAAACCTTAAAAACATCAACACACATGGTCAGCATTCACTCGCTCTCTATATAAATACTCTCCAGCATTACTTGAACAGTTTCTGTCCCATAATAACCATAAAATTGTCTTTTGCCTCCGCAACCACATAGCTCTTTGGAGTTTGGACCAGCTATAAGAGGTGACCTTCAGGTAGTTGGAATATTCCAAACACGCCACTCGTCGATGGTTGGCAGTATGAACTTAGACTCGATATATTCAGGATGCCTTTTGAGGCCTCCAGATCCCATCAGCCATCCTTACCCAGCTCACCGAAATCAGGAGATTGCTTATTAGGAACAGAGTCCAAGCATAACCCGAATACTCCTCTTGCTCTCTCATTGATATGCAGTGCATCAGCTACATGCATAGTCCATATACATTTCAAAGAAGTAGGATACTTCTAGCATGGCAACACATACGCGTTTGGAAATGTATATGACACCAATACCTCATCGATACATATCAAGGAAGTTGTAGACGTGTCCATAAATATTAAGAAGATTCTTAACTTTAGATAACTAGCAGAATCTTCTTCGTCACTAGCCAAATGTAATCAACAAATTAATATGTTAAGATATACTACATTGTTTTAGCTTGTCAAAAGAAATTAAGGAGAAGATGTGGACCATGGAAAAAAGTGGCATGTGGACACTTGTAAATGAGTAGGTGTTGAAGGGTCATCCTATCATGTGAAAGTTATGGTATGCATTATCGCATAACCATAAACATGTATCAAGTTACAAACATATATTTCTCAATATGCCTTGGTTTAAATAATTTTGGGTCCTTACAGTCCTATAGATTTAACCTATACACAAGCTACTATTGTCGTTATGTTAGACCTTGGTTGGAAGGAGTGTGGCAGGTGCGAGGTTCCAGAGATGGAGCGTCACTACTATAACGGGTTTTGGCGTGGGAGCGGGTGCAAGATTCGAAGCGAGGTTTTGCGGTGGGAGAGTCTCAGATCGAAGAATCCTGCAACTAAGTATTAGATAATACTATTAACTGTTCGTATGATCGTATCCAACAACATTTTTGAGATTCAATTGTGCAATTCGTGTCCGAAATTTATATCAGTGGAGGACAATAAATAAGTTCAAAACAAAAATTGATCAATAGTTTCACTAAGCACGACTACAGAACACAACTCGTATGGGGTTCAGGAGACATGCCTGAGTTGTAATCTGTGCCGGAATCCTTGTAAAGGACCGAGCGGACGAGAGCCGCACAATGGACCTTCACAAGAGATAAAACCACAAGTAATGTATCTCAGTTAAGATAAGACTTCAAACTCAGTAACATCGAGAGATTACCATCACAAGAAGAATATATAGAACAAAACAGAATGAAATCTGTTCGATAATCGGATTAGGCAACAGAATGCAAAAAAACGATAAATGCGGATGGAATTGACAGTGGTAAACCCTGGTGAACATAGAACTTTTACATCATCGCTCAGAATACAAGTACCCTAGTATGCGCCTGGAAAACCTGGCACACGAACCGCAAAAAGGAAAACACAAACTAAATAAGTGTGGGCGTGTGCGTGTTTATTACCTCCGTAACATGGTCGACGGTTCGAAATTGAGGTGGACGTTGCAGTGTGTTGGTATCCGATTTGGCGGTCGCTTGGGCGATTAGCTGATGGCGTTGCCTGAAGGTCCCGCCCGGCGATTCAGGTGAAGTTACCTTCTCTTTTGTCCATGAAAGTTCTCTGAGTATATTTTTTATTTTGTGAGCTGCACTTGTCTGGCTTCGGAGTCCGAAGATCGCACCTTCGCCCGTTTTCAATTTAGTATTTTGTGGGAAAAAAATGTTTTCTTTTTTATTATCCTACCATTTCCCCTTTTTTTCTTTTCCTCTGTTGAGCAAAAGAAGAAAATTTTATAGGATTTTTGTTTCTTTTGTGTAGAGTAGTGATATGGCTAAAAATATTCACCCAGCCAAGATGATGACACGTGACGAGATTGACTCATAGTCAATGATTGGTCTGGATTTAAGGGTTATTCTGCTGGTAGAGTTAGAGTCCTAGAACGGCATTAACGTTATCAAGAAGGGATAGTGATATGGCCCCTAAGGATCCTAACGCAATCCCAATTGATCAGGTCTAAGGCCTATCTGTCAAGAGATGCAAGCCAATCGGGACTCTTCGGTCTATGCCTATGTAAAGGGGACTACTCAAGGTATACAAACACTCAAGGCATAATTGCTATTTCAGAACTCTACTCCTGTGGCCACGTCCTGACTTTAGCATCGGAACTTCCTCCGCCGGAACACCCCCGCCAGTCACTCAGTGTTCTGTTTTGCAAGTCCATTTCCTAGCTGTGGTTCCGATCAAGATTCTAGCAGTAACATTTTGGCGTCATCTATGGGATCAACAGGGAACATGGCCAGACAATCATCTTCCAACACATCTCCAGTCAGTCGCTCAACTCCCGATCGGCGAGCACGATCTAGTGGCACTTGCCGAGAGGGCCGTTCTCATGCTCAATGTTTGACCATGTCTCGCCATCACTCCAAAGACACCCACATCAACGTAACCTCTGTTACCCCTCAGTTGGACGATGGTTCTCGCAAAAACCATTCCCCAACCACCACCACCACCACCACAGTGAAGAGAGGTGACCTTCGACATCGCCTCAATTGCAAACTTTTAAAATGCTGAATCCAGATCTGACAAAGGAGATTCATGAGCTCAAAGATGTGGTAAACACCCTGCAGAGGACACTCGAGGTCGTCGTTCCGTCTGCTTCTACCAACCAATCCCACATTGATCCTAATGACCTTCATCTAAGACTTACCTCAGGATCGAGCTATAGATTAAAAGTCGATCCAAGTTATTAACCAGAAAAGGAGATCGAGGAGTACGTTATAAGGAAAGGGAGTACGTTATAAGGAAAGGTTCGTGTTACCCTAAGGACCCTTCAATCAAAAGTTGCATAGACTCATCTCATATTCCGTCCACAAAACCCGAGGCTGACGCCATCCAGAGGCAGGACGTCCCCAAAGAACGAATTCATCCTGGGACACGAAAGCATCGCCCTCAATGGCAGACTTCTCAAAAAGTTATCTTCGAGCCCTGCCCACAACAACTTTCTGCCCAAGGGGGGACTCTTCATATCCTCTGTCGGAAGTCATTAATAGGGCAAACTGGCCTCCCAATTTCAGGATGCCCTAGTGTGACCTCTATGATGGGAGCGGCGACACCGAAGAACACGTCGATCAGTTCCAGACAAACATGCTGCTCCTCTAGGTCTCCTACGCCGTCATGTGCAGCGCTTTTCTGACCACCTTAAGGAAGGCCCCACATGCATGGTTCAAGTCCCTGTAGCCAAGGCCCATTCACTCATTCGTTCAACTCTCTAATCTTTTCCAGAAGCATTTTGCAAGCAGCCACACAAGAAGGAAAAACTCCGCGAGCCTTCTCAACGTGGTGCAGGAAAAGAATGAATCCCTATCACATTATTTAGAGTGGTTCAATGCAGTGATGCTAGAGATCGATAATTTGGATGAGTCGGTAAAATACATGGCCTTTCTAAGTGGCCTCCGACCTACATCCAAATTCGCATTCGCGGTTAACAAAAGTCCCCCCGGAAGCATGAACGCGTTATTAGATAAGGCCAACAAGTATATCCAAGCTGAGTAATACTTGGAAATGCATAAGGGGCATCGAAACGACAATGAGCAAGAGCAAGGGAAACATTCATGTGAAGACAATCCTGGAGGCAGAAGGAATTCCAAGCGCTCAAAGCACGATGAGCGGTGTCCTAGAGAGTCACTCGACATGAAGAACTTGACGCCCCTGAATGCCCAGCCATCATAAATCCTTCATGAGATAAGGGATAAGGAGATTCTTGACCGGCTAGAAAGAATAAGATCAGCTCCAAGCAAGAAGGATATGAGTCTGTAGTGCCGATTCCTCAATAATCATGGCCATACTACCAACAATTGCAAATTTCTTAAGCGTGAAATTGAGGCCCTCATCAAGCGTGGACACTTGAAGAAGTACATCGCACGCAGAGATGATAGAAGAGAAGTGACCCTGATTGTAGAGGGAATAAAAAAGAGGCAAGAGAATGCGGGAACCATCAATATAATTTCTTGGGGCATTGCAGCAATATGTTCTTCCAGACAGGGTCGCAAAGGCCTATCAAGGGAAGTGTGCATCACAAGTCAGTCCTCAAGTAAGAAACATATGATGGCATTGATGCCAATAATTTCCTTTTCGAAGGATGACATAGGGGATATAAAAATACCCCATGATGACCCGTTCGTTGTCACACTCCGAGTGAGTGATTTTTATGTCAAAAGGATTTTAGTCGATAACGGGATTTCAGCTGAGGTACTTTTTTATGAAGCTTTCTAGAAGATGAACATCTTGTCTGATTGACTGGACAAGGTGGATACACCCCTATAAGGCTTCTCTAACCACCCTGTTGCAGTCGAAAGTATCATTGCGTTACCAGTCGCCATCGACAGCCCTCTGGCTCAAGCCAAGTTGATGCTAGATTTTGTGGTTGTTCGCGTCCCTTCAGATTAAAATGCCATACTCGGGAGAACAGCCTTGAACCAGTTAAAGGCAGTGGTGTCCACGTATCATCTGAAGATGAAGTTCCCAATGGAGCATGGAGCAGGGGAAGTCAAAGACGACCAGATAGTGGCCCGACAATGCTACATGACATCATAACGAGCCAAAAATAAAGAAGCCCTAATCATCGAGGACCTCCAAGACGGCACAAAAGAGAACCTTTGACGCTATTATCAGTAGCACCTTGCCCCAAGGCAAGATACTCCTTTTTTGAAGGGCGGGAGGCTGAGACTTTGCCCAATCCGAAGTAATACTTAGAATTTTTTTGAATTCTTAGACTAGTGCTCAGATAGTTAATGAATAAAATGGGATAACATTAGTCCCCAATGCACTTTCAGTATTTTGACCAAGCAATAAAGTCCTTTTTGAGCATAATTGTGATGATTGTAAACTCTTTCCCAAGCAGAGTGATCAAGTAAACCTCTTCTTATTGTTTCTAAGTTCTCAAGAACTAGTAAATACAGGCCAATCCGAGCAAAGCACCTGAATACGTCACCCGAGCAGGTTGCTCGTCCACGCCCTTTTGTAGATTAACATGGCTCCCAAGGGCTTAAACGCCTTTTCCATACACTCTTCCCAAGAAGAAGTGTACATAAGGTAATAAGGTAGGACTCAAGCCTTATCTAGAACGGTTTAGCTATAGTTCTAACCAGTGAAACAACAAAGTCCTTGTGGCAGTTCGTCGCCCCACCATACTTTGCTAATTCAAAACTTAGCCGAGCAGGAGTGCGAGGCTTCTTTGCCAACCCTTGGTTGAAGATTAGGGTTTCACGTCAAAGTAAAACATAATGCAAGATATGGATAGTACAAGCTTAAAAACACAATTGCATAAGGAGAGGTGAAAAACACACAGGTCAAACCCTTCTGAGGGCATCAAACTGCTTAGAAAAATGATGGCGACGAAATTCTAGATTTTAAAGCTTTCAAGAGTTTAAGTCTCTCGTGTCTGCAAGAGCACGATGCCAGCCGAGCAGATCGCCTCGTCTGATGACCTTTGTGCTCTTAAGAGCCCAAGTTACGGTGTCTACCTAAGCACGATGCCAACCAAGCACGTTGCCGGATCAGCCAACCTAAATTCATTCCCTTTGTGCTCTTAAGATCTGAAAGGTTAATGTCTGCCTGATCAGAAAGATGGTAGAGCTCGTAACCCAAACAGCATGGCCCTACAGAGTGTCCAGGCATGATGTCGTCTGAAAGAATGCCCAAGCAGACAATTTTGTCTAAATTCACATCCTAAAGCTATCAAGAGCTTAAGTTTATGGCACTCATCCTAGCACGACGTCGTCTGAACAGAGTGCCCGAGAGACACCTTTGTAGAATTCCACATCCTAAAACTTCCAAGAGCTTAAGATTCTACCACCTATCCACGCACAGCGGCACCCGCACCTAAGCAGGGTAGTTAATGTAGCTAACCCCTACGGTTGTCGATTTCTAGTGCAGCTAAGCTAGGAGAAGAATTTGTTGTTCTCCCCTCTGGGTCACCCTAGCGAAGGGCTGCTAGGACTTTCTCGCTCTCTCTTTCTCCCTATATATATATATATATATATATATATATATATATATATATATATATATATATATATATATATATATATATATATATATATATATAAAGAGTCCCTCTTTCTAGTGAGCTCCTAATCTCGTAATATGGGACTTGCGTACAAGGATCTAGCTCTAAAAGGCTAGAACATAGGAGAAAGGTCGATTTCTTAAGTACAATATACCTTTTCCATATACCCATGTCAACAGTAATAAATAGGTAAGAATCATACCCGCTACCCTTGAAAACAGAATGCCACCCTACGACTGAACTATTGGTGTGAAGGAACTTATTGCACATGGGGAAGGAAAGCTGCAGGAGGTAATGCAATTGGCATATTAGCAGGATGCCCGAGCAAGATGCCGCATAACGCACCCGAACAGGATGCTTGAGCAGCGCGTCTAAATAGGTTCCCCGAGCAGCCTGTCTGAGCAAGACACTCGAGCATCTTACCAGAGTAGAACGCCCGAGCAACATGACCGTGCAGAGTTCCCGAGTAGCCTAGGCGAGTCAAGTTCACGCGTAGAGCTCTAAGGCCTTTTTTCAGAGCAAACCTTACGAGCAAGGCTCTAGGGAGATCGATTAAGGAAAGCTCTTGTATGGAAGTCAAAGAATTTTTCTTGAGTAGAGCTTGCATCTAAACTCTTCTGAAGAAAAGATGATTTTCTATGGATAGAGCTCGAGAAACTACCTGGAATAAAAAAAAATCACCTCAAACAGATGTTCAAGCAAGAAGATATGGTCCTTTTAAAATTTAAAGTGATAGTTTAAATAAGTTTTCTGCTCGAAAGTACCAAAAGGGGTTGAGCAGCCCAACGGAATGCCATGCCTCTTGCGTGTGTGTGGTCAGGAGTTCAAGACTTCCCAGCAACTTCAGAAAAGATCCACTTATTTGCAAGGAAACATGCCACAACATAAATTCCAAACCTAAACAGTGAAATTGGCCCATCCGTGCAGCATGACCGAACAGGAAAAAAGAGAAGAAGAAAATAGGTCTTTCCAACCTTCAAGCTTGAACAAGCTTCCCGGACAGCACGTCTGGGCCCACTTCCCCCAGCAGGCTTCCTAGACAAAAGTTACGGACTTTCCAAGTTTCCAAGTAAGTGTTTAAATATATTTGGTGCTCAAACTTAATAACAAGTGGCTGTCCAGCCCAGTGGTAATCCATGCGCATTACGCGCACGCGATCAAGTGTTTGATTCTCCCCAACGGCGCCTGAAAGCTCCATTCTTCAACAAAGGTGGGCCTTTTTGCCACAAGGCTCGCGTCTAAGGGAGGCCGTTTGCGCAGCAGGCCCGCACATGCTTCCAGGGCGACAAGTCAGAGCCCACTTCCCCATTAGCGCGCCCGAGCAGGCTTCCGGACAGTTGGTTCAAGCATGCTTCCCAAGCAACAGATCCAAGCAGGCTTCCTGGACAGCAGGTCTGAGTCTGCTTCCCAAGCAAGCCTTGGTTTGAGCAGAAAATTTAAAAAAAAAATGAAAAATATACCAGAAAATTCCAAAAATTTCCAGAATGCTATTTACGCAACAAAAATTGGTTATCTTGGTCTTTGGGCACTATTTGGTTAACAAGAAGATTGAAGAAAATATTATTTGTGCTTATAAAAAGGGAGAAAAAGTTCGTAAAAATTTTGATGAGTGTCTCAAGACACCCGGAATACACTTTCTCTAACAAGCCTTTTTGCTAAGAAAGTGAGGGGCATTATGATGTCAAATGACGACATGTGCTGAGATTGACTCATAGTCAATGATTGGTCTGGATTTGAGGGTTATTCTACTGTTAAAGTTAGAGTCCTAGAACGGCACTAACGTTATCAAGAAGGGATAGTGATGTGGTCTCTAAGGATCCTAACGCAACCTCAATTGATCAAGTCCAAGGCCCATTTGTCAAGAGATGAAAGTCAACCGGGACTCATCAGTCTATGCCTATGTAAAGGGAACTATACCAGGTATGCAAACAAGTTCACACACAAACACTCAATGCATAATTGCTATTCAGAACTCTACCCATGTAGTCACGTCCTGACTTTAGCATTGGAGCTTCCTTTGCCGGAACACCCCCAGTGCTCACTCCGTGTTCTGTTTTGCAGGTCCATTTCCTGGCTGTAGTTCCCAATTAAGATTCTAGCAGTAACAAGTAAAAAGATATACCAAGATTGATAGAAAGAGTTACAAAATATGTCCAAGTAGGCAAGTAAAAGACTTACGAATGATATCCCTATCCAATAAAAATTTTAAAAAATAAAAGCCTACAATAGCAGTAACAAAAATAAGAACAAACTATAAAAATGCATAAAAACCTCCAACTAATAAGACTATTTCATTTTTTTAAATGGGTAAATAGCTAACTACCACTAACTATACAAGATAATACCAACTAAAAACAGCCAATGAAAAACAAACAACACCACATCACACTGTTAGCCACCACCCCGAAACAAACACCTGTCCCAACACTGTTTTGTCGCCTCGATCCTCATGCACCCACGCCAGCACCAAAATCCCTGCCTTCTTTGGCCATCTCGTTATTTGCCGAGTCCTGGTGTACCCCAAACAATAATAGGTATTACATCCGAAGAACTTGCCAAAAACCTAGATTTAGCACTGCTGGAAGCTCGTCTTCGCGGTAGCCAACTTGAGGAAGCCCAATAATCTTCAGACCACCATCGACCGCCTACTGCAATCACCACCATGTCAACCTCGGCCCAAACAACCTAAATAAACAAACGTGCAAATACTGCTCCACCTCCAATCTCACTAACCTACCTTTCTAGGGTTAGGAGGAATGGGGATCAACTATGGGGGAAAGGGGAGAAAAAAAACCCTAGAAGAAAAAACCTTGCCTAGACTCACCAAAACTTCTCAAAACCAAGGAAACTTTACACCCAAACCCCGACAGAGAAAAAAGAAAACCCACATCTAAAGATCAAAACCACATATTCAAAGGACAACCCCGACGGCAAACTACCCTCATAACTTACGACCACCACAATCCAACTAAGGAGCACCAAGGACCCGAACAGCTAAACCCAGAATCTACCTCCAACCATTCACTAGCATTGAAAAACAGGGATTACTACATCAACGGAGTGCAATCCATCGCAAAGCCGACAACCGTCTAACTCGCTGCAGCCACCAAGAAGCTCAACACAACCCTAAGTAACAAAGGTTTATTCTACCACGTCACCACCCATCGGGAAAACCCGACGGTGGTGACGAAGACGGAAAATAGAAAGATAGAATGGCTTCTCTGAGGAAAAGGGGAGGAGGCACAAAAATAGCCTTTTGGGTTTCTCTTGGCTTCACTTTATCTCTCTTCTCTGTGTTTACGTTTAATTTTATAGGATCTATGCCAAACAAAAAGAACCTTTGTTTAAAAAATTTGTCTCAAGTTACTATTTCATTGTCAAATAAAAGCAGGTCCTCATCCCTCGTTTGGTGCCGGTATCTAAATTGTAGAGCTATCAAGAACTAAACTACTTTGATTTTGGTTCGTGTTCACTCGCCTTGAACATTCTTCGAGATCGACTTATAAGATAATTGAAAAAAAATGGAGCACCTTTAAAGCTAGTTAATAGCTCGGGTAAATATTATAACTCTTATATAAAAGTTATGACTTCCCTTGTGATAAATAAGTCAAACTTAATCATAATATAAAGCTCGATAAGTAAACTTAAGCTTGATTGATGTGGTATATTTGCAATCCTCCCTCATTTTTGCAAATTGATTTGGCCATAGCAAACAACACATAAGTGCACTTTTTACTTCACCAATTGGCTTCTTGTTACTAAGGTTTATTATTGTCTTAAAATAAAAGGAATCCCATCAAGCTTGAATCTCTTGCCATTACACATCGGTGTCTTTTCTTTCCTCTATATGTTGTGTAGAGTTTCATATGTCTTCTTGAATAACAGTTTAAGAGCCCGTTTGTGATTGATTAAAAAAGGCAAATTCAGCTTAAATCTTAATCAGTTTTCAAAATCTGATTTAATCAGAATCAGTTTGTTATTTGGTAAAAGTAGTTGTAAACTAGATTAAATCTAGGAAAAATTGTAGAAACCACCCTCGTGGTCTGGGTCAGTTGCAAAAAGACCCTTGTAGTTAGAAAAGTTGCAAAAGAACACCCAAGGTGCTAATTATGTTGCAACTGTTATAAAAACCGTCCACATTAGCGGCATGTGATGCTCACGCTCCTCATAGGTGCGTTTCACAAAAAACAAATGTAAGAAAATGACTAAAATGCCCTAAGTTTCTTTCTCTCTCCCAAATTTCTTTCCTAATCCAACCAAGCCAAACCCTAGCCGCCGCACTCACCGATCCGGCCGCATCCACCTCCACCACCCATGTCTGCCACCCACCCACCCATAACCATCACCGCATGCTGCACCTAATCCCGCCGTCACTTGTTGCAGCCGCCATAACCACACAGTCCCACCTGTTGCCACGACGAGACAAGGGACACCGCCCAATCCCATTGTCGCCCTTCTTTCGGACACAGTACCCCTTCGTAACAAGGCATTAGCCCCCACCCAATCGCAACCCTAATCGCACTATCTCAAATCTAGGGTTTCAATCGGACATTGTGATTGAAACCCTAGATTTAAGATAGTGCGGTTTGGGTAAATCCAATCACATTACTGGGGTAAAACTCAGAAAATATGGAGACAAGGATGTTTCAGTGGTGGGATTGGAGACAGAGGCTTGGACTTGTGGCGGCCACGGGCATGGCTGGGCAGTTTTGACGAGAGAGAAGGCCCCGACGATGAAGGGAAGGGCTAGAGGTGCAGCGGGTTTAGCTAGTCTGGTAGTGTCGCCCTCTGCACTAAAACAGGGGTATTTTAGACAATTATTTTAAATCATTACAGAAACCGTCGAATGTAACACTTTTTCGATCACATGTGTTCTTTTGCAAGTTTTCTAACTACAAGGGTCTTTTTGCAACTGACCCAAACCACGAGGGTGGTTTCTGCAATTTTCCCTTAAATCTATAAAAAGTGTTTGGATAAAAAGTACTTAATTAATTTTCACTATGACAAAAATGACCATAAAAGACACTTAATAAACAATAGAATAAGTACTTAAACACTTAATAAAAGTACTTAAACACTTAATAAAAAGTACTTAAATAAGTTTTTTGTATCCCTCTTTGTGTTTTGACCGTAGGAGAAGAGTATAACAATAGGAGAAGAGATAAACTTCAGAAACTATATAAGAGTCACACTTTATTAATTAAAGGGTATGAAAAGTCTTTTTATGAAAAATATGAGGATAGGATAGTAAATTAGAAGGCCAAACCTGATTATGAAAAAAGTGATTATTTTATAATCTTCACTTTTGAGGATGGTGGATTAAATCACTTAATCTCTTTTGCTAAATACCCTCATACCTGATTTAATCTAGATGAAATCAGGTTTGACCATCCCATAATCAATCCCAAACACCCTCTAATTATAGCGTGTCTAACATTCCAGAAATTCGGAGCTTGGACACCTTGAATTCCCGGAGTGTTAAACACATCATACGCTGCTTATTGACAGGTACAATCTCAATTTAACATGCAACTTCTAACATATACCAAAACTTCTAATATGTGTCGTACGTCTCTAAAATATACAGTCATAAAAAAAACTTATTCTCTCTACAAAATTAGCTAAAAAGTGTTTACCTACCGTAGGGATCCTACTAATCAAAACAGTGACATAAACTCCAAATTCTCACTCGGGCCCTATCGCCTTCCCTGAGCGATCTATTGGTGATCCTTAGAACGGAACAAATAAGGGTAAGCTTTTAAGAACTCAATAAGGTCACTCAATGACCAAGCGAATGAATTACACAACGTTTTAATAGATTCAATTCGGTGATGAATTACCAAGAGTTTTAGATGATCTCAAATAATTCGATAATAATATGGGAAAGAGTTTCGACTCAACCCATTCAATCTGATATCAAATAATCATTTCCAGGTATAGGGCAAACAGATTCGGATGATATTGACATGAGCACAGGCAAAGCCACACATGCAGTGTAGATAACGAGTCCAATCAAGGTACTAGCCCCTGTCTCACACAGTAAACAGACCACCCTTATACGCCTCCCTATACATAACAGAATATAGAACAACATCTCATGTCAATATTGAAGAACCATAATCGTTAAACCAACATATAGTACAATGCTCAACGTGCAATAAAAAAACGAGCATCAATAAGAATCCGAATAACCAATTAAGGCTCAATATTAGGGTTTTAATGGCAAAAAAGCATGCAGATATCAAGTCGTAACTCAGAGTTCAATAAATAGCCTTGAACAAATTGAAAGAACATGTACAAACACACAAATTGATGAATTTAAGGTTCGGATAGAAATCATTACTTCAAGGTTCAGATACAAATCCTTACCTTGATCAGAAACTAGGTTATCCTAATCCGAAAATCCTCTGTGTTAACTGAAACGCAAGAATTCAATTATCATAATACAATTTATGTTACAATACTAAATTCAATATCAAGCCACTCCTGCTCTCAGAATGATCCACTCACCGGGTATGTAAAATCACCAAAATACCCCTCGTGTGTAAAATTATCAAGAAAACTCCTCTCATATTAAAATCACCCGAATATCTTTGTCGTAAGTAAAATTATCAAAATGTCCTTGTCGTATATGAATATACCAAAAGTAAACTACCAAAGCACCCCCCTCATGCGAAAAATTACTAAAACACCTCGTGGTGACTATCGCACAAAAAAAATTCTCAAAAGCAGTTAAAAATATCCTTTAAGCAACTTAAAGTGGTTTTTGGACTACAAAGTATTTTAGAAAATTTTCGCTTGAAAATTCCTAACCGATATCTAAACGCAACGCTTAGAGGCAAATTCTGTTAAAGTAGCTATCGACTTCGAAATGCCACTAAATTTTAGACACTAAAACATCTCAATAATATGAGGTCCTCATAAAAATTTTAGACGAAATAACATGATTTGATGTATCAAATAAATCAAGAACACCTTTTTAGAGATAAAATTATTTGGCATCCTTCATAGACACGAAAAAAATCCCAAAAAGTTCACAATGTAGGTCTCGTAAAAGTAATTGGGGTTACTTTTTTGCATTTGGGCAAAATCTGAAGAGATGATATTTTTATAAAAAAAAATAGAGTTTGGGACAGTTTAGAAATTAATTATCTATAACGACGATTACATCTACTATTCCAAATAGACAGATTAAACACACACACACACACACACACTACCACACCTAACACACATACACACACAAACTTTCAGCCCCCCTTCTTCTACTTTTTGTCGGACACACACACACACCCCTTCACTTTCACTCACCACTCTCTCTCTCTCTCTCTCTCTCTCACACACACACACACACACACACACACTCTCTCTCTCTCTCTCTCTCTGGCACGAGCGCACGCGCACACATAGAGAGTCATATACATATTCAAAACACACATACACAACACCCACTCATACATGCGTGCGCGCTTATATGCATGGCAACTCACACACACTCTAACACACATGCACACATCTGCCTACAAACACATCTGGTGTGAAAATACACTTACACTTACACATACTCACACAATACACAAATGACAAACACCAACACACACTATGTTCAATCTCTCTAAACACCCTCTCACACACACTTAAGTTACAACTTCAAAAAACAAGATACACCTAATACATACTCACAAACTGCGCTCTCTCTCTCTCTCTCTCTCTCTCTCTCACACACACACACACGCACACACACACAAGAACACATACACAGAAGCGAAACTCTTGCATGACCGAGGGGGGAGGGGGGCACGACACCCCCCAACTTTTGGAAACTTTTTTTATATTTTTGAAATTGTCACTATATCGTACTATTAATTTATTAGAGTGTCGTTTTGCTGTGTTTTTTTACTCTTTATGCCACCCGCCGTTACAGTCTTCTTATTTCTCATTCTTTTGCTCCATCTTTGTTCTTCCAAAATTTACATTTTAAATCTCCAGATTATGAAAAAAAAAAGGAATTGATCAAGGTTAGTTCTTTTTTTTGACATTTAAAGTCTTATATTATGCTAACTTATACGTGACTATTATACTCATATAGTTAATAATCATACTCTATGTTCTTACACACAAAGCATACTGCTAGCCACACACACCAGCACACTGCTTGCTACACACCACCTGTTACACATACCCCTCGCACCAGCACAAGCACACATGCACACACCACTACACAGCTACTAAAACATACACACCTGACACCAGCACCACCACTGCTGCTGCAGCAGTTACACACACACACGCACACACATCACTACTGCTACAACAGTGATACACACGCGCACATAGTTAAACACACGCGCACGTGCGCGCGCACACACACACACACACACACACAAATTACATACTAAAAAAGTGGATACCTTCAAGGATTTCCACCATTTTTTCTTCTTTTCCTCTTTCCTCTTTTTGTCAATTTTCTTAGATTTTTTTCTTTTTCTCTTTCCTTTATCCTAAATATTTTTATTCATTTATCGATTTTTATGTATTAGATTAGTCACCATTCATAAGTAGGAGGTGGCATATTTCCCTTGACATTTTCTCACAATTTTACACATGTAATGCCACTAATCTAACCAAATTTTGATAATTACAAACTAACTTCAAAACTTCACATAATTGCATTTTGGCCCCAAAAGATTTTTAGCCTTTATCACCTTAGACCAATTTCCGATTATTCCCAAAAATTATAGGCATTTTATTCTCAACCAATTGTGACTTTTTTAAACTTCTCTAAAAAGTACGAGATTACAGCATGCTAGTAAAGATTAGTTTTACTCCATTCATGCTTACTTGAATTAAGAATTTTTTCAGTGTTAATTAAGTTCAGATAAATTAATCTCTTGTGAAACAAAATAAAAAGTTTAACTATTCCAAACCCAATGCCTCAAAACCAGGCCTATCCAACGTACCTAATTTGCTAGAACCTCCACACCATCAAACAAACAAAAAATAAACCATAAGCAAGCCCAAGACACTAAAATGCCCAAAACCTCTTCATACCTTGTAAACCCGAATCTCAACTGTTCAAACCTATCCTTCGTAAACCAAAAAAAAGCCCAAACAGAACCCTAAAGCAAAACTATATAGATCAACCCCAAACACTCGACCCAAAAAGTCTCATGTAGAAACCAGTTCAAAAAATTAAAAGGACAAGCCAGAAGTTCCTACTCTTTTTCCCCCCCAAAATTCCTCTGCCAACTTCAATGCATACAATCCAAAACCAAACAAAAAAACTTTCTCAACTAGGGACTCAAGCAATTGCTTGACCTTGAAACCACCATGATTATCCAAGCCTGTAACATCAGAGGGCTTGGGCGTGCCTTGTACGTCAGGGCCCTCAAGAAGGATACTAAAACCTTAAACTTTGATATTTTCTTTCTTTATGAAACTCTCTCTCACTCTTCTAAACTCACTCCCATCCTCAATTCTCAAAAATTTATCTAGAGGCCTTTATCTCCTTTGGAAGAATGGAGTTGATCTAGAAATTACTCTTCAAAACTACAACATCATCAATGCATTGGTTTTTTCGGATCCCCCTAATAATCCTTGGATGCTTTTTGCTATCTATGGCCCTCCTCACTGAGGGAATAAGAGACAATTTTGGAAGAATTTAGATCTTTTGGAAAACTCATTTACTGGTCATGGATTTGCTTGGGTGACTTCAATGCAATTAGTAACCAGGCTGAGAAAAGAGGGGGCGGCCAGTACAAAATTCATCATCTGTGGTTTCATCAACAACCACCTTTTGGACCTGAGGCTTTTGGAAATCCATTCACATAGAGTAACAACAGACTGCTTTCGACAAATATGAAAGAAAGATTGGACAAAGCATATGCTTACACTCAATGGAGGTTGTTCTTCCACCTCCTTGGCAAAAGCTCTGACCATCTTCTCATCTTCATCAAATCTCATAAAACCAGTCATTTTGGACCAAAACCATTCAGTTTCAAAGCAGCTTTGACCTTATATCCATCCTTTTCACCACGTGGTCAAACTCGCATGGAGGCAACCCACTTTCGGCATACAGGCTGAAATTCTAAGCCAAAAAAATCCATCACGAGTCAAAATCAGCAAAGATGGAATGTCTCCCATTTTGGCCACATCCAAACCTGCATCAAAATCCTCATCGAGAAGCTCAATTCTATTCAATAAAAGGAGCATGTCACTTGTGTCTGCGGTGATTCAATAGCCCTGGAACTAATCAGGTGTTATCTTTGCAAGGTTTAGCTGTTAAAAATATGAGAATAACATGTTATATCTTCTACCACTTGGCTGTTACAGATTGAATTGCTTAGAGACAATTGATCAAATTATCATATCAGAACCAAGATAGTTGTATTTTCATACTATGGATTGTGCCCCTAAATCTTTTCCCTAGGTTTTTTATTTTTGATTTCTAATTTTTTTATATTTTTTGTTTTCTTCTCCATTTCAGATATACTTGGAAGGGCATGTTAACAAATCCAAATGAAGTGTCAAAATATTTTTGTTTTAGATTTTGGTCTATCTGTGCGTTACTAAAGCAGCGACAGCTTTTGCACCGTTGAACAAGTACATCAAACCTACATACGAGTTTCAAGTTGTGTTCCAATACAATTAGATACAAAAACACTTTCAATTGTTTGCTCTTTTTACTCTGAATGAAAATGTACAAGTTGTACTTGATTGTTAGAAATATTGGAATCCGATTTTTAACGGCACATTTAGCATCAAAGCTTAACAACAATGCTTATTACCACTTACTAAATGCCACCAATTGTATCGAAGAAATTTTTTTAAATTCAAATTGAGGATTCATTGAGCAAAGAAATGCCGTAACCCTTCACCTTACAAAGCAAGGGCAGAGACTTTACTATTAAGAGTGTCGAATGTGTCCCAAATTATAATATGCTTCAAATTACCATAAGCTAATCACTTTAAAAATTAAGTCATTGTTTTTTTCCCTTCTAGAACTTTTTTCACACTTACCATCAATAGAGAAACCCTATAATCATTTGTAAAATTGTAGCTCGTCCTCCATAAATCTATTTTCTCAATATTCTTTACGATTCTTGTCCACAGTCATCCAATCTCGTTTACATGCTTATATATTTTTTGCATGGGTCTCATGCGCAGCCTAAAAAAAACAACCATATTGCAAGTGAAACAAGAAAAAATAGCATAAGGATTGTAGCAAAATTTAATACTAACAGTGTTCAACATCGAGAGCTAGGTCGCGTATAACATGTGGCTGATAAGATGTTAGAGTAACCTGTGAAGGGCTATATGCCGCTCGTGTGCATCATCCCGAGAGACCATTCCATAAAAAATACCATAACCCTTCACCTTACAAAGGAAAGGTTGACTTTACCATTAAGAATGTCCAATGTGCCCCAAAGTACAATCTGCCTCAAAGTATAATAACATACTCACCTCAAAAACTAAGCCATCATTTATTCCTTTTTTTTTTCTTTTTCTGTATTAGCAACTTTTCCTACACTTACCATGAATCAATTATTCGTAATAGACAAACCTTTTAATCACTTGTAAAATTGTAACACAGTCTTCAAAAATTTATTTTCTCAACTTTTTGGACGATTTGTTTCCTTACTCATCTGAACTTGTTTATTGGGTTTCATGCTTTAATATTTGTTGCATGGGTCTTACGCACCAAGTTAAAATAATTGCTTGCTCGAGGCCCACCGCCATGGGCGGATTTTGAGTACGTCTGATCAACATTCATGTTCGATTCCTCAAGTAACATTTTACCTATTAGATTACATATGTCAATATAGGCTTTTTATTTATTGGGAAATAAAATGGACAGCTAATAGTATATTCTTTAACTGAAAACTGTCAGCCAATGGTAAACAAATTCAAGCGTCACGGATGTTCTGTATCAGACAACCGCCAAAATGGTGACCCGTGAATTCAAATTGACAACCCCTAAAATCGTGACTCCTGAATTCAAACTATGAATACATAACCATATATTTATCATCAAATCATACAACAATCACCGGAAACTCTCGATCACTTGGTAAGAGCGTTTGATATCTCTTCCAATTCTTAATTGTTACCATCTATCTTGCATATTTTAATCTGCTTTACTTCTGATTTTTTTCACACGCAACCATGTTTTAAATTATAGAACTGTCATCTAACATCTTGTGAGTTGTAAGTAACATTGTATACCACATGTTTGTATGTTTGCCTCAAAGATTAGCCCTTTCACGATATACTCCAGCGAAACAAAAAGGGGTAAGTTTGTTTCATGAATGTTTTGGACCTTGGCTTAGACAACCTCTTAGCTTCCTTTTTACGGATTTAGTGTTTATAAAGTTACAGTGAATCCTTCATTTTGGCTTTATCAATGGATTATAGTAAATAAGTCTCATTAGAGAAGCTTCAGGCTGTGAACGATCAAGTTTATTGAATTGGAAAAGTTAGTGCGCTAAGAAATCAATCCCATATCTTTAGATGTGTTGTTAAACTCATTTTTTTTGCTGGCATCACAATTTCTGATGTACTTGTTGTTTCCGTGTCTTTTTGTTTCTACATAGGCCAGGTTGATGAGGATGTTGTTGTATCTGTGAGCGTTCAGTCTAAATTCAGAAAACTCAAAGATTAAGGGCCTAGAGTTGAGCAGGTTGAGTTATACTTATCAGAAAAAGGAAAATCATTAAGGGCCTAAATAGCGCAATATGTGGCGTAGAACCCATCACATCATTAGAAATATACCACAAGTGGTTACATTATATTTTACTGAATGTAAGGCTTGGGTTGAACCATTAATGTTAACTGATTACATGCGTAAGAAATTATGAAACTAAGGTATAATTGTCTTTTATATTAGTTTGGCTGATAGAAATTATTAAACCTGGACGCTTTCGAGTTCTAATTGATCATTGATGGGTTGTCCATGACCATTTTGGATGTGAAGCAATTCTTCCTCGGGTTTTTATGTTCTTGGCTATGAGCCACAAGGATCAGTTCCTTCGGCCTTTTATTGAAACTTTTTTGATGCTTTACCTTATGACTTTTGGAGTTAACAGCATGTGATATTAGTTGATGTATCCATGGGTTCACCCTTTGTTTGCGGTTTTTATTTCCCTAATAAGAGCAAGAGGTGGTTAGACTATCACCATGGGCGTGTGGGATGTAGGTGCCAAAAAAGTAAGAGAGGGATAAAGATGGTCTTACCAACAAAGCTATAGAAGATAAAATTATAAGCTTACTAATCAAACCTATGTGAATTTCGGTACCAGTTAGTTAACTTACCAACACTTACCAAGATGGAATAGTCCTTCGAGTCCAAAACCGCTGATGATGAACTTAGTCTTCAACTATCACTTTTTCAAAAATGGACAAGCTTTGGATGTTGTTAAGCTTGGTATTTTTCATATTTAATCATCATTTTTTCCTTATCCTGGTATTAGGAAGAAAAAGAATGTAAGCTAATCAACCTATGTAAGCCAAGAACATACAAGGTTTGTAGAAATAGAAGTGAACCCATTGAGCTTTTGAAGTTGATTTGGCATATGACAGTCTTGCTGCAAATCAAAACAGCCCATTGCTCTTTGGTTTAAGCCTTAGCGTTATGGTTGAAGACCTCGAAGATCGAGGGCACACACCTCTCTGAGCTGGAGAGCTTTAGAAAAAGGAACTTCCCTAGGCCATAATAAATTTGAACATGTTCCTTAGACTCTTTTCACAAAACCCGCATGCTCATTTGATATTGCTATTAGTATTTGTTTGTTCCAAGATGTTAGGTTACATACAGTTTCTAAAGTCCTACAGGCCACACTAGTCAGCTTATAATAGTTGTTAAGTGAGGTTTTCCTAGGGCAGATTGTAGAGACCATATTATCTAGTGCTGATTGAACATCTACCAAAAAGTTCATACTAAAAGCCAGCTAGAAGAGGCTGCTAGAAATCGATAACATTATGTCAAGAACAAAAGATTCTGAAAACAATTAAGAAAAACCAGAAGCAGGTCACTATAGTTCAAATTTCAAAGCATTGCATGAATTAGCATTAATAGTTTATGATTATCTACATGCCTCCTTATTCTGACCTCATGATTCTTGTTCAACTGGTTCTCCGAATATCATGATTTCAGTTCAAGCTAAGTAGATCAAGGAGGTTTGATTGAGCAAGCGCGTGGTGTTTTCTATGATGCCCAAACTATCATAAAAATATATTATAACAAAAGATGCTTTCTCAATCTAACACACTTCTCTTTGGCCAATCTCTCCGCTTTCCATGGGAACATTGTTGGAGATTTCTAGAGTTATGAAAGTTTAGTGCAAGTTATGTTAACCCTCAGACTACTTAATAGGCCAGACAAGCAAGATGACAAAATCTTTTTTTTGAAGGCAAAGTTAAAGTCAAATTGCACTCTTCACAGGTTTTACCCTTTTTACCGTCTAGAATATTGTTTTTGACCTTATAACGTAGAGGACATATATGGTAGTAACAGATACGATTCACACAATTACAGAGGTCTAGGTGACAAAATCACACCAAAGAGAGTATTTCACCCCATCATGCCTAAGTTATATTTTAAAATTACATGTTCAATTTCTGACTGAGCCATTAGTAGATCATCTAGATTACAAGATGATGCAGTTGGTAGAAATGAGGATGGCAATAAGTGTTTGGTAGATTACCTTTCGTTTTATAGATTACTTCTTGCACAAAACTGAGAGACTTTGGTTCAGAGGCCAATAATTTCTATGACTAGAGAGAGTTACATGAGTTTGATCTTATGATCAGTAATCAGCTACCGCAGATTTCATATCCTTACTCTGTGTGTGGGTCTTTGGTGATGCTAAATCAGTTTCTTCTTTGCTTACTGATTTTAGCACTCACAATTTAGTATAGCTAAAGCTATCCATTACATTGATCCCAAACAAGTTGCTTTGTTTTTTTGGCTTTTTCACTACGTTTGTTGATTTGAGAAAGAGAGATTCATCCTGGAGGAATATGTGATTTATATGCAGACATGTATTTTGTTGCAAAAACATGCTTGGACTGCATCTTATATAAAGAAATGGTGTCATTTTGGATTGAAAATGTCTGTAGCCAGAGTGTGACTGTGTGTGCATGCACACGTCTCCACTATTTTTCTTCTAAATGTATAAAATATCTCAACTCTCGGCAGTTTGGGAAGAGCAAATACACGGGCCACTACTGGTTGCGCAACTTGTTTTTGAATCTCCAAGCACTAAACCAAAGGTATGCCTATATTCCCATTCCAACATAACTTTTTTTTTATTGTTGTGCCTTGGCTTTGAACAGCTCCCAACAAACAAGAAGTTCATGGTATGTCATGCAATTACTAGATTGTATATAAGTTATCTTGTTTTCCAAATCTTCTTTTCTCCCGCGACATAGTTTTTGGGTTCTAAATGAGGAGACTTTATCATTTATGATGCTCTCCCTCGCCTTTACCTTGGCTAATAAAAGAAACAATTTGCAAACCTGAACTTAGACTTTGCCATCCATTACCTTTGATAAGACCACCTCAGAGAATAATATAAACATAAAATTAAAAAGCATGAGTCTCAAATGTTTATGTTTTTGTGTTGTGGATTCTCAGTTAACCAGCAGAAGAGTGATATAAAGTAAATTAAGTTAAGGTGCAAGTAGTTAAAATCAGATATGAAACTTATAAAGTCACATATGTAAAAGCTCCATTCAGATTTGGTCCCTAAGTTTTAAAGTTGAAGCTCTCATGAAATAAGGTAGTGTAACAGAATATGAGCCACTTGTTGGATTGAAGAGGCTCTGCATCTGTACTAGCGCAAGAATGCCTCAAGTGTCATTAGCGAATTGATTTTCTATCAACTAATTGGAAAGTATGCTAGAAAGTAGTTAACCTGTGGAAATGGCAATGTATACTTGTTGTGAGTTGATCTTGTCGAAGTTTCTTTCTACAGGAAGGGTGAATTTGCAGAAACCATCTTGATCACTAATCATGAGTGCTTGAGAATTTGCATAAGCACGTTGATAAGCTTCTTGCTCGGACCATCTTATAGTTTGCACTTTGCATTTAGTAAGTTGTCTAGCATGAAATATTGTAATTTGTCAACATGATTAGCATGGACAGGGGCGAGCCTGGGACTTCCTTTAGTTTGTCGAGATATCACATTTTTCTGATACGCATTTAAACATTGCCTTGTCCTGCATATGCTTGCAAACTTAATTTACTCTCTTATAATAACTTTATAAATATGTAATTACAACAGTGTTTATACTGTAAAATGCTTTGGAATCAAGCCATATGCCAAATAACTATATTCATTTCCTAGACTTGCCATCGAAAGCTTGCTACCATTATATCATCAAACTATGAGCAGCTATCGGTGGAAGCCACAACTTCTAATCCTTTTGAAGATCCAGCTGGAATGCAGGATATGTAAAGTAGAAACGTAGTCTAAGAAACAACAAAAAAAAAGTCACCTTCACTCACATATCTTACCGGAAACCGAGTAATCTATACACCAACATGCCTTTAGAATTAGGCAAAGCTCATACGGATGATAAACAATTGCAAAAGCGTGAGTCTAGGAAGATTTATGCCAAAGTACCAACTGGTGATGTAGAAAAATGCAAGGAAAAGTCAGTTTCACTCAAAGATACAATAAAAGAAACCCTATCCTTGACCACATCAAAAGTTGGATCTTCAAGCGATGCACCTAATCATCTCGAAGGTGTAATATCCCGAACTTCGGGAGCTGTTTAAACTAGTCATCCGTGACCCGAAAAATAAACGGGCGCTAATTTTGAGCAATATTCGGGTATTAGAAGCTTGTGGAAGCTTAAAAGAATTTTGGGGCAAAAATGTAAAATTTAAAAATTTTGGAGTATTTTTGTAATTTTTGAAAATTAGAGGGGCTATTTTGCAAAATTTGAAAATTGGTTACAAGATGGTGCCACCTCCTCCTTGGTTATTTGATGACTAATGAAATAAATTATAAAATAATAAATTGGGATAAGATCTTTAAGTGAAGAAAGAAAACAAAAAGAAAAAAAAAACAAACGAAAAACCAAAAGAGGAAACTTTCCCTTTCGGGAAAGAAGAAGAACAAAATAGAGAAGGAAGAAACATGGAGCTCGCGGCAGGCAAAAATCATAAAGAAAGAGAGAGATTGAAGAGAAGTTCAAGGTTAAAGCTAAAGACTTTCGGTTAGGATAATTTAGCTGCGGATCCAGGTAAGGGATTCTATCTGAACCTTGGGTAAGGACTTCCGTCCAAACCCTTATTTCGATAACTCGTACTTATAAGTACCCTTTCAATTACTTATGACTAATGTCAAACTCTAAAGTATGCATTGATATCAACATGTTCTTGTCCAGAAAACCCTAATATTGAACCTGGATCGATTATTTGGAAATCTTGTGATGCTCGCCTGTTATTATGTGCTGAGCAGATGTGACAATTGTCTGTATCCGTTCTTCCGGATTATTGTGCTTAAAACTCGATAATTATTCGTAATCATTTTTGTTGTTTATCTGTGATTTTTCTTCTGAAGATTTTGAATGCTGACTTGCGTCAGTATTATTATTATTATTGGAATCTAAATTGATTTCGGTGATTGAGCATAATGCTCATTGATATTATTGATTTTTCTGTGTTGACCCGGGTTATCTGTTTTGTTCTGAGGCTGGCATTATAAGGTTGGTCTGAATCTTGCATGGAATGCAGGCTAGTACCCAAGTGGACTAGTAATTATTCTGGTACAATATGCATGTGTACAATCTGTTAGCGTGCCGGAATGGCATTGCAAGCACCCAGGATCAACATTAATTTTTTAATTTCTCTGTTCTGTATATTGCCGTGACTGCTACGGTAATGATTGGATAGTATTCTCTGAAATAATCTATGTTTGGGGTTGAAATCCCTTGAGAAATTCAGTGTATTTTGAAAAGAGCTATTTTTCAGATGATCTGTGTACGTTTGAAATATCGCGAGAAAACTCTGTTGTATTTTAAAGATAATCTTTTATTAATCGTTCTGGAAACATCATGGGTATTATTGTTTATTTTGGTATCTGTTTCTGTGAATTTCGATCATTTTGAGAATCATTGAGTTTTTTTTACCGTTTGAAGTATTCTAGAAATCTTTGTCAGTTGGATTCTTGGAATCATTTTGTAATCCTGTTGGTAGTCCTTGTGCGACCTTACTGAGCTCTCAAAAGCTCACTCTCCGTTTGATTCCCTTCTGCAGGTGACGATAAGCTGTATCAGGTTCAAGAATGGTTTAAAGTCTGAGTGAGATTTCGATGAGCCCATCACCACTGTATAGTAAGACCCCTGCGCTCGTCAGTACTGATAATTTGTTCTTAGGAGATTTGAATTGCGAAGAACCTAAGCTGTAATAGTTTAAGCTGAGCAATTGTGGTCTAGTATTTTGAAAAATCTGAGTTGATGCTGAATTAGATGATTTGGAATGTGTTGGTGAACAGGTCTGACAGGTGTGATGTGATCCGGTAGGTTAACGACTCGGGAGTTCAGGGCAGCGGAGCTCCAGATTTTCGGGGGTGTTACAGTTGGTATCAGAGCAGTTTGGTCTTGTGGTATTATAAGTATATGCATATGAATCTGTA
Source organism: Escallonia herrerae (assembly GCA_033070095.1). NCBI lineage: Eukaryota > Viridiplantae > Streptophyta > Magnoliopsida > Escalloniales > Escalloniaceae > Escallonia > Escallonia herrerae. Next base: position 369,358 of record JAVXUP010000013.1, read on the forward strand.
GGCATGGAACCACGGGGTGTAGGTAACATGATTCTGTGGAATGGTATTCTGGTTAACGAGAGCGGGGTAGGATGATGGTAGCGTTAAGAAGTCTGCCTTGACCAGTCATTGTGTTATTCTTTATACCCATGTTGGTATAACCCTGATAACTGTTATTTGTATTCGTACGGCCATAATTTGAAGCTCTGGCAACGGTAATAGTATGGAGGGCCTAGTGGTCCCTGATAGATGAAATTCCAAGAGGATTGTATAAGATGGAACAGAAAAATTCCAGGTATTAGAAAGACCTTATCAGATGATGTTTTGATTGGAAAATGTACTGTATGGGTATTATGATTGTAGAGAGGCAACCCTACCCAATAGAGGAAACAACAGAATCTTAGAACTGATAGCTATGATTCTGAAGACTATGAACCCGATTCTGACTTTGATGACATAGGATTTGGCAACCGACAGCTATGAGTATCTAATCTGGTTTAACCATAACCATAACCTTGAGATAAGAGTATCTTGGGTGATCTTAATAAATAAAATGATTAGCTACAGGGAGGTTATTGGACCCTATAGAAGCAGCAAACTGGATTGGTAAAGTTGAGGAAATTTTGAGCAACTGTGAGTAAAGTGACGAAAGATTGAATTTGTTGGATATAAACTGAGAGACGAGGTTGATGAGGGGTGGAAAGAGTATCGAAGGATCTGACTTATTAGAAATTAATTTATGTCATTTGGGAACCTTTTAGAGAATTATTTTCAACCGGTATTTTGAGATTTTGTGAATAGATGTGAAACAGATTGGAGTCAATAGATGAAGTCGAGATGAGGCTTTGTTGCCCCGTTAAAATTGCGATAAGGATGTTATTGACGAAGGCAGGTAGATGCTAGAAGTCTGAGTGGGGGCTTAGCCCTGGACTGAGAGAGAATTCTCCCAGCTCGATCGACGAGCGATATGAAATGTCTTTATTTGGCATGTGTTTGGGAACAGTCTAAATCTGAGAATGGATGAAGACCTGAGTAAACACAGGGCGGATAGAAGAAAAATAATTAAGAATTTTCTCGAACGGATTTGTAGGAGCTGACAGTCGTCAGCGAGAAGTTTTTATAGTCGGCTCAGTGCGGAGCCCAAGGTTAAAGGCTGTGGCAGAATCAAGAATTCAGGCCCGCTTCGGTTCAGTGATTTTGAGATCCGGGTAAAGTTCTGAAATTCGATTGAAAGATGATATGGGATTTAGGAGAGCACAGAGTATATGCGCTCGATCAGTTCAGGGTGCTAAAGTTGAAACATCGCAGAGTTCTGAAGTTTGACCTACATAGAGTACTGGTCAGGGTGACGGGTCAATTTTCTGTCCACCCAATGTGGTTGTGCAAATAGAAATCAGATGAGTGAGTTACGCAATAAAGTGATCGGATGATATGTTAGGCATGGCTGTACAGAGCAGTAAGTTTGAAATTGTATGTTTGTGAGAAATAATCAGTTGGGTACTTATCGCTAGTGTAATAGCGGGTTGTGTTCCTCGACAGGAAGAAGACAAGGTCAGTAGGGGCTGAGGCCCAGAATATCAGTTAATGTTTGTTTAATATCTGCTCAGGATGTAGTGACATCCGGTGACGTGGTGCCAAGTACACCACAGGTTAACCTATTAGATGCGTGTCTACTATTTAAGTTTTGAACATCATATTTCTTTAAATATCTGTCACTTTGGCATAGAGATTGAGGATGAAGATCCGTCTTTTAAGAACTAATATTGTGATAAGTACTCCGTTCAGAGAGTTTTCGACTGTCTTGTGGTTCTCTGTAAATGTACAGTCTATGTTTGGGGATGGAGTTTCTTTCTATAGACCTCACTCCATTTGTTGTTCAGGATTTTGATATCATACTAGGTATGAATTGGTGATTTGCTAATCACGTATCCGTGTATTGCCAAGGGAACCCTAGTCGTATCTGGGAAGTTTATAAGGTATGAGCAGTAGTTAACTTGGTGATTTGATTTATGAGTAAGAAGAGTGTTTTGGAAAATGACTGGTGTTAAGACTAAAAATTTGGTTTAAGGATATAAGAAGGAATCTGGAATTTTACTCTGCCATCTCATTCATTCTTCTGCATATTGAACTCAAGTACGACTTAATTGAATGACAATTTACGCTGAGACGTCAGAGAAGATGTCATTCATGCCAAATCGTCTTATTCCTTTTCTGGATATTTATCTGTTCCTTTTGAATCTATTTGGACTTGATGAGGTAGTATCTGACCCACTGGCCATGGGGAAGCTACGAATCTATTGTTTATTTTGGTATCTGTTTCTGAATTTCGATCATTTTGAGAATCATTGAGTTTGTTTTACCGTTTGAAGTATTCTGGAAATCTTTGTCAGTTGGATTCTTGGAATCGTTTTGTAATCCTGTTGGTAGTCCTTGTGCGACCTTACTGAGCTCTTAAAAGCTTACTCTCCGTTTGATTCCCTTCTGCAGGTGACGATAAACTATAGCAGGTTCGAGAATGGTTTAGAGTCTGAGTGAGATTCGGATGAGCCCATCACCACTGTATAGTAAGACCCCTGCACGATTCGGTACTGATAATTTGTTCTTAGGAGATTTGAATTGCGAAGAACCTAAGCTGTAATAGTTTAAGCTGAGCAATTGTGGTCTAGTATTTTGAAAAATCTGAGTTGATGCTGAATTAGATGATTTGGAATATGTGTTAGTGAACAGGTCTGACAGGTGTGATGTGATCTGGTAGGTTAACCACCCGGGAGTTCGGGGCGGCGGAGCTCCGGATTTCTGGGGGCGTTACAAAGGTGACCATAAAGCATTATCCTAAAAACGATAATAGCAATTGACTTTTCAAATGCAACATTTATGCATCTTCATCTTCTTCTCTTAGTAGTTTCTAAACAACAAACTCTTGCTTAAGTATCCAACATAAAGAATTTATAAAGTAGGCCTATCTTTATGGTTTTCACTTATACATCTATAGATTTTTTTGAGATGTTCTAACAAGTACAATAGATATTTGGTGGTGCTTGGTCTATGTGGACGGAGTGGTAATAGTTTATCTACATTAAAGTTATGGTAGTAATAGATATGATCCACATAATTACAATGGACTAGGTGATAGATCATGCCTAAAGAGACTATTTTACCCTCATGCTCAAGTTATATTATGATTTGCACATACAATCTTTGAGTGAGCCATTAGTAGAATGGTAGATCATCCCACAGTAGGTAGAAATGAGAATACAAATAAATGTTTGGTAGAGTAAGTTAAGGTGCAAGTACATTAAAATTAGATATGAGATTTATCATGTCATATATATAAAAGCTCCAATCAGCTTTGCTCCCTAAGTTTTAAACTTTAAGCTCTCATGAAATAACACAGTGTAAGTGTGTAACATAAGATGAGTCACTTGTTGGATTGAAGAGGTTACGCATCTATACTAACACAAGGATACCTCAAGCGTGGTAATAAACTGATTTTTTGTCAACTGATTGGAAAGTATGCTAGAAAGTAGTAAACCTGTGGAAAATGGCCTATGTTAACTGTTAAGAGGTGATCTTGTTGAAGTTCATTTCTATGGGACAGAGAGTATTTGCAGAACCCAGCTTGATCAGTAATCATGAGTGCTTGAGAATTTGCAGAAGCCACGTTCATCAGTTTCTTGCTCATCTCTTCTTCTGGCTTGCATTTAGCAGTTGTTTCGCATGAAATATTGCAATACATCAATATGATTAGCATGGGCAGGGGTGAGATTAGGACTCTGAAGTTTGCCGAGATATCACATTTTTCTGATACACATACAAACATTGCATTATCCTGCGTATGCTTCCTAATTTAATTTACTTTCTTGTAACAACTTTATGGATATGTAATAACATCATTGTTTATATCCTGCTATATACAGTATGAGCAAAATGGTTAATTGAAAACTACTTTCAAATCAAGCTATCTGCCAAATGACTATATTCATTTCCTAGACTTGCTTTTGTAGGTATTCAATTTACACAAGAGGTGACAATGGCAAGAAGTTGTACTTCTGTTGCTAAATCTTTCAGAAATATAGTTCCAGTATCAATTAATGGCCTTTATTTTTTGTTTTGGTAATTTTTTATTCACACACTATTAGAACTACGTATTTTAGCATTTTCTCTGTCTTAATCTTGCTAACTTGTTGCAGCCAAAAATAGTGAAAATGATGTGCAAGCAAGGAGAAAGTTCTATGGTGCAAGCCCCAGATGTTATGTATCGGATCAAGCCCGAGAAATATGTAATAGAAAATTATGTTGCACCATAAACGGGGGGGGGGGGGTACCAAGAAATTGAAAGGAGCATTGCAACTAGCACCTTTCAATTAAAACAATATTTTGGACAAACCTTGCCCCAAACCTTGTTTTTTGTGATGCTCGACTCTCCAATTCTTTGGCAAGATGTTCATGAAAATGTGATGGCGATTAATCTCGAACTCTTGAAGTTGAATCAAATGTTGGGCATATTACAAGGTAGGAGCAGAAGTTTTGGAGCAATATTGTTCAATCAGCCTATGAGTGCAAATGTTCGCATCATTCAGCTTGTCAAGGAAAATACAATTCACTCGCATGCACTAATTGAGGTTTCAAATGGAGATGAACATACCGGTCCGAATACCAAAAGGAAGCAAAGGGTAATGAATAATTTTTTTTCTATCATATGATTATTATAATTTTAAGCCTTCTTAAAACTAATGTATTTTTCATGCAACCACAGGGTCTTCAAGACCATGATATCACTCTAACAACCAATAGACCTTCTTAAAATTTTGAACCTATTCTGAAATTCATGTATGGCATACAAACTTAAGGTAAAGCACTCTCATACGGAACACTATCTTTATACATTTGACATTGCTTTTTATTAAGGTTTTCTCTTTTTGTTTATCACAGGCATCAGTTCGGAATGCAAGATGGTCTTTAACTGGTGCTACTCCACATACATTATCTTTAGACCTAATGATTGTTGTACCTATATATGTAATTGTCATTTGCAATAGTTGTATAAATGGATATTGTCGTGTCTTTTTCATGAACTTTTCATACTAGGTTTAGTTTGTTGGTGTTAAATGACTTTGATCTTTTCTTATAATACATGTATGGATTCATTTTCCTCCTTCTCACTTTCCTTTCCCTTACTTTATGTCACTTTTAGTAACTTTGTTTTCGTACATGATTTTACTAGAATTACATAGGATGGCAGTTGAAATTAGATGCGTTCAAGATGGTCTTCAAATACTCTTCGTAACCATGATATCCATACCATCAAATATTTCTACGTATATTCTATCTCTCTAGCTTAAAGAATGAATAATTTCGGGACATTTGTATTCAGAAAATACCCTTCATGTCTAAATAAAATATATCTTACATAATAATCATAGAAAGGCGCCTCCTTTTCTCCCAAGGAAAAATTGAGAAAGAAAAAAGGGAAACACTGAAAGGATGCAAGATCAAGGGTAGAATCGTCGCTACTCTTGCACAACTTTGAAGGCTTTCCAACTGTTATTAAATGCCTGGAAACTTTACAGAAGGAATCTGTGGTCATCAGGTCTTCATTTGTTAAAGCAGATGGGTTAAAGGTGTGTTCTTGGCATTTTCACTTAATTTCATAGCTTATTCTGGTGACAGTTGTATTGTAGCAATTGTGCAAATTGTTCCTTATATTTTAACTCATTTATGTGAAATGTGCAGGTTTACATTTACTTATATCTAGTTTAATTTACATAATGTATATGCCACAACAAACACAAGTTCACACCTCTTAAAGCAGGACATAATTCTTTCATGTGAACACTTGTTTAGCAACTAATAGTATCAAATTTAGATAAAGATATGATTTATCTTCATCTAATTATGAATTCTGGTGAATTACTTTCTGGTAGGTTGTTAGGGTGGTTGTCTTGACTATCAATAACTTGCTTCCAAGGGAAATTTTGGCTCTCAGATGGTAGACCTTGCATTGCCACAAATAGTTCAGAACCTGAAAAGTATAGGCATGAAGTGACAAGGTGGGAATACTTTTTCCTCCCCATAATTCTCTTCTAAGATTTTTATACCTACCAGAAAGTACTTAATTAAGATCAGTAGGACACTTCTCAATCTGCTCTTGAATTCAGTAACTTATGCTCCTCAAAAGAAAATATGCAGTCTGTTTATTTAGTTCCTTTCTATGTATTGTTCTTTGCCTGTGATTGGAGTTAGGAGATGCTTGTTAGCTACGTTACTTCACAACTGCTATATTGTGCTGGGACAATACTAATTGCTTTGGCTCTTTTTAACTTGTACCTGGGTGATGCAATTACTTTAGAGGAGCTTACGCACTTGCCACCATTAGGGACCAAATTGGTTGGATGACTATCCACATATCTAATTTTTGGGTTGATGCGGGCGAGAATAATGAATCGTAAGCCAAAGGATCATGTTCTCTCCTTGCTTGTTTATTTACTTTTGTGGCAATTGTTATTTTGTTTATTCTTCTTATGCAAAATATATAAATGAGCCAATGAACATCTGATACCATCACCGTATGAACCTCTAGAAATCAAACATGCTTTCGTTTTTTGTTTATTTATTCTGAAACCTACTATCCTGTTTTTGCAATCAAACATCCTCAGATTCAAACCCTTAACAGGAGACATAATTGCTACTGGATATCTATGTTCTTGTTCTTATGTCAAATGACTATTCCCCTCAGTTTTTTCTTTCATTGTATGCGCTACAAATACGATTCTCTTTTTCTGTTCTTCTGATTGCAAACAAGAGGAAGCCTGGGGATACTTACTTTGTGAACAATAATTATTGCAAGGATAGGACTTACGAGACCCAGAAACCTCCTTGTTATACTTAGCCTGAACTGAAATCACGATATTCGGACAACCAGTTGAACAAGAAACATGACATCAGAATAAGGAGGCATGTAGATGAACATAAACTATTAGTGCTAATTCCCATGCAATGCTTTGAAATTTGAACTATATTCACCTTCTTCTGGCTTTTCTTAACTGTTTTCAGTATCTCTTGAGTTTGACAGAATGTTACCGAACTCTTTTCTTTTCCTTTCCTTTCCCTTTTATGCAGTGCTCAAACAAAAATTACTATGGTGACACTTATCACATAATACAATAAAAATTAGTGAACAACATACAAGTGTCCTGGCTTAAGAGCGTTCAAAATTTGAAGGAAGTATTTGTTGTCATAGTTCAAATGTATTGTACTTTAAATCACAAAATGGCACAGTAACCTTAGTTGTAATTGAACAAGTTATGGGGTTGGGGGCTATGGTTGATTGTACATTGACAAGCATAGAATTGGAATTTGGGCTTCAGAAAAGTTACTGAGACTCTAAGGTTACCTTTTTATTCGGTGCTTGGTAGACCTTAAATGCAATGAGATCATATGTTTTAGAATTAAGAAATCATACAAATATTGCATTAATTTTAACTCAGGCATGGCTCATGTCTTTTATTTGATATTCTATTTTTTGTCTCTTATTTGCGTTATTTCAGGAGGATTATTGAGAATGAATTATTTAAGCAAGACTGGAGGTCAAGGAAGAAGGTTCAAATCTTCCAGTATGTTGTTAGAGATGTCAAATGGGCCGGGTGGCCCGCGGGCTGGCCTGGCCCGGCCAGTTTTTGGCCCGGGCTGGCCCGACCCTTTTTGGGCCCGGGCTGGCCCTAACCCTTAGGGCTTGGGCCAGGGCCAGGCCGAATTCTTTGAGAAACGGGCCCGGGCCCGGCCCTAAAACGGCCCTTTTTTGGCCCGGCCCTAAAATGGCCCGGGTTTGGCCCGGCCCGGCCCCGTTAGCCCCCCCCTAATTTTTTTCTTTTCTATTTTTTGAAGTCTATTTTATTACATTATTTTTTTTTTGATATTTTGGATCTTTTTAGTTAAATTAATAGTTTTTGAGGTGTTATTGAATTCATATGATCAGTATTTTCTTTAACATACGCAGATAAGTATGGGTGTGTGGTGACTGTGACGTGTTTTTGATGATTTCTGAGTGAGCTTTCATTTAATGTATTTTATAGAATTTGCTTTGTGTTCTACATCACAAGCTAAGGGAATAATTATAAAAACAATTATCATGTATTCTAAACATAAATAAAAATTATGTATTCTTTTTGTTTCAAACCAAAAGAGGTGAATTGAATTCTAAATTTAATTTCATGAAGTGAGTGACGTATTAAAGAGCCTTGAAGAATAATCTCATGTTTCTTTAAATGACCAAAGAATTTGAATGTAACAAGAAAAGATGTTATTTTATCTTCATCGATCTCGTTATTGTTTTTGTTTGATCTACTCTATTTTTCTTTGACATTTACAGGTTTTACACCATATTACGAAAGAGATTGAATTTTACACTTGAAATCAGTATGTATGGGCTAGAACAACTAGTTTTTGTACTTAATCCGTGGTTAATGGTCAATCAACATCAATTTGCCTTTTCGAAAGGGGGTTAATTCGTGAAAAAGTGATTGTATACTCAGTGGTCCGTTTACAAAAACTTTGCCATTTGTTGAAGAAGAAGTCTTTATAATAAAAAGTTGGGAAGAAAGGAAAAAAAAATTGGATTGGGCCCTGGCCCGGCCCTAAATATTGGGCCTAGGGCCTGGGCTTGGGCTGGGCCCATATATCCCAGGTTTTAGGCCCGGCCCGGCCCATTTTTCATTTGTGAGGCCCGGCCCTGGCCCGATTTCATTGGAGGCCCGCTGGGCCCGGGCCGGGCCGGCCCAAGCCCGGCCCATTGACAACTCTATATGTTGTACTTAAGTGGGCACTTGCACTTCTCACAGGGCTAGGTACCGGAATGGTAGGCCTCCTTAATAATATTTTTGTTGAGAACATTTTTGGTTTCAAAGTGCTACTCATCAGCGATCTCATGTCGAAAGGAGGAGCATGAAGGAAGTCAATATTCCTCACCAATAGTTACGATCAGCTTCTAAAAGAAAGAAAAGATTGATTCATGTCACTGGGTTACCTCTACGGAAAATGCCATATATCATAATCTCACCTTACTGCAATTGACAATGTGTGATGATTTTGTCGAACGTTTTTGGTGCTAACGCTTATCATATTCAGGTAAAACATGAAGTCGAAAAGTGTGTTTCTTTTCCTCGGTATAAAAAATAATGAATCATCTGAGAAATTATACTGTATTGTTTTGTTTGTTTCATCCATGTTTCATCCAGAATACATCTTTATTTGATCTTGTATACGACTCTACCTTCGGAGTTTCTAAAACAAGTTTGAAATTTATAACCATGTGCCCTGACTTGAGATATCTATCATTTGTTTTTGGCAAATAAGCATGCAACTTTTTGCTTCTCTGTAGGACTTGGTGTTTTATGAAATTATTTTACCATCTTACATATATATATATATATATATATATATATATATATATATATATAATTGTAAAATCAGGACAAAAAGAGATAGTAGGCCATCCTTGGATGCGAGGTTAAAAGTTGAGGTCCAAGGGTTGATGGTTTTACATTTGGAATATGCCTCTTGGCAATTGATGTCTGCATCTATTGCTTAACATGTATTACTTGACAAAGAGAGAAGCTAATTTATTAAGCAAGGCTATAATATTCTGTCACAATTTTATCAAAGCCGCATGTATATTTTGACAACAATGTCTCGCTTCTATCCATAAAATGGACCATAGCTTATCAAAGCACGTTAAGTGCAAGCATTTGCTATGTAAAAATATCCACCTTTGAAGTCTAACATTCACCTTCTCTAAGTCACTTGTGGTTTCCGTTTCTCAGTCTATGTGAAGTTGAACGTCCAAACTCTGTTTCATCTGGAGGGGAAATTTATTAATGGACTATTAAACAATATTGATCATTATATAGAAAATAACTCCACGTGCAACGCACGTGCACCACAACTAGTAATAATAAAAAGCCTATATGACAAGAAAGCCCATTAGACAATAAAACAATAAACTTCAAAATAAACTTACAAAAATGGGGCGTCTACAGGTTGGTTAAACCCGTGAATGCCCGACACTAATTACACCCTAGTTGGGATACCATGTTGGATCAAACCCATAAGTAGGCTGAGGAGCAGCCATGAACTCTCCATCAGTGAAGATTCCAGATGCTGAAATTTTTTACAGATGGGAACACTGGAATAAGTGGCAATGTGGCCCTAATGACCATATTGGTGGCAGTAAAAAGGCCGGGAGTGAGTTAAGTTCAGAAATCCAGGAGCAGTCCTACTTTTATAGAGGCCAAGACCAAAAAGCTTTCTGCCTCGTTCACCTCCAGAGGAACCACCACAATCGCAATGGTTATTTTGGTAACAATTGAAGAACCTTGAATTTTGTAGTGGGAGCAGAAAGGTATGTTAAGACGAGGACTAAAAATGCCAATAGCTAAAAAGTGATTCACCGAAAGATTTTCTTGAAGGAGAAGATGGTCAATAGAGAGTTGTGCTAACTGATTTTCTTTGCTCAGCAAAAAGCCATAAAGAGCATCGATGGTGATTGGTTCCGATTGAGTGTCGATTGAAGCCACAAATGGTAAGTAATCAAACCCTAACCGACAAGATTTACATTCACAAGGTCATCAGAAAAAACAGGGTGACCAATGGTAGCAAGAATATCAGTGATGGATTTGGCCTTTTTGAAAAAAATTATGTATAGGAGTAGAGTCCTTCGACCGCCTCAAGAGATCAGCCTACAAAGAAAAGATACGTGCACGAGACTGTGATGCAAACATGGTCTCCGAAACAAACCAAACAGAGGAGGAAGCTGTACAACCCACTATTTGTCGTAACACGGATTTTAAAAGAGACATAAGGATCTAACTGACGAAAAGTTTTTCCCCTTTAGCAGGATTCAAAGTAAATTTGGTGGAGCTTTCAAAAACTTGGTGCAAATATGATGCATCGAACAATTTGTGTGAGGCTTTCAATGGGCTATTCTTCATGCTAAGAATAAGTACATCCTGACAATGCTAGAGTTAAATAGGTCATGTCTCATGAATATCTTGGCTCAGGTTAAGTGTTATCCTTCAAACCGCCTCCCTACCTGGTTAGTTGATAAAAATTATAAAGTTGGTCAACTAAACAACACGTTCTCAGTTCATATGAATGCAGGAACCTGTAGTTGTAGAACATGGAAGCACAAAGGAAATCCATGTACACATATTATGGCATGTCAATTCGATAGAGGTGAATCCTAGAAGATTTTGTCAACCCATGTTACACAAAAGAAGCTTATATGAAGGCATACCACGAGATGATCTACCGAATGAATAGTTAAAAATGTAGGTGGCGGCAGGAGTGCGACCTTTGCAATCTCCTTTGCATAAAGCTCAACCAGGTAGACCATACAAGGCAAGAAAGAGACAAGCTGAGAAATACAGAGGACAGGCATGTTGAAGGCAACAAACTTGGTTAAGGGATTAAATTCCTTAAGGTGTGGCATTTGTGGTAAAAGAGGCCATGAAAGGATAAGCTAAATAGTTAGGGGAATAGTTCCCAAGGTAAGCAGAATGAAAAGGCGGGGCAGACATCACACAGTAAGGGCAAGGGTAGATATCCATAGCAAAGGAAAAAGGAAGAAAGGGCAAAAAGAAGAAGCTTCATAGAAGAAAGATGAAAGGAAGAGATGGCAACAGGGAGACTTCAGTAAGCAATCACGGAGAAAGGCCAAGCAAAAGGCAAAAGTTTGCAGTGATTGTTTAGATAGTCTAACTCTTTGAATGCATGTTAGAAGATCTCAACCCACTCAATTGCAGCAGGCTTTATTGCCTCAATATACTGTAACGAAAAAGGTATAGAATAGCTAATTTTGTTACCTTCATTGCCTCAACATACTGCAGCAGACTTCAATCTAAGTGTATTCACTTTTTATGACATGTTCTAATTTCTACCGCAGCCTAATCAATCAAGTACCAGGCAAGTTCAAGTTAATGTAACCATAGCTGGAGAAGTAGCCCAGCCAAGGGTGACACTTGGTGGGGTTTCCATAAAGCCAGCATTATTCACTTTACAAGGCAGTAGATACATGACAAAGGAGACAGTGGAGGCAGCACCAAGGAATGTAAGAGAAATGAGAAGCAAATGCAGCAGGTGCAGCATTGAAGCAACAAAAGTAATTGTAAACATCTGAGGTGGTGAATGTTTTATTGTGGACTTGAACTGAAATAGATTGATGTCAAAGTGCATTGCATAGAAAATGTGCCTATATTGTGTAGATTTGGACCACATATATAGTGCATTACATAGAAAAGGTGCATAACAACCTGAAACTGTTTGGAGGATATGTAGATTTAGACAGCATAGGTTTATGTTGACATTAGTGTGCATCGGTGAATGTTTTTGTGTAAATTGGGACTGAAATAAGTTGATGTTAAAGTGTTAGCAATGTTTCCGTTGGAGCCATTTCAGTGTAAGAGCAGTGTAGCGTTGAGTCCGGAGTTAATAACTGAAGGCAATTACACAAATGGTCAATACAATCAAAGTTAACAACATACACTTGGGTAACTTCTAAACCCAATTTTATAAATTTCTACCCAAAAATCAACCCATTTCACGAAAGAAAAAAAAAGGATACCCCACTTTGGTCAAACAGGAAATGAAAAGACATAAATGTCCCCAGGTCAAGATTCCACTAACACGAATTTTTGACTCTCGTTAGTAAAAATTCTTCAATTTTAATAGATGGCAAATCATAAGGTTTTGGGTGCCTAATTGTAGATGTCAGAATTTTGGTGTGTAGATTTTAAACAAGCTCAGGACGTATGGTATATACAAGTATGGAAAGATGCAGTAGTAGCAAATTTCATTACTAAACAGTCAGATAATTTAGAAACAGGAGAAGAAATGATAAGATACATGACACAATTCTTAGGACCAATAGCTAAAGCTAATTTTGAAGAATGGCAGCAAGCCTATCCTAATGATTTAAAAGAAATGGCAGACTTAGGCCCCAATCCTTATAATTTTGTAAACACAATACAATTAATATTAACAGGAAGAAATCCCAATACTGGAGATGCTATTATACAAATAGAAGCGGCTAGAAAATTAGAACAAGTACATCTATATAACTGGCATAATATAAAACCTTTTATGCAAGAATACTATTATTTTGGCTCACAAAGTGGAAACATATACAACTCAAATGTTATAGACAAATTTCTATATAAATTACCAGGAGCTTTAGGACGAGAAATTAGTGAAACAATTAAAAAGGTTTACGAAAACCCGAATCAAAGACCAGCCTATTCCTTAGGAAGTGTCTTTGAACAAGTAATAGAAATTTTAGTTTCAAAATGTACTAATATACAAATTGCTAGACAACTTAAAAATGAAACAAGCTTTTGTAAAGAAATATATACACCTCAACACTATGGTCAAGAAGAATCTAGACTTAAATATACTAGAAAGCCTTTGAGAAGGCCAAAACAACCTAGAAAGACGTATTTCCTACGAAAAAGTAGAGCTAGAAAACCTTTTTTAAATCCAAGACATGTTAGAAAATATGACAATAGACGCATCTATAAATATATATATATATATATATATATATATATATATAGGGAGCTGATCCATTGATAGCGCTAGCAAAATAGGAGAAGTTGCTAGCGCGATCTGGCCGTCCATCCCAAAGATGGACGGCCCAGATCTTTTTTTTTGCGTTTTTTTAAGTACGTCCGCTACATTATGTAGCGGACAATTTTTTGCATTTTTTTGACAATAATACCCTCCGAGTCCGTCCGCTACATAATGTAGCGGACAAGTTTTCAGATTTTTTTTCTCTTTCTGTCATTAATGTTCTGACTTTTTTTTTTCTCTCTCTCTCCCGTCCGCTACATAATGTAGCGGACAAGTTTTCAGACTTTTTTTCTCTTTCTGTCATTAATGTTCTGACTTTTTTTTTTCTTTTTCTCTCTCTCCTGTCCGCTACATAATGTAGCGGACAAGTTTTTAGACTTTTTTTCTCATATCTTTTTCTCTCTCTCTCTCTCCCCATTCATTAATGCTCTGACTCTTCTCTCTCTCCTTTCTCTTCTTTTTGATCTCTCTCTCTCTCTCTCTTTCTTCTCTTTCGTCCTCTCCCCTCATTTCTTCTCTCTCTCTCTCTCTCTCTCTCTCTCTCTGGGCAGACTCCAATGTTTTGGTCAAGATGAGGAATGGGTTTCTGCAAATAAATTTCCACCTGAAACAACATAGTCACTATTAGCATTGGCTTCATCAGGGTTGTCTAGTGTGAGGTATTTGGATATCAGGATCGGTGTTCTATTTTGTTTAGCTAATTTTCAGTAGCAAAGTATATGCAGTTGAAGTAGTAAAAAATCTGTGAACTTCATGTCGTCACTATGGATGTAGTTGAGACTAAAGGATAATTTGCTGATCTGTAAAACACATTAGTGATCATCTACGACAAAGCTACGATTGTTTTTGGTAGTTTTAACTGGAAGATGCCTAGCCTGTGCTGGTTGGGTTTACTAAAGAACTAGTCTGCTGGGCTTTAAAGCATGAACAGATCTCCAATGTCTTTCTCGGGACAGCTTCTATTGCATGCAAGTTTAATGACAGAGAGAAAATAGAAAGAGAAAGAAAATAAAAAGAAAATAAAAACTTGTCCGCTACATTATGTAGCGGATAGGAGAGAGAGAAAAAGAAAAAAAAAAGTCAGAACATTAATGACAGAAAGAGAAAAAAAGTCTAAAAACTTGTCCGCTACATTATGTAGCGGACGGGAGAGAGAGAGAGAAAAAAAAAAGTCAGAACATTAATGACAGAAAGAGAAAAAAAATCTGAAAACTTGTCCGCTACATTATGTAGCGGACGGACTCGGAGGGTATTATTGTCAAAAAAATACAAAAAATTGTCCGCTATATAATGTAGCGGACGTACTTAAAAAAACGCAAAAAAAAAGATCTGGGCCGTCCATCTTTTGGGATGGACGGCCAGATCGCGCTAGCAACTTCTCCTATTTTGCTAGTGCTATCAATGGATCAGCTCCCATATATATATATATATATATGAAGCTGATCCGTTGACTTCGCGGGCAACTTGGGTTAAGTTGCCCGCACGATCTTTCAAATCTTGAAAAAAAAAGTCTCACATTGTCTTTTTGACCAAAATATCCCGCCTATTCCGTCCGCTACACAGAGTAGCGGACGACTTTTTGACCCTGACATATATCAGTCAAAAAGTCATCCGCTACACTATGTGGCCGTGGCGGACGACTTTTGGCTGACAATATGTTACATTTGTCCCCTTTCAGTCTGCTACACAGTGTAGTGGACAGCGTGACAGATATACTCCAAATTTTACTTGAGTGAAGCCCGCTCATTCGTCCGCTACACAGAGTACAAACGACTTTTTGACCCGGAAATATTTCAGTCAAAAAGTCGTCTGCTATACTATGTGGCGGATGACTTTTGACTGACAACATATCACATCTGTCTCCTTGTATGTCCGCTACACAATGTGGCTGACAGCGTGGCAAATATAGCCCAAATTTTGGTAATTCTCAACTCTTCTTCTATTTTCAGCTCTTGAACTCTACTTGCCTCCACTTTCAGCTTCCTTTAAGTTCCTAGCTTCAAGTAACAAAACTTCAATCTTCACTCAAGTAAGGTAAGTGGGTGAATGGTGAAGTATTTTTTATGGGTAAAATGGTGAAGCTTTTTTTATAGGTAAAATGGTGAATTTTTTTTTAGATGTTTATATAATTTTTTTTAGATTATGTTTGTTGTATTTTTCAGCTATTCATCAGAATAATTTTAATTTTCATGTTCAAGAAATTAACTATTGTTAAATTTGCATTTTTTTTTCTTTAGATTATGTTTGTTGTATTTGGCATGCTAAATGATCTATTCATCAAAGTTATTTTAATTTGTTATGTTCAAGAAATTAATTATTGTTAATTTTGAATTTTTTGAGATTATATTTGTTATATTTGTCATGCTAAATTGATCTATTCATCAAAGAAAGTTTGATTTGTAATGTTCAAGAAACACCATTTTTTAATTAATTTTCATGCCTAAAAATGTTACAATTTGATAGTTAAACGTAATTTATTTCTACATAGGTTTTGGTTCACAATGTCTGATTTCATGTCAAGCTCAAACACCCCAGTAGATGCTAGTGATCCGTATCTAGGGCGAACATTTCGAACATTGGAAGAAGCCGAAGAATGTTTTCGAGCGAATTCGTTGAAGGTTGGTTTTGACATTAGAATTAAGACAACTAGAACAATCAATATAACAAAAAAGTATGCTATTGGTTATACGAGTGTCACAGGAGCTGACACACATTGCAAAATGAGAAACACGTCGGTGATGATGATAGTGATGAAGAAATAGGATGTGCTGAGAAGACGAGACTTCTTTGCGCGCATGAATTTCGAGGTCAAGATGTTCGTAAGCTATAAACCCAAGCAAGATCATTGGCTTATTACTAGCTTGAGATTGGCACACAATCACCCGTTAGTAACCCCTTCGAAGGTGAGTCAGATGCATCAACACAAGAAGATGTGTAATGTCGCAACCAGCCTGATTCACACAATGAGTAATGAGTGGATAGGACCTACCGACATTGTTAATGTTCTTGTTGAACAAGTTGGGGGAATTCAGAATCTAAAAGTTAACATGACAGACATATGTAACGCAGTCCAAACCTAAAGACGAGCTGCGTATGACCTCAATGATGCTCAATCCATAACGAGCTTATTAAAACAGATGCAGATGGAGGACCCGCAGTTTAATTATGAGTGTAAACTTGGCGACAAGCATCGAGTTACCATAATTTTTTAGGTCGACGGTTGTTTGAGACTGGCTTATCAACATTTGGGGATGTTTGACTTTCGATACCGCCTACCGTACCAAAAAGTACTCGATGTCGTTTGCTCCTTTCACATGCGATAATCATCATTATCACTCCATTCTGTTTGTGTTCGCATTATTAAGGGATGAGAGTGAGAGTTTTTTTGTATGGTTGTTTAAGACGTAGCTGAAAGCCACAAACAACAAAGCACATAAAGTTATCATCACCAATCAAGATTTGGCAATAAAGAAGGCTATTGCTACCGTCTTCCCAGATACGTCCTCAACACAACTTGTATACTTAGCACATAAGCAACAAATATCATGAACGTCTATATCACATGTATGCAAAGTATCTAGACTTCAAACAAAATTTTGACAGGTGCGTTAACAAGTCTTAACGATTTAGGAATTTAAAGAGAGGTGAGAAAAGCTAATTGAGGATTACACATTGCAAGACCACAAGTGGCTCCAACACTTGTATGATCTCAAAGAACAGTGGATTGGCATTTACACGAGAAGGTATTTTTTTGCGAGCATGAAAACAACGGGCATGAGTGAATATATGAATTCCTTGTTCGATAGTTATGTAGGTACAGCCACGAATTTGAAGAGTTCGTCACATCTGCCAAAAAGCAATTGCATGGATATTCTTAAAAGAAAGGGATGCGGACTTTGCAAGCACTTACAAACAAAGGAGAAGGTTGTTTGAAACCCTGCTGGAGGTGAATGGTGTAAAAGTATATACGAATGAGATGTTCATGTAATACCAAGTAGAGCTGAAAAATTGGGACGATACAGTATAAACAAGGTGACAGAAAAGTTTACCGTGCGTATAAGGTTTATTCGTTGATGAAGGACCTCGCCCCTGAGAAGGTGCATACACTGTATACAGTGAGCCATGACACAGGAACATATTCGGTGACATGTGTTTGCACGAAGTTTGAGTTCCATGGCATGCTGTGTAGACACATTCTGTGATTTTTCACCCAAAAGAATATCAAGGCAATCCCCGATAAATATGTCTTGTTGCTGTGGACTAAGGTTGCAAACAGGTTATACGGTACCATTGCCTTTCCAGAGCATCCGTATACTGACTTTGAAGAATCAGAGACGTTGCGGTATAATCATCTGGTGACAATGTTTACACGTTTGTCCGTAAAAGGTGTTGCTACAATGACCGGATATAAACATCTCTGCGAGAGATAGCGGAGCAGCAATCGTCGACCAGTTTGAAGTAGTTTCAGTGTAACATCCTGGAATTTTTTGAACGTTAACACTCGTTCTATCAGTTATACGAAGACAATATTATTTTCAAAACTTAACCACATAATACCACCAATAGTCAGAGCAACTAAACCATCAGTCAATGTATCACTCTCAGTGTACAGATATAATTAGTAAACTGAGTTCAAAGCTGAATAACAAGCTAGAGAAGTTTACCCACGCATGGGTTCTAACAATCAATACCAAAATTAAATCCCTTTCTTTCACTCAGATCTAATCCATACTCAAACAACCTAATGTTGGTTATCCCCTGCAGAAAAGAAAGTCAAACGAAAGTGAGCTTTTAAGAATGCAGTAAGGTCGTTCAAAGATTTAAATAAAACAAGCGATTCGAACCATTTTACATGCAAGTCAAATAATATCTTTTCAAAAGATTTTTAAATAAAATATCTGTTTCGAAATAAACACAGGGATGAGTATCAACTCAATCCCTCAATTAATAGTTATTCAAAACACTTTATGTATAAGAAAACAGATATAGATAACATTAAACATGAGCAGTACACTATAGCAAAGCTACCTCGGCAGTGCTCGATACGCTTCACATATGCATATATACACTAACTAGTCCATTTAGGTACTAGTTCAACCTATCCGACAAGCCATCCTTATAACACCAACAATACACACCATCTTTATGACTCCCATGTTTATTACCTCATGTCAATATTCAAGGAATTAAACACAATTCAAAATATTTTACGATGATTAAATTTAAATAAAACAGATGAGAATAAAGAATTCTAAACGATCACTATAAGACTCAAATTTAGGATTTCACGGGCATTTAAAAATATTTTTATGTTAATAAAATATCAGAGTTCAATAAAATCCAATACCAACTTAGAATAAGATATATGATATCAATTTGATGAAATGAGTTTCAGATATAATTTTTTACCTCGATCTAAGCTATGATAGTCTTAGCCGGATACTCCTGAGTGTTGACTGAAACGGAACAATCATATTATCAGAATAAAATTTATTCTATGATATTGTAAACCTAGCACCAACTCACTCCTACTCTTAGAACGACCCGCTCGTCGGTTATGCAAAATTTTCAAAATACCCCTGGCATGGGAAATTTCCCAAAAGACCCCTCTCTTATCTAAATCACAAAAACATCTTCCTTATAAGTAGGATCCTTAAAATAATCTTATTGTAGGTGAATTTTCTCAACAGCCCTCTGAGAGATAAAATTACCAAAACCCCCTTCTCGGATAGCAAACTACCAAAACACCACCGGTCGCCCTCGCTCTAAATAATTCCTAAAATTACTTTAAAACACTCTTTTAAGTATCCTGAAGTCATTTTTGGACTAAACAACATTTTAAAAACTTTTTGCTAAAAAATTCGTAACCGCTAACCGGATCAAACATTCAGAGGCCTGTTCTGATAAAAATATCTATCGGTCTCTAAATAAAACAAAATTTTATACACTAAACCATTTCAGTAATATAAGGTTCCTCTTAAAATTTTGGATAAAAAAAAATCTGATTTGGTACCCTAATTAAATCGGGAACACCTCATTATTGATAAATTATTTAACGCCCTTCAGAGACAGAAATTTCAAAATTTTTGGCAAGGTAGATCTCATAAAAATAATATGGTTCTCTTCTTTGCACTTTGCTTAAATCAGTCGTTGAATGACTTTCATAAATCAAAATAGGACTGCCCGCTAAAAATTTACTTTACATCATCTTTCTCCATAAGAAACTATAACCCTAATTGCCACTCTCTCTCTTCTTCCTCATCAAACATAGCCACCATTCAGTCATGGTACACATACACCAACACCAAACTCACACACGATATCACACTTAAAACACCCAACAAGTCTGAATGCGAGAGAAAATGGTAAGGATTATACCTAAAACAAATCTGTCAGAGTAAAAAATCATTATTGTTAGCCTGAATACAATATCAAATTAAAAGATCTCTACTCTCTCTGAAAAATTTTATATCTTGAAAAGATACATGATTTAGGCTTTTGAATCGCCTAAATCGGATATCAAATGAGAAAGTTAGGGCTAGTCGAAAACCTAAATAGAAAATCTGTCTGATTTTGAAAAACATTATTTTGGACATGAAGATGATCTCAAATGGATTTGACTTTTCCCACGATTATGAAAAAATACATGATTTAGGCTTTTGACTCGCCTAAATTGGGTATCGTATGTGCAGATTATGACTTGTCAAAGTTTGGATGTATGCTCAATATGGGAATTCGGTATTTTTTTTTTATTTATCTATAGCCACCTTTCTCCTAGGGATTTTATGTAAGAAGGAAAAAAACACTCATGGGACGGCTGATCCTATAAGTTACATTAAAATACATTTACCCTAAAAGAAAATTTACTAAAAAAACCCCCCAAACTTTAGTTATTTTTTTCCTAGTTCATCCAAAATTCTTTAATATTACGAAAAGACCCCAAAAATAATTTGGCCAAGGTTAAAACAAATTTTTTTGATAAAGCAAAATATTTCTGGGTGTTACATTCAGTCAGCAATGCGGTTGACATTGAGTCTGCGTAGGGATCAAAAGATGATGAGCCGGTTGAGGAAGAGGACAATGATATCCGGCCTTTGGATCCTTATATCTCAAATGAAAGGCTGCAAGAGATCTACAGGGATGAAAAGCTCTATTGAATAAGTAACTCAACCTAAAAAGCTGAGAAGGTGTGCATTGTGCAACAAAATGACCAATCATGACAAGCTGGACCATTACAAGACACTGGGATAAGTCCAGGGAGTTTGCAAGACGAGGAAGAAGATGATGCTGAAGACAAGGAAGAAGAAGATGCAGCGACCTTCAGTCTAATTTTTTTTTGTAATAATCTTTTATGAGTCATCAAGTCTGTTGGCGTTGTATTTAAATTATAAATTTTGTAATAATCCTAGATGTTTATTCATATTAAAATTTTATCATAACATTTGGCTATCCACAAATTGTGTTTCTTTACCATCTGAATTTTAATGTATTTTGCATAAACATTGCATCCAATATTTAGCCCAATTTTAATGTACTCTTGCAGAAACATTGTAGTCCAACACTTAGAATTTTTTTCGTGGTTTAGGTCGTCCGTTACATTGAAACATTGTCCCCCAACACTTAAATTTTCTTTGGTCATTTAGGTCGTCTGCTACACTATGTAACGGACGGCCTAACAGAAATATTGTAGTCCAACCCTTATAAGAATATTTTTGGTGATTTAGGCCATTCGCTACACTATGTAGTGGACGGCGAGAATATTTTTGGTAGTTTAGGCCATCCGCTACACTATAGAGACAGCGTAGTAGAAACATTGTAATCCAACACTTCATTTTTTTTGGTGGTTTAGGCCGTCCGCTACACTATGTAGCGAACTGTCACGACCCGAACCAATAGGTGAACCCATGACCTAGGCACGTGACCTGCCGCATGCCCATTCGAATACCTACCAGGGCTCTGCCAGGCCTTACTACAATCCTGTGACTCGAATTTAATTTCAACTTACAACTTTCAAAAATCCAAATAAAAATCCTCATTACATGTCTTTAAAAATTATGAAGGAAACTCGAGGAGCGCTAAGCTCCTTACATTAGTTCAAGCATAATGTTAATTAACATATAACAAAATTCTCAAACGGTGAACTCTCATTATTCTAATAATTCTCTTCGGGCACTTTTACCCCGTGTTGCTCATACAGCTCCGCTTCCCTTAACTCATCACCTGAAAAATAAGGAATGAGGGAAAGCCCACCAAGTACACCAACCATGTTCCTAAAATTAGTTTGTAATTCCAAAACATGCCATGGATTCTCTTTTAACAAATCAGTAATTCGATATTGTCATCCTTAAAACATTTTTCAAATACACTCACACACACACACACACACACACACACATATATATATATATATATATATATATATATATGAAGGTTCAAAAGGGTTTCAAGTCAGAGTACAATCATCGATAATTCCATTCGCATCAGACATATATATTTCTTTCCTTAGGTAGGCTGCGGTCAAGTACGAGCCCCCCCTAACTAGGGTCTGAAATCCCTCCTACACCCGGAAATTTTTTTTATGGACGCAAGGGCGACCACCAGCAACAGTACTGTGTATCAACGTACAAGCCCCGTTGACCAGAGCCTGAAATCCAACATTTCCCCGTTGGATATGGGGCACATCAACCAATTCGAGTTTAATTACTCATTTAACAAGTACTCAATGAAATTCTACGATTCACATAACATTCCATGAAATTCTTTTAAACTAAATTTCTAATCAAATGATTTAGAATAAAACATATGCAGAACAAAAGTTTAAACTTTAATTGATCAAATCATATGTACTTTTATAGGTTTTGCAAATAAGTATACGGAGGAACATGACAGAGGTACTTACTTTGTTTAGTAACTGGTTCTTGAGCTCGATCAACTGCCGTTCCTATTTCTTGTCTACTGAAACCTAACTAACAAACCACACGGATATCGTTCATTGTCGCTCGAGCACACCTAAGTATTAGATTTCTCTTAAGTGAGTAAAATTTACCCAACCGCCCCTCAACTTTTATAAAATTACCTATTCGCCCCTAATGCCTAGCTTACCATTATCCACCTACTATAACCTAAAAGAGTCTTTTTAGACCACTGGTAGGTTTTTCTAGAGGTGTCAAATGGGCTGGGCGGCCCGCAAGCTGGCCCGACCCGGCCCCCTTTCTGGCCCGGGCTGGCCCGACCCGTTCATGAATAGTGCTGGCCTAGCCTTTTAGGGCTTAGGGCCTGGGGCAGGCCTGTATTTCCCAAAAAAAGCCTGGGCCTAGCCCGGTTCAGGCCCGGCCCAGGTCTGGCCCGGTTCTGGCCCAATTCTGGCCCGGTTCTGCCTGAGAAACCTTTTGTCCATCCAACGGTGAAGGCTCTTGCTCATGCCCCAGTAAAGGCTCCTGCTCCAGTAAAGGCTCCAGCCCATGCACCAGAGAAACCTTTTGTCCATCCACCAGTGAAGGCTACTGTTAAATGATGTATGCACATTTTGTGCTGAGTCTTTTTCCCTTATTCATTTTTATTATTCTAAACTTATCCACATAATATCTTTTTGTAGGTTACATCCATTGCAGAGGAAACTGACCTAGAGGTAACTTGAGCATTAACTTTTCATTTAAGGAAGAATTATCCCTTTGATCTAGTATCTTATGTATGCTTCTACCCTAAATATACATTTGTCCATGATGATATTGCGTACGACTTTTATATGCATGGAGGTTTACAAAGTTATCATGTGATTGCACGACTGTATTTAACAATGTGTCACCTATACGCGAGTCCTACCAGGAAAATATGAGTTAGCACTATACATCTAACACTACCATAGACCTAGTAATGACAGAAGTCTTGTGCACTGGGCCAGTTAGCACATACATCTAACACTTCCATAGACCTAGTAATGATAGAAGTCTTGTGCACTGGGCCGTCATTTTCTTTTTTGGGCAGGAGTTAGCAACTAAATTGATTGATTGCCCAACTTTGTTTCTTTGTTCTTCTTGTAGCACACCAAATCCTCACTCAAGGCTCCTGTACATGCCCCTTCGAAGGCTCCTACTCATCCACCAGAGAGTTCTCATGTCCATGCCCTAGCAGAGGTTCCTTGCCATGCACCAGAAAAGTCTCATGTCTACCCCCCCAAGAAGGCTATTGTCCATGCACCAGAACATTCTCATGTTTGTCCACCATCGAAGGCACCTGCACATTTTAAAAACCCTTACCTTGCATAATTAAAACCCTTACCTTGAATAACAAGAAAATGCCAAAAAAAAATTAAAAAAAAATTGGGCCTGGGCCCGGCCCAAGCCCGGCCCTAAATGTTAGGCCTAAGGCCTGGGCTTGGACCGGGCCCAGATATCCCCAGAATCAGGCCCGGCCCGTTTTTGCAGCCCCTTGGCCCGGGCCCGGCCCGATTTGCTGGAGGCCCGATGGGCTTGGGCTGGGCCGGCCCAAGCCCAGCCCATTTGACACCTCTAGGTTTTTAAGAGAAGAACGGGTGTTCGGGAAATTTTTTTTCGCTTACAACCCTAAACTGCTCATTAAATTGAACGTTGATGCTCATGATCCAAATATATATCAAAAGGCACCGGAATGCCACAAAATTTTAGACACTTAAGCGTCTCAGTACTTTTAGGTCACTATAAAATTCTAGGCTAAGAATAATTTTGTTTACTATGTTAAATAATTCAAAAATATTTTTAAAAATAAAAATGTTCGAGACACTTTCCATGTTTGGAAAAATCTCAGAAAATTTCAGGTTGAAGGTTTCACAAAAATAAGAGAAGTTTTAGTTTTGTACTTTGTCTAAATCTATTCAGAAGAGGTTTTTAAAAATAATTTAATAAACTATTGAAATAGTGAAGTATTACGCTATATCCGATCGAGCGCTATTCTACTAATAAAGCTAAAAATAGCAAATGACTTTCAAAACTTTTAAAAATCTGGAATATACTCCATCATAGCTACATAAGACTATTGTAAAATTATCAAAATTTAATAAATTAATTTAATATTTTAAATACACCAAAATCTCTTCTTTGAATAAAATTAGTTAGCACGCTTCCGAGTTTAGAAAATTCTGAAATTTGTTTTGTGTGTAGATCTTACAAAAATAACATAAGTTATTCTTTTGAGTTTTGTCTGAATAAATTTCTAGATATATCTAAAAATTTCAGAATAGAATGCTAAAAACAATATTTCCATTAGCGACACTTTTGAGTCCAATTTTAAAACAGACTTTCCCTCTCTCTATGCAGTCGTCTCCTTCTTCATACCCACCAAGCAGTGTTACCTAAAACCACTTCACACCCACAACTCACACATGCAAATTCACATAGCCTTACGTAAATATCTATACAATACACTTACACATGTATATATATATTAACGGATCCATTTCTTTCTTACACCCACTGGCATGGCAGTGAGTCTTCCTCTTCACCATTCTTTCACACCTGCCTATCAATGCATTCCATTGCACCCAGTTGCACTCTATCACTTACTTGCACTCTCACACTTGTTTGCACCTCACACTCACATTGTATACTCAACCGCACACTCACTCACTCACAACACACACACACACACACACACACACACACACACACTCATATGCATATACTCAATCTTCTTCCACACACAATACACATTTCTTGCCTTCACTCTCCTGCAGGCCCTTCCAAAGTTACTACCTCACGGCAGTAGCCTTATTTTCTTCCTCATTTTAATCATGGCACACGCATTCCACTCATATATGCTGCCCACACACTACACACTCCACTTTTTAAACACACATTCACGCACACAACAACACACACTCACACTCGTTCAAACACACAACACACACGTTACTCACATACCACTCAAAAACACTCAACATGCACATACACGTGTGCACAACACATCCACATGTACGCACACACAAAGAGAAACACTAACCCACTGTGCCAGCCTCTTTCCTTCCACACTCACATATCCTCACAACCATTTTCTCTTTAACCTCGCAGCCCCTTCGCACTCACACACAACTCTAAAACTCACAACATATACTCACAAACATAACTCACATCCACTTCCTTACGACAGTGGGTTTCTAATCTTTCTTCTATCTCATTTTTCTAAAACTCCTATGCCATACACTTCTTTTAAGTTTCTTCCTCTCAAAATCTGCATCTTTCACCCGTACCCACAAGGTGTACAGTCACAGCCACCATGGCTGTGACTTGCCATTACCCACCCTTCGTCCCATGAATGTACCCATACAAACACACACTAACGCATGCACCCAGTAAACACGCACACACACAACACCTTCAGCTGCTCTTGGCAGCCTCTCTCCCACCATGCATTCCCACAGTTTCACGCATCTAGACAATTACCCATCACGGCAGCCAACATGGCTTTGTTGGCTGCTCTTTCAGTCATGCTGCACACAGCCACAAGGCGGAACTTCACGCACACTCCTATTCTCAAGTGGCAGATCCCATAACGTACACACAATACACACTTATATAATTTAGACGCATTACAATATCGTAATATGGTGAAGAAGCTTAACAAAATCTATCGAACCCTTTCTTTCTCTCTCTACTTCGGCAATCTTTATCCTATCATCTCTCTCTCTCTCTCCCTCCCCCCCCCCCCGGTATATTGAACCAGGTGAAGAAGAATGCCTTGACGGCTGACCTAGAATTAGGTTATATATATAGACCTAGGTTGGTACGTTACCAAAATTTCCCTAACTTTCCTTAGGTATTTTAAGTTTTTACCCCTACTTTCGATTATTGTAAACAGGTCCAAATATATTGTTTACTATAGTTTATGTGTTAGAAAAATTTAGATGGTCTTGTTAGATAACCCCGCTACATAATTCATCGCTAAAAGTATAGCGATGCTAAAAATTTGCCGGTAAAATTTGTTAAGAAAATACATTAATGTTCAGTAAAAATTATTGTCGCTATAAGTCGCTAATTAAAATACTGATGTTAAGTAAAAAGTATCATCGCTAACTATAAAAATGTTGCTAAAGATTTCTAAAAAATATATCGTTAACGCTTATTGTCGCTAAAGACCTCAATCAATATCAATGATGTCCGTTGTTAGTAAATTATGTCTTATGATTTTAAAATTGTAGCTAAAGATCATAATTATAGTGTTCCCCAAATTTGTAGCTAAAGTAATAACAACTGGCTAACCCTAAGTTCGGATATTACAATATCTCCCCCTTAAAGAAATTTTGTCCTCGAAATTTGGTGTTCATTGCATAGCTGATCTTAATCATGTTTGATATCAGATACCCACCGACATAACACCTCAAGTGTGTACACAATTAAATCTGTCTAAATGGTTGATGACCAAGCCTAGATATAATTTCAAGGGACTTTATAAGTACATGCACCCAAAAATTTTAAAGCACAAAGACATAATATATGCATTTAACACATTTTTGCCCACTGATTAGCCGTACCTTAAATGTTAATACTCTTAAATCACAAGTCCCACCATGTGAGAAATAATATTTCGAGGTGTTAGTAGTCGTCAAAATAATGTACATACTTTCTCTACATTTCTCCATTCATAGAACTAAATTATTGCTAAACTGTAAAGTCTTAGCCAACAAGCAATGGATGCTAATGCTCTAAGTAATTACATCATATTTAACCATCATCTTTTATTTGAGACCGGGTTATTGCATTTTCTTCCCGTTAAAAGATATTCGGCCTCAAGTTTCATAATACTTGACAATGTTCAGACATTGAATCTCGCTACATAACTTAGATACATAGCAACCAATATAATAGTCGAGCAGTGCCTAACCTCTACACCAAAATTTATCACCGACAAATATTAAACGTCATAATTCCTATTCAAATTCTAATGCTAGGTCCACACTTACGCTCTAATGCTTGTAAAACTTCAAAAGATCACACAACCTTCCAAAAGCCCTGAAGTCTCTATACTTTGATCTAGTTTCCGCAACTGAAAACACATATCTCCAAATCATCCTACTCCAGCTTTACCAAAACGAAGTAAGTCCTCTCATGGTATCTATAACCTTCAAAACATAAGTCAATCACCAATATCAACCTAAGAAACTTCACCAATGGAATTTGGATTATCACTTAGAGTTCTATAACCTAATCATTGAAATCATTACTTAAAATCTAATATCCCAAGTCCGTAATGCTCTGATACCATTTCTATCACGACCCGAACCCATAAGTGAGCCCATCAGCTAGGCACATGACCAGTCGCAGGCCCATTCGAACACCTACCAGGGCTTTGCCAGGCCTTACTATAATTTGTGACTCGAATTTAATTCCAACTTACAACTTTCAATAATCCAAATAAAAATCCTCATTACATGTCTTTAAAAATTATGAAGGAAACTCGAGGAGGCCTAAGT
Source organism: Escallonia herrerae (assembly GCA_033070095.1). Taxonomy (NCBI): domain Eukaryota; kingdom Viridiplantae; phylum Streptophyta; class Magnoliopsida; order Escalloniales; family Escalloniaceae; genus Escallonia; species Escallonia herrerae. The sequence continues at coordinate 397,397 of JAVXUP010000013.1, forward strand.
TCCTTACATTAGTTCAAGCATAATGTTAATTAACATAGAATTAAATTCTCAAATAGTAAACTCTCATTATTCTAATAATTCTCTTCGGGCACTTCTTCCCCGTGTTCCATAACATGCCATGGATTTTCTTTTAACAAATCAGTAATTCGATATTGTCATCCTTAAAACATTTTTCAAACACACACACACACACACACACACATATATATATATATATATATATATATATATATATATATATATATATATATATGAAGGTTCAAAAGGGCTTTCAAGTCAGAGTACAATCATTGATAATTCCATTCGCATCAGACACATATATTTCTTTCCTTAGGTATGCTGCGGTCAGCGTATGAGCCCCACTGACTAGGGCCCGATATCCCTCCTACACCCAAGATAAAATTTTGTGGACACAAGGGCGGACTACCAGCAACAGTACTGTGCATTAACGTACAAACCCCATTGACCAAAACCCAAAATTCAACATTCCCCCGTTGGATATAGGGCACATCAACAAGTCGAGTTTCATTGCTCATTTAACAAGTACTCAATGAAATTCACGATTCACATAACATTCCATGACATTCTTTTAAACTAAATTTCTCATCAAATGATTTAGAATAAAACATATGCAGATCAAAACTTTAAACTTTAATTGATCAAATCATATGTATGTTTATAGGTTTTGCAAATAAGTATACAGAGGAACAGGGGTACTTACTTTGCTCAGTAACTGGTTCTTGAACTCGATCAACAGCAGTTCCTATCTCTTATCTACTGAAACCTAAATAACAAACTACACGAATGTCATTCATTGTCATTCGAGCATGCCTAAGTATTAGGTTTCTCTTGAGTGAGTAAAATTTACACAACTGCCCCTCGACTTTTGTAAAATTACCTATTTGCCCTTGATGCCTAACGTACCATTATCCACCTAGATATAACCTAAAAGAGTCTTTTTAGACCACTGGTGGATTTTTCGGATAAGAACGGTCGTTTTGGGAATTGTTTTTCCTTGGAACCCAAAACTGCTCATTAAATTACGTTAATGTTCATGATCCAAATATATATCAAACGACAACGGAATGCCACAAAATTTTAGGCACTTAAGCCTCTCTGTACTTTTAAATCACTGTAAAATTCTAGGATAAAAATAATTTTGATTACTATGTTAAATAATTAAAAAACCTATTTTAAAAAAAATTTGTTCGAGACATTTTCCAAGTCCGAAAAAATCCAAGAAAATTCTACGTCGAAAGTTTCACAAAAATTAAGGGAAGTTTCAATTTTGTACTTTGTCTAAATCTACTCAAAATAGGTCTTTAGAAATAATTTAATAAACTATTGTAGCAGTGAAGCATTATGCTATATCCGATTGAGCGCTACGCTCCTAATAATGCTAAAAATAGCAAACAACTTTCAAAACTTTTGAACTCTGGAATGTACTCTATCATAGCTACATAAGACTATCGTAAAAGTATCAAAATTTAATAACTTAATTTACTATTTTAAAATATACCGAAATCTCTTGTTAGAATAAAATTAGCCAGCACGCTTCCCGAGCTCAAAAAAATCTAAAATTTTTCGATGTGTAGATCTTGCAAAAATAACATAAGATACTCTTTTGAGTTTTGTCCAACTAATTTTTTAGATATATCTAAAATTTTTGGAAAAGAATGATAAAAATAATATTTTCATTAGCGACACTTTTGAGTCCAATTTTAAAACAAAGACTTTCCCTCTCTCGATGCAGTCGTCTCCTTTTTTATACCCACCCAGCAGTGTTACTTGAAACCACTTCACATCCACAACTCACACACATGTAAATTCACATAGCCTTACCTAAATATCTGTACACTACACTTACACATGTACATATATATATATATATATTAACAGATCCATTTCTTTCTCACACCCACTGCCATGGCAGTGAGTGTTCCCCTTCACCATTCTTTCACGCCTGCCTATCAATGCATTCCATTACACCCACTTGCACTCTATCACTCACTTGCATTCTCACACTTACATTGTATACACAACCACACACTCACACACACACACACACACACACACACACACACACACTCATATGCATATACTCAATCTGCTTCCACACACATACACATTTCTTGCCTTCACTCTCCAGCAGGCCCTTCCAAAGTTACTACCTCACGGCAGTAGCCTTATTTTCTTGCTCATTTTATTCATGGCACACTCAACCCACTCATACATGTTGCCCACACACTACACATACCACTTTGTAAACACACATTCAGGCACACAACAACACACACTGACACTCAATCAAACCCACAACACACACGTTACTCACGTACCACTCAAAAACACTCAACATGCACACACCTGTGTGCACAACACATCCAAATGTACATACACACACATAGAAACACCAACCCACTGTGGCAGCCTCTCTCCTTCCACACCCATATATCCTCACAACAATTTTCTCTTTAACCCCACAGCCCCTTCGCACTCACACATAACTCTAAAACTCACAACATATCCTCACAAACACAACTCACACCCACTGCCTTACGGCAGTGGGTTTCTAATCGTTCTTCTATCTCATTTTCTAAAACTCCTATGTCATGCACTTCTTCTAAGTTTCTTCCTCTCAAAATCTGGATCTTTCACCCATACCCACAAGGTGTACAGTCAAAGCCACCATGGCTGTGACTTGCCGTTACCCACCCTTCGTCCCATGAACGTACCCACACAAACACACACTAACGCGCACACCCAAAAAACATGCACACACACAGCACCTTCAGCTGCTCTTGGCAGCCTCCCCCTCACCATGCATTTTCACAGTTTCACGCATCTGGACAGTTACCCATAACAATAGCCAACATGGCTTTGTTGGCTGCTCTTCCAGTCATGTCGCACGTAGCCACAAGGCTTAACACACACTCTTATTCTCAAGCGGCAGATCCCATAACGTACACACAATACATAATTATATAATTTAGATGCATTACAATATCATAATATGGTGAAGAAGCTTACCAAAATCTGCCGAAACCCTTCTTTCCTCTCTTTACTTTGGCAATCTCAGCAGAAATAGTAGTGAAGGCGAAGGTTCCAATTGAGTTCGTGGATTTACCTAGGTCGGTTGATGGACCAAAAGAAAACTTTTGGGTGGAATTATCACTCAATCCTGAATCAACCCACAACAATTGAACTGATCAGATTAACCAACCAAAATTAGCTTCAGTTTTGGGATAGAAACCGAGGATCGATAACAAAAAGACTTGTACAAACCATTGAAGTTACCTATTCCATTAGGAACCGCATATTTTGAGAAAGTGGTCAAAATCAATGAACACATTCAATAAAAAAAGATTCCTTCTGTAGACCATCCCCACGGGGTTGGGGAAGGGAGGGATAAATCTGACCCCTTCCCCTATTTTCGCCTACTCAGAAAAAAGAAAAATTTTGGCCCAACTAGATTAACAGTACCTTTTTTTGGAGAATGTTAATTCTATCATCTTATCTCTCTCTCTCTCTCTCTCTCCCTCTCTCCCCCTGTATATTAAACCAGGTGAAGAAGAATGCCTTGACGGCTGACCCAGAATTAGGTTATATTATATATATATATATATATATAGCCCTAGGTTGGTACATTACCAAAATTTTCCTAGCTTTCCTTGGGTATTTTAAGTTTTTACCCCCCTATTTTTTATTATTGTAAACATGTCCAAATATATTGTTTACTATAATTAGGTGTTAGAGAAATTTAGATGGTCTTGTTAGATAACCCTGGTACACAATTCGTCGTTAAAAGTATAGCGATGCTAAAAATTTTGCCGCTAAAAGTTATTAAGAAAATACATTGATGTTCAGTAAAAATTATTTTTGCCATAAGTCGCTAATTAAAATACTGATGTTAAGTTAAAAGTATCGTCACTAACTAGCTATAAAAATGTCGCTAACGATTTATTAAAAAAAAATACCATTAACACTAATTGTCGCTAAAGACCTCAATCAATATCAATGATGTCCGTTGTCGTTAAATTATGTCTTATGATTTTAAAATTGTAGCTAAAGATCATAATTATAGTGTTTCCCAAATTTGTCGCTAAAGTAATAACAACCAGCTAACCCTAGGTTCGGGATATTACACAGACAGCCAAGCAAAAACATTATAGTCCAACACTTAAAAATTTTTTTTGGTGGTTTATGCCGTCTGCTACACTATTAGCGGATGACATAGCAGAAACATTGTAGTCCAATACTTAAATTTTTTTTGGTGGTTTAGGCCGTTTGCTAAACTATGTAGTGGACGGTGTAGCAAAAACATTGTAATCCAACACTTGGTAAATTTTTTTGGTGGTTTAGGCCGTCCGCTAAACTATGTAGCGGACGGTGTAGCAAAAACATTGTAGTCCAACACCTATTAATTTTTTGGGTGGTTTAGGCTGTCTGCCACACTATGTAGTAGACGGCGTAGCAGAAACTGGTCGTTTAACACCTAGAATTTTTTTGTTTTAGGCCATCCACTACATACTATAGCGGACAGCCTAACAGAAACATTGTAGTCCAACACCTAGAATTTTTTTGGTGTTTTCGGCCGCCTGCTACACTATGTAGCGGACAGTGTAGCAGACTAATTTAAAGCCAGTTTCCCTCATTTTCTTACCTAGCATCATCAACCTATCTCGAGAAGTACATAACAACCACAATTTACACAAAATTCTTGACCACAACACGAAGCCGTAAACACATTGCCTTTCATAAACAAACGAGATCAAATTTCATAAACACAAAATAAAAGTTTACAATGTCATTCGGCCTCGTCCTGAGCTAGATTTACAATATTCTTAACTAGTCTAGGCCGTCCGTAATGAATTTGCCAAGCTATCATATATCTAAAGTTTTCTACGTCATCTTCACTCCAGTCGATCACCTTGAGGCTCTCCCTCCGACAAATGTAGTCCATGTACATCAAGACAAAGACACCGCAGTCCGAATGATTAGCTTGCATGGGCCTCCATTTCTTCAATCGAACTTCAAGATTCGGCTTCGTTGATACTCTTTGTCCACGGAGAGGTGGACCAGGGCACAAAACAGATTCTGTGAAGAAATAAAAATGACGTAAGCTACGAGATAACAATTACAATAAGAAAATTAAGAAATAGAAAACTCTAACAACAATCAAAAGATTACCATAGCATCCAATTGTGCTTTGAAAAGTTGCTTAACAGGCATCATTGTGGTATTGTTATGGAGACTGTTGAGGATTGATATGACCATATTTTTTGGTTCATAGCAAACCAAGTACCAGTGGGATACCCCCTCCCCCAAGAAGGGTAATAGGAAGACGTCGCATCATGGACGCTCACCGAATTCAACCTATTCCCAAACCATGCAGTGAGCGAACTAGGCAGCAGCCAATAGAGTAAGCTTCTCCTCCCCCTCACTTTTTTCTACTATTCCCATTCTCCACAAAGCATTTCATGAAAAAATGCATCCATAAAAAAAGGGGGAATACGCATTCCACCTATCCCTTTCCCGACGCATCAAAAGTTTGCCGTAGGCAGTCATCACAATATCTTCCAACCAACGACCCGCACATAGGGTGGACATTCCGTCCCACGAGACATAATAATCCATATCATCGGGGTAGTTCACACCACTTTCCAATTTTAAACGCGGGGGCTTGCTAAAGTAACGTTACTGGATTAGGGCACGTTTTTCCAACTTTAGAGGTTTTAACGGATGCCCTTTATGATAAGCGGGAATGACCGGGGGGGGGGGGGGGTCGACCGGGGGATATTGTCCTCCTTGAGGCTCTTCAAGTATCCCAAGGCCGGAAGGTCCCCCCACAGAAGGAGCGGCAGTGACTCGGAGAGATTGAAGTTTGTGAAGTCAAAGTCTTGTGTGACTTGACTCCGAGAGATTGAAGTTTATGAAGTCAAAGTTTTGTGTGACTTGACTCCGAGAGCGTGGTGTAACCTCCGAGTCTCCAAGCAAAGCAAACGAGGGACCACTGAACTCGTCCCAATGAGCCATTCCCATACCAATGGCGGCCCCCAAGAATCACTCATCCCAGCTATAGAAGGACCACCAACTCCATCGCTCACCCCAGAAGTCTGGCCCGAGGGATCACCGTATCCCTTGCTCACATGAGGAGGTTACCACCGAGGATAACCCATTCCCGGGCTCATGTCCGAAGGCTGTCCCATATAGCAGCTCACAAAGTCCCCACAACCAAGCTCTAATATCTCAGCATGGGAGCCCAATATTCGCTCCCATCGCATCCAGCAAATCCTTCCGCTCACTCAGCTTTTTGAAGAAGGCAAACAAGGCATTAACCTACATCCAAGTAGATAATAAGTAACTTCAAACACGAACGGGATTGAATGCAAAACTACGAGATCAAATTCAATTGAAAGCATTAGGAAACTTACGAGCTCAAATGCCCTACGTTCATCGATCTGACCCCTATGGGGTACTTCTGGCCTTTTTTCCACCTTATCGGGGCTATTCTCTTTCAGGTGATGCGGTAGTACTACCCAGATGCTGTTTAATGCTAACCACGTGGTTGGTGATGCTATTCTCTCTTTGTCTGATTAATTTTCTGACATGTTTGATGTCCACTACATTATGTAGCGGACAATTTTTTTGACATAAACTTCAAACTTAAGCACTAAACCCCCTCACAGTTTAAGAAAATGGGCACAGTTAACGGAAAACATCCTAACTAGCTGTGTTTTTTGGAGGGAACCATATGGTGCCCAAAACCTGATTTTTGGGGACCAAAATGCCCTTCCCATGTTTTCCTCTCATCTCCTCCCCCCATCTTCTCTCTTTCTCCCTTCCCCTGTTTTCCTCTCATCTCCTCTCCGTCTTTTCTGTCGCTGCATTTTGTTGGCGGTAAATAGCAACCTCCTGCCGCAGCAGCAACACACCCACCGTCACCCATCAACGCCTCAACCTTCCACCGTAGACAACCACAAGCCACCATAGACCACCAATCACAGCCACCGCCCACCGCTGTAAATAGCCATTCCTGTAGCGACCTCCTGCCGCAACAGCAACACACCCACCGTCACCCATCAACGCCCCAACCTCCCACCGCAACAGCAACACACTCACCGTCCCACCGTAGATCACCAACAGCAACACACTCACCGTTCCACCTTCCACTGTCACAAGCCAACGCAGCTACCATCGCAGCCCCAACCTTCCCCTGTAGACCAACTTCCATCACTGGCCACCATAGACCACCATCTTCGCGACTATTCGTCAAAATTCGGCCACTGTTACAAGCCACCGCATCCTCCATCACACCCACCATCTCTGGCGCAGATAAACACCACCATCACACTGTCAAAATCTGGCCACCGTCACAAGCCGCAATAACCAATTGCCGACAATATCCTGGATTTTAAAAATTAAAAAGCAGATTTTTGATTTTGAATTGGATTTTTGTATGTTGTTGTTGTCTCTTCACTGAATTTCTCAAATTAAGGATCTTCGGCTTGGGATTCTTGTTTCAAACTAATTATGCCAGACTCGTGAAGGGAAATGGGTGGCCTCGATGGTTGTGTATGGTATCGGGGGTGGAATGGAGGGTCGTCGGCAATGGAGGCTGGCTGGTGTTGCGACACATATCTGATATGTGTTGGGGAGAGAGGGAAAAAGAGTCATTAGATTGGTGGAGAAACATAAAAAGAAGAACTTCTTGAGATAAGTGTTGAGGTACTCGAAGACGAGGTAGAGGAGGGGCTTGCCGTCCTTCTTGTCGTCGACATGCTCGACGCAGAGGAGGCAGACGACGTAGAGGGAGTGGGACTGCATCTGGAGGAGCGAGATCTCGCGGAGGGCGCTGGGATGGACGCCTTCCTCTTCCATCTCGAGGCGCGTCTTCTTGAGGGCGACCAGTTGGCCGATGGCCTTGTACACCTTCCCGTATGTGCCCTCACCTACCTTCTCCAGCTTCTTGTACTTGTCCTCCATTTCTCTCTCTGAACCTTCTTTGGTCTTTGGGGGAATTTGTACTGATAATCTTCAACCCTGGAAATTGATTCGGAATGGGATGTATAGAGAAGAGCCTTGAACAAACGCAAGATGAAGAAGAACAGGCGCAAGATGAAGGAGATGAAGGGGTTGTCTCTGGTTTTGAGAGAGAAGATGAAATGGGAGAAGGTAGAGATTGCTGGGTTTGGACAGTCTTCTAGAAAAATTAAGGGTTATATAGGAAGGATAAAAAAGACATTTGATAAAGATCTGTTATGGTCAGTTAACTGTGCCCATTTTCTTAAACTGTGAGGGAGTTTAGTACTTAAGTTTGAAGTGGAGGGGGTCAAAACGCACAACGTGTAAAGTAAAGGGGGTCATTCTCTACTTTCCCCTTTTGGTAATTTGACCTAAGAAATGTATTTTTGCATAAATTTACATATGAGAAGTTTATTTCAGTGATTCTACTTATGAGAAGACCATTTTGGTAATTTAAGTCCGATAGGGGCATTTTGGTAATTTTACACCCTAAAGGCGTTTCGGTAATTTTACATACCCGGTGAGGGAAGGTTCATTTTGGGAGCATGTGTGAGTTCATATTAAGTTATAATTTTGTTTTGTAGGCTGTATTCTAATGGTTCGATTATTCCGTTTAGGTTAAAGCTAAAGACTTCCGGTTAGGATAATTTAGTTGTGGATCCAGGTAAGGGATTCTATCTGAACCCTGGGGAAGGACTTTCGTCCGAACCCTTATTTTGATAACTCGTACTCGCAAGTACTCATTTGATTTACTTATGGCTAATGCCGAACTCTGAATTTGGTATGATATCAGCATGTTCTTGTCCAGAAAATCCTAATATTGAACCTGGATCAATTATTTATAAATCTTGTGATGTTCGCCTGTTATTATGTACTGAGCAGATGTGACAATTGTCTGTATCCGTTCTTTCGGATTGTTGTGCTTAAAACTTGATAATTATTCGTAATCGCTTTGTTATTTATCTGCGATTTTTCTTCTGAAAATTCTGATTTCTTCTAAAAATTCTGAATGTTGACTTATGTCAGTATGATTATTGTGATTGGAATCCGAATTGATTTCGATGATTGAGCTTATGTTAAGACTCACTGATATTATTGATTTTTCTGTGTTGACCTGGGTTTCTGTTCTGTGGGAGGGTATAATAAGGCTGGTCTGAATCCTACAAGAAAAAGCAGGCTAGTACCCAAGTGGACTAGTATTTTAGTACATCATGCATGTGTACACTTCTGTGCCTTGCCGGAATGGCATCGCGATCGCCCAGGATTAACGTTGATTTTTGATTTTATCTGCTCTGTACACTGCCGTGACTATTACGGAAATGTCTGAAAAGTATTATCTGAAATGATCTGTGCTTCTGTTGAAATCTTTTGAAAAAACCTTCATTGTATTTGGAAATGATGACTCTAGAAATGATCTATTATCGATTATTCTTTTTGGAATCGGTCATGTTTGTTCTGGTTTATTTTGGTATCTATTTCTGATGAGTTTTGATCCTTTTGGAAGTCATTAAGTTTTTGACCATCTGAAGTATTCTGAAAATTTTCATCAGTTGGATTCTTTGAAATTGTTTTATAATCCTCTTGGTAGTCCTTGTGCGACCTTACTGAGCTCTCAAAAGCTCACCCTCCGTTTGGCTCCCTTCTGCAGGTAATGATAAGCTGTAGCAGGTTCGAGAATGGGTAGAGTCTGCGTGAGGTTCCGATGAGCCCATCACCACGGTATAGTAAGACCCGTGCAGGGGTCGGTACTGATAATTTGTTCTTAAGAAATTTGAATTGCGAAGAACCTAAGCTGTAATAGTTTAAGCTAAGCAATTATGATCAAGTATTTGTTGATGCTGAATTAGATGATTTGGAATATGTGTTAGTGAATAGGTTTGACAGGTTTGATGTGATCCGGTAGGTTAACGACCCGAGAGTTTGGGGCGGCAGAGCTCCGAATTTCCGGGGGCATTACAATCAATGTGTTGACAAAATGTAAGCCTATGTTATCCAATCATAGAGCTAACAAACGGAACCTCAATCCTATTTTTTTTAGAATAGGTTATGCTGAAAATAAGAAACTATTTTTCATGAGGCAGTTGACCGATGTAATTGACTGAGTTGATAATAGAGTTGACTGCATAGAGGCATATTAAAAAATAACGGCAAGTTTAACCAAACATCATGCCAAATATTTCTACAACAACTATATTACCTATCCACCCTATAAAGTTGATATTATGCTTCGTCATACACAATGAAAACCACATTATAAGCCTCAATTTCATTAGAGAAATATCAAGGCTCAAGGATTATATTTTTATCTTTTGATCTCCATGATTTTAAATCATCAAAGAGAGCAATTTTGCGAGCAATTCTTTGATTAAGAATGAGCATTCTTCAAGTCATCAATTCTCTCATATTTCAATTGTACTAAAGCTTTATTTGTATTCATCTCCTTTTTGGAGGATTTCTTTGATCTTATAAAAGGATTAAGATCAAGGCTTGGATTGGGTCATGGTGGCTTTGTAGGGTCTTATGGTGATCACAATGGCTGGGTGGTGTGACAGTGGTTGGGAGGTGTCAGGTGGTAGTCACTGTGGCTATGCGGTGCAAAGTCTTATGGTGGTCGTGGTGGTTGTGTCATGTGGTAGTGGTTAGGTAAGAGGTGATGGAAGCGATGATATGATGAGTATAGTGATAAAGTATGGTGGCTGCAGTGGTTAGTGGTATCGGGTTGGGTGAGTCGTTGCTCGCTGGCATGCATCGTGGTCGACGATGGTGACAGTGGCTCGAAGCGTGAGGGTAGCAAAGAGGTGAATGAAGTTGAAGGTGCTTTAAGATTGAGAACTACCAATTAACCCCATATTCTTGTAAGTTAGATTTTTGATCCTCAAAAGCAGTGAGTGGGAATTCTGTATTAGAGGTGGGATTGAAATAATGTTAGTAGGTTTAGATGATGAAGGCTTCAGTGATGGTAATCAAGTTTAGATCTTAAGGCATTTCAATCTCGTCATCATTGTCATAGGAGGCGACAGAGATAGATAATAAATTATAGCATTTGTAGGTGTTGGTTATGGTGGTGTGGAAAGGGAGACGCAGAACTAGTGAAGTAAACAAAAAAAAGTAAGGATAAAATGAAAAAAGAAATTTAGTTATTTTTTCAATATAATTTTTTTTTTGATGTTGCAAATTTATTCCTTTAAAAATGCTTAGAATTTACAATTGGTCCAACAGGAACACTTTATGAAATTCACGTGTTATATGCTCCAACTAAAACTTTAAGGGTTTATGTTAGACTCGAAAAAAAAACCTGGGTTTTCATTTGGAGTTGTCATGATTTTTTGTTATTGCGGCCTATAGAAAACCTTGATCAAACCTTGCGCTTGTTCAAAAGGGTCACAGAAGTAGTAGATTCAGGGTGCAATATGCATTTATTAGCTTTTATACGGTGGATAGGATATATAGCCATTAGAGGAAGATTTGACATAAACTTTTAGCAAAACCAGCCGTTATTTTGGAATTTGCCTCAATGCAATCGACTCTATCGATGGTGCATTTGACTTTATTCGTGGATATAGGCTTAAGGGTAGTTTAGCTCCAAGAACCATTTTGAGAGATTCCGAGTTAGCTTCGAAGTTCATCCATTTTCAAGAAATACATTTGTTTTAAAGGACATGAAGTTACATGTAATTCAAAATGTGTTAAGGTCATTTTATGCCATAGTCATCAATCAACTATCAAACCAAGACTAGTAACATAATAAGTATAGATTAATCATAATTAAAGTAACTTAGCTTGTGCATTATTGGTTGTTCTTTGACATTAGCCTTGATGAAGCTTTCATAGCATGCTCATTGTAGCTTTAAGCTCTTTTGACTTGAATCAACAGATCCAACTTTTTAAACATGTCTTCATGAGTGTGTAAGTCTACACCTACGAAGAATGCACTTAGAGCACACACTAAACATAATCAATGTGTTGTTATCATCAAGACAAGATATAAACCTATGTTATCCAATCATAGGACTAACAAACAACACCTCAATCCTATTTTTTTGAGAGGATGTTATGCTAAAAATAAGAAAGTATTTTTCATGAGGTAGTCGACCAATGTAGTAGACTGAGTTAACAATAGAATTGATTGCATTGAGGCATATTAAAAAATAACGACAAGTTTAACCAAAAACATGCCAAATCTTTCTACAGCGGCTATATTACCTATCCACCTTATAAAGTTGATATTGGGCTTCTTCATGCACAATGAAAATCACATTATAAACCTCCATTCATTAGAGAAATATCAAGGCTCAAGGATTATACTTCTCTCTTATGATCTCCATAATTTTAAATCATCAAAGAGAGCAGTTTCGTGAGCAATTCTTTGATTAAGAGTGAACATTCTTCAAGTCATCAATTATCTCATATCTCAATTGTACTAAAGTTGTATTTGTATTCATCTCCTTTTAGGAGGATTTCTTTTATCTTATAGAAGGATAACGATCAAAACTTGGGTAGGGTCATGGTGGCTTGGTAGGGTGTTATGGTGATCATAGTGATTGGGTGGTGTGACGGTGGTTGGGTGGGGTCATGTGGTGGTCGCTGTGGTTATGCAGTGCAGAGTCTTATGGTAGTCGCGATGGTTGGGTCATGTGGCAGTGGTTAGGTGAAAGGTGATGGAAGCGATGATATGATGGGTATAATGATTATGTATGGTGGCTGAAGTGGTTGGTGGTGTTGGGTTGAGGGATTCGTCGCTCGCTAGGATGCATTGTGGTCGACGATGATGATAGTGGCTCAATGGTGCAACGGTAGCAAAGAGGTAAATGAAGTCGAAGGTGCTTTAGGATTGAGAAGTATCAATTAACCCCATATTCTTGTAAGTTACGTTTTTAATCCCCAAAAGCTACGAGTGCGAATTCTCTCTTACCAGTGGGATTGAAATAGTGTTAGTAGGTTTAGATGATGAAGGCTTCAGTGGTGGTAATCAGGTTTAGATCTTAAAGCGTTTCATTCTCGTCATCACTGTCGGAGGTGGCAGCAGAGATAATTAAGAAATTATAGCATTTTTAGGTGGTGGTGGTGGTGTGGAGAGGGAGATGCAGAACTAGTGAAGTAAACAAAAAAAGTTGTGATAAAATGAAAAATAAAATTTAGTTATTTTTTCTATTTAAAAATTTTGTTTTTTGATGTTGCAAGTTTAATCCTTTAAAAATGCTTAGAATTTATAACTAGGTGCAACTGGAACACTTTATGAAATTTATGAGTTATATGCTCCAACTAAAACTTTAAGGGGTTTATGTTAGACTCCAAAATTTTATTTTTTTTGGAGTGTCGTGATTTGTTGTTACTGTGGCTTGTATTAAACCTTGATCAAACCTCGCCTTTTGCTCAAAAAGGTCACATAAGTAGTAGATTCGAGGTGCAATATGCATTTATTAGCTTTTACAATTCTTAATATGATAAGTATAACAAATATTCTTAGTAATTACAGTAAATGCATTTTAAAACAAAAAGAAGAAAAAAGGAACAAAAAAAAGGAAATTTAATGGGTCAGGTCGGGTTTTGTTGTCTAACCCGTTTGACCACCCAAGTTTGTTTGGATTAGATCTGGGCTGGACCCGATTTTGACCCAACCTGTTTGTGACCCTCAGTTCTCTAACCCAACCCGACCGAACCCACCCATTGCTGCCCCTAAGGGTAATTTATAATTCAGTTGGATGGATAAAGAAGTAAAAAGCCGATTTACCCATTTTTATCCTTTTTTTGGGACATCTAATGGCAGTTTTCAAACCCTGACTGAAGGAGGGCCGTGATGGATGCATTTATGATAGTTTAGGGATATTTTTGGCTAAAATGATAATTCGAGAACAATGCTTACAAAATACTTAAGTTAAGGAACATATTTGATAGTTGTTCCATATATATTTTGTGCCTTTTACTGATGTCCCCTTCTCTTTTCACAGGGTATGCTAGAAGTAGGAGAATAATGGTCCACAGACTCATTCTATGTCCTTCTACAATTTAACATCCGCATCGCAAGACTTCTTTTCTTTCTGTTTGCACCACAAAATATCTTTTTTCACTAATAAGTTCACTTGGATTAAATGACATTTACTTTTTATTATTTCTGAAGAGATAATGGAAGATTCAAGAAGTGAAAGAAACCAACTTGTGAAAATGTGTCCCTATTGATAAGGGACAAGTGTGGTTGGTTACTTATTAATGGGTAGTTATTTTTTAAGTGGGTAGTTTATCTCTACGTGGGTAGTTTGTCTTGTAATAGCAGTTATGTTCTACAAAGCCTTTAGTATCTATATTGGGTCAAAGAAGAAGCATAGGACATCATCAGACAATCATCAACCAAACAAATCAAGACTTGAAATCTTTTTCTTTCTTTTGTTTAGAGGCTTTTGCTGCCATTGATAGGAAGTTCAGTTTCTAGACTTAGAAACATTAGTTGTGTAAACATTCACAATCAATCACTTGAAAGCTCTCTTTGTTATTTATGGACGCGCAATTGTTCTACTTTCTACTCTCGTTTTCATTTTTCATTTTTAGAGAAGTCCCAAGGCCCTAGGAGAAGAATGATCCCACACTTTTAATCGATTGTGCCACGAGTGCCAAATCGATTGTGAGTTTACCCAGCAGTGCAAACATTGGCAGGCCCAGTGGGACCCTTGTATCTGAATGTGAGAAATGCCAACAATATGTTTCCAAGCAATTCCTTGGAATTTCAGGCCCGATTTGAAGAATTAAGGGCCGATTTCTGGGTATTTGACGAAATGTTGTACTTCGGTGTCATTATTGCCCAGAAATTTTAAACCATTGTCTCTTTCATTTTATATGAAGTTGACAGTGGATGATTTAATAGAATTTTGGTATGATCTAATGGATTGCATTGATGCAAACCATGCTCAACCTATTCTACCATTGATTTTGGTAGATACCTCTAATGAATTACATAGGCTTGAAAACAATATTAAAACCTTGATGGGAGTAGATCATCCATCATTTTTAGAAGATGTATAAGATGAATTAAAAAGAATGATGGGCTTTAATTCATAGAGTAAGGTGGATGAGGAAGGAAGTGGAATTATTCCTTTCCACAATTGTTGAAGTTGAAAAGTTACAAAGCAGTAGCCATTCTTTAACTATTGCAAATGAGATGATGCCAAACATGGCTGAAACCAGACAATATTTAGAATATGGATGCAACCAATTCATGGTTAGTAAAAATAACACGGCTACCTATCAAGAGAAGTCGTTGCACAATAGCCAACTTCAAGTGCTATCTCCAGATAATTCAAGTAAGATATTCGATAAATTGCGTGAAAAATGCTTATAGTGGGAAAATCATTTGAATGCATTGATACAACTGGCTGAAACTTACACCAAAAGTGGTGTAAGTAATTTTTGTATAATCGATATCATGTCAAAAATGGCAAAAAAAATTTGAACAACCATGTCCATTCTCATATGGGATTGATAC
The DNA here is from genome assembly GCA_033070095.1 of Escallonia herrerae. Taxonomy (NCBI): domain Eukaryota; kingdom Viridiplantae; phylum Streptophyta; class Magnoliopsida; order Escalloniales; family Escalloniaceae; genus Escallonia; species Escallonia herrerae. The sequence goes on from JAVXUP010000013.1 coordinate 412,896, forward strand.
GTTAAAAGGAGATTTAATCGATGTAGTTGGGGGGCAAGTTTGCAAGCTTATTTTGGTTGAAAGCAAAAAGAGTCCCTTTTGTGTGCCTTGTATAGCAAGCCAACCATGGCTTTCGATTCAAAATTCTCCACTGTTAATGAGTTTGAAGCTTTTGACACCATCAAATATGATGAAAAACATGTATTTTGGGAGCCAATTGGTGTCACATTTTTTGGAGAAAGGTACCTTATTTGGGTTTGTAGAGCACACCAAAGTAGAGTATTAATTCAATGGTTATCCAGAACTGCAAATATAGTCAAATATTATTTGTTCTATTTTTTCATGCATGTTGAATTAAAATGCTCAATCGATTGGCTTATCAGTAGCCATTCTATATGTTAATTTGGTTAGTAGCTTGACCAAAAATGGTCATGGTTTGTTTAGTGGCTTGGCCAACCATGGTCATTGACACCTGTATATGGAGAGCAAAAGCCAATCGATGGCTAATAGATGGCAAAAATGTTGTCACTTTGAAGAATGCAAGTCTATCGATCGTGCAAGCCTATCGATCGTGAAATACTATCAATCGTGAAAGGTATTGATTGTGAAATACTATCAATCGTGAAAGGCTATCGATCGTGAAAGGCTATATATCAATCTTGAAAGGCTATCGATAGTGAGAAAATACTTCCCCTTTAAAAGACATGACTCTTCGCAATTTTCAAGTATTCAATTGCTTGAGCCAGGGGCCAATGTTTGCACCACAAAATATTTTTTTCACTAATAAGTTCACTTTGATTAAATGTCACTAAATGACATTTACTTTTTATTATTTCTGAAGAGATAATGAAAGATTCAAGAAGTGAAAGAAACTAACTTGTGAAAATGTGTCCCTATTGATAAGGGATAAGTGTGGTTGGTTACTTATTAGTGGTGGTTATTTTCTAAGTGGATAGTTTGTCTTGTAATGATAGTTATTTTCTACAAAGCCTCTAGTATATATATAGTGGATCAAAGAAGAAGTAGAAGACATCATCAGACAATCATCAACCAAACAAATCAAGACTTGGAGTCTTTTTCTTTCTTTTGTTTAGATGCTTTTGCTGCCATCGACAGGAAGTTCAATTTCCAGACTTGGAAATATTGCTTTGTAAACATTCACAATTAATCAATCGAAAGCTCTTTTTGTCATTTAAGGGCGCATAATCATTCTGCTTTCTACTCTCGTTTTCATTTTTCATTTTCAGAGAAGTCCCTAGGTCCTAGGCGAAAAAAAGATCCCACACTTTTAATTGATTTGTGCACCCGACTTTTAATCGATTGTGCCGCGCGTGCACAAATCGATTGTGAGTTTGTCCAGCAGCGCAAACACTTTGGGGGCGTACATTTACAAGATTTATTTTCCGTTTTCATAATGATTACGAAAAAGATGCTTTTTTTCATGTACTTTTACCATTTTATTTGTTTGTATCGGATTTAAAAATCTAAGCAGTGTCAAAAAGGTGGAAACACCCTTGAGGTGTTTTCACCTTTTCTCAATCCTTTACTACTCGTGTCAGAGAAAACTCTGAACACTTTCCACTGTTCACTCTTTTCCCTTACAACCTCTATGACCCCTACATGCAGTCATGTCATAGCTCTCTCTCTCTCTCTCTCTCTCTCTCTCCCTTCTTCCTCTATGTCTGTAGTTCATTTTTTTATCTCCTTATTTCCAATGAACAGATCCCCAACTACATCTCACTCCATTTCTCAAGCTGCCGAAAGTAATAGAGAAGCTGCGGTCGAGTCATTTGTTCCCCTTAGCTGTCGAAGACGCAGTACAAAGAAGACGGAGCCGACACCAGTACATGCCGTCTCCCTAACAAGCACCCAACGGTTGGTCACCATGAGGGGAGTGACGGTTTGATTCCACCCGAAAAATAGCGACCCACGTCTTCCTCGTCATATAGGGCAATTGGAATTAGCAGCGGATAAAACTTCCGGGGCTTGGTTCGAAGGCAGGAAGAAGTAAGAGAGGAAGCTTTTTGGGTCTAGGGCTAGTCTACGCTCTTTGGACTTTTCAAACTCTTTTGGTTCAAATCTCCTTTTTGCCACCAAGTTCTAGTCCTCAGACAACTTTTTTCAACTGCGAATCGGATTACCGGGTTGAGGAAACGCTATGCCTGCCGCAGCCTGATAATTTGCTATCAGATAAGAGGCGAAGGTCGCGTCTCTGTGAGTGGCGGAGAGATTGAGAGAGAAGAAGAAAAAAGTAATGGTAGGGAAAGGGGGAGGGAAAGTCTGAGACAAGGTGAATAATGGGGTGAGCCCGACGTGATGGTTAGACTGTTGACTTTCTTGGGAGATGTAAAAGGTGGGTATGGAGAAGTCGTTGGGAAGACAGACAGAGGGTATAAAAATAATTTTTTAGGTTAAGAGTAGGATTAAAATAGAAAAATATAGGTGCAAATAGTGTAAAAAATACTAAACGTACAAGAATGGATCCAAAAAAGTTGGTGAAAATAAAAATAAAAATGGTAAACGTACAAAAAAAAGTAGATACGGAAAAAACTAAAAGTATACAATACGATTTTAGAACTGAATATTAAAATCTAGAAAACAAAAACAGAATACAAAACACAAAAATAAATTTTGTAGACGTACGCCCCCTTTCTTTCTTGCATTAACAACTCATCTATCAATTTTTCCTCGACTGAGATGTTCAGTGTCACGTGCCAATACTTTTTGAACTATGAACGGACAATTAATAGAGAGAAAATGAATGGCTGTACGTGCTATGAGAGCATTTTCATGGTTGCTTGTTCAATGAAAAGATCATTTCAGAACTTGAAGGAGTGCACTCTTATTTTCACTGTTAATGCAAGAACAATACCGAATTAATTCATGTTATGAGTCCCAATTGCAAAAGATACTTCAGCATGATGATTGTAACAATGTGGTGGAAAAAAAAATCGACAAATGCATTATACAATGTCACGAACCGTAGTCTAATTGCATAGGGTCTAGATGCCTTGCAAAACCTAGACAGATAAAACAGATATTACATTTTAGCTTTGAATTACCTTTCTAGCCACTGTAGAGTAGAAACTGTAAACTTCTGTTGATACTTGTTCCCATAACAACTTTGAAGAGGTTTATTACAACCGGGGTGCAGATGAGTAAAACGAAAAGATTGAGCACCTGATCTAAAATTATTGAGCAGCTCAACTATCGCTCGGTAAATAAAAGGCTCGGATCCACTCTTATAACTAAAAGTGTGTGGTAAAAAAGCGTCAGTAATGAATTTCTAGCAACCAAGAAAAGTTTATGAAGCCTATGTAAGTTTTGAAAAAAGGTGACAAGCATTTGCAATAACATTTAGATACCTTCAATGATATTGCAACGACCGTAGCAATTTGCGACAAGATATCCTAATCCCTAGAATACCTATCTCAATGCGGTTTTGAACAATTGATGAGAAACATTCTTAGGTTAAAAGTCTGTTAGCCAAGTTCAGTTGTTCAAACTAATTAAAGCTCGTTGTGCAAGCAAACGTGAAGTAGTGTGTAAACGTCGTCTGTGTATGGTTTCGTTTTTCACCGCAGTCCATTTGTTGCTGCAGACTCAATCTAACTTCCTAATTTTAACAATTAAGTAATTAACTACTTGTAAGTAATCACAGTAAGAGGCATATAGTGTTCGGTATTCAACTTCATAATACTATGTTCTCTATTCTCATTCTTTCTGAGTACTAATCTTGCACCTAACAGCTCAGGGATTCTTTTCTTATCTGAAAGATTGTTTGTATCAAACAACAAATATTGACTAGGGCAAACAGATTAACCGAGGTTGTCCTAAGATTACACCCAGATTTGAAATGTGATATTACACATGAAAGAGAAAGAAAGAGGTACCATAAATGCATGAAAAGTTGAAGGCCAGTGAGCCGAAGTGAGCTAATACTAGTAGTTGCTGTGGACTCTATTGATCTTGTCAAGTCCCGTCTCAAATCCAACTCACAAAGTTCCCAGTACACTGTCCCCTCCTCCCTCCCCCCAATCCCCAGTGCAACACACAAACTCACTCCAAAAGTGCCCTCTGCTCTCCGGACGTTGACCATATCTATGCAAGTCATTGATGAAATGAGAATAATGTTCAACAAACCGCAACGCAGATGCTTCGCTCCCAAATTCTCAAATGTACAACGTTTTTAAGTATTAGAGAACATAGAGATAGCACGCTTTTTACAAACATTTTAATTGTTGGAAAAACACAAGGCATTGTTCATCAATGTCACCCTTCGTTTTATAACATGTTAAGGGCGATAGAGAACAACAATTTCTGCATGGTTGGATTACCATCAATAACTTAACTATTCCATGAACTTATTCAACGTTGCTCAGGAAAATTAGTAGTAGTCAAATCCCATGAACTAAAAGATGTACCCCAGTGCGAAGCTAATCAAGTACCTGGAGTTAAAACCATGCGTGGACGTGTAAACCCGTGCATCTCTAGTGCCCTAAACCTACTACTGTAGGAGTACCATTTAGAGACCAGAAGAATGGACACTGAGCATTTGTTACAGTTCCGCAAAAATGGTAAAATACAGAGGGACTGACCTCTGGAGCTGGATTCTCCCAGTAGTTTTTAAGTCGTCCCTCTCTGTGTATTAGTACCGAGTCGACACGATTTGACTCAAGGCTGTTCATCTCTCGGAAATCTGATAGCAAAATGGCCAAGTGTGACTATTTCTAATGATACACACTATTGCCAAGTTTACTAGTATTACTGCCTCAGTCACAAGTTTTTGAGTATTATTCAAAAGACAAATTTATTCCGGCCCACCTTTTAATAATTGCGGCGTCCTTGTTATGAAGAAGTCAACAAAGCCAGATGTTAATGTCTTTTTGTCACTGGCTGGCCACTAAGCATTGGTACGTGGTTTATTTTGGATCCTCTATATATATATATATATATATATATATATATATATATATATCGGAGAACCGAACGAATCCTTAGGATCCATATTGAACTCACTGGGAGATAAAAGATAAATGTAAGGACCGAAAGACAATTTATCTTTTTTTTTCTTTCTAAAAAGGCTTACTTGTGCACACGCGCGCATACACACATATATGGGAACTGATTTGTTGGCTAAGTTATCTGCGCGATCTGGTCGTTCATCCTTAGGATGGACGCTTAAATCTTTTTTTTTTTTTAAAAGTTTGTCTGTCATACCGTCCGCCACACAGTAGGGCAGACAGTCTTTTTGACCAAAATACCCCGCCCATCCCGTCCGCTACACTGAGTAGCAGACGACTTTTTGAACCTGACATGTTGTCAACCAACAGTCATCCGCCACACACACACACACACACACACACACACACACACACACATATATATATATATATATATATATATATATATATATATATATATATATATATATATATATATATATATATATGGGAGCTGATTCGTTGATAGCACTAGCAAAATGGGACAAGTTGTTAGCGCAATCTGACCGTCCACGCGCGATCTGTGGACGGTTCAGATCTTTTTTTTTTTACGTTTTTTTAAGTCCATCCGCTACATTATGTAGCGGACAGAGGCAGTACTTTTTTTCTGACTCTTTCTCTCTCCTTTGTCTGATTAATTTTCTGACATGTTTGATGTCCGCTACATTATGTAGCGGACGTTTTTTTTGACAAAAATACCCTATTTTTCATCCGCTACATTATGTAGCGGACAGAGGCAGTACGAGATATTCTGACCTTCTTTTCTCTTTCTCTCTCCTTTTGTCATCATTTTTCTGTCACCTTTCTGACTTTAGTTTCTTTCTCTTTCCTTTCTCTCCAATTTTCTAAGTTGTTTCTCTCTCCTTTTGTCATCATTTTTCTGTCGCCTTTTGAATTTACTCTCTTTCTCTTTCCTTTCCGGACATGTGATCCTAGCTCAGAGAAACTGGCTTTCTCTCTTTTGATGGAACCATATATTACTACTAAGAATTTCTCAGATTTCACCATAAAATGAGAATGAGAGCTTGCTGGATAAGAGCAGAGCAGACAGATGAATTGAAGCTTTATTCCATTAAGGTGGTCTCCCGATTAAGGAAGAAAGAACAGGAGTAGTCATTTTGGGAGTCCCAGGGAAAAGAAATTCTCTTCAATTTTCTAAGTTTTCTCTCTCTCTCTCTCTCTCTCTCTCTCATAATATAAACTATGGAATCAAATCTCCTTTCTATCATAAATTTTCTAATAGTTTATATTAGAAAATTCTGTGATAAAGATAACCCTTAAATTTTGTAATCTGGGTTATCTATGTAAGTTCAAGATCTGATTCCATACGGCTGTTGGGTTTGTGGGGAGGGAAAGGGAACACAGGATCTGAAGGTTGTTATCAATGGAACTGAAGTTGTTTGATGCCAAGTGGGTGTTTTTGTCCAAACCATTTGGTTCAAAAAGGGTGTTTTTGAGCTCTTTTTTGAGTTTGAAGCACATTGCCGGTGCCAAAGTCTTTCCAAAGCTCTGTTCTTGCAAAGGTAATCATTCTATTTCCAAAAGCAGAATACTGAAAGCTTCCTCATTTTTCTTTCCAAGAAGATAGGGGAAAGAAGGAAAATGTGGCCACTTAGGGGAAATGAAAGGAGGATGAGAGAGAAAACAAAAAAATGGTGAGAGAAAGAGTCAGACATTGATGAGAGAGAGAGACATCAAACATGTCAGAAAATTAATCAGACAAAGAAGAGAAAAAGAGTCAGAAAAAAAGTACTGCCTCTGTCTGCTACATAATGTAGCGGATGGAGCTGGAGCCAAATACCCCCCGTTACACTTTAATTCTCAAAATGACTTTTTCATAAGCAAAGTCACTAAAATAATCTTACTTTATGTAAATTTACCTCAAAATACCTCTTATAGGTAAAATTACCAAAATACCCCTTCGGGGTGGTAAATTACCAAAACACCCCTGGGGGTTTTCGGCATCGAAAAAATCTCAAAAATATCTTAAACCACTATTTTAAGCATCCCGATATCATTTCTAGCCTAAAAAGTATTTTAAAAAAATTTCGCCCGAGAATCCCGAACCGGTGTCCAGATCGAGCGCTAAAAAGTCAGTTTCGTGAAAAATACCTATCAGTCTTGGAATGGCTCGATATTTTATAAAATGAATCATATCTGTAAAATAGTGCTTCCATAAAATTTTTAGGTTAAAATAACTTGGTTTGCTATACTAAATAAATCGATAATAATAATAATTACCTGATACCCTCATTTAGCACTCTTTGCGGACTCCAAAAATTCCCAAAAGTTTCCAGGGCGTAGATCTCACAAAATTATCAGGGGTTACTGTTTTGAATTTTGTCTATTTTTGACCCTAACTATTTATTAAAATTCAATTAAAAAATTGCCTAAATGAATTTCACCTTTAGCGACAATAACACACTATTCAAATCATACACACACTAAAACACCTCAGCCCACACACACATGTCTTCCCCACTGCACCGCCACAGACATACACTCACACCACTCACCTGTGCATTCTAACACCCTTCCAAACCAACACCAAAATGTTCCCAATCCCTTGCACTATCTAAATTACACCTCCTAACACATCTAAAACACCATCACACACATAATCACACTTATACACCCTGATTCTCCACGGCACCGCATACAGAACATTCACGCACTCACAGACATCACTCATAGTCACGGACACACGCACCGCACACACTGAGAGCCTCACCCTCACTCTCACTGTTGTTACACCGTAACCCTCTAACCCACATACACACTGTAATCCATCTGCTCCCTGTAGACACACAACCTCACACGGTTATATTGATCATACGCATATATATATATATATATATATATATATATATATATATATATATATATATATATATATATATATACACACACACTGCAGTCAAGAACACACACTCACCTTACATCGAAACACACACTAACTCACAAATTACACCCTCACATCATTTGTTACCAACAAGATCACTCCCTTTTCACAAAAATCCTCCCCTTTCACATGAATCACAGCCATGGCCACCTCTGCCCCACAATTATCCTTACACATATATCCTCTAATACACGTAATTTACAGATACATACATAAGTAAGAAAAAAGGAATTTGCTCCTTACAAATTCTGTCTATCTTTCTCTAATTCTGTTTCTTGGTGGTTCCCTTTCCCGAATCCTTTTCTTCTCCTTTGTTTCTTGTTCTTCTGCTACTGTTCATTATTTGTTTCTTCTTTTAAATTTTCCAAATCTCTTTTCTGTTTTCTTTTCTTTTAATTAGTTAAAATAAATCCAATACCTATCACTTTATCCTTCTAATCAGATTAGTCACCAACCATTGTGGAGGAGGTGGCAACTCTACACAAGTTGGTTTCTCATATTTTGACACCTAATGCTATCTTTCTTAAAATTGCAAATTAACCCCCACAACTTTCCAAAATTACAAAAATATCCCCAAAATTTCAAAAATTACATTTTTGCCCCAAAATTCTTTTAAGCTTCCACAAGCTTCTAATACCCGAGTATTGCTCAAAATTAGCGCACGTTTATTTTTTGGGTCACGGATGACTATTTTAAACAGCTCCCGAAGTTCGAGATATTACATTGATTATGTTTTAGTGTATGTTCTGAGTAGATTCTTAGTAGATATACACTAATACACTCATGAAGACATGTTTGAAAAGTTGGATATGTTGATTAAAGTCAAAGGAGCTTAAAGCTATAATGAGCATGCTATCAAAGCTTCATCAAGGCTAATGTCAAAGAACAACAAATAATACAGAGTCTAATCTTACTGCAAATGTGATTAATCTATACTATTATGTCACTAGTCTTGGTTAGATACTTTATTGATGACTATGGCATAACTGCATATCCTTTAAAATAAGTTTATTTCTTGAACATGGATAAACTTTGAAGCTAACTCAGAATTTCTCAAAAAAGGTTCTTGGAGCTAAACTACCCTTAAACCTACATCCACAAATAAAGTCAAATGCACCATTGATAGAGTCGACTGCATTGAGGTAGAATCGAAAACAACGGCTAGTTTTGCTAAAAATTCATACCAAATCTTCCTCTGATGGTTGTATTTCATATCATATTTATAAAGACATTTTGGGCTTCATCATACACTATGGAAACCACATTCCAAGCCTTCATTCATTAGAGAAACTTTTAGCTCAAGGATTAAACTTTTATCTCATCATCTTCATGATTTTACATCACCGAAAGAGCACTTTTGTGACCAAATGCTTTGGTAAAGAGTGAGCATTCTTCGAGTCATCCATTCTCTCGTATGTTAAGAGGACTAGAGCTTCATTTGTACTCATTTCCTTTCAAGAGGTTTCTTTGATCACTACAAGAAAATAAGGATTTTGCGATGGACTTTTAGCGACGGAAGAAATTCCGTCGCTAAAACATCTTTCAGCGATGGATATACCCGTTGGTAAAAAGTCCGTCATTAAAAACTTTTAGAGACGAAAATCTTCGTCGGTAAAACTTTTGCCGACGGACTTTTAACTAGGGCTTTTTGCCGATGGAATACTCCGTCACTAAAAGTTTTTATAGAATTTTATAATTTTCGAAGGTTTTTAAAAACATTATAAGCGACAAAAGTGTGCTGTCGCTAAAAATTCCATCTTTAAAGATATCTTTTGCCAACGGTTTTTCAGCGACTGTGTCAAACTCCTCTTAAAAATTCATCAGACCGACCATTCTTCTTTCTCCCATTTCTCTCTCTGTCTGGAACATCTCACCCACCGGCTACCCCTTCTATGGCTACCCACATCTCCGGCGACACCACCGTCCTCCCCCCGAACGCCTCGCCACCTCCGGCGATAGCCCCGTCCTCCCCTCAATGTCGTGGCACCTCCAGCGACATCCCGTCCTCCCCTCAATGTCGTGGCACCTCCAGCAACATCCCGTCCTCCCCCCGACGTGGCGCCACCTCCGGCAACAGATCCGTCCTCCCCCCGACACCGCCGGTTAAAAATCAAATTCAGGTGAGTTCGTGTTCTTCCACAATTATACTGTTTTGATTATTGCTTTTAGTCTTCTCATTGAGTCTACTCTTAAAATGTTATGTCATTTTTCTGCTTCGTTTTCTTTGTAATATGTTAAATTTAACTTCATGAATGTTCTTTATTTTTGCAATAGAGATTTACCTATTAATTATTGTGTAATTCTTACTTAAGTTCAGTTTGAGGGCCACCTTCACATTTTTACACTTAACTGTATACATGTTACATCCATATGGGTAGTGCAGAAGGGCTTGATGTTTTTTTAGCATCGTATTTGTTTTAAAAACACCATTATAGTCCGCACCATCTGAATATGATAAATTTAGGGGTTTTGTGGGGTTGTTCACATGCACCTAGGGTTGTTACTTTGATCCTAGATGCTCTGAAAGGGCCTGTCGATCTATTTGAGATCTTATCTCATCGTCATCTACCTCAGTAGGATGCAAACATGGATACCACCCTCAAAAGGATTGCTACAAAACCTCTTAGATTAACGTACTTTAAGACCTATTGTGTGTAACTCATTTAGCTTATGGACTTAAACGTTGTAAGCATGATTGTTATCACTTTTGAGTTGAGAGCAGTGGATAGATGATCCTCTTTCCACTCATTCTAATAAGTTAAATCCTATGCACCCTTACAGTCAAAATAATTGGCAATCTTTACATAGTTCTGCATGCTGATATGTACATATGTGCTATATGGACTTCTCTAATCCTCTGCATTCTAATAGGTTCGTAACTTTTGGTGGGAGATAATACCATTTACTTTGAAACTTAATTTGCAGTATACTCTGGCTTTAATGCATGATACATAATGCACATATGTTCTTTACAGAAATGCTCATGAATTCGATTAACAAGGTCACCAAAGGGATTAATTAACGAAAAAAAGCTATGATGTTCTTCTACAATTCACATAGAATGTTTCTGCATATCATTCCTATTTAGTTTTGAGATTGCATATTTGAATGTAGTAGCTGCTTAGCAACATCAGTTGGCTTCGCGGAACAAGTATGCAAGTAGGCTAGTTTGATGTGCTTGTTGTGTTCTCTGCGTTTGTTTTATGTGTTGTTGCTGAGGTTTATCTGTCCTATCATTTTAGCTACAACTCACTGTGGATTGCACTTTTAGCATCAATTTAACATAATTTTCTTCCCAATTGGATTAAGTCCGATCGACACCGACACCAAATTGAAATGTCACATTTGGGCCCGTGGTATTGATTAAGTTACTAAAAGCTTAAAGGTCTTATACACTGTGACATTTAATAAATTTAATTAAGCTATGAAATTGATGCTCATCAATTGAATAATGCTCGATTGGTTTTTCATGTTAAAGTAGGTTAAATGGCTTCTGCTTCGGTGAACAAGGATGTTTCAGTCGACAGGCACTTCTTCAAGGTCATGATGCCTGGTTTTCACGATAGACTTGTATGCCATCCCTTTTTCTCTGTGTTTTCGTGTGTGTATGCACTATTATCTTTGGTTAAATACTTACCTGTCTAACTGTATTATGAATATGTTAAGCCATACCGGTAGCCTTTTGTAGTCAGCTTACTACAATGAGATCAAAGGAAGAAACTTTAACTAGCTGCAAGGAGTCATGGCTTGTTAAAATTAAGAAGAAGCGCGGCCAAGAGGAAATTTTTTCCGAAGAGGGTTGGAACAAATTCGTGCAGCAGCATGACCTCCATCTAGGGGGCTTTGTTATTTTTGAACACATGGGGCAGATGCATTTTCAAGTGCTGGTGTTTGATCAAAGCACTTGTGAAAAAGCTTTCCCCCAATGTTGAACTCTGAGCCCTAATTAAATCCTAAATTAAATTAATAGCATCGGACATATGCATTTTGAACAATTTTGTGTTATTTGAACATTGATTATTTGTTTGATTATTTTAGGTTGTTAATTTTGCATTTGAGAATTATGATTATTGATTGATGATTTTAGGTTATTAATTGATGATTTTAGATTGTTAATCGTGCATTTGAGCATTTGAGATATTGAGATTATTGACGGAGGATCGGATCCAATTGGATTGAATGTGTGATTTTGTATTAATTTTTATTGCATTGAGCATTTGAGAATTGAGAATTCAGAATTGAGATTGTTGGCGGAAGTGTCAGACTCGTGTCCGGTAGGTGTCGGACACGTATCAGACATCATATCGACACCCAATATGAGGTGTCGGAATTGAGATTGTTGACTGTGTATTGAATTTAGGTTAATTAAGTTAACGTGACATTCTTAGCACCCCCTGGAATCTTATTGTGGTTCCAACATTGGCTATAATTACCCATAATGGCTATAATTAGCCCTAATTAATCCTGATTAAGCATATTTTAATTAGGTTGATGATTAAATTTTTTATTACAGGATTGGGCATTAAAAATTTTTAAAAATATTTTTAAAAAATAACTATTAGCGACGGATTAAATCCGTCGCTAAAAGTTAACTTATAAAAATCCCATTTAGCTACGAAGCACTCCGTCGCTAAAACATTTATCTCGTCGCTAATTTTGCAAAAAAAGAAAATACATAAAATAGAATTAGAGACGGATATTCCGTTGTTAATTTATAAAATAAATCCGTCGCAAAAAATTCTATATTAAACGACATATTTTATAATTGCGTCGCAAAACTTTTAGTAACGGACTTTTATACGAGAGACTTTTAGTGACGGTAGTTCCTTCGCTAAAGGTTTTAGCGACGGATCTATGACTTTTAGCGATGAGTTTCCTTGTCGCTAAAAGCGTTATTCCTTGTAATGGATCTTAATGAAAAGATTATGTCAAGGCTTGAATTTTTCAAGTCTTGGGTGAGTTTTTTGGATTCAAGACTTGTGCTTGGTGTGGATATATCAAGAAATGTCCATAAGGGTATTGATTTTAACCCGAAAAAAGATTTTTACTAGTGAATTCTAGTGTTCTTGCAAAAGACTTCAAACAATAGGTGAATGTAGGCTCAAGGGTAGTTCAATCTAAACCATTTAAATCTCTTATCAAGTATCTAGCTATTTGCACTGCTGGGCAAACTCACGATCAATTTGTATACCTATGATACAATCGATTAACAATCTGATATATTTTTTTGCCTCTAAGGCCTAAAAACTTTACTAAAAATGAGAACTATTAAGGACAAAATATTAAATAGATCTATAAATGACGCGCCCATTGAAACAAAAATTATGCTTACAGTACAAGGAATGTAAGTACGACAATGTACAGGACAATCAATCGATACAAAGCAAATCATATGGAAACTTGACAAAGGGAAAAGTAAAGATAACTTATTGCATTCCAGACTTTATTTCTTTAAGTTAGGTTTGTTTGTGAAGTTGACGACCCTTTGTTCCTTTGCCTTTATCTTTCTTTTATACTCACTTGTCTACAACCATTCTTCAATTGCTCATAAGCATTCATCCCTATCTTCTACTAAAAGTGGGTTAGCAACCGTTGTCACCAATGGCTTTACTCCCATTGACAGCTGTCTTTCTCCATGTAGTCTATCTGTTAACCACTTCCATCAATCATCACGCTAGTGTTGACACATCTCTTATTACATGCAATCGTGAGAACCGCTTATCAACTGCTGCCATTGATCGCCTGACAACTGTATATTTCCATGTGATCATAAAAATTGCTCATCAAACACTAATACCGATTGCCTTATTCTTGCTAAAAGCTTTTTTTTTTCCTTCGTACAATTTTATACATATCTTATTTCCTGCGCAATCATATTAAACTGCTTGACATTGTCATTTTATCTTTGACAACCAACGGCATTCTTAATAACTGCCTAGCAATTACACCCACCTTTTTGATGGATGTGTGTCTTTCTATGCACCCTTTTCTTATGTGGTTCCCTGTATTCCGTATGTCCATAACTTTATTGGCCACAGTAAAAATATTTTAAGTAGCCAACATTACCCCCACCCCCACCCCGACTTGTGCAATGTTGTAGTCGTGCGAGTTAATTCCCACTTCGATTTAAACCTATGGTCTTAACTATGTTTTATAAAGTTTAGTCCTTGCTTAACTCTTCAGTTCACTCTTGTTCAGACTAAACCTCATTCTAACCTTTGAATCCCCTATTCTGCCATTTTACTATGATTTACCGACATTATGGGGGAAAAGAAATTCATTCCCAGAGGTGATGCCTTGATTGGGTATTGATGCCTTTAAGGCGTACATCGAACCTATGGACACACGCATCCTGATCCCCATCGAAGAAACACCCAAAGTTTATTAGCCCCCATATTTTGGGTTCTCTTTCAGGAACATGCTTCAATCTCTGGAGGACTATCCAGTTGATGAATCAGAGGAACTAATATTGAAAGAACCTTATTTGAATTAGAAAGGCTGGCAGGAGACTAGATTATCGATTAGGTCTTGGCCAACCGATGTTGATGCCAATTGGGGTTTATGGGTCAATCGCCTATCATCTACGAATACCAATCAATGCAGACGACAAGGTATTTACAAACTGATTCATATGTCCAAAAATCCCCCTAAGGTAGATCTACGGCTTTTGAGTTCATCCTTTTGTTTTTGGTCCATTACTACTAACACCTTCATGTTAAGAATCAAAATGATATCTCCCACTATGTTTGGTGTATGTGCTCTAATGGGACTTTTGCCAATCGGGGATCATGCCAATGCTTTGACCACTCACAACTTTACAGGCTTATCCCTTAACCTTTCTGAAATTCTGGCAAAATATTTTGAAACATTCAAGCGATATTTCAAAAAACCGCATCCTAAATAGTCAAATACTTTAGTTAGCCATTTTTTACGGCTGTGGCTATCTACGCATGTTTTTTGTATACCGAATCTGTCTATGGCCAAGGAATACATGAACCTGGCCATTGGTTTGGCTCATGGTAAAGTCTATGCACTTACAGCTTTATTGTTAGGCAATTTATATAGGGCTATGCTCACAATAGTGAACAAAATGGTAGATTGGAGTATCGGTGATCCTTTCTGGTTATTTCAACTTTGGCTTCAAGCTTATTCACTATAATTTACGCCTTTGATTCTTATGCAGCCGACTACCCCTTTTCTTACCTACAATCATCGCCTGTCTTTGGGCGAGGTGAAACTTCACTATTTCCTATCATGCTTTTGCTTCTTCTTTTTTTATTTTGTCCAAATCAAACAACGCATCCGTTTTTTGCTAAAGAATTTGGCCCTGACTGGTTCAAACGACTTCCTACACATATTAAAGAAGGGATGTCTTTAGAACTATAGGATTTCACACGCAGAGTGTTGACCAATTTCTTGTGTTGACATTTTCGACATGTGGGTGGCTAAATTATAAGCACACCTTTCTGGGATCTGCAGCTACGAGTGGTATAGACGGTCTCAATTTGGCCAATAATTTGGATTGATTCAAGGGAATCCAGCTCCCTTCTTTATCGAGAATGGTTTCTCAGAGCCAAAAGAAAAGCTCAAGAAGGTGATTCCAAATCATATCCGAGCGATAGACAGGGATGTTGATCAGTCGATGGATAGCTTTGGCATGTCAAACTTCACAATCCGAACTGCCAAATCAGACGGCTCTTTCAACATGTGGTACCAAAGCAAAGTCTCCATACTATACTGTGGCATCAAATATGTCGACTGCATGATTAATATTGCCGTAGACAATATGAATCGAGCAGGTACATTTATCCGGTCTTCATCCCTTCGTTTATATTATTACTGTCAATCACTTTACATGTCATCTATTACCGTTGCAGCCAAAGGGACTAACCAGCCTAACATACCAAACAAAGAAGAAGCGATCCCTCTCTAAGGATTCCCCTCAACATGTGAGACCTTAGAAAGACAAAGCACCAGATATTGAGCCCTCACACGATGAAGTTAACGAATCTGTATAGGATCCAATCTTGGAGTCTCCAATCTTGGAGTCTCCAATCTTGGAGTCTCCATCAGAAGTAGAAGAGGAAGACAAGTCTGAGGAAGATATTGATGAAGAGGAAGAGGACAATGTACCTCTCATTTGAAAACGAAAAGAAATCCAAGAAGAAAGCAAAAAGGAAAACAGAATTACAACTATCGATACACAAAACTATGGTGGGCCTTCCTTATAACCTTAATTAGCAGAGTCGATATTGGTTGTTCCTTTGAGTATGATTCCTCCTGAATATACTTTCTTAGCTATTGTCAACGTGCCAACGCCAGCGTCCTGAAGTGTTCCTAAATCCAAGTAAGTATTCATCTATTGATTTAGATCGTCTTGTTGATAGAGGTTTTGTGGGATAGTTAATAGCTAAATCTAACTCTTTCAGCTGATGAAGGCATTAGACTAGTAAAAAGACCAACCCTGAGTTGGGGACTCATATTGATCCAAATGAGACGCCTAAAGAAACCGTAGAAGCTATCACTGTCTCGATCAATGAGCACAAAGAAACAGTGACAACTAAACCTAAAGCCACTCGGAAGAAGAGCATAGATTAAAAACCCGTTTTAACGCCAAGACTAGGGCTTTAAAGGTATGTTTCGTCCTTTCATAAGTTTACTCATCGATCGTTTATCATAATTCTCACCCCTTTCAGAACTTGGGTGGTATTACCATCAATTTGACTCAAGAAAGCACAAGCAAAGAGAAAGCAACCTCTTTGAGCAATGATGGTTCTACTGATTCCTCCACTGAAACACCTGCTAATACAAAACCCCCTGGCGATGAAAGTCCTCCAATCATATTTGCTCATCAATCTCTATCACCATCTCGACAGATCAATTAGCATTCAACGCTCTATTTATGTCTAAACCGTTTGCTCTATTCTTTAATGGTTTATAGTTTGTTTTTATTTCTGCAAGATTTAGGAAGCATCTTAGGACATTCAAGGTGACGAGGAATCCAACAATTCTTAATCCTATTTACCAAAGAGTGCCCAACCAATCATCCCTCTTATTCTTGAGGTTTAATCACCAATCAGGGTTAGCCCGTCGTTAGCAATAAGCCCAACCAAGAGCTTAACAGTGGTTGTTCCAGTTACTGACCAAAAAACTACCGTTCCTATTGTGAACAAACAACTAGCCATACACTTATGCCAATTGTTTTGAGTTCACCAATTGTTCAATCGGCATATCAGGCGACAAGCGCCTCTACTGCGACTATACCTATGAATCATGTACTCATGTCAACTGCACTATCTAATCTGATGTCTATAACGGCTATTAATCATATGAATTGAAAATTCCAACAACTCCAAGTAGTTGTCATTGCCTATTCCTGGCTTCCTACGCTATAAACGTCGATGCAGCTGTCGTGCTAGCCTTTTTTAAGAGCCTGCTCAGCCATCAACTCTCAGATGTTCTAGACAATAATGATGCAATATTGAAGTTGAATGACTTGATAGACACTCTAGCCAATAATGCGTCTGTGCTGAACAGTGCACAAGCCTAGTTGATCACTACTTTAAAGTTACAAATTATGCTTGTGTCCTCTCCTTGGAAGCAAGGAATGAACATCAAGTCAAGCACCATGACAGTGGATAAGGACATCGATGCCTTAAACGCAAAGATTCAAGAGAAGCACCAAGGTAGTCTGCATATTTCACAGGACATTGCACAAGTAATAGCTGAAATTAAGGAACTAGAGGCAAAGATGGCAGCTCTAAAGCAAAAAAAAGCAAGACCTACTACAATGGCAAGGTGCAATTTATCAAGAAGGAGCTTTTTTGGCTCAGGCTCAGGCTCAGGAGCCATTGAAGAATTGAGTGAGAGCTCATTTCCAACTTGCTTTTGCAAACCAAATTATTTCCAAGGCTGAGTCGCAGTGGAAAGATGTACAAACTACTTTTGATGTTCGAATTAATTTGTGACGCGTTGCTTCACAGTTTCCTTTTATCAGGACAATTTCCCAATTGAACTCAATTCTCAAACAATCTCTTTAATCAAAATTCTATTCTTTTCTCGACCAATATTTTAATATCTCAACACTTTAGTCTTTATTTTTGTGTTGTGTGGTGTAGCCTTTGACAAGCTAATGCAAAATTTCTTTAGCTATTGATTCAACCCCTTCCTGTATGGAAGGGAAATATTTTTTTAAATAACTTCCTTTTATGGGTTTGGAATGTAATTGTCCTTCCAAATATGTTAACCAATACGCTCCCCCCTTTTAGCACTTTATGTACTTGAAAAGGCCCTTTCCAATTTGGAGACCATTTTTTCAAACTTTGGGCCTTTGGTTCCTGCTGGAAGAATGGTTTTCCAAACAAATCATTTTCCTCAAATGATTTAGGCAAAACCCTTCTATATTAAGACCTGCTTATTTTTAATTTTTGTGCATGCAATCTATTTAGAGCGTCCAATCGATGGCCGTCTAGATCTTCCAATTCAATTGCCATGGCCTCATTGTATTTCTACAATAGGACGATTATTTTGCATAGCTACTCGAAAAAACTTGATTGCTATTTTCATCGATAGTACGGGATCATGCCCAAACGTCAAAGCGTATGAAGTCACTCATATACTAGACTTTGGGAAAGTTCAAAATACCCATAGAACCTCTGATAACAATCGATGCCAATCACTAGGTTTGTCTTTAATTTCTCTCTCCATAATATGCTTTATTGATTTGTTTGTAGCCTCAGCTTAACCATTTGCTTGTGCATAATATGGAGAAGAGTTTAAATTTTGAATTTATACTTCTTGGCAAACTCAAGTGTTTGTCCCCCCAGTAAAAACGGTACCCCTATCAATTGTGATAATTTGAGGTAATCCAAATTAATGGATATGTCCTCTTTGATGGATGTGATGACATCATCTTGAGTGACTGTCTTCATCGGCTTGACTTCGGTCCACTTGATAAAATAATCAAGCGTAGATTTTTTTCAAAAAATTTCTTTCTATCGCGATCTCGAATCGCTAAAATAATGAAACCATGTTATTTAGATGAGTGAGGGTGTATTTGGCCTTTCAAATCCTTAGCCCACCCATTAAAAGGCCATGGTTTTACTATCAATTACAACTCTATGCAAGGTGTTTTATGAACTGCTCCATGTTTTTTAGAAGCATGACACTCCTTTGCATATCTAATTCAATCTTCCATTATGGTAGGTCAATAATAACCGTGTTGTCTAATCAACCATCTCGTTTTGACACTTGCTAGATGGGCATCGCGAGCACCCTTATTTACTTCAGCCATCACTTGCATGGCTTCTCGTTCCCCTAAACATCGTAATGTCAATCCTTCTAGCGTTCATTAGAACAGGTAATTATTTAGAATAAAATACGTAATTGCTTGTAGCTTTACTTTCATTTCCACTTTCAATTGTGGATTTTGTAAAAACTGAATAAAAGGATTTTACCAATCGTTTTAGGATAAATCAATCGGATCGAACACCTCAACCTACTTAAATCGGTCACCAATCGATGGCAGGTGTTTTGATATCTTCATCCATTGTTCACTGACTCCATCTAAGATTCTCATTCCTGAAGCGAGTTGAGCCATGACATTGGCATCTTCGTTGTTCAATCTTGGGATGTGTGTTGTGGCTACGTCATCAAACTTCTTTAACAAATATGAAGTCATAATAAATACATTTTCAAACCAGGAGCATTACATCTAAATTCACCAATCAATTGTTTTATGACCAGTTAGGAATCCCCAAATATTTGAACCGTTGTTACATGCATGTCCAGCAGTATTTCTATGCCGATAATCAAAGCTTCATACTCAGCTTGATTATTTGAGCAATCATTCTCGATTTGGAAAGCAAATTAATGAACGTTTTCTGTGGTGAGATCAACACTATCCCAACCTGACTCTATTACTAGTTTTTGACCCATCAAACATCATTCTCCAAGGAGCGATGCCAACATAAATTATTTCTTTCTCAATATAATCACTTAGATGCTCTACCAAAAAATCGGTCCATGCTTGTTCTTTCATGGATTTTTGAGGGATACGGGTTAAGCTATACTCTAAGCTAGCACCCATTTTTCCTATTTTCCCTTGCAATGTCGGTCTCAATAGCATATATTTCACTAAATTAGTACGTGCTACTACTAACACATTAAAAAGCAACATGTAATGCCGAAGTTTAACTGCAATAGAATATAAGGTTAGACATAGTTTTTCTACAGCAGAATATATTTGTTCAGTTAGATTTAGACCTCGACGAAAATAATAAATCGCCAGCTCAAAGCCCCAATCGTTCTCTTGGACCAGCAAACTGCAAAGCGAAGACTCTACGCCTGATATATAACTTCGATGGCTTTATGATTCTCGATGGCATTAGGGCTGGGAGGATTGACCAAGTATTCTTTTATCGCCTCGAAAGCGTGTTGTTGCTCTGCTCCCTAACGATATTCGGTATCCCCTTTTAACCCTAACAAAATTCGAGAAGGCTTTTGTTTTTCCTGCTAAATTGGCAATGAATCAACGTAAGTAGTTAACTTGGCCTAAAATACGCTAAAGCTCTTTCTCATTTGAAGGATGTCTAGCGTTTATAATGGCCTTTGATTTATTTCTATCGATTTCAATTACTTTCTGGCGAACCAAAAATCCTAAAAAATTTCCTGTGGAAACTCCAAAAGCACATCTCAAAGGGTTTATTTTCAAATCATATTTTCTCATTCTAATAAAGGCGTCTTCTAAATATTGTATATGCTCCTGATAATCATCTGACTTGACAACTACATTATCATTATATACTTCTAAGAATTTAGCAATTATTTCATGAATGATTAAATTCAGTGCCCTTTGATATGTGGCCCCAGTATTCTTTACGCTAAAGGGCATTACTATTCATTCAAATGTCTCAATCGCCCCGGGACATCTAAATGCCGTTTTATGAACATCTTCATCCCTAATGAAAATCTAGTTATATTCAGTATTTTCGTCCATAAACGACATGACCGCATGCTTTGATTCTGAATTTACTAACAAATCGACAACAAGCATAACATATTGGTCTTTAGGAGTGGCAGTATTTAAATTTCAAAAAATCAATGCATTCTCTTAACTTGCCATTTTTTCAACACATGAACTATATTGGACATCCATTCAATGTACCTGGCTGGTTGAATGAACCTCATCTTGATCAGCCGTTCGATTTTCTTTTTCACTAGTAGCGTCACTTTGTTTGACATCTTCCTGGGTGCCTGTATGAATGGTCTAAATCCTTGTTTAATCGGCAACCTATGTTCTGCTAGGTTCCTGTCCAAGCGAGGCATTTCTTCGTAATTCCATGAAAAGAAATCTTTGTAACACCTAACCTATACAATAACCTACTTTCACACTTCTTCTGGTAATCGAGCGCTAACAAAGATAGGCCGTGGTTCGGCCTCTATCCCCAAGTTTACCTCCACCAGAGGATCTTGCACATCCGCTTTCAAATCATCCAACTTTGTTGAAGCTATTCTAAGATATGCATTCGGCCTAATCAATAAAAGACAACGTCGCCAATCTTTTTTCCATGGCATAAATCATCAGTTTTTCGAAGGTCGTCATTGCTACTTCTCGCCCTACTTATTCTTATCTACATCATTAACTGTTATCGGTTTTACCTCCCAACTTTTAACATCTCTTCATTTCTTTGATACATGGTGGAAAAATCTTCTTCTCCCCACCATTCATCAAATTCTTCCTTATTGTAACTATCCATCAACAATCATCTTCGCTATTATTAGGCAAGGACCTTCTGATGCCAGGTCCAGCCACTTACTCTCCCACGTGCATGCAATCAACTGTAGATTTCTAAAAATCAACACCTTATCTGCACATTACCACTCCATTATCAGCTGGTGTCGATGGCTCTGTCCCCTACTGATAGAATTTTGCTTTTATGCAGTTTGAATTAGTTAGGAACTATTTATCATCTGCCTAAACCAGTTCCACTACTTTCTTTCTTACTTGTTCCTCCCTCAAGAATATCAACACCTGGTGAAGGGAAGATGATATGCAACTGTGAATATGAATCTAGTCCCTTCCAAGCAAAGCATTAAAACTTGATGAGGAGTCAATCACAAAGAATGATGACATCTTTGTCTTCTTTCCTACCATGAGTAATATCGGGACCACACCCTTTGGTCTTGAGATGTCCCCAGAAAAATTGCATACCATAACCTGTGATGGGATCAAATCTTTCTCATCCTTGCACAGTTTTCGCAGCATTCTAGTAGGCAAAGTGTTCATCGCAACATCATTGTTGACCAAGACTCTGGTCACTGGTTGGCCATCTATCAATGTGGAAATGAACAAGGGCTCAAATACCTAGTCTTCTGTGGGTCCGGTCTGGTCAAAATGACCCGATTCTCATGGTCAATGATGATGCCTTTGCTAGAATAAGAATGTTCTACCTCATCAAAAACATTCTCCTTCTTTTTGAGGATAAAGCTACTAGGCGCTGGGGCATTACAATCCTCTACATCATATGTGCTTATGTTTTTGTGAAAATTGCTCCCCTTTCGCCTCAAATGTGAAAGGCCAAATAAATAGCGTATTACAGTCGATACTGATCTTGTTCACCAAAAAATTTCTTTTTTACTTTTACCTTCTTATCCTTCACAGTCGTCAAGCCTCCTTTCGCTTCATCCTTTTTACTCGAAACCTCTACCTCTAACCCCTTTTTAACTCTCTTTCATAAACTATCTATGGTATTGCTTCTCCTTTAGGTTTCTACTGTGTGTTCCCAACCATATCCTTATAATCT
This sequence comes from Escallonia herrerae, assembly GCA_033070095.1. Taxonomy (NCBI): domain Eukaryota; kingdom Viridiplantae; phylum Streptophyta; class Magnoliopsida; order Escalloniales; family Escalloniaceae; genus Escallonia; species Escallonia herrerae. The sequence goes on from JAVXUP010000013.1 coordinate 435,584, forward strand.
ACCCCCTCCCTGCGGTCCACATCCATTTTTTATGGTTGATTCGAGCTTGCTGAATCTCTGCATTATGGCAGTGAATTTTCTTTGAACTCTTTTTTTTTTGTGCTCTACTAAAAAAAAAAGAGTTCTCTTGACCAACTATGTGCCATTGATTATCTAGAGGCACTCTTGGTTTAATCATCTTTGGCTCCCTTCGATATTCAGTCATCATTTTTTGCTCACCTCTATAGTCAACCATTATAGGAATCTTACCTTTACAGTTTTTGGATATATATCTGGGATCAAATGGTCTAAATCTTGGTTTCATCATCCTCGGCGCAAAATGCCCTGGCCTGACATTATTTTGGTACATCACTTGATTGGCCATATTCCACTGCCTAAAACTCATACCTGACTGAGTAGGGTAATTCCATTGTGTCTAATTCCTCTTTTCTTGTGACATTCTTCTTTGGGTCTAGCCCTCCATCATTTGTTCTTTTCACCACATCTTTTATGACCATTTATTTGAGGAATCGCAAATTTGACAAACTGGCTCCCCACTTGGCCCAATTTTTGAGCCAGAGGTTCCAAGTTTCAATAACAAGCTGCCTTTGTTGAAACTAGATTCCTCGTCAGCCCAGACGATTCTTTCATTTGCCTTTCTGCCATAGTTGGTATTCATCTCCATGTTAGAACTAAAACCTTCATAAGCCAATACTAGTTTTCTTTTTATCATCCTGCCACCAATACTCCTCTCTAGTGGTTTCTAGACTTTAAAGTTGTCTTCCTCTGAACTCTCATCATTACTTGAACACTCGATTGGACTATAGTTGACTAATACCATGTTAACGTCAAGCTCCATCTCTAGAAAAGAGTCACTGTCAACCTCCATCATCTTTTAATTATTATTAGTGAACTTCAACAATCCTGTTTTAATTTGATCATGCACCGCATTTTGAAAAATAACACAATTATTAGTATTATGACTAATGGTATTGTGCCACTTACAAAATTTAGCTTTCTTATCCTTTAGGGCCAAAGGGGGCCTTAAAGCTGGATGAATTGAATGTTCAATAGGTGATAAAAGATTTGATCCCCTCGGATTGATGTCAAAGGAATATTTCCACAGCACATGTGATGGATTCAATTCGTTGGGCTATTTTGAAGGTAAGCTGATAGGGTTCCTAATTGTAATCAATGATTCACAAGTAACCGGCTTCTTCTCGATTATTTATGCAGCATCTATCTCCAAATCGACAGGATCTTAAAAATAGTTCCGGATCGATGAATTCCTTGTAACCTGTTCTTCCCTCAATAGCATTTCATATCGAGCCACTCCAGAAGATAGCTCAAAAACATTTCTAAATTCCACGCCCTCAATTTTTTTTTAATCTCGAGATCTAGGCGATTAAGAGCTAGGTTCGCCAATTCTGACTTTGGCATTTGGAAATGGCATTTATTCTTAGAAGCCTTAAACCTTTCTAAGAATTGTTAAGCACTTTCTCCTAAAATTGTTTCAATATAGCCAAATCAGCCAAGGAAATTTCTAGTTCCATCTTGAAAATTTGTGCATGAAATAAATCTTCCATGTCTCTCCAAGAAAATACTGAGTTTGGTGGTAGATTTGCAAACCATGAAAAAGCTACCCAGTCAATGAATATTTGAACTATTTTAACTTGATTCTCTCGTGTTGGCTAAGATCTCCACACTGGAAGTGAACCTTGCGACATGCTCGATAGTCGGCTAGTTCCTTCCCTGGGAAAAGGCTAAACTTTGGGATTTATACCCCCTATTTCTATCTAGTTAATTTCATCTAGGTACGGTTTTCTGTAAAGAGGCGTAGCGATAGCCATGTACCCTTGACTTGCACCCACTTAATGAAACTCATAATGAGGTTGGGCTCCAAACCATGGACCCATCCTTTCTCTATCACCTTAACTGTTTGGTCATGTGAAAAAAAACCCCTTCTTCAAATGTAGGATTCTCAATTTAAGAGATCCCATCTTGAGTATTCCTATGAGGAAGGGTGTAGGTGCTCTCAATTCCCTGGCAGCTGCCACACTGACCAGTCCCATTTTTAGTCACCTGAATGTTTTTAGGCCAAGTTGTAGGGCCTCTAGATCCAGTTATGGCCACACCTTTCTTACTTGTGCCTGGATCCCCATCATCAACAGACACAGGAATGTACAAGCCAGATTCACACGGGAGGTTCGAGCTTAAACAACTAAACTATTTCGCAACATTTTCAACCCTTATGGGAGAAACGTCTGTTTTCATTGTGTCAGTTTGATAACCGACATGAGCCTTTCCTTTTTGTAGTTTTACATCCACTATTTTAGCAATAGAGGAAATCTGCTTCTCAATTTTCCCTGACAAATCTCTAGCTATTTCCACTTCAGAGGCATTTCTTTCCTCTATCAACCGTCTCATCTTGACACTATCTTTGAACTGGACTGATCTTGATTATTAACCATTTTGTCTAAAACCACGTTTTGATTCTGCATGATAGTTTTGAATTGAGACATCATAGTCGTAAATTCTCGCATTGATGAACTAACGTGATTCAGCAATTGCCTCAAAGTTTGATTATTCTGATTGGTAGCCAATATCTTAGAACTAAAGCTTGTGCCATTGTTGGCACTTTCCCCAATCGTGCTTCCTGAATCCAAAAATTAGTGTTTGTATTATCATTCCAATTCATGCCATTAGTGGCTTGAGTGTTTCTTACTTCACCTGAATCGCTATCGTTGTTGCCAGCATGTGTTTCGGTGCCATTATTGGCGTCCTTCAGTTTTATCGCATTAGTACGTGTGCTTGGCATCGTTTCCTTTTTAACTACAAATGTCCCACCAGGGGTGCCAATGTTTGCACTGCTGGGCAAACTCACGATTAATTTGTACACCCATGGTACAATCAATTAACAACATGGGATCTTTTTTTGTCTCTAGGGCCTGAGGACTTCACTAAAAATAGAAGCTTACTAAGAACAAAATACTAAACATATCTATAAACGAGGCGCCCACTAAAACAAACAATATTCTTACAACACAACGAATGTAAGTACGATAATGTACAGGACAATCAATCGATAGAAAGTATATCATATGGGAAGTTGACAAGGGAAAAAAAAGATAATTGGTTGCATTCCAAACTTGATTTCTTCAAGTTAGGTTTGTTTGTGAATTTGGCGACCCCTTATTCAGTTGCCCTTCTCTTTCTTTTATACTCACTTGTCTGTAACCATTCTTCAATTACTCATAACCGTTCATCTGTGTTCTGCTGATGGCTTCGCTCCTATTGATAGCTATCTTTCTTCATGTAGTCTATTTGTTAACTGCTTCCATCAATTTGTCATACTACTGTTGACACCTTTATTCCTTTATGCAATCATGAGAACCGCTTATCAATTGCTACCATCGATCGCCTGACAGCTGTTTATTTCCATGCGATTATAGAAACTGCTCGTCAACCACTACTACCGATTGCCATGTGCTTGCTGACAGCTATTTTTTTCCTCGACAATTTCGTACAGATCTTATTTCCCGTGCAATTATATTATACTGCCTGACATTGTCGTTTTATCTTTGACAGCTGGCGGCATCTTTAATAATTGCCTAGCAGTTACACCCACTTCTCCGATGGTCGTGTGTCTTTCTATGCACCCTTTTCTTTTGTGGTTCCCTGCATTTCACGTATCCATAACTTTGTTGGTCCACAGTACAAATATTTTAAGTAGTCAACACTAACTCAATCTCTTTACTTATTATGCTATTGGTTTGATTGAGATACATGCTTGTGATTAGCTTAGATCGTCACTTGATTTTTTAAAATCTTATTCACCACCACCCCCACCCTCTAGGCTTGTTTTATTAGTTTCAGTTTGCAATGGTGTTATGGGGGTGGCAGCCTTTGTCATTAAATAGTCGATATTGTGTAGCTCAGTCCTTTGGTTCCCACCATTAAAAGTTGTTAGATTAGGAGAGGATAAGATGATAGAAATGGCTAAGGGAGGCAGGATTAATTTCAAAATACATCTAAGGGTCCTAGATTTTTGGGAACATTGATTATGGACCACCCAATTTTTTTTAATGATTAAGGGTTACTAATGATGAAAGAAAAACAACAAAAGAAAAATGGAAAATAAAAGAAATATTCAACTATCTGGTCCTGCTATTGACCATAACTATTTACATATTAACTTACCTAGAGACTTGATTTCATTACTAATACCGATGCAATAATAAAATCCTAGTTTAGATTATATCACCTCTAGTAATTTGTTTGATTTTCATTTTGCATCCAGAGATTTTCACAATCTTCAGTTAAGAAGACGTACAAAGGGTAGAATAAAGAATGCTCGAGATCAAGCCAAGACAAGGTCACTACCAGTTAGTGATTTGGGTTCTTCTCCAACGGTCTACTTTATTTTTTTTAAGTGTCGTGAGCATTTGCTTGTAAACTATGTAACAAAGTTCAATATGGTTGTACATATTCTCTAACCTCGTGGCATTCCAGGAAATCGCTTGCATACTTTGTAACTTGGTTCGCATCATAATATGATTTTTCCGATTATATCCAAGAAAGAAAGACTATTCACCCCACTAATTCGAGGCAAAAGTAAACATCATCACTAGTTTTTGTTTTCTTTCTTTCTTAACCAAAAGCTCAAAAAAAAAATGACCCCATAGCACGATTGGGGAAAGATTATTCGACGAAAAGAAATTGGATAAGCATTAAGGGTAGATGTACAAATTCTAGCCTATCCTTATAACTGCCTGGATGAAACTCGATTCACCCCCGAATGGAGATTCAAATCCTTGTAACAAAGCTTTTGTTACCAACCACCTAGACTCGAATTTGAGCAATTACGTTAGGCATCAAAAAAATGTCGTATGCCATGTGGTAGGCCTTTGCATGTACAAAGATGCAAGTAAAGCCATTAAAAGCACTTTAATGTCCTAGATTACCGAGCAACCAAAAAGCTCTATCATAGGTTGGTTTTGGGTTTGCATAAAAGATCTGATTGTCACTTTTTTGCCACAGTTTCGGATCAGGTCAACCATATTCATCTCAAATTTTTAAAAGCACTACATCACAGACTTCACAGTGATCCTGACCTTTCACACACATATGCTCCCTCTCTCTCTCTCTCTCTCTCTCTCGCTCGCTCACAAAGCATCCAAAAACAGAACAGGGTTTGTTTGTCTCTCTCTCTACATCTCTTTTGCTGGCCTGAGATATAAAAAGCTGCGTTATGGCTGGTTGGATTTAACGTCGTAAGCTTCAACACGAAGAAGAATAAAGAATGGAGGAGGTTCGAGGAGGGAGAAGGTATAGAGAGACGAGTCCAGAGAGGGCAAAAGTAAGTGCCCAGTTGCAGCCTAGGGTTGCAAAACCGACTCCCACCTTCAGAAAAGTTCAAGTTGTCTACTATCTCTCCAGAAATGGTCAGCTTGAGCATCCACATTTCATGGAAGTAACCCATTTAGCCCATCACCAGCTTCGTTTGAAAGGTAAACATAAATCAAATTCATGCCCAAACCACTCATGTTTTGAAGTTTTGTAACTTAATTCATTCTTGCTGCACGTATGTAGATGTCATGGACCGGCTGATAGTCCTCAGAGGTAAAGGCATGCCTTCTCTTTATTCCTGGTCTTGCAAAAGGTACGCCCTGTTCCTTTATTGGTTCCACTTTACTAGTACTTTTCATATGGAAGTGAGACTTTCCCACCTTTTCTGTTCCTTTTGCACTTTGTGCATTCCATTTGTTGTTGAAGGTCAATTATATATGCGAATGCAACTTCAACGGTTAAAATTAGTGGCATTTGTCAGAAAAGTAATGCTGTGTGGCTATTTGCCAACCAAAATTAAGTTGAGAAAGCTGCATAAATGAATGTGTGCGCGGAAGTAAGCCGTCTAATACAAATGCTTTATTATACTAGCAAGTTCTCACTGTTTCAAAAGATTCAAGGACTAACAATGAGGCGTATCTCTGTAGTTGCGTCTTAGATTATAGGTTGACTGCTCCTCACCGACGAAATTTTTGCACGTAATGGATCCGTAGATTTATTCTTAGCACATATAAGTCTTCTGTAAATGATCGTAGGAGCTACAAGAACGGGTACGTGTGGAATGACTTATCGGAGAATGATATCATCCATTCAACCGAAGGGGCTGAGTACGTACTAAAAGGGTGTGAATTTATAGAAGGTTGCGCAGGTTAGTCAATCTACAGATATTCTCCATAGCCAAATACCTTAATTACTATACATTTGTTGCGTACTTACTTCTTTATTATCTTATACACGAAAGCTTTGTACAATTTCAGATGGTTTTCAACAACTTCAAGTTGGCAACAGGCAAGAAGTTCAGGACCCAGTCTTTCATCAAAGACGCAAGCAACCAGCCTCAAAACGACATCCAGTGCCAGAAGAAGTTGGCAGCAACAGATACACGGATCATGGAGATGAAAACGACGAAGAGGAGGACCAATATGAAGAGAAACCAAGCTACAATACACCAAACACGCCCCATTCTCGATGCTCGCGAGGATGCTCCACGGACGAAATTGAACTGCTGCATCACGAGTCAACTCAGAAAAACCCCAGCGCAGAGTTGTCAACTCAAGAGAACTCATCGCCTCCGTCGACCACGTCTTCCTCCGTCTCCGACAAGGCCAACGAGAGCATTAACGCTTCCAAGCGTTTTGAGGACGGTGACCTGGTCTCGACCGAGTCGCTACTGAGTCGTAACTCGGTGCTGCTTCAACTCATTGCTTGCGGTGGCGGGTCAGTGTCGTTTAGAGGGAAGAGCGCGCCGGTTGCAAAGGAACCTCCAGCAAGGACGTCGGCCAGGAAGAGCAGTAGTCTGCACAGAGGGGTCTTGTGTAAGGCCACGGCGGCAGCAAAGGTGGTGGTGGAGGAGGATGAGATGATCAGTTGCATGTCAGAAAACCCGAGGTTGGGGAACTTGCAGGGCGAGGAGAAGGAGTATTTCAGTGGAAGTATCGTGGAGTCGATGAGTGAAGAGAGAGCTCAGGTTGAGCCAGCGTTGAAGAAATCTTCTTCATACAATGAAGAAAGGTTAGTGACTCACTTGTAGGTTACTTTGGTTTAGGTCAAGGTTAGTACCAATATGGACTCAGCTAAAGCGATTTCGAGTATTTGCCCACTCCCAAGTAGCACACATATTTTAGTACGAAAATCAACTGGCAAAAGAGTGCAGCGTTTATCGAAAGCATGTGCCGCTAGTATGCATTTTTGTGACTAAAGCTGTAAGGTTTTTGGCAATAGGACCGCCATCTGTAGAACTAAACTTGTTAATTTATCATATAGATGAATATATTAAAAGTGCAAATCAGGACATCAATGCAAGTGGTAGATGTAAAACGTTCATTGTTACGTTGAGGACCGTGAACAATCTCCCAGTGAACAGTAGGCATAAGTTTGTGCCATGAACAGGATGTATGTTGCCTTGCCCAAATTATCTCAGGTAAAAAACCTTCATTGTTGTAAGTATCGAAAAGCATGAGTGTGGTATACAATTTCCATATATAGGGGGATTGTTTACGTTTTGAACTGAATGAATACTTAGGGAAGAAACATTGAAATATTGCCTCGGGATGATCCCTTACCTCTACGTTCACATCAAGCAACTGTTCCAATGTACGAACTGCCGTAAATGGTGTACTGTGTGGCCGTGGCAATCGGTAGTAAACTTGGCTATATCTGTACTTCTTGCGAGTAAGCTTGAATTGTACTGATTCAGAAGTCTGTGTGGTTGTGTTGTCAGGAGCTCCAAGGCTAGTTTGGGAGAAGCAGCACAGGAGGAGGATGAGGAAATGAAGACAGAGAAATCCGTGAAAGGGAAATGCATCCCTAGAAAAAAGTCATCTTCTAAACAATCTAAGAAGTGACAAAACTCGTGCTAGTGTAACGTGGTCGTTTGAGCAGTAGATGTGATCAGTTCAGTTATCTGGAAGCACTAGCTTTAAGGAACTGACCGATAAAACGTAGAAAAAAGGAAGTGAAGGAGTAGACAAATTTAAGAATCATGTTTGTATTGGAGTGTGTTAATGAGAAGTTGATGAACTTTCGATCATAGTTAGGCTTGAATGTTTCACTCTTCCTTTCCTGTTTTAATTTGACCACCCCCTTTCCTTATTAACACTGGGTGAAAACGCCGGCTGCTGTACGAGACACCTTCGGTTCTGCGCTAACAGGAGGTGGGGAGCTTATGTCGGAAAAAATAGCTTTGTGTACTTGTGCAGAAAAACAATTGCGAACAAATACTAGCATGTAAATATTATTATTCCAAAGACAGCAGTCACTAAACCAAATAGAAATATAACTATGTCTAAAACTCACAACATGAAATGCAGAACAGCAAATGGAAAGACCAAGGCGTGAATTTGATTCACTGTCTTTAAGACTTTATTCGTCCCACAATGGTGCTGACAGTCTCTTGACGAAAAGCCCCCAGGATACAACGGTAGCACGTCTAAAAATAGGAGCACTCGAAATCTTTAGACTCGGCGAACGAAAACAACAGCAGCAGAACTCTTTCTATTTGGACACAGGAAACCGGACATAATCTTTTTTCATAAGAAAATTTCGGGATTCTAACTCTTCACAGAAAAACTGGCAAGCCGGAAAGGTCACAACTGTTCGGAAAAAAAAAATTATTTATTTAAAATATTTTTGTCCCAAAAAAGAATAAAGCCTGATGGGCCCAAGCCACGGCCCGGACTGGGACGGGGCGGGCGGCGCGCGTGTGGTGGACCTTACCTAGGTCCTCCCTCCTTACAAAACATGGGTATCCCAAGAGGCCCAATCCTTAGCTCAAGGCTAAGCCTTATAAGGAGACAACATTGACTTTAATTCTTCTATATGAGATTTTCTCTTCCCTTCAAGTTGAACCACCAACTTCAACGTCAATTTTCTCGTTCACCTTCCATTTGTTTTAAACATGTGAATATACCATGATCATCTATTCCAATAGAGGATCATGAATCAATTTGTTCCTAACCAAAATATGGTTTGGAATCAATTTAAAAATTGAGTCAAAGTTGCTTCTCCACAATGGGTTTAAAACTCAATTCCAACAATCCCCCACATGAATAGAAAATTGACTGGACTCTATACGCGAAGAAACACTGACACAAGAAAGAGTTCTTTAGAATGACACTGCATCGAGATAGGTAGCCGATGGCCTTGAACCTTCCCTAGTGAGAACTATCGGATTTACTGGTTAACCAGTGAACGTGATGTCTTGAACTGTTCAACCTTTAGTGTAAACCAAAACAATAGAACTTCACACAGTATCGCTCAAACATTGTTTTGAGGTTCTCATTATTGTGTTCATTTTGGCCCTGAACAACTCCTGGTTTTCATGAGTACTCTTAGAGAATTCAGCCTTACAATTCTCATAGAAGCGGCCCACTTCTTACTCACATAGGTGACTTTTTATTAAGAGGTTCCTACTGCACCCCCACTTGGATTTCCAATATATAAGAGTCATTAAAAGCATAGCTTAACCTAACCTTTTTGTAGGTGCCACTGTCTTCTCATCATAGGAATGGATATGAGGGTTTGAACCCCCCACAGTGCTCTGTCTGAGTCGCATTTATATAATTCGGTTTTTCCTTTGAACCTAGATCTTGGGATCTCCAGTCAGCTAGGTAAGGTTTCCATTATGGCAACTCTTTAGTTCATAGGCCTAAGACCCATTCCCCTCGATGACGTATTCACTTTCTCTCTAGTCAAAGCTTTCGTTAACGGATCCGCAATATTATCCTTTGACTTCACGTAGTCAATAGAGATAATTCAACTAGAAAGTAATTCTTTAATGGTATTATGTCTGCGACGTATGTGTCTAGACTTACCGTTATACATACTGCTTTGTGCTCTTTCAATTGCAGATTGACTATCACAATGTATGCAAATTGGTGGCACAGGTTTAGGCCAATTTGGAATATCTTTCAAAAAATTACGAAGCCACTCCGCTTCTTCTCCTGCTTTATCTAAAGCAATAAATTCAGATTCCATAGTGGATCTGGCAATACATGTATGTTTAGAGGATTTCCAAGAAATAGCTGTTCCTCCTTATGTAAATACATAGAATCTGATATCCAGTTGGCATCACTGTATCCTTCTAATACAGCTGAATATCTAGAATAATACAGACCAAGGTTTAAGGTATATTTTAAGTACCTTAAAACTCTTACAATAGCTATTCAGTGATTCTTCCCCAGATTGCTAGTATATCTGCTCAACTTACTAACAGCATATGCTATATCGGTTCTCTTGCAATTCATGATATACATTATGCTACCAATTATACGCGAATACTCTAATTGAGATATTCCTTCACCAGTATTCTTTGTTAGATGTAAATTTACATCTAGTGGTGTCTTAACTGGACTATCATCGTAACTTTTAAATTTGTCTAGCACTTTCTCAATATAGTGAGATTGTGACAAGACTAGTCCATTTGATGTTTTGGTAATTTTCATACCAAGTATAACATCAGCCACACCCATATCTTTCATCTCAAACTTACTGGCCAACATTTTCTTTGTAGCCTTAATGAATTCATTATTGCTCCCGATAATGAGCATGTCATCCACATAAAGGCAAACAATGACATATCATTTTTTCCTTGCCTTTAACATAGGCACATTTATCACATTCGTTGACTCTAAAGCCATTTTCAATCATGACTTTATCAAACTTTTTATGCCATTGTTTCGGAGCCTGTTTTAGTCCATAAAGTGACTTGATGAGCTTACACACCTTCCTCTTATGATTAGGAGCTACAAACCCTTTGGGTTGCTCTATATAGATCTTTTCATTTAGATCTCCATTTAGGAAGGCTGTTTTCACATCCATTTGGTGTATGTCAAGATTATTAATAGCTGCAATAGCTATCAATATTCGAATGGATGTTATTCTTGTAACTGGTGAATATGTATCGAAATAATCAAGCCCTTCCTTTTGTCTATATCCCTTGACAACCAATCGGGCCTTGTATTTTTCAATTGTTCCATCAGCTTTCTTCTTTCTCTTGAAAATCCATTTACACCTTAATGGTTTATTTCCAGGAGGAAGATCCACCAATTTCCACGTATGATTTTGCATGATGGATTCAATTTCACTGTTAACAGCCTCTTTCTAATGAGGAGCTTCGAGACTCGACATTGCTTCACTGTAAGTACGAGGCTCATTTTCTAATAAATATGTTAAAAAATCAGGACCAAACAATGTAGACGTTCTAGCTCTCTTGCTACGTCTTGGCTCATCTTCCTCTTGTGCGGGATCTTGGTCCATACTAGTTCTTTCTAAAGAACTCCGTTCTTGTGCAACTTTATAAGGAAACACATCTCCGAAGAAATGTGCATTCCTTGTTTCCATTATGGTGTTGACGTGTATATCGTCAACTTCAAATTTATGCACTAAGAACTGATATGCCGAGCTATGGCTTGCATATCCAATGAAAATCCCATCAACCGTTTTAGGCCCTATTTTGACCATTTTAGGTGGTGGGATAGTTACCTTTGCTAGACACCCCCACACTTTAAGATATTTGAAGGAAGGAGGACGACCTTTCCATAGCTCATAAGGTGTCTTTTGCAGCTTCTTGTGAGGTACTTTATTAAGTATATGATTTGCGGTTAAGACCGCGTCCCCCCACAAGTTATCCGGTAGTCCAGAATTTATCAACAAAGCATTCATCATTTCCTTTAAAGTACGATTTTTTCGCTCAGCAATTCCATTTGACTGAGGCGCATACGGTGCCGTGGTCTCATGAATGATTCCGTGATCGGCACAAAATTTTTCAAGAGGAAAAACATATTCTCCACCTCTATCACTTCTTAGTACTTTGATTTTCTTGCTAAGTTGATTTTCAACTTCAATTTTGTATTGTGTAAATGCTTCCAAGGCTTCATCCTTGCTTCTAAGCAAATATACATAACAAAATCTAGAACAATCATCAATAAAAGTAATAAAATACTTTTTTCCTCCTCTAGATTGTACCACCTTTAAGTCACATATATCACTATGAATTAGACTTAAAGGTTCCGTACTTCTTTCAATTGACTTGAAAGACATTTTTGCCATTTTAGCTTCAATACAAATTTCACATGCATTATGTGAGTCAAAATTCATTCTAGGCAAAAATCCATTTTTCACTAACTTTTGTAAAGAACCATAGTTCACATGACCTAATCTACGATGCCATAAATTAGGAGATTCCAACAAGTAAGCAGAAGAGATATTATTTTTATTATCGGAATTTGGTACAACTTTAGGTACGATGGTCATTACATTTAACTTAAACAGACCATCACAAAGGTACCCTTTTCCTACAAACATTCCACTCTTAGTTAGTACAAATTTGTTGGACTCAAAAACTAGCTTAAAACCATTTTTACTCAATAATGAGCCCAAAACTAAATTCTTTCGAATATCCGGCACATGAAGCACATTGTTGAGACTCAACTCCTTGCCAGATGTCATCTTTAAGACCACCTTACCCATCCCTTGCACCTTTGAAGAGGAAGAGTTTCCCATGAACAGATTCTCATTGTTGGCGCTCTCATATGTAGTAAACATACTTCATTCGAAGCACACATGTCGAGTAGCGCCTGTGTCTACCCACCACTGTTTGGGATTTCTAACCAAGTTGACTTCGGATACCACCGCCGATAGATTCAAATCTATCACGTCCTCGGTTATTTTGGTAACTTCCGCCACATTGGCTTAAGAATGCTTTCCTTTCTTTCCTTTGTTCTTGCGACTGTAGCAATCCTTAGCTCGATGGCCTGGCTTGTCGCACACATAGCAATTCCCACTGAACTTTCTATTTTTATCACCGCCCTTGGAATTTGAGCCACTTGCTCCACTTGGACCATCCGATTCGGAAATTTTCCTCCTCTTTGACGGACCTTGCTCGACCACATTTGCCATGGCTTCTTGATGATAATTTTTGGCCTTCTTCTCAAACTGGCGATTATCTTCCTCGATCCTCAATCTCATAATCAAATCCTCGAGCTTCATCTCTTGTGTTTATGCTTCAAATAGTTCTTGAAATCTTTCCAAGTGGGTGGCAATTTTTCAATCAAAGCAGCCACTTGAAAAGACTCTCCAAGTACCATCCTTTCCGCATGAATATCATGCAGAATTAACTGAAACTTTTGGACTTGACTGATCACTATCTTGGAATCCACCATCTTGAAATCAAGGAATTTGCTGACTACAAATTTCTTTGAGCCGGCATCTTCTGTCTTGTATTTCCTTTCCAAGGATTCCCACAATGCTTTCGCATTGACCATTGATTGGACTATATACGTTATACAACGCATTGTCCAATCCATTGAGGATGTAGTTCTTGCACAAGAAATCTGAATACTTCCAAGCATCCACGGCAGCCACTGTTTGCCGGTCAGGATTATCACCAATGTCTGGTGCATCCTCTTGCAAGAACCGTGCCAAATTAAAGGTGGTCAAGTAAAACAACATCTTTTGTTGCCACCTCTTAAAATCTTTTCCATTGAACTTTTTCGGTCTTTCACCAAATCCAACAGAACCATGAGCAGGTGCCACAAAAGGCGTCGCATACACAGTCCCACTACTGTGTTGCATGTTGGGATTAACCAGTCCACTTTCAGGATTGGTTTCACTAGTAGCCATTGTTATATCTATGAACAGAATATAACAACAATTAATAAACAGTCCAGTCTAACACAAAAGTATAAAACATAGTCTAGTATCACTAAAATTAAATTCAGAATTGGAAAATAATTTTAATATATGCTTGACAGAATCAAGTATGAAAACGAAATTGAAAACACTGCTTTGGAAATACTGTTTCTACACATGCAACACAAAGTGCGGAATAAAGTCTTAAGAATGTTGGGAAAAATAGCTTTGTGTACTTGTGCAGAAAAACAATTGCGAACAAATAGTAGCATGTAAATATTATCGTTCCAAAGACAGCACTCACTAAACCAAATAGAAACAGAACTATGTCTAAAACTCACAACAGGAAATGCAAAACAGCAAATGGAAAGACCGAGGCGTGAATTTGATTCACTGTCCTTAAGACTTTATTCGTCCCGCAATGGTACTGACGGTCTCTTGACGAAAAGCCTCCCAGGATACAATGATAGCACGTCTAAAAATAGGAGCACTCCAAATCTTCAGACTTGGCGAACCAAAACAACAGCAGCAGAACTCTTTCTATTTTGGACACAGGAAACCGGACAGAATCTTTTTTCAGAAGAAAATTTTGGGATTCTCTTTTTTTTTTAACTTCTGTAATTGACTCGATTTTATACACAGAATATTCACTGGGGGTGCAACTCTTCACAAAAAAACTGGCAAGCTGGAAAGGTCACAACTATTCGGAAAAGAAATAAATAAATAAATAAAATTTATTTATTTAAAATGTTTTTGTCCCAAAAAGAATAAAGCCTAATGGGCCCAAGCCCCGGACCGGGGCGGGCGACGCGCGTGTGTGGTGGACCTTACCTAAGTCCTCCCTCTTTACAAAACATGGGTACCCCCAAGGGGCCCAACCCTTAACTCATGGCTAAGCCTTATAAGGAGATAACATTGACTTTAATTCTTCTATGTGGGATTCTCTCTTCCCTTCAAGTTGAACCACCAACTTCAACGTCAATTTTCTCATTCACCTTCCATTTGTTTTAAACATGTGAATATATCATGATCATATATTCCAATAGAGGATCATGAATCAATTTGTTCTAACCAAAATATGGTTTGGAACCAATTTGAAAATTGAGTCAAAGTTGCTTCTCCACAATGAGTTTAAAACCCAATTCCAACAGCTTATTTAGGGAGGAAAAAAATGGTAGAGATACGAGTCTGGATGGAAAGAGGGGTGGGGAAGATAGTTATTCTCCTTGCCCTCGAAAATGCCTTACAGCTAAGGAAAAGTTCAATATTCAACGGGGCTTTTCGTTGGTCGATTCACATATGTGAATGTGAAAAGTACGTGTGACAATGCAGATGAAGCGAAGAATGCCTAATAAAGAAACGATAACCTCATACAGAAGCATGTCGCAAGGTTCCCTTCTTCTTTCTTTCCCTAGTAATACATAACGTACGGAGTCAAAAAAATTGAACAAATTTTCGCTCCTGTCCGGGTTGTAGGAATCTTCCTCCAACCTTGTGTATAGTGAGGATTAATAATTACTAAATATTTCTAGTGACTTTTCTTCTAACACTTTCAATGACAATTATTAACAGTACTTTTTTAACGTCACTAAATAGAAGCCACTAAACATATTTAGAGACAATTGATTGTCGCTATATAAAGAGTAAGAGAGAGATTCCTTCGACAGGGGTAGCAGCTAAATTTTTTTCCAAAAAAATTTCATTGGTAAACAAGTCAATTATGCATATTCCCATCATGCAAGTTTTCATATTGGCATTTAATGCCTTCTTTTCTGGTTGGTCTTTCGTTGAATCATTTTGTGTAGCTATAGATGCTACCGAAGTTATGAGCCGCAACACACCGCAAAGCCCCATGCCACATCCTTCAAAGTTCTGATGAAGTTAATGTTCCATTTTCGCTTCTTTGCTTTATGTCGAGTCTACTGTTACGTTGTATTTATATAATCTATGTTGAGCCGTATTTTTCAACTTTGCTTGTATGAGTAAATGTAAAAGGTAACGCTTGAATCGGTAGATTCCAGTTGAATCATTCAACACCAGCCAGGAAGGGCCAGTGTCTCCTCTGACTCTACAGAGTTATTGGGCAACTGCAGATAAACACCTTCCCAGCAAAAGCGGCACACAAGAGGGGTTTCGGAATACTGATCTGACGTTCCGTCTCATGATTAAATTGGGGTCTGCTCCGAAGTCTTTGCCAACTTTGCTTGTATGAGTTTGTCCAAGATGGGCTGCTCCAACGGAATTGGATCAAGACAACGCTCCGCTGCAGCAACAATAACCTGCTCAATAAGAGTAGCCCATGATCATCACTCGATGCTATTCCAAGATATCTGATTTACGTAGTAGTTCTTTTCAAGATCTGTTCCGTTTTCATGTAGATATCTCTTAACTATTCCTAGACAGCAGTATGCGAAGTTCGAGAAAAAAATAGTAGGAAAGAATCTCCATGAAGCAGCTTTAGTCTTAAAACTAATTAATTTCTTTTAAACTCTCGTATTCTTTTCGTTGCAAGTTGAAAGTTAAACTCAATACACTTCAGTAAAATGTTACAGATGAAAGAGTTGGAAACAGGAAAAGATAGTTAACGGTTACGTGATGCTCCCTGTGTTTGTTGACCTTCCAAGATATTATCAAATATACTCTCTGCTAGTCTGTATTGTGCATGGTGGTCCTCTGCCCCTAAATAGTTGCAGATGCGAGTCTAGGAAATGAACGTAGTCTCGGGAACTTTATGTCGTAGTATCAATGGAATTCTTTTTAATTAACTTCAAATATCTCTGCAATTACCTCATCAAGCAGGAAATCAACCGCAGCTTCATCTTCAGCAGTTTCCTTTAATGTTGTCCTCAGGAACTGAATGTCCAACTGAATCTGCTGAAATCCACTTCGATTAAACGTTTGGAGTCGCACAAACTCTTGTAAACTCTTCAAGCACAATTTTATAACAGTTGTTAGAACTGATTCCTGCAATTCAGAAGCAATATCAGTCCAACGTAAGCCGAATCACAATACCAGTTAATTCCGTGAATGCAAATGGTTTTAACACCTGTGTATGTCCAACTTTCGTAAAAATTTCCATTTTTTGCTTGAACAACTTTGCGAGATGGGTTTCCAGAAGCTGGCTCCTGGCCCTGTGGGTATTTGACCGCCCCATTTTATCATCTCTCAACGGATTGCTGCGTGAAGAAGTGGTGCTTCCGTTGCTATCAGTACGGTGGTGTTTCCGTTGAAGCCCTTGGGGTAAAATTTGCTTTACTTCAGTCGCTACTACTTCCAACTGGAATATGACATAACAGAAGAATGTTTAGTGTCCACTGCGTTTCATTCTTCAGCACCACATTGAAATGGACATTTATATGCATGCTACCAGTACAACTTGACACTCAACTCAATTTAATAGAAAGCTTAGGTTCAAGCAACCAGACATCAGCATGTAACAATCACCAATTCTCTATTTTCAAGTTCACGAAAGAGATAGAGTCTGCGGGCAGCCGGGGGGGGGGGGGGCCTCTCATACCTCTTGAAGAAATAAATCAACAAACATATGAACTTCTCTGGGTTCTTTATGCTACAAAAGGAGAGAAGAGATACAATTAGCGAAAGCAATAGAGAATATTGAACATATAGCCTTCCAAAGTCAAGAACTACTGTTCACAAAGTACTGACCTTAACCCAATTTGGTGTCGAAAATCTTTTTCTCAGTAGAACTGATATCTTCTGAGTTCTCATGTTTATGTACTGAAGATATCAGGCAAACTAAAGTCAGTTTTAATCTAATATGGAAAGAGAGTCAGATATCCATAGCAATATATTTAAGTCAACTACAGAAATAACATTATGTTGCATTGATGTTGAAGACACCAAATGAAGTCAGTGAGACAACAATCTCAGGTGGTTCTTTCAAAGTGTACAGAAGCTTTCAGCCATCTGCAGGTCACATTATGAACGTGAAAAGATTGCATTTTATCAAGAGAAGCCGTTCTTAGCTTGTGGCAGCCTTCAAGTTTGTCCAACCTCAGCAGTTACGAGTTTCTGCAGCTTTCATATTTTTGTTCCAACCTTGCCCAGTACTTTCATACTGGTGCTTCCTAGGAACCAAAAAGGGTGTCTATATTGACACTGCAGTTTGATCCTCAAACCATGCGTATACTCTATGAGCAACAAGAGGAGTAACCACAGTAAAAGCTCTGTGCTGTAAACTCTATTGATTTTCCTTTCATTTTCTCTTTTCTTCTTTAGGGGTGGGGAATAAAAGTAGTTCACAGCTTTTATGTGAGCGGCAGATTGATTGTACAACAGTGACTCAAACCGACACTCTAAAACTCTGCTCCATAGTGCAAACTATTAAATAGAAATCCTTAAAACACTCATAGGTTTTCCTTACCAGGTGTAAGAACTTTTCACCAGCTGCCCGAAAGGTGCGACAAATTTCTGCAGGAACAAAAGCAGGCCCATATTCATAACCTCGAACACCACCTCCAGAAAAGGAAGCAGCTATTTCCTAAGAGAAGATGATGAAAGTTCAAGTAGGCCTACAGAGAGATCTGCAACAACACAAAACAATACAATTGACATTGAGATGGAACCTTGCCTCCGTAATTCTTGGAATGGCATTTTGCTCAACAAAAACAGAAAGTTGAGCCATCACAAGAACAAGCCCAGCAAGTACTTTTTCGCCCTGTATTCCTTCCACCGATACTTGACCTTGAGTAGCTGAACATTTTTTCCCCGAAAGCAAGAGGAAGTGATCATCAAGTTTCCTGAAGAAGTCTTGAAATCCTTCTTGTACCCAGTCAATAATCAAGTCTCTCAACTTCATTAGCAGACCCAGATCTTCGTCAAGGAGCTGGCGGAAGCCCTGTAATATACGACTCGGTTAGAGAACAAATAGATTTCATAGCGTGATCATAATCACTTAAAATTCAAATGATCTGCATGTTTAAGAGTTGTAGAGCCTACAGAGTACTAGGATTTTAATAACAAAAGAAGGCAACTCAAAACTGAAATGAGATTCAGAATTAAGATATTGAACAAAATGGAATATCAGTGTAAAGTTTGTGAAATAGTATCGTCATCTTACAAGATGGAATGGTATATGAAGTCAACAGATCTAAACAAGGACATATGGCAACACAAATTGTTAACAAGGGTTCGAGAACTGATCCAGGATGAACAACGGTAAAGAGCTAGATGGGGAACAGTTCCTACAATGGGTGTCGGAGGAGCCCTATCTGTTACATTCTTAATTCTTATAGTCTCTCCACCTATGAAAAATCTAGTAAGTAAAAAAATCGAATTAACACTAAGGATAGATTCAAGCCAAAAGCATAGGTATTCTGCATGGAGAAATAAACGACGCATTTAGCACATGCAACAGAGTTACCACTCACGCAGCTATGCTGAAAGGTCAAGTCAGCACAAGAAGCCCCATTTTTCTCACTTGCAACTAAAATTTATACATCCATACAGTTGTCACAAGAGCTATGTTTTACCAGCAAGACATCCATACTTCCTTGGATTACTGCTCTTTTGCTTGCCTCGAGAGCCACCTGCAATGAATATTCTTCTACTTCATCCTTTTTTCTAGATTCAGCATTCGTAAGGGCATCTGCCAGTCCAAACAAAAAAGAAAATCAAGTATTCAGCAGACATTAATCTCAGAAGAAGGCCATCTACTTATTAAAAAGTTTAGATCTGACTATCACTGATTTTATGGGCAGAACTTCATTGAAAATTAATTGATCTAAGTAAATCTTATTTCTTAGTTTTAAATTTAAGTAGTAAAGACTAACCAGAAACTTTAAGTAGATGACAAGAAAATGCGCTAGCAACATACTGTTTCACAGTAATACGGGCAGCCTGAAATAGCACATGATTAATCAGTAGACAAACAGATATGTTTCACGCCAGATGAGATACAAGATACAAATGATGGAAAAAACAATCATGAATTAATGAATTGGTGAAAGGAAAGGAAAGACCTCCAAAGCAAAATCAACTAGAGCTGCTTCAGGTAACACTTCATCCATCAGGAGCACATCTGTCCAGATAATCCCTGTACAAAGTGGATAGACCGTTTAGTAATAATAATTTTAATGCAATAAGCAAATTAGTTAACATGAAATAAGTAATACGGTCATCCAGATAAAGCAAAACATGAACAATAACACGAACAACTTTGAAATCAAAAGAAAATCATAAGGTTATCTTGCATCAAATTTGTCATAGACACTACGAATATCCTAAATGATGTAAAGTATACTGATAACGAAATTATTTCTGTGGTATAACAGAGAGTAATATGTAGAAATGTTACTGAATAAACCAAAACCATCAAAATCCATATTGTAGACTATTGTAGTATAAAAGAAGTAAATAAATAAGGCCTGACCAATTCATTTGAAAGCTATATATATATATATATATATATATATATATATATATATATATATATATATATAGAGAGAGAGAGAGAGAGAGAGAGAGATTTGCTGAGAGAGCATGAAAAGTGCCATAAATGTCCCACTTACGAAAAATAAAATCACTTTGTGCTTCGAAAGTGAATTCCATAGACGTTAAGTCTCAGATAACCTCGACAAACCCTAACCCAACTGCTCTTCTCCCTATTTTCTAATTTCTTTCTTCTTTCACCTGATCACTTCTGAGATTTAGCAACATCAAAAAGGCTTGAGAAGGCTTGAGAACCAATTCAAATATCATGGGTCTTACACTTGCCGATGACACATCTAAGGCAGCCTAGGACCCTGTGCCAGTTGATAAATGACCAGCAAGTTGGCAGACCATGATTTATTTAAAGGAGCTAGACATGCTCTAAGAAGTAGTAGTCTTTCTAATCTAGTAAGGTGTGGGATTTTAGAGAGATCTTGCCAGGAGGCTGGGCCCAACCAAACATGTAACCTTTGTGAGGGAAAGTGTCATTCCATTCTTGGCAGTTAAAGGTGAAGCAGACTATTTTTTGACAATTCCTGCTGCCTGTGCAAGGCAGAAAAATCTGTTCATCCACTTCTCCTCAAAGCTGTAATGCACTTTTATCTCCCTCTTCAAATTCAATAGGTTATGTCGAGCTCTGTTGTGCTATTTCTTGAAGTACTCCAGGATTGCAAAGAGAAATCACAGCTACTGGGGCATCACTCCTTTCACACAACGTTATCTGCATGGAGATATACATAAACACCTGTTTGGTGGGGTCAAACTCTCTTTGCACAGGAGAAAGAAATTTTTGTTATGCCTTGTTTGTTTTTGCTATGGGGGTTAAGGATGTGTAGCTGGAACCTCTCTCCTTTGATGAGGACTTTTCTGCTGAGAACGTCTCCGTATCTACCTTATGTTTCTACATATGAATATGTTTAGCTTGTCATTATTTTTGAGTCTGTATTTTGCTTTTCTCAAATGTCAACTCCTACTCTTTAACCTCTATATACGATACTTTTTAATCATTCTAACTTATTTTGTAACTTAGAGCAAATTTTGCCAACAAACAGCGTAACTTAAAGAAAGTTATCCCGATGATAGTGGATAACTAAACCAGTTAATAGGTAAAAGTGTGGTCCTATAAAATCATAGCAAGGACAGCAGGGCCTCACCTTGACCTTAGCTGATCCCTAACAGCATTAATAAGGGGCAAGAAGCAGAAAGCTTGGACCAAAAGCGCTAATAAGGGGCAGAGAGCTGAAAGCTTGGTGTAAAAGTCCTGGTAAAATGCAGAGGGTAGGTGGGCAAAAAGTACTTTAAACTTCGCCTGACTGAAGTGTATGATGGCTGGTTTCGTAGGAAAAAGATTTGGAGGTCATCAGCTCCTCGCATTTGTTTCTTTGCCTGGAGGCAGCTAGGGCGCGGTGCTTACAGGTTGCAACTTACACGAGAGGAGACAGGTGAACGCAAGTTGGTGTTACATGTGCAGAGCTGATGGAAAGTCAGTATCACTTACTCTTGAATTTTTCTTTGTTGAGGGTATTTTAGACTTGATTTTTAGCCTTCTAAATGTGTCTTGACTGATGACCTTGACTGATGACAAGGTCATCATTCAAGAGATACCATACACATAAAACAGGTGTTGCTAAAATGTGGATGCTTAGATAGATGTGCGCCCATACATGGAGTAATAGAATAAGAAATGAGGATGTCCGAAAAGTCGGGAAGGCGCCAATAGTGGAAAAGATGAGGGAACATCGTTTGAGATGGTTTGGTCATATCTAACATAGGACATCAAATGGCCATGTAAGAAAAAGTGTTTGTGCCATGTTAGTGGGCTCAAACGAGGCCGGGATGGACCCAGGATGACGTAGTGAAAAGTAGTGAGAAAAGACTTTATTCCTAGGAATTCATCAAAGAACATGTGCTCTGATAGGGCGGAACGGGAGAAGAGGATTCATGTTTCCGACCCAAACTAATTTAGGACAAAGGCTGAGATGATGATGATGATCACGAGCCACCACCAAGGTCAGTGATTGACTGATCGAGTTACCGATGAGAAGCTGGTCTTTGTACAAGGAAGACTGAAGAGAGAAAGACTGCAGGGATCATTCCTCTTTGCTTCTTTTGGTGCATTTGGAGAGAGTATAAGCAAGCCTTTAAAGACGTCAAGCAACTTTTATCAAAGTTAAAGGAGATGTGTTCCTTCACTCTCTTTTTTTGGGCTGAGGATGGTTCTATAAGGTCAAATGATGCCTATTTAGTTTTTATGGACAGATTCTTGCTGTGTATAGAACAATAAGTTAAGACCGTATAAGGATCCACCCGCTCTTTCGGGAGGTGTTTTGTTAGTAGATTGGCGAAATTGGGTATGACCCCTTTGTACTTTGCCTAGGGAGCAATTTGTCCCGTTCCACTTGTTGGGTTTTCCCTAAAATGTTGTTATTTAATTGACGTTATTTATAGATTTAATAATGCTGCACAGTTCATTAATTGGTCATGTATGTTATTCTTTTATATCAATGTTATATGTAATATGATTTATATTTATACACGGAAGATATGAATCATGTAATACATATAATAATATAACTATATTCACAACCTTTGATGAATTTAAAGAAATCATCTAGTAGGTCGTAATTAATGAGATGGCTAATCTTGACCCTGGAAGTGAAGACTTCGAGTTATGCAATAGGTTATAGTGCGCTAGTATAATGCATTGAACGGGACCAATGTGAAAAATATTTCATTTTGTTACTGTCTGATAAAATATTTTGCACAATAATATTAGTATCTGAAAATGAGTGCCTTTATTTTTATAATGATCACGATCCCGGCTATTGGGTAATGTGTGTTAGGGATGTTGAGTACATTATCTACTGTCATCAAAATTCTACGATACGATACTCCCTTAAGTTCAATTCATTGTTGATCATGAAACTTGGCCAAGTCTTTTAGTAGGGTATATTACCAGAAGGTTGATTTTGTTTATTAAATCAATAAAAGATCAAGGTTATGAATTAGGCCTTAAGGATTAGATATGTCTCAAAACTAGAGTATATTGATTTGAGACTTTTATGAATATCTTGAAGAGGAAAAATTCACTGCTAATTGGTAATAGGGCGCTTTAACCAAATTTAGAGTGCAATTATGGTTATTAATTGTTTTAACTGCAATTAATAGGTTTAATATAAGGTTATGAGATAACCTAATGATATTAGAATTGTGACCAGATTGAGAGAGGGAAGATTAGACCTTTAATACAAAAAATTAGGCATAGTTCTCTCTCTCCCCCCAGAATACAGTTATGTGGAAGCTAAGGTCTTGGGAGGCAAGCTCGGAGTCCACTCCCCAGGATCCTTGTCGAGGTCATAGGAAGGAAGATCTAATGATAATCTCAAACATTGTAGCCAAAACCTGCTAAATCAGCCAAGCCGTTGGTGAGTTTCTTTTCAGTCTTGTTTTATACAATTTCGTGTCACGTAATACAATAAAGGAGATCGTGGGGCAAGTATTAGTTGTTTCTTTTTAAAGCTATCTCGGAATTTCAAAAAACCACTATGGAACGATGTACTAAACCACCTTCAGTTAAGAAAGTACCACAAATTAGACCACAATCGCGACTTTTAATGGTGTGTGACATAACGCAAATTCACCTAGACAATTCGTAATTTAGTGACCATTTTACCCTTCTTCCACTCTTTCATCGAAGTCACTCTCATCTCCCACAACCGGCAATGTCAAAACCCCTGCACCTCCCACTACCTCACCACCACTATTAAAGCAACCAACATGTTCAACCATCATATTCAACCATAATAACCACCCAAAACCACTTTGCCGTCACCGACCACCTTCAGTTTTGCCATACCCACTGCCATTTACAACCGCCAACACCGCTGTTAACCAAAAAACTAGACCAATATCACGGTTAATTAAAACCAACCAAAACATCCTGCCTTCACCCAAACATTTTAACCTCCAACATCACAAATATGCTGATTGCCATCACCCACCACCTTCAGTTTACCAACCCCACCATATAGAATACCACCAGGTACCACCACCACAAGTCCGCCACCCATGAGAACCATCAACTCCATCACAGCATACCAACCATCACCATTGTTGCCTATATAATCTCTCATTCACCTGCTCTGCCCAACACCATCACATGCCTCGCCACACCGTGCAACTGCCAAACCAGAATAGAAACAGAACCCGAACTCCACATCAAAACCCAAAATAACCAACACCCAAGGGATACAAAACCCACATTCGAATCAGAGCAATCAAAATAAAATACAAAACAAAGATTGTGAATCTTTTTAATAACAAAATCAAGACAATTTGAAATTGAATACGAATCTTGAATTTCTGGAGATTAACGACCAAAATAAAAATTTCTTAACTGATTGTCTTTCAATCTAAGCTTATGAGCTTTAATTTTCAACCCCAAATCAGTGTGAGAAATACATACAGAGGGAGAAAGGAAACACATCCGTCCATATTCATACACAGAAACACAGCGAGAGAGAGTTCCAGATTTTGGGTTTTCTCTTCCCAGTTAGAGAAGAAAAAAGACGCATCTATTACCAGAAAAAGAAAAGGAAAGAAGAAGATGCAGGAGATAATTATCAATAGCAATTGTGGGGCATTTTGTTCGGTACTTTTGTCATTTTATTAAATCTGTAACCCTTCGGTCAAACACGCGGTATTTCCTTAACTTGAGGGAGGTCCAGTGTATCATTTCAAAGCGTAAGGGGCCAAATCACTCCCAAGGTAAAGTAGAGGGGATCAAAACCTAGTTTCACTTAACAAATTTTCATGTAAAAAGAAGATAGTCACCCTAACTAGTAATAGTTCTGCAAGCATGGAAAATATGTAGAAAAACTACTGTTTGACCACTTTCAGATTAGCATCTAAGAAACTAAGATTACAATAACTGATGATGCATAAGCAGGTCTCTGCACTTACGAAGCATTCTCAATAGGTCTGCTGAAGATATTGGTTTCTTGATGTGCTGTTGAATGGCTTCAAAGTGCCTAAAACAAGCAGATGATGGTCTGAACTTTAGAAGCAAAGTAAGGCAGTGAATTCATCTACATCTAAGAAACTAGAACTGAATATACCAAACGCAATGGTAGAATATTGTTACAACTACATCCATACTTCGTAACAAGATCCTGCACGAGTTTAATTAGTTGCTTCTCCGAATCGGGGAATATTGCTCGATAAGCACGGACAGCTTCCACAAACTCACGAGTAGAAGCCTAATCAGAAATTGAAGATTTCCAACAGTTAAGTATATCATACAGAGTAAGTATAGCAATCTAAGGAGAAGGTAGAAAAATAGAAAATGATAATTAAATGATCCGTTGGGTCACAAATACTCGATCTTTTTATCATCTTCCACATTATTTAGCACCATATGTTAAGTTGAGACATTATCCAACTTATTCTTGCAATGAACAAGGCATGAAATCATACTACGGTGGCCATTATAACCAACCAACTGTTCAGATTCTACATGCCGCTGCTCGTCGTAGCTTCTCATACACGTTCAAAGAGTAAGTGACAAAGAATTTATGGAATTAGTGGTGCCAAGACAAAGCTGCTGTTGATCATTTATCTTACACCACCGTTGATACAGCATGAACAATGAATTGAAGTGCCAAGAAAGGACTAAAGTGACGTGATAGAAGAAAGCAATGGTGCTGTTCAGGGGCCCAATAAACTCGTCTCAACGCCAATTCATGAGTAGCATCATACACAAAATTCAGTCTCAAGTTTTCCAGTTTATTGCTTCCAATATGTACAAAATGTGTGGAGCAAAGCAAAGCTTTTAAATGCGTGCCAAATCAAATTGACTATTCTAAACTAATCGCTGCCAAAACCTTATGTAGTGACAGGTAGATACATCCGAGCATAAGCCCAACCACACCTTGCATCTTGTAAATTTTTTTAGTTCTTCATATACCTCACATTAAGATATTACTTTTACAGAAAACGAGGATTCATTAATTGTTACTTACCCCATGAGCAGTGGCAGGAGCTGAATCGGGAAGATTGCCTCGCTTTGGAGGTTCATCAGGATTTACTTGACCTTTGGTTGTTTCGGTCAATTCTAGATGAAGATCAAGAAGGAACTGTTCCAGCTTTTCCAGCAGTTTTGCCCTCAAGGTGTCAACCTGTAAAACATGACCAACTGACCCGTGAGCACGTGATCAGAAACTATAGAGAATGTGGTATTCCAAATAAATAATAATTAAAACACGGTAATGTTTATTGTCTGCATAAGGGGACCAAAAGTTAAAACCTTTGAGGTAGATAAGGACTCCGATTTGCTCCTCTTCGATCATAAGGCATTTGTTGAAATGAAGGATTGTAATGACGTGAATATTCCATATGCTCGTTCTTGAAGTTGGCATAAGTTAATCTTAGAGGTAAAGATAGACCTCTATTGAAGAATAAGAGAATAAGATAGGTAGTGGCTTAAAGGTTCGCATCGAGGAGCCCCCTGGTCCCCAGATAAGGAAAAGAATCATGCGTGCAAGGCCAACTGCCGAATAAAACCTTGGCTGGCCTAAGACTGTTGATGTCTGTAGTTCCTGTAACTTAATCGATGTAATTCAGCAGTATTAGAGTTGAAGTTGTTTTCTTGACAGTTGATGATTAAAAAAAAAAAACCTACCTAATAGGGTCAGTTTTAAGTTTTTATACTTAAAAAAAGCAAGAGTTTCTTGGCTTGATTCCATGAGTGTCAGCCGAAGAACATTGTTGCTGTGTTGCTGGCCACCAATAAGTAGATTGTCTTTGACAGGGTTCAAGCCTCTGACCCTATACATCTGTCTGTGTATATCGTGGGTAATAACTTACCAACAGGCATTTCCTTTCAATACAGTAAACTTATATCGTGTGGAAAATAGTTCTCAACACATATAGCACTATTGGCCATAAACCAACTGGAAGGCTGCAATTTACTGGGCAGCTCAGGAAATGGTTGGTGGTAGCTTGCTTAAACTACTTAATTGTTTACACCTTCTGGATATTCACATACATTAGGGAAGAGCTTCTGGCCCCCACCACCTAATTGTTTACACCTTCTGGATATTCACATACATTAGGGAAGAGCTTCTGGCCCCCACCACCCTCCCAGTGTTGACAAATTGTGAAGAGAACCTGGAAGTAACCCCAAGTTTCCACCTGAACCAGTCCTTTTTGAGCCTCTTCTTCTTTTGGATCATAGAAACATTTGGAATCCACGAAGTCTTCTATGGCATTCCTCGACGACTCTCTTGCGGGAGCTAGATTGTAATCATTTTTTCTTTTTGAGCCCCCCCATTTCCGTGTTCTCCTTGGGGTTTTGTGCCATCTTTTCTTCTGTTCCCTGTGACATAGGTTTCACCCGCCTTGGCGGCTCTAGGGTTTACAATACGTCTACACATCCAAAAAAAGGTGACCCCAGTATATAGTTCTCTAACTGTGAGTTTTCAGGTTGCTCCAGTTACTCTTGGGAACCTTTGCTAGACAGTGCTTTAATGTTCTAGATCTGGGTAGGTCAGCGATCTTTGGTCAGAGGACCCAGACCAGGTTACTCCTTAGCCTGCAGGAAGCTTGTTTGGTTCTTTGGCCGGCATTTACCACATATACAGCCTAAGACATCAAAGGTTGTTCCTGCTATTGGTGGTTCAGATGAAACCACCAATGTACATCCAACGTTACTCATCTACGCTACGAAGAAACCAAATGAAGTTATGAGGAAAGCTCAAAAGATACATTCCCCACTGGTTACGTTGTTGAAGGAGATTAAATCTGCTTTATGTAGCAGCTAGTTATTCATGCAGCTTAATAGATTGCTAAAGGTAAAGCAACTTCTGGTAGGCTAAGAACTTGGTAATCCCATGGTCAACTGCTCTAAATTTCCCATTCAGCGTAAGCCTGCATAAACTGAGAAAAAAAAAAGAAAAAAAGAGTTGTAGAACCCTAGGAGTAATATGTGCGTCGATCTAAGATCACAAGTTGAGCTAACCAGGCAATTTAAGGAAAACCCTGACTAGAAAATGAAGTTAAAATTAAAGGCTTCTTCCAATATTACTATGTCTAGTAAAAGGAAAATAGTAGGCACAAAAAGCTCCAAGAAGGGCACATGCAAAGCATTCATTAGCTTAGACCATAATAGAAATGAATGGTTACTTTACTAACTAAAATTGGACACAGCAGCGCAGACTTTCTAACTCTTTCCGCCTCGCCTCCCACGATTTTCTCTCGTCTTCTTATCTCAAATAATTTGCATTCATAAGGTGAAAATGCATCAGACCTGCGGGCAAGCCTTCTAGTTATAGAAAATGTAAAAAAATATATATATATTACATCAAACTACATTTGTTAACTCATGTCTTTGAGTTCTTAAAATATGATAATAAGATAGATCTGACAACTAATGACAATACCACGTCCAAGTAACACGTTAATCCAGCAATATTTCATGTCATACAGCACTTCACATACAAAGTCAGACTGAAATTTTGCACTATAAAAGACCAAAAAATATGTAGAGTGGGAAACATGCGTGTAACTTAGAAACAGAAGACAGTGGCACATACCGGGAAATCTAACTGTTTAAGAAGCATCACAGCCTCAGCTCTTGCCTGTATAGATTCAGAATCTGAGAAGACCTTTCCCTGAAAGAAAATCAGAACATGGAGCCGTATTAAATAAAAATAAATCATCACAAAAAGCAATAGACAGTTGCCAACTTATTCAGTGAGAAATTACACTTGTTTCATGAAAATAGGTTGGCACGACTTAATCTCTTTCATTAAGGTATAAAAAAGCACGGAGGACCTAACCAACTAGACTTGTACAAATCACTACGACTACGACTGCTAATATAGGATCATAATATGATTTGAGATCTGGCCAAAGTACCATTCTCTGCTCGAACCAGATGGTCAGTATAACTTTGTAATCTTCACTTGATCAACACACATTATTTACCATGTCATCAAATTTTAGCACTTAACTAGAAGAGAAGAAAGTAGGCCCACTACTTGCAGAGTGGAAGTCAATCCTAATCCTTTATACGTTTTCAATAGTCTTGCTTTTCACTGGTATTTTAAATAAGCCAAAGACTGTCCGTTGATTTACTTAGCCCAAACCTCTGTTTATACTCCTTCGTCTCCTTAATACGAGAATTGAACTTTTCCAAAAATACGGCATAACTAACAAAGATATAAAACATGTGACTAAAATAAGTATAAACCAGAAATATCTTTTCCATGCTCATCCTTGATGGTTGGATAGGATTACTCAAACA
Source organism: Escallonia herrerae (assembly GCA_033070095.1). Lineage (NCBI taxonomy): Eukaryota > Viridiplantae > Streptophyta > Magnoliopsida > Escalloniales > Escalloniaceae > Escallonia > Escallonia herrerae. The sequence continues at coordinate 465,015 of JAVXUP010000013.1, forward strand.
AGCCTCTGCTACATGCTTTCAATCCAGCTCGTCCTCATTCCCTCATTTCTCATCCAATGATGGTTTAAGGCAAAAAAATTACCTTTCTTTCAACCGGAAAAGGCTAACAGAGTAACAGCAGGGATCAGGGTACAAAACATCTCTAGTCAGATACAGTCTTACTACCGAAATTTACAAGCTTTTATTGAAATAATATAAAATTCTTATGATAAACTTGTATTAAGGCAACTGCACCTGTGTCGATTGCTCTGTTTAACTGTTAGACACCCAAATTCATCACCCAAAAAAAAAAAAATGCTTGTATGGTGCCCTGTCCTCCTAGGCTTCGTACACATCATAAGCAATCCTCCTATACAATTACTCAATGCAAGATGTTAAAGTATCTTGTTCAATTGTCCTAACATGTAACTTCTCACAAGCCAGCTAGTAACTTCTCACGACCTCAGCTAATTTTTTTATGGCTCGATGTCCTTGTACCACTTCGACAACTTTCCCCATATTTCATTGCCAAATCGTCTTGCTTGAATTGCTTAACCATCCCCAACTTGCACACTGGTTGATCAAAGAACCAAGGCTCAGAAAAAGTTGTAATTATAGCAAGAAGAATGCACCTGCAAATTTTTTATTATAATAGCCACTGCGTCTTCAGATGCTCTCTTACAGTCCTGGAATGATGAGTCCCCATATGCCTAGCAAAGTTGGCAAATAATGAGGGGTTGGGAGGGCGTCAATGAAATTGCGATATATAGTTGATCAGCTTATATGATAAAAATTTTCAAAGAATAAGTGAAAATAAACAAAAATCGACGGAACCATCACAGGTTAAGGTAAGGAAAAAGTAACCTTAAAAATCGGCATAGCTCCAGTGTAAAACCTCACTGCATCAGCATAGGCTTCTGCTTTGATACATTTTCCAAGTCTAGTAGGTAGATCAAATATGAACTGCTCTTTTCCACAGAAGATGAAATCTGTGTAACTCATACATGGCCAAGTCATACCTAACTAAACCTGATACAGCAACAAAATTATAGGTGCACAACCAATAAATAGAGTCACTATAATACCTGAACTTTGCGAAGAAGATTACGTGTACGATGCAATTTCTCTACATGCTCCCTCTTTTCAAAAAGAGAAGTGTTGACCCCATCACTTCTGGATTGCACAGACATAATCTGAAATAATGAATGCAGAAATACATCTTTTTTGAAATCATATTTTCTTTTGCCATCATGGTCTCAAATTAAAAGAACCAATGCAAGGTTGATAAATTAAATTTTCAGGGACCTTCTCAAGAAGCTGCTCCATATTCGCCTCCATGCCCACAATATTAGTTTTCATTCTGGCGACAATTGGTATTAATATGAGTTCATCAGCCAAGAGTTTAAGACAGTAAGAGAGATTCCAAAAATTGCGGCACAGGTGATTTTGAAGTCACAAGAAGATACTTGTGACAGGCTTATCCAATAAATTTATCCTCTAGAAAATCACATTAAACTCACGACAATAAGCCAAGGGCTAGAACTACACAGGTGCAGTAGTCTTGTATACTTCCAAGCTACCAAGAAAAAATATAAGGTTCCAGCAACAGAAAACCAACAAGGCAGAAAGGGCAAGGCTTACCTTTTTATCGTATCTGTAGCACTGATAAACTTGTTGTAATTTTCATAAACTAACATTTGCAAGTCAGTGTCAAGGTTCTTTATCTCAGCTGCCATCTCAACATGTCTCTGAAGGAGTCCTTCCAAATTTGACTTTTGTACCTAAGCATGCAAGTAAAAGAATGCACAATTCAACTTTCATAACAGATAAAGTTCTGATGCCAATGATGGAGACCTTTTAGTTTCAAACCTTCCACTAGAGCACTACCACATTATGCTGCTCCCTCCGTCCCACAAAAATTGACCCTTGACTTGCTCAATATTTAAGAAAGTTCGTAATTCGAAAGTTCCCTTGTTACCTTCGACCCTATTTTTATGTGTATTTGTTTTTAAGTCACTGCGACATGATGGGTCCCCCTTGCTCCCTTTCCCTCTTTATTTCTCCTGTTCACTCTCCCCTTTTCTCCATAACCATCCTGAAACTCTAGCCTGGTTGGATCTTTATTTAAAACCACACTACATTTCATCAAATTTCATAAGGCATCCTTTAATGTCTATCTTTTACCCGTAATCTCTCCGTCTCTTTTCGGAGTTAAGCTTCAACCTTATCGAACTATATGTGGAAACATACCAAAATCAAGTTTATGTTCAGTAAAACAAGAAACAAAAACAATCCTAAATTGTTTGCTCCAAGAGATAAGAGGACAGAGAGACAAATTATCAAAAGCTCTAAATCAGGGGTCAATGCCTAGACCCGCCTCATCGAACGCCAAGGCTCACCTAGTTGAACTCCTAGGCTTGCCTAATTACGCCTAGGCTCGCTTTATGCTCACAATCAAATTGATCCCACCGCCATCACCAATAATTCCTCCCAAACATTACCACTACCCTTCCTCAGACAAGGAACTGCAATTCTTTTCTTTGAAATCAAAAGTTTTTTGGGGTTGAGGATGAAAGCGTCGGTACTACTGGTCGATGAAGTAAGTGGTGTTGCTGGATGCAGAAGAGAGGGCAGCAGCATCGACGTTGGTGGAAGAAGACGGCATAGTGGTCGACAAAGGCAAAGTTCTAACTATCAAACAAACAAGTACTCCATCAAGTATTTGGCTTTGATTTAATCCTTTAAACCTTTAACACAAAAAAAACAGAGTCTCAGAAGAAAAAACAGTGTCACAGCAAAATAAAAAAAATATATATTATTGATGTGAGAAGTGAGACTAATTAGACTGTACATACACAAAAAACACCTTCGAAGCCAAAAACCAAGTCACAGCAGAAACCAAAAAAAGAAAAAATTGAACAAATGAAGGTCAGAGACATACCTTCGAAGCAATGCTGCCAAAGGTTAGTAGGGTGGTCGCCGGACGTCCCCGATGGTCGCCAGAGGTCCCCGATGGTTTTCGGTGGTCGCGGCTGTTCTATGGTGTCGACGGTGGTCGTGGCTGTTCGGTGGTGTTGTGGGTGGTCGCGGCTGTTCGATGGGTGTCGCGGGAGGTCGCCGGTGTCGATGGAGGTCGCGGCTGCTGCGATCTCTCTTTCTCTCTATCAGATGAGTGTGCCCTAATTTGGTAAGTAACACTGATTTTATGTTTTCACCCCTACAAAATTTAAATTTCATGTTTAACCCCCGAAATATCTTCTGGAAATTATGTTTCAACCCCCGAAGTGTCGGATCCGCACCCGAACCGTATCCTATCCTCACCCGAGCCGCACCCGAATTTCAACAAATAAAAAAAATAAATAGAAATTATAGGGTGCGCACCCGACACGCACCCGTGTCCGATGCGCACCCGACCCCAATGCTCCCCCCTTTTGAAGCACCCGTGGCTTCATAGCAGGATTCCAATCCCAAAGTTTATCTCCCTTCTCCCAACCTCTCTTTTCCACTACCTCTGCAGATTAGAAATGATGGTAAAGTGTCACTTGTTTTTGGCTTCTACAGTTTGAGAATGTTTTGACTGCTACATGACTGGTAGAATTGTATGTGCTTCTAATACATCAGCATGTAATAACATACAACAGTGGAACCAACACACTGTGTTGGAATCTGATTTTTGCGAATGTCAGTGTCAGCACTACCAAGCATTCATACTAATGTGATATTCTACTTCAAGATTCCATCACCAGATTAGACAAAGGTTCTGCCATAATTAGGTTGTAATAGTTATGTCTCATAATTTTTGTTCCCTTCGTCTGTTTGTGAATTGCTAGGATACATCAAACATCTTTATCTAGCAATCAAACATCTTTACATTGAATTTAACTCATATAGTTCATAGAGATCAAATGAAAATTACTCACTTTGTTCCATTGGATTTTCCCATTTGACTTTCATTTGAATTCCTAGGATAGATTTAATACACATAACTCGATGTTCACATGGTACTAAATGTTAGCTTCAATTGGATGTTCACATGGTAAAATTTTGCAAAAAGGATCCAAGCAGTATTGCCCACTCTCATTAACAAAAGACAGTTAGCTTTTGTAGCCAACAGACAGATTGCAGATAATATCTTGCTTATGCAAGAATTATGCAGGAATTATCACAGACAAGGGGGAGTGGCTAGGTGTGTTCTTAAAATAGACATACAAAAGGCATATGATTCTGTTGGGTGGGATTTTTTGAGACAGGTTATGGAGGTGCTCAAGTTTCCTACAAGATATGTAAGCTGGGTTATGCTATGCCTCAATACTGCAAAGTTTTCAATTAACCTCAATGGTTCAATGGATGGATATTTCTCTAGTGCAAAAGGGCTTAGACAAGGGTATCCAATTTCCCCTTACCTATTTTTGTTGGTTATGGAGGCTCTCTCTAGACTGTTGGATGAATACACTGCCCTAGATGATTTCAAATTCCATCCCAAATGCAAGGACTTACATATTAATCATCTAGGTTTTGCAGATGACTTGTTTATTTTATCTGCTGCTGACCCACAATCAGTCACAAAGATCAAACAAGCTATTAATGAGTTTGGTGAGTTTTCTGGGCTATATCCTAATCTGCAAAAAAGTTCAATTTTCATGGCTGAAGTGGATGACAGTATTGCTACTCAAATTCTCCAAATTCTTGAGATTCCAAAGGGGGAGCTCCCAGTCACTTACCTTGGTGTCACATTGATTTCCACTAAACTACAGGCAAAGGATTGCCAGGTATTAGTAGATAAACTCACTAAAAGGATCAACTGTTGGTCTACAAGGCACCTATCTTATGCAGGGAGAGTTCAATTGGCTATCTCAGAGCTATTAAGTATGCAAGTCTACTGGTGTTCTATGTTTATATTGCCAAAGAGTATTATCCATCAGATTGAAGCTAAAATTAGAGCATTTATATGGCATGGGAAGGATGTAAAGTGCACTAAAGCTAAGGTTGCTTGGAAAGACCGTTGTCTTCCAAAGAATGAAGGTGGTTTAGGCCTAAAAAGACTGGAATAGGGCAGCTATTTGCAGACATATATAGGACCTTGCTACCAAAACAGACTCACTGTGGGTGAAATGGTGTCATACCTACATAATAAAACAACATCATTTTTGGACCTTCAAGGCTCCTGCAGACTTGTCATGGACTTGGTGCAAACTGTTGAAGTTGAGAACTATGATGAAGTCCCACATATCCTACAAAATTGGTGATGGAATAAACACATGGCTTTGGCTGGACAATTGGATGCCAGGAGGGCCTTTATTAGAGAAATTTGGCCAGAGAATGATTTATGATTCTGGACTGCCTATGAACAGCAAGGTAGCAGCCATTATAACTAATGGCTCTTGGCAGATACCTCATGTAAGATCACAAGCTATGAGAAAATGGAAAGAAGAAATGACCGGACTAGCTATGCCTCAGCTGAATAATAAGGATAAAGTATGGTGGAATCTGCAAAGGCATGGGAAATTTACCATCAAATCTGCCTGGGAGAAGCTCAGACTCACTGCTAATATAGCTCCCTGGTGGAAGCTATTATGGTTCCCTGGCCATATCCCTAGATGTGCTCTAATTCTATGGATGTTATGTAAGGGGGGTCTGAGAACTAGGGATAAATTGAAGGCTTGGAACTACACTATAGAAGATGGCTGCTCTATGTGCAATGCTGAGAAGGAAACTGGAAACCATTTATTTGTGCAATGCACTTTTGCTAAGAATCTATGGTGCAGGGTGTTTCAGAAGCTGCTAATTAATATGCCATTGATAATTTGGCAACAGCTACTAAGCCAGGCTTCAAGAATGTTCAGAGGAAAAAGCTTCTCTGCTAGGCTAAGAAAACTAGTTTTGGCAGTCACGGTTTATGCAATATGGAATGAAAGAAACTTGAGAATATTCAAGCAAGAGCAGAGAACAGAGGAAATGTGCTTTCAGTCAATACAGCAGATGATTAAATACAGGGTGCTAAGCTGGAAGAAATATCCTGTGCACAGAGTAAACAAGCAGTTATGTCATGCATGGGGACTTCGGGACTACATCTTAAAACCTGAGATAAGTAGAAGAGTTTTCAGTATACAATGTAAACAAGCTACAGTAAATAGCTAAGACTAAGGTGTATATACTTGTACATAGCAAAGTGTTTTGAGCTCTCATGGAATAAAAGGACATTTTACCCAAAAAAAAAATTTTGCAAAAAGCCAAAAAGAGGAACTTAATGGAAGGTAGGTAAGGTAGGTAGTATTTGACAAAACAGCGAGTGAAGTCCACATTTACATGTCCACATTCTATTCTAAAAAGAATCATGGACTAGGGGACTATGAGTATGGATAGGAGGCAGTAGCAATATTCTGGCCAACACACATTTCTACATGCGCAAAACGCAGTATGTATGCGCTCGGGCTCGCCGAGAGAGAGAGAGTGCATACCAGGAGGTTCATGTACTGGTTGGGATCGAAGGAGGTGGTGTTGATGGTGTCGAGCGTGGCGTATCTGGATGACGAGTTGGCGGTGGGAGGCGGTGCTGACGATGGATCTGGAGAGTAAAAGCTTGACAGCAGGTCTCGCATCCTCCTCGCCTTGTCGTCCATCGGAACTTCATCGTCTGCCCCCATTTTCACCGACCAGAGGATCCTCTTGCCGTATAAACGGGGAGGGAACTTTAACGAAGAATTGGATTACCGGTCGCCGGCTATCAGCATCTGTGATCCAGCTTTTGCTTGAAATCACACTCTTCGGCGAGAAGTGATCTGGCCCTGTTAGGTGGACTTGCGTACTGGGCTAGACGGGTCAAGTTGTAAGCCCTTTTCGCTTCGAGGGATCATGGAATTGATGAACCATTTCGAATTTTTAAATTTTATTGTTTAGAACATTAAAAAAAAATTAGAATTGGATTTCATGGGATTTAATTGGATTTGTTTCTATAGTGTAAAATTCGATGAAAAATGGTCAAATTTCATGAAATTTCGATTTACTTGAATTGAAAGTAATTATTTACCTATATTACCTTTTTCTCTGGACCTTACAAGGAACCAACTACCACCATCTTCATTATCGCTATCGCCACACCACTTTTATTACTACCACCGGCACCATTACGGCCACCACCACCACTGGCACAACTACTACTACCACCACTACTGTCACCACCACCACCACTACTGTCGTCACTACCACCACCACTGTCACCATTACTACTGTCGATGTCGCCACAACTACCACCACCACTACTACCGCCACCGCCACCGCCACCTTCGTTACCACCGCCACCTTCGTTACCACCACCACGCGCGCCACCATTACCACTGTCACTTCCGCCACAACCACCGCTAAAACTACCGCCGCCACTACCGTCATCGCCAACACCGCCAGTAGTGCCACAACTATCACTGTTGCTACCACTGCTGCTACCGTTACCACTACTGTCACCACCACCGCCACTGCATCCTCCACCACTGCCACCACCTCCACTACTGCCACAACTATCACCGTCGCCTCCACCATTGTCACCGCTATCGCCACCACCATCACCATCAGTACTGCCACAACTACCACCATCGCCACCACTACTACTGTCGCCACCACTATCACTATTACCACCTCCGTCGCAGTCGCCGCCACCACCCTAACCACTACCACCACCACCACTGTCGCCCCATAACCACCATAGCCACCAATGCCACCACCACCATCGCCACCACTACTGCTACCACCACAATCACCATTGTCACTATTATTGACACCACTACTGTTACCACCGCTACTGTCGCCACTATTGCCGCCGCCGCCACCACCATCACCATCACCATCACTATTGTCGCCGCCACCACTATTTTCCCCTCCACCACTACTGCCACCGACATAACTATAGGCATCAGTTGACGACCACTAGTTACACCTCAATACCATCATCTCCATCACTTGACCACCCCAACACTTCTATTGTCGATTTTGCTACCTCGTGCAGTGCTACTGCCAGCACCACCCCCACTATGTGGTGGCACTAGCATACTTGAAATCACTTATTATAATTTATTTTTCATCGTAAGTCAAGGATATAATTGTTTAAAATTTTATTACCTTTTTATTTCCTATGTTCTCTAAACACAAAATTGAAATTTCGTGATTTGAACATTTTTTCGTTCCAAACAAAAAAAAAAGTGAATTGAATTTCAAATCCAATTCCAAATCTGAAATCCAAATCCTAAAAAAATTGATTTCAAACGAACCGTTAGTGTACAGACAATTTTACTTGTACGTCATTATTGATAAGAGAATATGCTTCCAGCAGGTATAACTATCACTAAATGGATTTTTTTTAAAATTCAAGAATAGAAATATATAACAAAAACGGAAAGAGATACAAAACATGTCCAAAAGGTAAGGGAACAACTTACGGATTGACAACCCATTCGATAGGAAATGCGCTCAAATAAAACCTATAATAGTAACAACAGTCTAATTTTTTTTTAATAAATACGCAAAACAGCTAACCACAAAATGACAAACAACTAAAGCAACATTATTGCTAACAATCCAACTAATCACTGGATAACAAACCACTAAAACAAGAGAAATACTAAAGAGAGAACTAGATAACTATTAACTAAACAAGCCAATCAAAAGACGCCAGCCAACTAACAGCCACCAGCCCAGACTCTGGACAGGTGCCCGTCGTTATGCCTCACTCAAATGCCAGACACGTGTCCCCGTCGCTGCTCACGTATTCTCGATCTCCGTGAATTGAATCGGCGCTGGTAAACCCACTTTCTCTGGCCATCATTCTGTTGTCGATCCATAGGAAGCACCACAAAAAACCAAAATGGACGCCTCTCAAACCCATCGAATTCTTCGGAAGACCCAGTTTCAATAGCCCTCATAACCACCGACAACCACCGTGGCTTAACAACACTGACTAAAACCTATAGAGACACCGGCCCTCACCAACGGCAACCCCGAGCCCCTCACAAACTGATTCAATTAGAAAAAACAACTGAAAACCTTAGTACAAACAAGACCCCTTACCATCAGAATCATTAATCAAAGCTACCCCTTATCACCAAAACATTGCAGAAACCACACTGCCATCCAAAAAGTAACTAAACAAACCATTCTAGATCTAGGGAAATGGGGATCGACTAGGGGGAAGGGGAAAAATAAACCCTAGACCAAAGAACCTAGATCTAGACTCCCCGTACTTTTCTAACCCGTGGCATCACGACACACACAAAACCCGTCGGCAAACTTAACCTACAACCATAACCCATCACAAGCCAATCATGGAAACAGCCCAGGAACCCCACAGCTTAAAACCCGCATCAACAGCCCAACCAAATGATTGAGCAAGCATCTACGACGGTTTGTCCAACTAACCGCAACCTCTCAGATCCACACGAGCCCTAACTAAACAAATAACTAGACTACCATATCACCACTCGCCGGGAAAATCGGCGGTGGTGATGGAACCAAGATGGGGAGAGAGAGAGAGAGAGAGAGAGGGTTTTGGAGAGGAGAGGTTTTGGTTTTTTGGCCTCTCACAGATAATTTTAGGGTTTAAGCGACTAAAACTTGTCATTATAAATTTTAACAACATTAACAAATAGTTTTATTTGGTAATTTTTTGTCACTAAAAATGTTGCAACAAAGATGATGTACAACAGAGAATCATTAACCGCTGATTGATATGCGCTACTTTTTTTTCCTTTTTCTTTTTTTGAGTAGAGTATATGCTAATAGAGTACTCCTTCCGTCCCAAAAAAAAAAATTAATCATATTTTCTTTTTAACAATCCCGAAAAAAGATCACCTTTCAAGTTAAGAAACATTATACAAGTATTTTTTTCATGTTTTACCTTTTTTTACACTTTTTTATTCTATTTCTCTATCCATATTTATTTATCCACCAATCTATTTTCTCTCTCCTATTTCACTTTATTCGCCCTCTCTCTCAGGATAGAATGAGAAACTCGTGAAATATGACTCATGTCTTAAATAAGTGTGTAAGTAAAACTTGATCAAATAATTTGGGACATATAGAGTATTTTAATTTGGGAGAGATAGACTTTCTCACAAAGTGATGAGTTGTAATATTGAAGGCCATATAGGCTTTTGATAAGTTGATGGAGAGCTGATTATCTTCCGGTGGAACTTGTATGGCATACTTGGAACTACAGTGCCAAGTAAAAGTTCCAAAGTTTTAGATCATGCAACTAGCGGCTATTCTACACTTTACTTTATCCAAGGAAGCGACTTGATGAGTCAGATGTAGTCTGTATTATGTAAAAAAGTAACAATGGCAAAAATTTACACCTAATCCTCATTGTCCATAATTTTTTTTTCGTTTAATTAGAGACAAAAGTATATTAGCACGCAACATCACGACCTAAATCGAAGTTAAACTGAGATGGTGTGTTCAGCGTCACTAAGTTGCATTATTCACATGAAATTGCAGAGTTTAAATCATGAATCATAAAGAAAACTATATATATATATATATATATATATATATATATATATATATATATATATATATATATATATATATATAAAACAACAACAACCTTTGGTAGGCCCAGTTGGATCTTAGCACTGACAACCTCTTTTAATTTGGCGGTAGTAAGGCATTGATGAGCCTTGGATATGGCACATTCTTTATGTTCGACCTATGGCTGCTAAGCAAGGATTTTATATTTTCCAAATGAATAGAGAAACAAATCCTAATTGCCGAGCTTTGCCCTGATAATATAATAACCATGCCTTTCTTTTGGCAAAAGCAAGAACACCACATAATATAAAAAATAAAAATAAAAACTTGTTAATAGCTTTATGATGGTGCTGCACAGTTATATCCTCCATTTCGTTCAACGTCATAATCTTCTTATGTTCTTATGTCAAGCATTACTGTGTTTCTTCGGACCAACAATTAAGCACTTTGAAGCATGACATGACGTTGCACTGACCGAAGATGTAAAGTATACCACAAGTAGACGTGTGAAGGTGAGGGACCATGTTTTTTTTTTTTGTTTTTTTTAGATAAGAGAAAAAATATATAATAATACGTAACAAGCCATCCCGACTAGTGGTAAGTATCATATTGTACATATTGAGCTTTGATACTCATGAATCAGTTCTATCTTAAATAAAAAAAATGAAAATTATAGCAACGTTCCTGAGGTTAGAATAAAATTACAGGCATGTCCATTAGTCTGAATAAATTACACTTATGTCCGTTGACCAAACTGAATACGAAAATACATAACGAATTAGACTTAATTGCCTCTGACTTTGAAAGTAAATTTTTGAAATACCATCCATCTCTCCCCCTTTTTTATCTTCATACAATTGCCACCCTAGCACCACCTCCACCGTGCCGCTATCATCAACCTCCAACAACGTATGTAGCCATTTTCTAGGATTTTTCTGCACAAGAACTGAATTACCGTGTTGTCATCATCATACAATGTTGAAGATCAAAGCAAAACTGAACTTAAATTAGGATTCCGTACAATAAGAATATTCATTTCATTAACAAATGGACTGCAAAATCCTTCAATATCTCACTTGTGTTCGGATCTAATGTTAAGACAATATCTTCATGGGTTGCTTAATTGGGTTGTGACCGGTGTACATATGGGTTGTCATAGTAGGATGCGACGGTGGCTTGTGGCGGTGGATTGTGGCAGTGGGTCTTTGTGGTAGGTGGTGTTGGGATGGTGGGCAGATGGTGTTGAGGTGTGACAGTGGTAAGATGGTGGTGAGAAGGGGGTCGTGATGGCTTGGGCAGTGTGGATCGATGGTGGCATCGGCGAAGAGGGAAAGGGAACGAGCAGTAGGGTTGGGGAAGGGAGGGGTTGGGCAGCGGGGTTGGGGGAAAAGGAGGGGCGGCAACCGCAAGAGGGAACGGTGGAGGAGACTGCGAGGTAGGGGAAGGAAGGCGGGGTTGAAGGAGCGGGAACGGGCCAGTGGCAGCATAGGGGAGGGAAGGGGTGGTGGCTGATAGGGGAGAAAAGTTTGGGGGGGGGGGGAACGAGAGAGTGTGTGTGTGTGTGTGTGTTTTGAAACAAAAGTGGGTTTTTCGAAGAATATTCAAAAAAATATATTGTTTGAGATTTGTATAAGAATATGTAAAAAAATATTTAAATAGGATTTTAAATTTCTTTATAGTATCTAACTTGTACATATAATACAAGGATAGTATTGAGATTTTGAAAATACGAAGTGATGACATTAGCAAAAAATGACATTTTTTTTAACGGAACAATCACGGAAGGATATAGCTGAGACCTTTTTTAAGTTGTTGTTCACAGTTTGTTACGTTTTGAAACTTAGTATCTTTGACTGTAATTTCACATTAACCTCAAGAACATTGTTGTAATTATCTCAAAAAAAAGGAAGAAAATATTGTTTAAAAGCTAAAGAATAAGAAATAAAATAATTATCACCTGAAATAGGAAGAGTATTTGAATGATTTTACATACCTATAAAGATTACAAGGGATATGATTGAAGTGTTGACCCTATTTTGTGATACATTAGTAGCAAAAGAATGGAGTTTAGTACCTTTTCATTAGAAAGAGAGTCACGAAAAAAACATAGCACATGAGATAATAAAAAAAGAAGAAGAAAAACTGAAACACGTAACTAAAACAAACAAATGAGATAATTGAAGAAGTAAGATAAAAATAAAGCCCCTTTTTTATGTAAAGATCCGGTAAATGCGCTAAAACTCTTATTGTACTGAAACTTTTCTTTTTTTAAATCGACATTGGCGTCCAACTGCTAAAGCTTCTAATTCCTAGTCCAGTTCTTTTTTGATCTAAAACTTCAAACAGTAAAAAATTAAAAAACAACGATCGTGAAAAGAAGCACAAAAATATGGATGAAACGAACAAAAAAAAAAAACGAATGCCATCAGCATCATTGAGTCGTGGAACATGTTTTGTGCATAACATTCAATAGGAAAGTAAAAAATGTCCACGTAAACAATGAGGTGGATACATTCTCTCAGCGTTGACTTTACTACATATATAATTAGATTAGATCTCATTAAACATAGCAAATATAAGCCCTCTAGGGTTTATAGCTAGAGGACTACAATCCAAGTTGCAGCAAGAATCTCTTTTAGATTATTGTCATATCATATAATTACACAACAACAATTATATACCAGAACTCAATCATTTCCAATACCTAAATTCAAATTCGCGTGTGTAAGATTGAATTTTGGTGTTTAAGCATTCTTTTTAGAAAGAAAATGAAAATAACAGAGTAGTATTCAAAGTTCACATGTAGTAGCAATCAATGTAAGGCACATTCGATATTTTTTGTAACCATAACTAGAGCAATTCAGTACTTTTTATGGTTAAACATGTTTTCTTAAAAGTGTTTGAAAACTATAAACCAATCTTTCCTTGTTTGTGGCTATTGACACATTTTTTTTGTTTTCCTTTTAGAAAGGTGATTTACACGATGCTTCTTTTGCCAAACAACAACCAACACGTCTTATAGTCTAGACCATTTCAACATCAATCACAAACACCTTTCAAACGAGATGGCGCACATGAAGTTTGGGACATCTTAGGGCTACTTTGATTTGGCCAAAATGAGGTTCCCATGTTTTTCCTCCCCACTCAAAATAAGTTCTCGGCCAGTTTGTTATGAATCCAACAAAAACTGGATCTCCTTGGCGGTGAAGTGTTGGCTTTCTCAACAGGGTTGGCAAAGTTAACTCGTATCTGGTAGATATCCGACCCGCACTAAATCCTATAAGAGCGGGTAATTTTCTTTATTATTTTTATTCTTTCTTTTTTTTTCTTTGACTGGGTTATGGGGTAGATATGGTACTTAAGTTTTGAAACCACAGGGGGTGCAGAGTCGTATTTATTCTAACACCCAATATCCAATTCGGTTGTTGACCCGTACATGTCCCTAAATATTTTAAGATTAGGTTTTATCCTAAACCTAAATATGTGCAATCTCAATCGTCTATCTTGATAATATAAAAAATGGACAAAAACCTACCTACAGAATTTCTCTTTCTCCTCTTCTCTTTTCTACCGCACTCAATTACTCGCCCATTTGACCTCCTCTTCACGTCGCATGGTCATCACCTCTATGGACCAACCACCTCATAATGTATGACTCCTCTTTCAGTAAATTTTGCCTCACTACGTCACTGCATCCCTTGCCAAACTCCATGCTAAACTCCATGCTTATCTCCGTCAGTTCCTTATCAAACTCCACCACGTGAAATCTCGCCCTCCACCTTCAAAGCTTCTCTGCCCCCGATTGTGGGGATGACATATCAGATGGCTCCATTACGACAGTGGTGTCTTGCCAAATGTTGTTGGCTCCAACATCAGGCGTGCTATCACAAATACACCCAATGTTGATTTGTTGCTATTAAGGCACATAATTGTGTCGAATAGTTGGCGTGCAAGATCCGGTTGGCCTTTTCTATAGTTGGCTGCGGGGTTTTAAAGCTGGGTCAAAGTTATGGACATTTTTAAGAAGGTGATATTGGTGGTGATGTTGAGGGATTTTGTGGTGGCGAGTATGAGTAGTAGAGGTTATGCAGAGTGGAAGAGTCAGGGGGTCGATGTGATAATGTTGGAGTCGATATCGATTGCGATATGATGTTGATTGGAATCAAAATAATGAATTAATCGACCATAAAGAGATTTTAAACAACTTAGCTAGCGTTTGAAACATTTTTTATTTTTAGTTTTTTTGTTCAGTTTTGAAAACTGAAAAAGATATCATTGTTTGACAAACAGTTTTAGTTTTTTTTTGTCCCTTCAGTTTTACAAATCAGTGTTCAAAATGGGGCTGTTTTCTAAAACTCCTTTTTGGAGTTTTCAGTTTTTCGTTTTTTCCTTAAGATCCTTTCAACTTCTGGTAGAAATATTTTATGTCCCTTCTTCCTTTCAATCTTCGTCACCAGCACGTATCACCCAAGAACACCAAACCACCAACAACAAAGCTATTGACCACCGCTACAACCACCGATGACCAACACCCACGAACACCGGCAACTACCATTGTAAGACCCCAAATAATCTGCAATTAAATTATTGTTATGTTTTAGGTTACTTGCTTAATTTAGACTTTTTTGGGATTATATTTGAATAAATACTACATCTTTAAGGGTCTTTTAGCTATTTACCAATCTTAAAGACTTTTAAGAGCTAGCCAAGTCAACACATTGAGTTTTGGCTTACAGAGAAATAGAAGAAGGGAGAAACTAAGGTTTTGAAGGATTGCAATTTTCTACACACATTTGATAAGTAATCTCGAACCCATTTCGATTATAAGGATGAATTAAATTACTTTAGGATTGTGCTTATGAAGAATTTAACGTAAGTGAGTTGATTAGACTATTTAAGTTTTGAGATTTTTTTAAGGTTACGCAAATTGGTGAAGATTATTGTGTAATATTGAGGTAAGGATTTCATACACAATATCTACCTCTATTGAACCCTTGATACGAGTGTCACGTTTGTGATAGTGGTTTGATATGGGATTTCGATTGTGGCTAGTTACTGTTACGATCAGATTTCGAACGCACTTCTGTTTTTGTTTCTTTTTATCTGTCAATCGTTGTTACGTCAATCATTTGGCAAAAAGTAACGTGCATCAACCGCACCTTCTGTTTCTTTTTCTAATCTGAAGCCATTAACGCATGTTATCATGTACAACCACTGGATGGCCATGTCATGTGTTGACATTGATTTGTCATTTTTTTACCTTTCAATGTTTCTTGGTTAATTTGCTCAAAGAATATGGTCAAACCTGTTTTGCTTCAAGTTTCCAGCCTATGAAAATGCCTATGTGGCAAGTCACGTGTCATCTTTTCAGAGATGTACCTTCTTTTGTTTAAGTTTTGGTCCAAATCTCGTTATTTCATAATTTTGTTATCATACGAACTCAGATTCAATCCATTCCACTTTAGTTAAACTCATCCCTTCGTCCTCTTCGACTTGAGTCTAATATCGAGTATTTTTTGAAATCTTTAATCTATTCTACTTGAAATGCAAAGTTTACATGTTTTGTGGCTTCTATACGTTTGCGATACTTTGATATCCTTTGGACCCTTTAAATTGAACTAATATTTAGAACCTTCACGTGCTTAGGTTCACGTGATGCCACGACATGATATGGTGCTACCAATATGCAAACTTCGAATTTAGAACCTTCACGTACTTAGGTTAACGTGCTTTACACTCACGTATTACGTGAATGTATCGTAATATTAGTTCAATTATTCGAATGTGACTCTTTGACTTTGATTTGATCTTTGATATGGGTTCATATATGGAAATGAGATCTGTCGTGCTAAGATTATTTTTTAATCTATGCACTTCATTTTTATATGTTTCTTTTTGACTCAGTTACATGTTATTGAGTACATGCGATGTATTCTGTGGGTATGTTTGTGTGATCTTTGTTGGGCTTTATGATCACCCCCCTTTCTCCTCTTATTTCAAGTAATCAAACTAAGACATCAGTAGAGGAATTTTATATAAGCGTGAGCTTGGAGTTATTCTTTAATTTTAGACTTATTTAATGACTTGAAAATGAGAACTTGTAATAGTTTGATTAAGTAGCTTTTGAGAACCCCAAAGTTTGGGGGGTGACTATGGTTATCAAATTTTCGCTACATTTATTAGACTTTGATGATGAATACAAATGCTTCTGATTTGGGATATGTTTCAAGCTCTGATTACCTCTTGAGGTTATATTCTTGGTCAAATGCTTTGGATTTTATATTTTTCGTAAGCAGGAATATTTAAAATAGTTAAAAATAGTTATAAAGGTCCGCCTCTGGGTCGGGGGCGTGATAGATTTGGTATTAGAGCATAAGTTTAAGATTCTGTAGACTCTTAGACTTAAGCTTTCAATGATTTGAGATGAATCTTATGACGTTTGAGATATAGTTTAGAAAAGTCTAGCTTTTGCATACTTTTGATTGATGTGTCTATACTAGAGTTGCGATCTTATAAGTGGTTCTCTATCTTAGGATTATGCCGCCGCATCTAGTTAGAGGTGGTAGTAGAGGGGGTCGTAGAGTAATGTTGCCATTGGTAATGATGTTGTCAAGGGCAACCCAGAAGCAAACTCCCCTCTAGCTCTTTTAACTGCTGATACCATAAAGGCATTTAACCTTCTAAATTGCCCAACATTTGTTGGTGCCGACAATCCAAAGGATGCTGAGGCTTGGTTGAGTAAGTTAGAGAAGAGGTTTAAGCTTTTAAACATCACCGATTGTCAAAAAATGGACCTCGCGGTGTTAAAGTTAGAGAATGAGGCTGACCAGTGATGGAAAAAGAACTCTGACTACAGAGAAAGAGCAGGCATTAACTTGGGATCATTTCCCGAAGATATTTCTTGACAAGTATTTCCCTAGAAACATTAAAGATTATATGTTAGAGGAATTTCTGAAACTGGAACAAGGAGAGGATAAAACTATCAAGGATTATAAGGCTAGATTTTCCAGGTTGTCGAGGTTTGCAACACATGTTATAAATATGAGGAGACACGTGCAACACAGTTTATGAATGGGCTAAAGTATGCCATTAAAAAGTTCTTGATAGCTGTGACTTTAGACACGTATGGCCAGGTCTTGGATAAGGCTCAGAGGGTGGAGAAAGATGTTGAGGTCGGGCGTAAGTATTATAAGGATCAGAGGCAGAAAAGAGGAAGAGAAGAGAGTAGCTCCAAGGGTAAAGATGAATGGTTCAGCAGCCTAAGAGGAGGAACAATAACTTGACTATTAAGGAACCTGAATACTCAGAAGCCAACAATAGCTTGCAAAACTTGTGGGGAGAACCATCTGGTGTTTGTCATTGGGAGAGCGGTGCATGCTTTAACTGCCAGAAGCAGGAACATAGGATTCGGGGTTGTCCTCTACCGCTTAAGCCCTAATTTATTCAGGGTATGTGATAGTAAAGCCGGTTACCAGTAACTAATCAGGCAGCAACTACTCAGGCTCGAGCTTATGCCTTGACAGAGAAGGATACCACTGCATCTAACAATGTAGTGACAGATACATTTTGCATATGTTCATATAGAGCCTATTGTTTGATTGATCTTGGTTCCATATTTTCATATGTCTCTACATCTTTTTCTCGTCAGCTTGGTACTGAGCTACAATCCCTAGATAATGGGATTTCTGTTAGTACTCTAGTCAGAGTTTCTTTTGATGCCTCCTTAATTTATAGATCTTGTAGTGTGCGAGTTGATGATAGAGATCTACCTGCAAACCTTGTACCATTAGAGATGCATGATTTTGAAGTGATTTTAGCATGGACTGGTTGGCTGCCAATTGTGCCAGAGTTGATTACTACTTAAAACAAGTAGTATTTTGCATTCTGAGGCTACCTGAGTTTGTATATCAGTATTCTAGACCTGTTGCACCTCCTTGCACTATTTCAGCGCTAACAGCTAAAAGGCTTCTTAAGAAGGGTTATATGGGGGTACTTAGCCCATGTTTATGATACGCGTTTGTTTAGTGGGGATTTGAGTAATATTCCTGTTGTGAAGAAATTTAGAGATGTTTTTCCTGAAGATATTCCAGGGCTTCCTCCAGATAGAGATATAGAATTCTCTGTTGATCTTATTCTAGGGGCAACTCCTATCTCTAAGGCTTTGTATCGTATGGCTTCGGCGGAGCTAAAAGAGCTTAAGGTTCAGCTTCAAGATTTGTTAGATATGGATTTTATTCATCCAAGTGTTTCTCCTTGGAGTGCACCTATACCTGTTAAGAAGAAGGATGGGTCTATGAAAATATGTATTAATTACAGGGAATTACATCGCAATACTATGAGGAATAAGTATCCTTTACCAAGGATTGAAGATTTATTTGATCAGTTACAGGGAGCCCAATTCTTTTTAAAGATTGATCTCAGATTTGGTTACCACCAGTTAAAGATCAAGAAAGAGGATATCCCTAAAACTACTTTTAGAAGAGGTATGGACATTATGAGTTTCTTTTTATGCCATTTGGTTTAACTAATGCCCTGCCGCGTTTATGGATTTGATGAACAGGGTGTTCAATCGATTCCTTGATCAGTTCGTGATTGTTTTTTATTGATGATATCCTTATTTATTCAAGAAGTCGGGAAGAATATGAACAACATTTGAGACAAGTTTTACTCATGCTAAGAGATCAGAAGCTCTATGCAAAATTCAAGAAGTGTGAATTTTAGTTGAAGCAAGTATCTTTTCTGGGTCACGTAGTGACAATGGATGGAATTTCTGTAGATCCATCGAAAATAAAGGCCATGGTGAATTGGAGTAAGCCAACTTCTGTGACAGAGGTTCGTAGCTTTCTGGGACTAGCTGGGTATTATCGTTGTTTTGTTGAGGGATTCTCAAGCATTGCCAGCCCTTTGACAAATTTGACTCATAAATGAGTTAAGTTTATTTGGTCAGAGACCTGTGAGAATAGTTTTTAAGAGTTGAAGAACCGATTGGTTTCAGCACCAGTTCTTGTACTACCTTCTAGTTCAGGTGGTTTCGTTATTTATAGTTATGCCGCTTTGAAAAGGTTAGGTTGTGTTCTTATATAACATGGAAAGGTTATTGCATAACGCTAGTTGAAAATTTATGAAAGGAACTAACCTACTCATGACTTAAAGCTGGCCGCAGTTGTATTTGCATTTAAGATTTGGGCATTACCTTTATGGTGAGACGTGAGAGATCTATACGGATCACAAAAGCCTTAAATATCTATTTACACAGAAGGAGCTGAATATGAGGCTGCACCATTGGCTCGAGTTACTGAATGATTATGATTTCATGATCCATTATCATCCAGGTAAAGCTAATGTGGTGGCTGACGCATTAAGTAGAAAAAGTTTAGGTAACTTAGCAACTTTGATTACTCGTCAGCCGTAATTGTTAGCAGAGCTACAGAATACAGAGTTAGAGATCTGAATTGGTGGTTCAGATGAACAATTGGCATATTTATAGGTCGAGCCTTCCATTATTGGGAGAATCAAGTATTCTTAGATGAGTGACCCAGGCTTGGTTAGTATTGTAGAGGATGTGAAGGTTGGCAAGCCACCTAAATTTCATCTCGAAGATGATGGTACATTAAGGACGGGATCAAGGTTGTGTGTCCCAACAGTTTCAAAATTGAGGACATAGTTATTGAAGTGAACTCACGGCTCAGGTTTTGTTGTACATCCTTGTAGTACTAAGATGTTAGTACTAAGATGTATAGAGATCTTCATGAGAACTTTTGGTGGAGTAGTATGAAGAGGAAAATTGCAGATTTCGTATTGAGGTGTATGGTTTGTCAGCGGGTTAAAGTCGAGCATCAGCGACTTGCAGGCAAGTTACAGTCATTAGAGGTTCCTCAGTGGAAGTGAGAGCATGTGACCATGGACTTTGTAGTTAGCTTACCAAGTACCTCATGTAAGCATGATGCAGTTTGGGTTATTGTTGATTGTTTGACCAAATCCGCACATTTTATTGTTATTTGTGCCAACTATACCACTGAGAGGTTGGCTAAGCTATATATTCGGGAGATAATCAGACTACACAGGGTGCCTGTATCTATCGTCTCTGATAGAGACCCACATTTCACATATCGTTTTTGGACTAGTCTGCACAAGGCTTAAGGCACTCATCTGAATTTTAGCACTACTTTTCATCCACAAATAGATGGTCAGTCTGAGTGTACTATTCAGGCCCTAGAGGATATGTTACGTGCTTTTTCGTTAGATCTTCAAGGTAATTAGAATGAGCATTTGCCTATAACAATAGTTATCAGGCAAGAATTGAGATGGCTCCATTCGAGGCTTTATATGGGCGTAGATGTCGATCACCGACATGTTGGTACGGGGTTGGTGAGCGAAGCTTACTGGGACCCGAGGTTGTTCAGGATACTTCAAACAAAATACAGTTAATTAGGGAATGTATGCGTGCAATGCAGAGTCGTGAGAGAAGCTCTGCTGACAATCGTCGTCGTGACTTAGAGTTTGAAGTTGGTGATCATGTGTTCTTGAGAGTTTCACCATAGAAAGGCTTGATGAGGTTTAGAAGGAATGGGAAGTTAAGTCCTCGATATGTTGGACCTTATGAGGTTTTGGATAGAGTTGGGGGTTGCCTATCGTGTTGCCTTGCCTCTAGATATGTCTCGTGTGCATAATGTCGTTCATGTGTCTGTTTTGAGGAACTATGTGCATGACCCATCTCATGTTGTGGAGAACGATCCTTCACTTATTCCTGAGGACCTATCAGTGGAGGAATAACCCGTCGAGATTTTGGGCAAGCGAGGTCAGATTTTGCGTACAAAGACTATACCTTTGGTGAAAGTGCTTTGGAGGAACCACGCTGCGGAGGAGGCCACGTGGGAACTCGAGGAATCTATGAGAAAGAAGTATCCATTCCTATTCGATGACTTGAGGTACGTAAATTTTGAAGAAGAAATTTTTGTAAGTAGGGGAGGATGTAAAACTCCAAATAATCTGTAATTAAACTATTGTTATGTTTTAGGTTACCTGTTTAATTTAGTCTTTTTGGGGGGTTACTTTTGAATAAGTACTACATCTTTAAGGGTCTTTTAGTTATTTACCAATCTTGGAGACTTTTAAGGGCTAGCCAAGTCTATTTTATCAACACATTGAGTTTTGGCTTACAGAGAAATAGAAGAAGGGAGAAACTAAGGTTTCAGAGGATTGCTATTTTCTACGCACAATTGGTAAGTAATCTTGAACCCATTTCAGTTATAAGGATGAATTAAATTACTTTAGAATCGTGCTTATGAAGAATTTAACGTAAGTGAGTTGATTAGACTATTTAGGTTTTGAGATTTTCATAAGGTTACACAAATTGATGAAGATTATTATGTAAAATTGAGGTAAGGATTTCATACACAATATCTACCTCTATCGAACCCTCGATACGAGTGTCATGTTTGTAATAATGGTTTGATTTGGGATTTCGATTGTGACTAGTTACTGTTAGGATCAAATTTCGAACGCAACTCCTGCTTTTGTTTATTTTTATCTGTCCATCGTTGTTGCGTCAATCATTTGGCAAAAAGTAACGTGCATCAACCGTACCTTCTGTTTCTTTTTCTAATCTGAAGCCATTAATGCATGTTTTCATGTACCACCATTGGATGGCCACGTAATGTGTTGACATTGATGTGTCCTTTTTATACCTTTCAATGTTTCTTGGTTAATGTGCTTAGAGAATATGGTCAGACCTATTCTGCTTCAAGTATTTAGCATGTGAAACTGCCTACGTGGCAAGTCACGTGTCATCTTTTCAGAGATGTACCTTCTTTTATTTAAGTTTTGGTCAAAATCTCGTTATTTCATAATTTAGGGTCATACGTACTCGGATTCAATCGATTCCATTTTCGTTAAACTCGTCTCTTCGATTTGAGTCTAATATCGAGTATTTTCTGAAATCGTTAATCTATTCTATTTGAAATGCAAAGTTTACATCAATGTTTTGTGCCATCTATACTTTTGTGTACTTTGATGTTCTTTGGACCTTTTGAATTAAAATAATCTTTAGAACATTCACGTGCTTAGGTTAACATGATGCCATGACATGATATGACTATTTCTACCTGTATGCAAACTTCGAACTTAGAATCTTCACGTACTTAGGTTAACGTGCTTTACACTCACATATTACGTGATTGTATCGTATTTGATTATTAATTCAATTATTTGAATGTGACACTTTGACTTTGATTTGATCTTTGATATGGGTTAATATCCCGAAATGAGATTTGTCGTGCTAAGATTATTTTTTCGCCTATGCACTTCGTTTTCATATGTTTCTTTTTGACTCAGCTACATGTTGTTGACTAATTGCGATGTATTCCGTGGGTGTGTTTGTGTGATCTTTGCTGGGCTTTGTGCTCACCTCCCTTCTCCTTCCATTTCCAGTAACTAAGCTGGGACATCAGTAGAGGAGTTATCTATAAGCATGAGCTTGGAGTTGTTCTTTAATCTTAGAATTCTTTGATGACTTGAAAATGAGAACTTGTAATAGTTTGACTATGTAGCTTTTGAGAAACGCAAAGTTTGGGAGGTGACTATTGTTATCAGATTTTCGCTGCATTTATTAGACTTTGATGATGAATGCAAATGCTTCTGATTTGGGATATGTTTAGAGATCTGATTGCCTCTTTGAGGTTATATTCTTGGTAAACTTCTTTGGATAATATATTTCTCGTAAGCAGAAATATTTTAAAATAGTTTATAAAGGTTTGCCTCCCGAGTCGGGGGCGTGATAACCATAACCACTGATAATCACAACCATAGTTATCAATACTATATCGATACCGACCGTACTGGCCGGTACGTACCACTTTTACCTTCTATCGGTATGGTATCCCCTTATGTATCGTATCAGTCAAAATACAGTTCTGTTCCGATTGTACTAGCCGGTGAAGGTGATACTGGCAAAAAATTACGTACCGGCCGAAATATTGTGTTTTGTACAAAGCCCTTCAAAAATGTAAAAGTTGCAAAATTTGCTGGAAAATTTAGTAGATTGACCAAAAAAAATAAATAGAAAACGCTCTTTTATATCAACCAAAGCCTCTGTAGCTTCTTTCTCATAATATTCCTTAGAATTCATAAAATCTTTCTTGATAAGTTTTCAATCTTCATAACAATTTTAACTTAGCTTTTACTTTTCATCTTAACCATGATTTACTTCATAGTTGGAAATTTTTATCATCTGTTATTCTTCTATGCGAATTTGCTAATGAGATAGTTGAAAAGAAGGGTAATTTTAGATGAGGTAATTCAATTGAATAAAATATTTGATCCTAGTGCCACTGTGTAGGAACAAACAACTTAGTTGATTGCAAGGAAGGAAATATATGTATATATTTTTTGCTAATAAATGAGTATTATATATGTATATTATTGATGCAAAATCTGAGACGTACCGAAACGGTACCTGTACCGATACGTATCATTTTACGGAGAAAACGGTACACGCTCTGATACGGTATTCATAATTATGATCACAACCACCACCACCATTCTAATATCCCGCACTTTGGAATCAGTTTAAAATGATCATCTGTGATCCGAAAAAAGTAAACGGGCGTTAATTTTGAACAATACTCAGGTATTAACAGAGTATGGAGGTTTAAAATGAGTTCGGGGTCATAATGGGCTAACACAAGGCCACTAGGTCATCAACCTCAAGATCTGCACCACCGCACTTGCCGTGCGAGTGAATCGAATTTACCTGGGCAAAAACATCACTGCCAATCATGGGAAAACCACACCCACAAGGCTGAAACTCACGATCTTATCACTGCAGCACCCAGAGCTGACGAATTTGACCTCACACCACCAAACCACGTCTGAAAGACTAGAAAGTACACACCTCTAGGAATTGTTGAAGAACCACTTCTGTCACAACCATAAAAACCATTGCCAAACCACCTCAATTGATGCCATTAGAGTCACATTGGCACATTACGCTGCAGACTCCAACTTCGTCGAACCAATGGCCAGCTGTCCTTGTCAACAACTCGACACCCTCTTAAAACGGTAAACAAATCCACGATAATCTAATGAAAGAAGGAGGCCAAGGGCAGGCAGGAGACACCATCGAACTGCGGAGGAGAATATCCTCTTTCAAAAAGAGGAACACCACCACCCCCCCCCCCCCACTCCCTGAAAAAAAAAAAAACCACACCAAAACCTAGAGGGACGCATACCATCAGGTAGGAGGCGAGAGTGCCTGCTAGTGCTTATTTGCTAGAGAGATACTGTGATAAAGTGTCCTGTTAAATTAATGCAATTTTCTGCCAAATCAAGTAAATTTTGGAGCTTTTAGAAATTTTTACGCATGTACACAGTTTAGCCAACTGCTAGACATGCTAGAAGAAACTACCTTGTTTCCGAAACAAGTTAAAAGAATTTGATATGCAACTCTGCTCCTTAAAATGCTTGCTGCAAGGATCCACCCCTGATACAATCTCCACAGCTCTCAAGCAATTGATGTCGCAAGGAACTCTGAAACCCAAACATTATGTAATTGGCAAGAAGCAAAAACAGAAAAGGAACAAGCACTTGGAAAGGGATGGATGGTAGAAAGTAATATGCTTTCAGGACCTTAAAGAAGTATACTGCAGATTTTATCTGTTACACTTATCAGCATGGTGGGCAGCAGAATTGAAATTTCAAGTTGTAAAATTCTAGACTTATGTATCAGAAACACTGCCACGTTACACGCATAACGACAATTTCAAGAAGTTGCACGTCATGCTTCGACTGACATGCCAAAACCCAAGATTGAATACTCAGAAACACTTAGTTTGGAACATGCCCATGTATATATACAGGTAGATACATGTATATAGATATGATGTGTATATAATGCTAAATAACAGGTAGAAATTACAATTTGCAAAATTATTTCTCCACAATACGTTTTTTAACACCTCCGCCTTCTTCCAACATCTATAATATTGCCCGTAGTGAAATCAAGTCATAGCTTATCATGCAAGAAATGTAGGTACTTTTATATTAGGAATTTAGCATTTAAAAGTGGTCAATCAGACAAAAGATGTCTTCTAGAGTGTCTGTGACTGTGACACAAATTTGCATGTCTGTGCATAGATACGGTTACTGCTCACGCATGCAGGACATGCCTTTAGCTGGGTAATCTCAAGGAGGTTTCAGAGTTTCAGTTTGATGGGTGGCTCACAAGGGAGCTTCTGGGGAAATAACAAGTTGGGCTGCCTATAAAGTCCCAGCCCCTTATTTGGCCTACTGGCTACTGGCTACTGGCTACTGGCCGATTAGTCTTTCTTTCATCTTTTGACATATTTGAAAAGGAAATTTTAGACACATGTCCCCTCATGAGCGAAAAGTAAGTCAAAAGATGGTTTTGGGGCCATTTGTATATATGGGAAACTAAAACGTAAATTATTTTTTAAGATGAAAAATAATGAAATGAGTGGTATGTAAATGTATTTTGTGATATTTAGGGTTGGTGTTAAATTAATAAAGATTAGAAAAGTTTTGGGACAAAAGTATAATTTTTAAAACTTTTGGGGTCATTTGTAATGTTGAAAAACTTTAAGGGCCAATTTGTAATTTTGAAAAGTATGCATTAGGTGTCAAAATGTTGTGAAATTTTTCCTAAGGAGATGCAACCTCTTGTTTAACTGGTGATGACTAATTGGTTAAAATATAAACTAATGGTATGAGTAAAAAACAATTAAAAGGGAAATTTTCGAGAGGAAAATGGGAATTCGGGAAAAACAGATGAACAACGATGGAGATGGAAAAACTGAGCAAAATGGAGGGAAAACCAGGGAGCTTAGGGAAGGGAAAGGAAGAAAAGAATGGAAAGGGGGAGAGAGAGAAGTGAAAAAGTTTTAGGGTAATCCTCTTTCTCTCTCTCTTTAGTGTTATTTTTCTTCTGAATTTGAGGTGTAATTTTAGTCATGGTGAGTTGTGTGTGTACTCTGTTCATGGGTTCGGGTGTGTGTGTTCACGTGTAATTTGGTGTGTAAAATTTCGTATAGTGTGTTTAAGTGAGTGGCGAATGGAAATAGGGTGGGCTTTGTGTGTTTTCGGTGAATTCCCGAGGGTGAGTGCATGTTTCGGTGTATACTATGTGTGTTCTTGAGTGTTCAGTGTTTTTGTGTTACGGGTGTGTGAGTGTGTGAGTGATTGGTGTGTAATGTGTTTAATTTTGTGTTGGTGTGTGTATTTAGGTGTAAACACACTTATGTAGGTGTTTCAGGTGTGTTTGGAAGAGTGGTCGTGTGTAAAAAAAAGAGTGTGCATGTGTGTGTGCCTCGGCTGAGGTTGAAGGAGGTGTGTGTGTCTAGGTGATATACTGTGTGTGTTTTATTTGAACAGTGACCGTAATTATCACGGGGGGACGGCGGGGGGGGGGGGATTAGGCAGTTTAATCTGAATTTTTATAAATAGTTAGGGTCATAATTAGAAAAAGTCCAAATCAGTAACCCCCATTATTACAAGATGCATGCTCTGGAATTTTTCGGGAATTTTCGGTATCTGAGAGGGATGCTAAATTAGGGTATCAGTTAACAAAAATTATCGAACTATTTAGCATAGCAAACCAAGCTATTTTAATATGAAAATCTTAAAAAAAAACCTTATTTTACTGAGATGTTCCATTTCTAAAATTTTGTGTCATTCGGAGGTCGATAGCTTTTTTTAGCGGACCCGACTTTTGAGCGCTCGGTTCGGAAATCTGTTCGAGATTTTAGGGCAAAATTTTTTTAAAATACTTTTTAGCCCAATAGAATGCTTAAAATAGTGTTTTAAGATATTTTTGAGATTTTTTCGGTGTCGGACCCCTAGGGGGTATTTTGGTAATTTTCCACCTATACGGGGTGTTTTGATAATTTTACCTATAAAATATATTTTGGGTAAATTCACATACAGGAAGGTTATTTTATTGATTTTAATTACGGAAAGGTTATTTTGGTGATTTAAGTGTGAGAGGGGTGTTTTTGATAATTTTGCACATAAGGGGTATTTTCGTAATTTTACATAAGCTGAAAGGGATCGTTCTGAGAATATGCATGAGTCAGTATTGAATTCATACTATCGTAGTATATATTATATACTAATAATTGAACTGTTCTGTTTAGGTTAAATTAACAAACTTTCTAGTTAGGTAGCTTAGGTTCGGATCCAGGTGAGGATTTCTATCTGAACCCTGGGTAAGGACTTTCGTCTGAATCTTTACTTTGATAACTTGTACTCATAAGTATTCTTCTATTTACTTATGGCTAATGTCGAACACTGAATTATATATTGATATCAGCATGTTATTGCCAAGAAAAACCTAACATTGAACCTGAATCGATTATTTGGAAATCTTATCGGTGCTTGCCTTTTATTTCATGCTAGGCAAATTCCATAATTGGTTGTATTCTTTCTTTTGGATTCATGTGTCTAAATTCGATAACTGTTCGTATTAATGCTTAATCGTCATTGAAACTCGAATTGATTTCAGTTATTTGAGTTTATGTTAATGCTCATTGTTATTGTTATTTTTGTGTTGACCCGGGGGTCTGTTTTGAGGCAGGGATTATAAGGCTGGTTTGAATTTTATGTGGAACACAGGCTAGTACCTAAATGAACAAGTATTTGTACATCATGCATGCGTACATCATGCATGCGTACACCATATTGGTTTTGCCTGAATGGCATCGCATCTCCCTAGGTTCAACATCTTTAAATTTGTTTACATTGTATCTTACGGTAATTATTTCAGAAATGATTAGAAAGCACTGTCTCAAACGGTGCTTGTTTGAAATCCTTCCCTAGATTGCTTTTGAACTCGTTTCAAAATCCTTTGGAAAACCATCGTTGTTTGTTGGAATGATGGCTTCGAAAATAATATTTAATGGTTGTTTTGGAACTTGTCGTGATTATAAGTGTTTATTTTGGGAATCTATTTGTAATATTCTGAATTTCGGGAGCGGGTTAAAATAACCATCGGTACTCCGAAAAATAAAAGGACGTTAAATTTGAGTAATTTTTGGGTATTAGTAGAATGTTGAAGCTTAAAAGAATTTTGGGGCAAAAATATATTTTTTGAAATATTGGAGCCATTTTGGTAAACCTTTAGGGGCATAAATATAAATTAATATTTTTAGTGATGAAAAATAGTAAAAATGGGTGATAGTAAATGTTCTAGTGGCATATAATAAAATTCAGAGAGATTATAATAAGTTCGGGGCTTGGATGTAATTATACAAAGTGTTGGGTAATTTTGCAAATATGAAAACTTGGGGGGCTATCTTGCAATTTTTCCAAAGATGGTATGTATGTGTCAAGATTTTAGAAACAATGTCGTATACTATTGCCACCTCCTACTTTTTAAAAAGAGTGACTAATCTAATTAACATAAATTAATGAATAAGATAGAAAACAAGGAAAGAAAACAAAGAGAAAACAAAACAGAGCAGTAGAAAGAAAACAGAGTAGTGGACGTCGACAGGGAGAAATAGAGGAGGAAGAAAAGAGACAGAGATGAAGAGAAAGAGAAGGAGAATAAAAGAAAAAATAATACAAGAACCTTAAGGGTAATCTCTCACTTTAGTGTAAAAAATTAGTGTCTTAATTTAGTGTTTTTTTTCTTTTCAGTGGGGTTGGTGTAGAAACTGTGCAACTTATGTGTATATTTGTTGTGTTTGGGTGCATGAGTGGGGAGAAGGGGGGTAGCCATGGGGCTGTTTATGTGTGTGTGTGTGTGTGTGTGTGTGTGTGTGTGTGTTGGGGGGGTGGGTTAAATTAAGAATACAAGAGTGTCTATGTGGGTTTGTGTGTGCCGTGGCTATGTTAGTGTATGTTGCTGTGTGCTTGTGTATATGAGGACTGAAATATGGGTGAGGGTGCTGTGTGTTTTCAGGTTTGTGTTGGTGTGTGTATTAGGATTGGGGGGGGGGGGGGAGGGTGTCACTATGAGTGGCTTTGTGGGTTTATGTGTGTATTATCTGGGAAAGTGGGCTATCGAGAGGAAGGAACAGGGATGATGAACAATAAAGTCAAGCAGGGTTTATTAAGGTTAATTGCGAAGTGTCGTGAAAAAACCTTGTACTAATCCAGTAGTTTCTTTTCTAATTTTTAAAACATATTTAAAGATTTATTTGACAAAGTTCAAAAAAGTAATCTATATTATTTTTATGAGAAGTACGCTCTGGAATTGTTTGAGAATTTTTAGTGTCCACGAAAGATGCTAAATTGGGGTATTGATTAGGAACAATTATCGAATTGTTTAGCATACCAAACCAAGCTATTTTAATCTGAAAATTTTAGAAAAATCTTCTTTTACTGATGTGTTTTATCTTCTAAAATTTTGTACCATTCCGAGATCATTAGGTATTTTTAGCCGAATCTGGTTCTGAGCGCTCGGTCTGGACACTGGTTCAGGATTTTTGGGTGAAAATTTTCTTAAGTACTTTGTTGGATCAAGCGCTTACCACTTAGCCAAAAGCTATAGCTGTTAGCAAGGGTGCAACTTTATTTCCTTAAAGTTTCTCAAAACCGCATCTAGCATAAGGGGCTGCACCCATCCAATAATAGGTGCCATGGGCAGGAATGTTAAGCTCATCGAATCCTAAGGAAGACGCTGACCAATTTTAAGGCTAACATACTTTTTGCCCAAAAATGACTTTGCAATGCTTAAAATAGTATTTTATGATATTTTTGAGATTTTTCTAGTGTTAGGAACCCTCGAAGGGTATTTTGGAAATTTACCCCCGGAGGGGGTATATTTGGTAATTTTATGTGTAAAAGGTATTTTTGCATAAATTGACATACAGTAAGGATATTTTGATGATTTTACTTACGAGAAGGATGTTTTGGTGTTTTAGATATGAGAGGGGGTGTTTGGCTAATTTTACCAAGTCCTGGGGGTGTTTTGGTAAATTTTTCACACTGGTGCAGAACTGAGTGAAAACATCTAATGGAGTGTCTGGTATTGATTTATTGATGATTCATTTGTTCAGATACGATAAAAGACAACTGAGATCTAATTAAGAGAAAAAGTTTTGGATTTGGTTAGCGGTTCATAAGTGACCTACTGATTCAACTAGTGTTTCTATAAAGCATATATGCTATTTACTTTTGAAAAGTACTGTCTATTAGATATGAACTATTTTAGCTATTTGTCTGCTTTTGCCTTAGGGAAAAGAAATTTGTCAAAAAGCTCGTGGCAATGCTTAATTTCTCGTTAAAAACCGGATCAGCACGTGAATGATATTTTGTTTTAAGTTAGTGGATTTTGGATTTGAAGGGCTTGGTGCAAATGAGATGTTGGGTGTTGATCTATTGGGGATTATGAAATGTTTCAGAAAACCGTTGATATGTTGAGAGATGGTTTGACCATTACTAATTGAAGGATTATATTGTGATAAATAGAAAGGTGGTTTTTGCTTACTCGATTGCTGTGTCCCATATCTAACGGGAAAAAGTTAGATTGCGGACCCTGGTCAACGGGAAGTTGTACGTTGATGTAATGCGCATTACTACTTTAGGTGGTCACCCCTACTTCTACTATGATTATTATCCCAAGACGGGATTCCGGGTCCTAGTCAGTGGCACGATGTACGCTGACGGGTCCAAGTCAGTGAGACCAAACGTTGATCGCAGCATATCGTTTGAGCTGATGTTTGGTTGGAACAGTTTGTTGATGACGCTTTTGTGTTAACTGATTTTTATGCCCTCAGATTTGTTCCCTTTACTCTATTATGTTTTACCAAATGTTTTCTTATAGAAATGATTATTTATTCCGTGATTTCATCTTCTAAAATTGCTACATTGTAAACTGAGTTATTATTTTAACGTGCTATGGTCCAGCTAGTTAAATCACTGGTTACTTACTGAGCACGTGAAAGCTCATTCATTACTTATCATTTCAGGTTAAAAAGTAAGGCAAAGATGACGAGCGTGGGATTAGAATTAAGAGTGGAGCTCCAAAGACTATACTAGATGAAGTTGAATCCTACCCTAGGTGATATTGTAAGAAGGGTTGTAATAAGTTGGGCATACAGTTATCTATGGAGTTGTGATTGGGTTTTAAGTAGCTTGGTTGTTGCCTTTAGAGACAATTGCATAGTTGTTGATAAATGTCTATTTGTATTAAGATTAGATCTGAATTTTATTTTTAGAGTTGTATAAGATTCAGTTTCCGGTGTAGTTGTATGGGTTTTAGTGAGTAAGGCCTAGCAGAGCCCTTGGTGGGAGCCCAACGAGCCTGTAGCCGGTCACGACATGGTTCACGGGCTCATTTGTGGGTTCGGGTCGTGACACTATTTATGATTGATTTTGATCATTTTAGAATGCTTCCAACTATTTAGATCGTTTGAAATATTTTTGAAAAGTATCATCGGATGGATTCTTTTGAATTGTTTGTAATTCTATCGGTTGTCTATATACGACCTTACTGAGCTCTCAAAAGCTCACCTTTCATTTGACTCCATTCTACAGGTAATGATCAGCACTAGCATGCTTAGGAATGAGTTTAGAGTCTATGTGAGATTCCAGTGAGCCCACCACTACTGTATAGTGAGAACCCTGCATGGGTCGGTACTGTCAACTCGTTCTAAAAAGACTCAAGTTTGTAAAGAACCTGAATTTAATAGTTTAAGCTTAAGCAGTTTTGTAATCTTCTATTTGAAGAATTTGAGTTAATATCAGATTAGATGTTTTAAAGTATGTGTTAGTAAACAGAATTTGACAGGTTTGATGTGATGTAGCAGATTAACATTCCGGGAGTTCGGGGCAACGGAGCTCCAAATTTCCGGGATGTTACAACCATTAACCAACACTGCCAAACACCAAACCTTCCAACATAAGTCACCACCACTCCTCTAAATTCAAATCCACCATCATACCGACCACCATTCACTACAAGAAAAGATAGATTCAGCGACATAATATTTTCCGTCGCCAAAAGCTCTTTTAGCGACGGGAAACGTTGGTAAAAATTCGTTGATAAAAAGTTTTACCGACAGAATATTACGTGGGTAAAAACCTTTGCCGGTGGACTTTTAACAACGGACTTTTAACGACGGGGATCCTGCCGTTAAATATTTTCAGGGAATTTGAAAATTTTTAATATTTTTTAGGCTACAGAATAATACCGTCGCTAAAAAAAATCCGTCTGATAAAATTTCTTTAACCGACGGGCTTTTAGCGACGGGTTTTGTCCATCGCTAAAAGTCGTTTAAGTAACAACTCTGCATTTTTTCTCTCCCTGTTTTTATCTCTTTCTACCTTTTGACCGTCTGACCCCGTTTAACCCACCGGCAATTTAACCTCCGTTGAGCCTCTCTCACAGCCGACGACAACCCACTGACGTCAC
This sequence comes from Escallonia herrerae, assembly GCA_033070095.1. Classification (NCBI taxonomy): domain Eukaryota; kingdom Viridiplantae; phylum Streptophyta; class Magnoliopsida; order Escalloniales; family Escalloniaceae; genus Escallonia; species Escallonia herrerae. Next base: position 497,878 of record JAVXUP010000013.1, read on the forward strand.
GCCACCTCTAACGACAACCCACTGACGCCGCGCCACCTCCGGCGATAACGCCTCTGTCTCTGACCGCTCGTTCCCCTTTCTTCGGCAGAGCTGCCACTGCAAAGGTTTGTCTCCCCTCCTCGGTTGATTAGATTAATTTCAGTTGTCTTGAACAAATTGAACTTACTCGAAGATGATGAAAACCAGATCTGTTCTTACATTACTAATAAAAACATTAATTCATTAATCTAACAGGATTTGGTGATTGTTCTTGCATTGGTTAAACATTAATTTTCTCTAGCTTTTGTTATGTTGTCCTTATTTGGTGATCGTTCTTGCATTAACGGGAAGACACAAAAAGGTGGTTCACTTATCTTTCACACCCAATGTCTAGTTTCTTTTCTTTAATTCCATTTTAGTTTCTTTTGATACTTTGGTTTCTTGGTTGTGGGAAGCAATAAGAGATGGATAATAGATGGAAAAACAAACAGTTGAAAATCTGGAATCCAAAATTGTATGCATCTAAACTTTGAAATGCAGCGTATTAGGTGTGGAAGAGTATCATTCTTTTCATAGTAAGCTTTGATCATACCTAAAATACTTCAGCATATGTTCTTGACAACTGCAGTAATACAGTCATAGTGATTCCATTACTTCTCTCACAAAGTGAAAATGTTTCTTGGTTAATTGGTTCTAAAAAACCAAAAAGTAAGAAGTGTAGTGTTAACTGTTACCAGTTTAGAATTATGTGAAAAATATCATTCCTTTGGGCATTTTTGTTTTAGACGTTATTATTTACGTTCTCATTTTGGACTTTTAAACTCCATAGGCACTTTTGATGACTTACTAGTCTTTAAGTGACGAAAAAATGTGATTGGCAGTGCATGTGGAGTTTAAGAAGCCAAAAATGGAGTGCAAATATCAGTTTTCTTTCATGAATCCCGTGCAACATCTACTTATAAGAAAGGCATAATCCTTTGTACAACAATGGAGAAATTAGCTAATGAGCCCCTCGACTTTATCTTGAATATAATTTTTTCCCTCCACTTATAAGTGATGCACTGCATTCTCCCTCTGGGTTAGTGAAATACCGCCGCAAAGCCAGCTTAAATTTTAGAGGAGAGGGAAAAGAAATGATTTTCGAAGTGTTGTAAACTGCTCAAAAAGTTCTCCTAAAGAAATTCACTTTGCATGCCATTTTGTCGCACTTAATTGGATAGAGTTAAAAATGTGCTGTATTTCGTTAATTGCGAAGGAGCTGCTTAACGCATCATTTGTTAGTCTTTGAGAGAAAATAATAGCACCCAAAGTAAAGTACAGATCAGGAGCTAATTTTTCCTGTAAGAATTCAGCTTCGAGTGAACCACCTTGTTTTGTCCTTATGGGTAGCAACCGGTTATATCAGAAGTGTTGCATATGTGCATGTATGGTGCCCTCGTCCTAACTTTTCGGTTATAGCTATGTAATCTACCAGTTGAATTATCTCTGTAGTAGGGCCAAGTTATGCATGGAGTGCTATTGGGGTACCTTTATATGCTGATAGGATGATTGAAGAAAGAAAGAGAATAGTATATGCTAATTATGTGTTGAAATTAATACTAAGAAGGACCCTATGGAGGATTTCGAATTGTTGGTGGCCGAGAACAATGAAAATATTATCATTTGATCCCCATTAAAGTTAGCACCAATGGAAACCTTTAAGGTGTCACATATGCAAGGTGTTTGGGCAGTGTTTCAGAAATGGCTATAGCAAATGCTTCTAGTATAGGCCTCTGCACTTTTGCTGATTGTGCTAATGTCTGGAAGACTGTGAGCAGAAGATGCAATCAGGGACCTATAAATCCTGTTTGTCATATGATAGAAAAAGAAGAAAATAAAGCCAATAAGCAGCAGAGATGCATTTATTTCATGTGCAAATGTTTCCATAAAACTTACATGACCTAGAGGATATGCAAAAACTAGACATAGATTGAATCGGCAGGGTGAGGACAAACCACAATAGTATGCAATGTCACTTTTCATGCACAATAGTATGCACAATTCATTATTAATATGATATTTTTATAAAAATAATTTTGACCTTCAGAATTTATTTTGGCTATATCTTTTAGTGAATTTTAAATGATCCCATGTATAATAAAATTGTTAGAAGTGGTAGATGCTGTGAAATACACATTTACCAAAAGCTAAAAGAATTCCAGTGCATCGAACATGTAAATTTTGAACAATTTTTTCTTTTTTAAACTTCGATTATTTGTTTAAAATTTTAGGTTGTTTATTGTGCATTTGAGAATTGTGATTATTGATCGATGATTTTACGTTATTAATTGATGATTTTGGTTGTTCGTTGTGTAACTGAGAATTAAGATTATTAATTGGTGATTTTAGGTTGTTAATTGATGATTTTATATTGTTAATTGTGCATTGAACATTTGAGATATTGAGATTGTTGACGGAGGATGGGACCCAATTGGATTGAATGTGCTATTTTTATTAATTTTTATTATATTGAACATTTGTTAATTGAGAATTGAGATTATTGTCGGAGGATGGGACCCAATTGGATTTATAGTGTGATTTTTATTAATTTTATTGCATTGAGCATTTGAGAATTGAGAATATTTAAGGAGGATGAGACCCAATTGGATTGAGATACCTGTTAGGTAGCATGGACACGGACACTGCGTCCGATCGACGCCGACACCAAAATGTCATATTTTGACTTTATACTTGTGGACACCTCTTCAATGGGTGTTCAACAATTAAAAAATAAATCAATATCTTCGGACACCGTTGAGATGTGTCGGACACGGCTCCACGATGCACGGGACTGGGCGAAGAAGATGTTGTCCGAGGGTGCCATGATGACGGAGATGAAGACATATCCCCCACATTGGATATCTCAGACTGTATGGGGACAGATGATAGATTGGTGGGTTACGGATCCAGGCTGGGACGCCAAGAGTAAGAGCTGGGCCGAGAACAGACATAACAGAGATCCGAAGCACACGGGGGGGTATGTGGCACACGACATCGTCCGACACATGAGTGCGGTCTCGCACCCGGATCTGGAGGAGGATGAGGTCGTAGCTCTGACGTATAGTCAGACACACGAGAGGAAGAAGGACAAGGACGAGGCGTACCGGACGGCTGACTATATTTCAGTTATTGCCCTGCAGATCGATGTAAGTCAATTTGTTTAAGTTGTTAATTTTTTGTCTTTCCATTCAATGTTTGTTGAGTTGACTAATGCAATAACATATCTTTAAATTACTGTTCTTGCAGGCCTCCTATGAGCAACTTAAAGGGTCCGAGTAGCAGTCCGGACAACCATTGGCGTCCATTAGTACGGGTGCCAGTACTGGGATGTTGAAGTGATGACTGGATACACCGGAGGTCGTCAATCGGCCGAAAGGCCGCATACGCGACCTGCCTAGCACGACTGCACATGCCATGATAGGATCGTCCCCACCCCTCGTTGTCCCTCCACAAACACTGGTTCCTTCGCGTCTGTTAGTCGAGAAGGAGATCCAGCGCATTGCTATAGTGTGTTAAGGATGATCAGGGAGCAAGATTAGTAAGGCACCCCTGCTGGACATGTCGAGTTGGCCCTAGATCAGCAGGATCCAGATTCGGGACTCGACTACCCCTGATGAGCCCCCTTCTCGTGCCCGGTCCTAGCTTGTCCCCCATGCTCGGCTTGTACTCGATCTTCTTCCCTCCCCTAACCGGCTATATCCAGTTCCCGGCTTGTACATTACAAGTTTTTTTTATCATAAATATTTTTTAAAATTGATTATATATAGTTGTTTGTGTCTTGGGGATTATGAGTTCTTGTTGAGGATTGAATTTTTTATTGGGCATTAGAAAAATAAAAAAATATTTAAAAAAATGACTTTTAGCGACGGATTAATTTCGTCGCTAAAAGTGTACTTAATTCTAAAATTTAAAAATCTCATTTACCGATGGAATATTTCGTTCCTAAAATTTATATTCCGTCGCTAAAATATTCATCAATTAAATTAATTTCATAAAAAAGAAAATAAATTAAAATACGTAAAATAGAATTAGTGACGAAAATTTGTCGCTAATTTATAAAAAAAATCTGTCGCAAAAAGTTTAATATTAGACGATGGATTTTAAAATTCTGTCGCAAAACTTTTAACTATGGGCTTTTCACCGACAGACTTTTAGTGACGGTAGTTCCTTCGCTAAAAATTTAAGCGACGGATTTTTCCGTCGCTAAAAGCCTTATTCGTTGTAGTGATTGTTCCTGGAACAAACACCACCATAAGATTTCATTCATCGCTTAACCCTAGTATCTTCGACATGTGCAAGTAAATTCCACACCATTCAAACCCCTTCACCCCAATCAAATATAATCAAACATAATGAAGCCCTAATTTGAAAGCTGGTGTCTTACTACCATAGCAATAGTTGGATAGTGACAGAGGAGATGTATGGGGCGTGGTGGGAGCACTTCTGGTTGTTGAATATAGGAGCTCAAAAGAAGCTCTCAAGTAATGAAAAATGAAAGAAAAGAGAAGAGAGAAAAAATAGAAAAGTAAAGAGAGAAAAAAAGAAAAAAAAAGAAAGTAAAAACCAATTATACAAAACTGCAATCAAACAACCCATCAATTTTATATAAAAAAATAAAAATTCAAAGAGCTTTTGGTTTTAATTTTTTTGAAAATAAAAACTGAAAATGGGTTTCAAACACACCCTTAAATTTTTGTTGGAGCCTAAACTTGTCAAAAGCACCAAAATTTTCATTAACCCAAAATTTTAGTCAAACTTTGTCGTACAAATTGAATCGGAAGCACTTTAATGGCATGAATTTTAAGCTTTTTGTCATGTGGATAGCTAGTGTCTGAACATACGGTTTGTATCGATATAGGTGGGGATTGTAACTTTGCGTCTTTTTGGTGGCCATGGATTATCGCTTTTGAGCTTTTTTAGGAAAACTCCTTTCTCTATTGCCCGGATAATGATCGGTCAATTATTCTACAAACATATGGTGAGGGATGGGGCCGGGGCGGGTTCTTTTGTAGTCCGTATCGGTCAATTATTCTACAAACATATGGTGAGGGATGGGGCCGGGGCGGGTTCTTTTGTAGTCCGTTTCATTGTGGATGGTATTCTCGTCCCTTGAGCCAATGGCAGGACAAGTTGGAGTTGGAGTTCGAGACGCTTACTTGAGATACCGGGCCGGGTAAGAATTATATAAAATCTACATCCCACCTGTTCCATTGTCATTCTTATCTCTTAGTGAAAGTATGTTTACTTGTTTGGATGCCATTTTCAAAACTATAAAATATAACCAAAGTGGAATGTCTTGTTTAAAATTGGGTAATGACACCCACTCGCCCTTTTAGGGAGCCTTACACTAGCTATCCCATTAGTTTCGGTAATTACATTAACTCCCTTTGAAATTTGAGTTTGGGTTAGAATTTTTAACCTAAACGGTGTCAAGAGAAGAAGGGAAACCCAAAAGTTTCCCTGATGATGGTATAATTTGCATCTCCTATACTTTTACAGTTTTACTACTCAATTTGATAGGATAGTTTAGACATTTCTTAAAAACTCCAAGTTAAGTGTGTGCGAGTGTAATAATGGAGATGTGAAGTTTAATAAGTAATAAGGAGTAATTTCTAAGCTGAGGGAGTGTCAATATAGTTTATCCTATAAAATTAGTATGAAACACTTCTACGCATTTTTACGTATGAGTTGGGTGAAATTTGGTGGTTCTTTTCAGGGCAACTAAACAAGAAAAAAAAGAAATTTAAAATCAGAGAAACCGAAAGCTAATAAACCAAACGAGGCGGTAGTGTTTGTCGAGGGAGACTTTTCGAGTTTCCAAACCGGATCAGACGAACAACTCTATTAGTTCTTCCTTGATTGGTGTCGGAGGTCTGTGCTTAGTCTTCATGTCAGTACTACGTATCTCGTGGTCTTGTAAATGTACGTACACTACATAGCAAGCCACCCAACTTTAACATGAAAAGCTCTACAGAATGGTGTACTGATATCAAAATCGAACTCAGATAGTCCATACCCAGTCCGGAGCATGAAAGAGGGAACATGTTGAATAACCATATTTAATCAAAAGTTTGAAAGTAATCAAGCCACAATGAAGTGACTTCCAGGTAGAGAAACATAGTTTTATCAGAAACGAAGACACATAACATCCACCGTCCTTGGAACAATAACACCACTCAGAAGTAGGGATGCCCGAGGGCATCATTATCACAATTCGGATCCTAAAGATGATGACGAGAAGAAGAGTCACGGATTACCAACTTTTATCTACGAATCGGTTTCCAGGTAGGTCTTGAGTAGTTCAGTGCAGCAACCCAAAGGCTTCCTCTGAAGAAATCCCATGGCATTGGCGAAACGGGTGTCGTTAATCATGCCGTTGTAGCGAGTGAGGATTACGCGAGCACGGTCACGCCCACGGTCCGGGACGCTACACTCGGGATCTGGGCTACCGACGAGCATTGCATCGCACATGTCTTCCTTGCGATCACCGGTAACCGAGATGGCGTAGGTTCCGGTTGAGTCGGTCACACCCCCAATACTGTACTTGAGCCGCAATGTGACCCTGTCTCTGCACTCAATTTTCACCCTTGCACCTGCCCACCCACAATTGTCCAACAGTTACAACTAATCTACTACCAATATCAGTTAGAGCTCGGGTGTACCAGACCTGCCGAACTGCATTGAAGTTGGCTTCAAGTTTGATTCGGAGCAGAATTCATGAAGCAGCATCTATTAAGTTCTTCACATTTATTTATTTAACTAAATGCGTCAAGTTCAATACTTCAAGCATCCAAAGTGCATTAAATCATCGGTATAGGTATCCGATCAACGTATATGTTACAATGTATGACATATATGTTGATCCTTATTCAACCGAGATTTGAGGAATTAGGATCCTCTATTACACAGAGGACAGAAAAATATTACTAAATGTATTTTAGCGACGAAATATTATTACTATAATTTTTACCAACGGACAGAACACTTTCAATGATAATTTTGTTGCGAAAACTGTTACATCGTATATGCTGTATGAGGATCCCATCCAGATTTGGATATTTTTTTTTTAAGATTAGAATTCAAAACAAAAATGCTCATCTCGAGATTGCATCTAATTTATAGGGGAGAGTAAAAATTCATACTTTACTATGCGCACGATAATTAGAGTATAACCATGACTTTAATCATAGTACATTCCAAAGGAACTAATTACATTTTCCACTTCTAATGTCTTTAAAAAGAGTATTTGAGACAATTTATCAAGTCTTCTGGCGACAAATAAAAGAAGAACAAGCAAGAGAGAGAGTGAAAATAGACACGTTGGGAGTTTTACCAGCGAGGTACTTGGTGACAGAGGTTTCAAAACCGGCGCGGCAAGTGTCGCAGTAAACACGGCCTTGGACAAGGAAGGGGTTGCCGTAGAACTGAGCGCTGGCAATGGCGGGGAGGACACAGAGAGCAAACAAGAGGAGCAATCTAGTAGCCATTCTTCTTGGTAAGGAGAAGTCCCTACTCTCTTCTGGCAGCAGCAGGAAAGAAGTTGAAGAGAAGGATATGGAAAGTGATGTGTGATATATAATGAGGGAAGGTGTGCAACGCGGCTAAAGCTTAGAGTAGTAGTAGTAGTTGTAAATGGGCTGGCATCACATGCAACCCCCCGCATCACAATAATCAAAGTAGCAAGCGCGTCTTGCGGCACTGTGTTCGTCATTAAATTCAGTCGGTGGACACACCTCTGCGCTTTTCTTTACGCCCACATCTGTGACTACGTATTTTTTTTTTTATTAAACTAATTAGAATTAAAGTACGAGTCAATTACGTAAACTAAGAAATTCCTTTATTCTAAATCAATCTTGTATTCTGTCAAACCTTTGATTTATACATTGTATTTAGTGTTAGATGAACTATAATACCTTATATATGTACTTCTCTTTATACACACATAAATCTACAAAAAAAAAAAAAAAAAAATTTGTTTCGCCTCAAGGAAAGTCTTATCTAGTCTTCATATTTTCTACTTACTGATGTTGATGCCAAAGGCATCAAAATGGTCTTAACAGTTGTCATGTATCTCTATTTTATACTTTAAAAGTTTATTAGTATATAAATTTGTTTTTATTTCATCATCCACCTTCGCCACCACAAACCTCCACCCACTACTGCTCACCACCACAACCACCCTTATCTTCACTAAACACCACCCCTGCAACTCACCGGGATCTCTATCACCTTCACCAAAAGACACTACTTCGCTCACCACTACCACACAACCAACCATCCAGCTCACCACAAACCCGTCTTCCTCCACCGAAATTTGCTCACACACGCATGCACAAACTCATATCCAAAAAAAAAAGGATTGCAACCTAGCGGCTTCGGCTACCCGGATGTGCCAACTACACCCCACGACCAAGATCCACCACTCGTCATCATCTCTCTCTTTTCAGAAGGCAACATAATTGGAGGGCGACCACCAAAGGGAGGGATTAGGATCCCATGCCGTTACAGCAGGGGATCCTAATCTCAAAGGGAGAGGGTGCACATTTTTTTTGTGGAAAGGAGCAGATTCAAACTAGAGACTATGTCAGAATATGTGGCGGCATGTCGGTACCGATGTTGATGAAATTGAAAGGCGCGATTCACAAATATTAGAGGTTTGAAATTTTTTGATGTAAATGTCCCCTTAGAACATGGACCGAAAATGGACACATGGCACTTTATTAGGCCCTTTCGTTGCGAAAGGCAGTAACATAATTTGTTGCTAAATTTTTTTCTGAAGAAAAAATGATGGAGTGTCAAAATTAACGTCTATCTTTTTTTCTTTTTCTTTTTGAGCTCTAGAAACTTATACTCAGGTGATTGAGACTCCCTTTGCCGAGTTCTTCTCATTTTTGTAACAAAAAATGCGTTATTCGCAAGTCAAATGTTGAATTTCTCTTTCAAACATCGGATGGAATTTGACAAAATGTATTCATCTGATCCATCGTACAATTATAGTTACGATCGTAAACTGTGCTGATTCAATTTATGTTGCTTAACTTATGTCAACCGAACCTCTTAAATATTATATGGAGGAGTACTTGTCTGCGGAACTTTACTAGTGATGGAAGTTGGCGAGAGCAAATTAGAGTTGACCAAATCTGGGGTTTACTGGTGATGATGATACCCCATAATTAAAAGGGAATTAAATGCATGTTTTGATTCCCACAGACAAAATTATGGTAAAGCCATTCACTCGTCACCTTAAATGGCGGAAAATTAACGCATCTCGGAATGATTAGCACGCGACCAGCACATGCAAGGCAAAAAGAAAAGACCAGATGTACATTGCTACACAAGTGTTACGTAATCAACTGCTACGACTTTTGTGCTAGCCTTGAAATGTACTTCTTCTGTGTAATAATTTCTTTCCACTTTATTTTATTATTATTATTACTATTATTGCAAATTAAATGATAATGTTAAACCAGCCAAAGACATATGTTCAGGCTTCCTTCTTAAATCTTACAAGTATAGGGGATAATTACTGTTGAAACGATTACAACATTTATTGTGCTACCACGTAACACGTAATGGGTTCGAAAACATACCGTACGAAGTCTCCGAAAATTCCGACGTAGGATCCTTGTTGTTACGAGCCTCCAACACGCTTGATCTTTTTCGCAGGTACGAAAACGGCTACTAGAGTCGAGTTCTTCGTCCACGAACCAAATCCTAGAGCTTGGTGATTGCTCTAGAGAGAGTGCTATAGAGAGGGTTATTACTATTGACTTTTGATTTATTGGGATATCTCTAGCCTTTATATAGAGATACAATTAGAGACTGACTTTACCTCCAACTCTTAGGAGATAAAGATTGTATTTATCTCAAACACTTAAGAGATAAATATTCTCTAAATAACTGTATTTATCCAAACTAACAAATACACATTATCTGTTAGTGGGCGGATAATGGGTCCACTGACCCAATTTATTAACAGCTCCCACTCGCCCACACACAGGGCAAATAAATCGTACAGTCCCTCTTTATCTCTCGTCCACTCATCTCCTCATACAGGAAATGGAACGTGCGACCTACGAGAAAGGATGTCCAGTTGAGGAGTATTGTATTAAGTTATCACCAAACTAACACAATACATCACTCCAAAAAATCTCGTATGTACCCCAGATAGTTCAACTACACCAGATTAAACACTCTCAAATCCCTCATAGTGAGCAGTGTTAAACCTCTCATATGTTATGTATTCATGACTCATATCGAAACGAAAATCGACAAAGTCGCCCGGGCTATGAATCACACAACATGATGTAATATTGAACTTTCTTCCCAAAGCCCTCATGTCATTCCAATTAGACCCAACCGCTTTCCTAGACATGCCCCGCGAGACCGCATCATCCATGATCCAAGGGTACATGCTAAAGTAGCGACATTGAGTATCCTCTTCATGACATAGTCTAAGGTGAAAAGGGTACCATATAGGATCAAAAATTTCGATCCAAGTGGCTCACACAATGACGAAGCAGGGATTCATTCGTCACTCCCACTGTCGGTCTGCATTTAGCACATGCAGTATGATTTGCATGCTATGGCGTAACCCGCAAGGGCGTGTCACATAAATGTATAATAAAATACGCCATACGAATCTAAGTCTAGTCGCTGTACAAGCGCCTAACCTGAGTTTTTCAGCCCAGTCACTCTCATAGTGCCTGCCTGAAATCTCACATTCGGCTGTAAACAGGCTACATAGAGTTGTGGAGATACTCTATGATCGACCTACATTTATTAGGTCTCATCTTAGCTCCAACTAAGGCGACATGTTTGCTTTATAAGCTGTATCATCTTATTCGCCCACTTGGCGCTTAAGACAATTATGTCTCATCTTGCTCGCTATCTTAGCGCCAAGGTGAATTACCCGTGTGAGTGGGTCAATTCGAGCCTGGTGACACTCTCAATAAGGATGTATATGTAATCACAAAGATTATCCATTCATTCCAAAATAAACTCAAATCAAGGAACAAAAATTTAATGTAATAAATAATGTCAAGTACATAAGATGCCATAAACATATCAAAACCTACGTAGTCCCATACTCCTAATGTGAGAAAGGAAAACATCTCTAGCAATAGGCTTGGTCAAAGGATCAGCCACCATTCTGCCAGTAGGTATATGCTTCATGGTCACCTCTCCTTGCGCAACTAAAGTTCTAATGAAGTGATAACGAAAGCCTATGTGTTTGATATTTGGGGTCCGTTACAAAATCTAGGGTAGCTGTATTGACACAGTGAACAGTGACAGACTCATCTGCATGAGCTGTAACCCCTAGAGCCTGTAAGAATGACCTCAACCAAACAGTTTCCTGGACTGCTGCTGAACAAGCAACATACTCCGACTCTATCGTGGATAGGGCGATGCAAGACTTTTTCTTGCTGTACCAAGAGATAGCTCCACCTGAAGTGGATATGCGCTCATCTCTATCAGCCCCAATCAGCATCGCTGTATACTCTCAGTCTCAAGTCTCCACCATGATAACACAGGACGAGATCAGCGGTTCCACGTAAGTATCGAAGAATCCTCTTCACCGCATTCCAATGAGCGGGTCCAGGATTACTCTGATAACGACTCACCATTCCAACGGCATAGCAGATGTCTGGACGCGTACACAGCATAGCGTACATCAGACTTCCTACTGCAGCCGCGTAAGGCACTTTGGACATCCGATTCTTTTCCTCATCATTCTTTGGGCATTGGTCTGTGGTCAAAGTACACGCCTTGTCCATTGGAGTGTCTATGGGTTTTGAGTTATGCATACGAAATCGTTCAATGACTTTCTTGATGTATGTCTCTTGAGACAAACCGAGAAGTCTCTTTGGACGATCACGTATGATTTTAACCCCGAGCACATAATTAGCTTCTCCCATGTCCTTCATCTCAAAAGTTGAGGACAGCCACTGCTTAGTGGCGACAATGGAACTCATGTCATTCCCAGCTAAAAGAATGTCATCCACATACAAAGAAAGGATTAGAATATTTTTCTTGGATCGTTTTACGTAAACGCAATGGTCTTGTTCAATCATTTCAAAACCTATAGAGGTAATGGCATGATGAAACCAAAAGTACCACTGCCTAGACGATTGTTTGAGACCATATATAGAACGTTTGAGACGGCAAACTTTGCGCTCATGTCCTTTGACTTCAAAACCCTCGGGTTGAGCCATATAAATCTCTTCGTCTAGTTTTCCATTGAGAAACGCAGTCTTAACATCCATATGAAAAAGTTCTAAATCCTGCTGGGCGACAATAGCTAGGATCAGGCGAATTGAAGCAAATCTCACCACTGGGGAGAAAGTATCTTCATAGTCCACACCCCGCAGTTGGGTATAGCCTTTCGCCACAAGACGTGCCTTATACTTGTCGATTAACCCATCTACCTTGCGCTTGACTTTAAAAATCCACTTGTTTCCAATAGTCTTGCGCCCTAGCGGAAGGTCAATCAACTCCCAGACCCGATTCTTTTCCATTGAGCTTAACTCATCCTTCATTGCAGCCATCCACTCATTTCTAGCAGATGAAGATAAGGCTTCTTCCATAGAAGTAGGCTCGTCTTCATCATTTGGAGTGCACATAAGAATTTCTCCGTCAATCTCAAAACGACGACATGGAACTCTTCCTCGTGCACCTCTACGCAGTTGAGAATCTTGTTGACCTGATGGTCCTTGTGGTGTGCTCCCACTGTCTGGGATACTCCCACTAGGTTGAAGGTCACTTACACTATCTTCAGCGACAACCGGATGAGGAACTAATTCCCACCTTCGCTTGAAGATGGTAAAGTGGGTTCAACCTCCTCTAACTCATAGAGGTCAAGATTCTTACTCGCATCTCCAATGCTAGAAAAATCACTCTCTATGAAATCGACATCACGAGACTCTATTTCAGTCCTTCCACCATTTGGATGTTCACCATACATCACATAGCCTTTAGAGTTTTCAGAATACCTTAGAAAGATACTCTTCTTTGCTCTAGGCCCTAGTTTTCCATACTTATGAGAAGTACTGTGAACATAACCTGCTGAGCCCCATGGGCGCAAGTTATCCAAATTTGGCTTTTGGCCATTCCAAAGCTCATAAGGGGTGGATTTGACTGACTGTGAAGGCACACGATTAAGTATATAGGCTGCAGTCAAAAGGGCATCCCCCCAAAAAGATAGCGGAAGGTTTTCTTGCGCCATCATAGACCTAACCATGTCTAACAATGTTCTATTCTTTCTTTCTGCAACACCATTTTGTTGTGGAGTATTAGGAATAGTAAGTTGCCTGCGTATCCCCTTTTCCTCACAAAACTTTTTGAAGTGATCTGACAAATATTCGCGTCCCCGGTCAGTGCGAAGAGTTTTTAAATTCTTCTCTTTCTGATTCTCAACCTCTGCTACAAAGCTTTTGAAACAGTCCAAAGCTTCATAGCGGTGAGATATCAGATACACATAACCATATCGCGTATAATCGTCTATCAGTGTAAGGAAATAAGAGGCGCCATGGCGTGCCTTTACACTCATAGGTCCACATATGTCAGAGTGAACTAGCTCAAGTGGTTGAGTTGCTCTCACAGCCTTTCCAAAAGGCTTCCTGCATGCTTTACCGGCCAAACAAGCCTCACAAGTTTGTAGATTGACTCTTGCGAGTGGGCCCAAAAGGCCTTCTCTAGCCAAACGAGTCATTCTATCTTGGCCTATGTGGCCCAGTCTTGCATGCCAGTTGGTAGAATCATTTACAATATTATCATTCACCACATAAGAATAAGAAGACTGAGAATCAATTAAATCCAATTGAAAAAGACTATCCATGCGAAAACCATGTCCGAACAAAACATCATCCAAAAAGATATCCAACTCATTACCCTTAAAAATAAAGGAAAAACCACTGTCTAATAAAGCAGTAACTGAAAGTAGATTAAGCCGAACAGTGGGTGCATATCACACATCCTCAAGAATCAATGTGCGCCTAGTGCGCAACTTGAGCTGGTAAGAACCAACCCCTAGCACCTCTTCGAAGCTATTGTTTCCCATGAAGATATGTTTGCTACCCGCTGGAATCCGGTGATAATCTACGAACCCCTCTCGATCACGTGCTACATGTTTTGTTGCACCTGTATCCACAAACCACACAGGTTGGGAATGAGCAACCATCACATGTGAGGAAACATATAACTGAGAGAGAGATTCTGAAAGTACCTTCTTCGGCTCAGTGCAATCACGAGCGAAGTGTCCTTTTTGTTGACAGTTGAAGCATTTAACTTTAGACAGATCCTTTTTCCCACCACGTTTTCCTCTCTTGCGTTTCTTCATTTTTCCTTCCTTTGGCGCAGAAGTGCTAGCCTCGCCTTTCTTACCTTTCTTACTTTGTCTTCCGCGCTTGCCATTTGCATTGCGCGATCCCCCTTGGGCGACATAAGCAAGGGTCTTGTCAGCATCTCGAGTCTCGTCCTCAAGGATGACATGCTGTGAAACATCAGAAAAGTTCTTGATGTTTTCACTGTGGGTCAATATCTGTTTCATATTGGTCCAAGAGGCAGGAAGGGACCTTATGACAGCTCTGACTTGCTGCTCATCTGTGAGCGCATGGCCAGCATCCCTCAGCTTACCAATCATATTGGACATCATCCTTAGATGTTCACTCATGGTATGTTTAGGGTCTTTTGTGTACTCCTCAAACTTAATCACAAGGCTACGAAGCCGAGTAGTTGAGGTTCCACCAAAAGAGAACTTGAGCTGTTCCCATAAAGCTTTGCAAGTTGGAAGTTCATCATACTGCCCAATTAGATCATTTTGCAAGCTGCTCAACAAGGTGTAGCGCGCACTACGATCTTTCTGATTCCATTTCTGGTAGGCAGTGTGGTCTCTTAGGGGTTGCACCTCAGTTGGCGCGACCATCTCCTTGGTCAAGTGCTCCTCGAGCTCTTGTTCGTTCAGCATGAATTTCATCTTTTTGTGCCAAACGTCATAATTGTCTCCGTTAAGTTTCTCACCCTTAACAAGATCAGCTATGACATTCTTGGTGGCCATTATATTCACTACATTAGATTGCGCAAGGAAAAGACATTAATTATACATCCTTCTATTTATTTCAAAAAATTCAAATGAAAAACATAATCCTTCCTCACATCATGAAATCAAAAATTTGCTAAGCTCGTAATCATCTCCCATGTATGTGAGTTGGGAAAAATATTTTTCAAGTAATTTTTCGCAATAAATTTCATCATTATATAAGTCACAATATAATAAATCATCCACATGATAATTTAGAATAATATAAAATTGCACCATGCAATAAAGTGTGCAAGGACTCCATTGAGCCTCATTGGCATTCTAATAACTTATGCTAAGAAAATTCTGTCTTGAATAATGTGCGTGCGAAATTACATCCCCGTACAAGGCTTTCTGGAAATATACAGGGAAATAGTAGAATACAACATCTTTGAGAATCCTACTACAAACTACTCCAATAAAACAAATGGAGATGCCGCACAGCACATTATTCTCAAAAGAATTTTCTTAAAACAAGAGTAAACACATAAACATAAGTTTCTTTAGAATGCCAATCTAGTATCCATCCATTTAACCTAAAACTAGCATGCTCAAATAACAAGTTAAAGGGTAATAAAATGAATGAATAGGTCACATTCTCCTTCTAAGGAAAACGGGCGCAAATGCCTTGAAATTGGGTTTAAAGAGGTGTGAGCTTACCAAAAAGCCCAACAAATATATTTCAACAAAAAACATATTTAAACCATAACACTTAATCAAGGCAAATAAATAAAACATAATTCATTTATGTCATATAGCTCTCCATAATATTTATTTCTGCTCACAAAGTGCAAAAATTAATATTTGCGCATTATTCATATTTTTGGGACCACAAAAAGTACCACAAAAAAATATTTCTAAATGACCCAAAAATGAGAGATAAATTCTTAAAATTGGCAAACAGTAAATTTATCCCTAATATACCCTCTGGAATTAAAGAAAAATTCTGAGTGCATCAAAACAAATTTTTAAAGCTAATTTTTCTAGAAAAAATCATTTAAAAATTAAACAGAACACACACAGAGGGTATTAAGGTAAATTTAATACCATAGAAAAAACCAGTGGGTCAAGATGGAGCTCCACTCGCCGGCGGTGACAAAGACCGACAAGAAAACAGGCCTCACGCGCTGCCACGCGCCGCCATGCGCGTGGGCAGCTTCTGAGTCTTCTAGACAGGCGCGTGGCATACACGCGCGCGTGGGAAAAGCCCGGCGCGTGTGCGCGTTCCAGCAGTCTTCGCGCGTGGCACCCGTGTGGCGCGTGGCAACTCCTCTTGGTGCGTGACACGTGTCTTCAGCGCGTGGCGCGCGCGTGATTCACTGTTCATCTTTTTCATTAAACCTTAATTTTTTCTAGCGCCGCCATGTCGCGATGCCAACTTTTTAAGGCCATATCTTTCTCGTTTTTAAGCCAAATAATGCGTACGATATATCTGTGGAAAGCCTATACGACATAGATTAATTATGTACCAACCGATCATGATAAAAACAGAATATCATGCTCCGAATTTGAGTCCCAAAACTCGAAAAAAACGCAATTTTCTTGAAAAATAAAATCGTGATTTCTCACAAATCATGCATCCAAAAATCACGAAATTTTACGGAGTTCATCCTCAACCATAGGAGAACAAAAAAATATAATTATTTTTCAGAAAAACATGCTCAAAAAATTTCGAATTTAAATAATGGGTCTCATTCATGTATCCGGAAAAAATCGTAACATGCACATAAATTAATCTAGCATGTTAAAGGCGAATCAACAAGTAATCATGCTCTGATACCAATGTTGAAACGATTACAACATTTATTGTGCTACCACGTAACACGTAATGGGTTCGAAAACATACCGTACGAAGTTTCCGAAAATTTCGACGTAGAATCCTTGTTGTTGCGAGCCTCCAACACGCTTGATCTTTTTCGCAGGTACGAAAACGGCTACTAGAGTCGAGTTCTTCGTCCACGAACCAAATCCTAGAGCTTGGTGATTGCTCTAGAGAGAGTGCTATAGAGAGGGTTATTACTATTGACTTTTGATTTATTGGTATATCTCTAACCTTTATATAGAGATACAATTAGAAACTGAGTTTACCTCCAACTCTTAGGAGATAAAGATTGTATTTATCTCAAACACTTAAGAGATAAATATTCTCTAAATAACTGTATTTATCAAAACTAACAAATATACATTATCTGTTAGTGGGCGGATAATGGGTCCACTGACCCAATTTATTAACAATTACAATGCAGAAATAATAAGAATATTGGTCATAATCATAATAAAGTTGTTTGGGTAAGTCGACGTTAACACCTTAAATCGCTTTTGGGGGATAAGTCAAGGTTAAAACCTTAATGACAATGAGATTTCAAGGAAGAAAAAGCTTAATTGCAACCCCATTGCTAAAAGTACCGCTTTTTCACGAGTTAAAACCTTCTACTTTTATAAATAGTGTAAATTTAGTGGAAATTATTAGTTGAACTCCACCTTTTTTTTGCTAAAAGGTATCACCAAAATCTTTAGCAAAGGGTGTAAGTGGTTCAAATCTTAACCGATTTGCCTAGAGTGCAAGTGAGCCATTTTCTTTTTAGTATTTTATTTCAATTAGAAATTTACTTGAAAGATTAAATAAATCAAAAACTTGACACTATCAAAATGAAGTTTAATGTTTTTATACTACTAATATCAAGCACGTGCATTGCACGAAGATGTGATCAAGAGTAATTTTTGAGGTGATATTATTAATTTTTTTAGGATTAAATTAGTATGATACAATTATGTTCATATTTCTTTTGTGACTTGTTTTAGAAGAAATGTATATTTTATGTTCGTAATTGTAATCAGTTCAAATTTTTTTTTTTAAAAATCTTCTTTGTAGGCTTCCTAATAGAAGAATTGTTTGATGGTGCTGCTGAAAAGAAAAGCATATAAAGAAATTAATAGAATGAATCTGCACCTTTGTTTTTGTTATCTATTAAATTAATTTATGGTATACACTTTAGATTTGTAATTTTTAAGATCAGGTACTTTGTATCTCATCAACAAGAAATGCGAAGTACTTCAATTGTAATAACTGAACAAATTTTTAATTCAAATTGATGTCATATTTAAGAGTCTCTCTCCCCCCCCCCCCACCCAATTTTTGATACATATTTAACCATGTTTTTGTTTTTTTTTGTTTTTTCAACAGTTTTTTGTTTCTTAAATTTCACGTACTTCAGTTTCTTTCTTTTGTTTTTCAAATTTTCAATTGGTTATATTGTTTGCTAATCAAAAAATGCAAAAAAAAAAAAAATTCACAGTTCTCATTAGCCAATTCATTATCCAATGTTTAATTCGTTTCAACTAAATTAAGAAGGGAGTAATAAATGAATTTCTTTGTTTTCTTTTTCTTTCTCATCACGCTTTGCATTTCTCAATGTTTATAATAGATTCATTGCCCAATATTCATTTAAATTCAAACCAAAATTAAAAGGGAACCTCATTAGCTCCCTATAAATAACCTCACAAGTTTAAGGTATGCCTAATTTTGACTCCATACATGCTTTCTCCTTATAATAAAAATCTCATCTCACATAAGTTCGGACTTAGATATCAGAGATTCCCCACCAGAGCCCCTTCTAGCGATTCACCATTTACTCGTGTTGTGATTTATCTGATCCTGATAAATCTTTTTTAGCAACACACATGTATTTAATGTTGCTTCCTTGGATTTTGTCTTATGAATTAGCATCATAAGATGCAGACTTGCCAAACTTTGAACTAGAGGATAACCAAATCCGAACAAATATGATGCCACCTCTTGATGATCGGGTACTAACAAGGTATGTAGACTTGCCGTCCATTTATGCTTCCACTTTTATGAACATGGAGGATGAAAATTTCATTTGATTATATCCTTCTCCCATATACGTTCTTGTGACTTCTTCTTTCGCACCGGGCAAATTTGCATTTCTTTATGCTCATAACTTGTTTGCTTTTACATGTACTAGTGAGATGCCCATGCTCTACACTGGTGGGGATGTCTTTGTAGTTATTCGACCCGAGATAAAAATATTTTTATAAAAATGAAACCATGTATTGTTCCTACAAAGTGAAAGAAAAATGGCATTTAATACGATCTAACTCTCCCATTTCATATATCATTCTTATGTAAATCGTGTCGTAATATTCAGACTCAAGCGCTTGATTGTAGTGAGATCATTGAGGTATCTATCTATAAAGGAATAGTTTTTAGACATACATGAACCACAAAGGTAAATCTGCATTATACATGAATTCGGCTGAAGTTAATGCACTGAGTATGAATTTAACCCTAGACGTCAACAGAATATAGTGAACTTCAGT
Source organism: Escallonia herrerae (assembly GCA_033070095.1). Taxonomy (NCBI): domain Eukaryota; kingdom Viridiplantae; phylum Streptophyta; class Magnoliopsida; order Escalloniales; family Escalloniaceae; genus Escallonia; species Escallonia herrerae. Next base: position 517,313 of record JAVXUP010000013.1, read on the forward strand.
TATCGACCATGAGTGTTGTGTTGCCAGTGCCACAAACTAAGCAAGAACTAATGTTTCAAAACAAACAAAAATCACACGCATATTGACACCAACATGTTCCTAAGATAAATTGTAGATGTAACCCAAATTGTGCTCTAATGTTCCAGTGCCACAAAGTAAGCAAGAACTAATGTTTGAAAACAAACAAAAATCACACGCATATTGTCACCAACATGTTCATAAATTGTAGATGTAACCCAAATTGTCCTCTAATGTTAGAATTGTTGTTAGCCAAAAGTTAAGACCATTGAAGACCTTTGACCAACCAATGATGAAGTGCTAAGCCAGACAAAAATGAAAAAGTAGAGGTCAAAGTTTAACAAAGACCCCTGATTAAACATTGAGGCATCGATAATTAGGCATCGACATAGTGCTAATGTGTCAAAGCATATATAGGTGGAAGGTGATTCCTGTCACTAGCCAATCCAACGATGGATCTAAATAGGGTCGACCAAAGAACCACATGCATTTTCTTTCTCCAACAAGCTACAACATCCACTTAAAGTCAGTAAGTAAGCCATGAAAAGCATCAACCTGACCATACGAAAACCCCTCTAAGGTGAACCTATAGGGCTTAGTGTTCCAAGAGGAATGCAAAAGAAGTTACTTACAAGGTGCTCTCCCCAAGTCCCAACTAGTCGGTCTGAACTAAGGGCAATGATGCAGAGGGGATACATAACCACGACATAGAGGGACCTCCTTAACCACCTCGATATATTTAAGAAAGGGTCTAAGGACGATAGCATGGTGGATAAATCTAGGGGCCATTTAGCATAATATACTTTTCTTACTCTAATCAACTTGGTAGGTAAGTTCGGTGTTAGACCAAAGGAGGAAGTAGATGGACACATTTTTAGCATGCTTAAAAGGCATCAGACACAGTCATTTGTGGTTGTGGCCGTGATGTATTGGTGGCAGGACTGTGGTCGTGATGTGGTGGCGGCACGTGCATGGACTTGATGTGGTGGTTATGTGGCTGTAGCCTTGATGTGGTGATGGCTAGACTGTTGCCGTACTATGGTGGCAATATGTGGTGTAGGCCGTGGAAATGGAGGGTCGTTGATGATGGATGTTGGCCAGCAAAGGAGGCTAGCAATTAAAGGTGGGCAAATGTTAAAGATCACTGATGAAGAGACAATTTTCCCCATATTTTAAGGCCTCATGTGCACGACACGTGATCACTTAACGGAAAGAAGTTAACCCTGACTAACAGAATGGCCAATTGGACACATTTGCGAGTCTAGTGGCCAAAATAGCACAAAAAAAAGTTGAGTAACTTCAGTGAAAAATGGGTCATAGTTCGGTGACCATTGGTGCATTTTACTCTAAAATTAAGTGATCTAAGTAAGTCCACAATGACTTAAAAATTTTAGTCAATTTTTAGTAGGAATTAATTTTTTAAGTGATACAAGGTTTAGCATTATCAAACGCACTTAATTGAAAATCTTTGAAAATTTTAAGTTTTAAGTGCTTAATTGCGTTATCAAACACACCCTTAATGCTTATAACTTAATTTCAAGTGAGATGATTAAAAGTTATTGAATACGGAGTATAATTTTAGATAAAAAGAATAATTACCACGATGATGCCGCCATTATAATTTGTTGGCAATACTATCTCCACCATACTACAACCACCACTGCACATTATTCTATTTTGCTACCACCACTACAATTACCACAATCTAACCACTACCACCACCACAAGGACACCGTCACCTCCACCTCCACCTCCACCTCACCGTAGATGCTTTACACCACGTCTATGTGTGTCAAAACCATCCAAATCACATACAACAACTGTCATGACCGCTATGTTGCTGCTTATCACTACTACCATAATTATCAACAACACGTCTTCATGCACTACTACTGCACCATCGACACCTTTCCACCGCTGCCGCCAATACTACCACCATTATTACTCAATCGCCAGTGCTAGTGCCACTGCCACCACCAATACCAACACATTTTTGGCCAAATTGTTTTTTAAAGTACACAAATAGATGCATAATTTGATAAAAATGGATAAATTTGTACATGAAACAATTTTATATATTTTCTTTTAATTTACCAAATATGCTAACTTATTTTTCAGTAAAATTTAGTCATTTAGAAATTTTAATTCAGTCGCTTTACAAATTCAGCGCTTAACTTTTCGTCCAGGTTTTTCAAAACAGCCCCTTAATTTCTAGATTAACCCCCGGTTGCATCCAAAAGCAAAAATTAAGCACTAACCTGGTTCGTCGCGGAGTTCGCAGTGCCTCGAGCTTTACCACCACCTGATGTAAGTGCTGCAATTTTCTAAACGGTCGATTACAGAAACGACGTGGAACAGAATGCTACCATCTGCGACGTCGCACAAATTTTCTTCGGCTTACTGTACTCGTTGCTAGATTATACTCTCCTTTTCGGTAAAATTGAATCGCAAGCCTTCTTTGCCCTTTTGGCTTTCTTATTTTCCTTTATGATTCGCTGTTCCGGTCTTTGATCATCTAATAGTCTAGACTAGAACAAAACTTACATGCTTGCGACTTGTTGTGATATAATGGCAGAGCTGCTTCACTTACTCAACTGTCGTTTGATCATCTAGCTACTATGTGATTCGAGTATGATGCATGAATCAGGTAGGGAATTCCGTCGATAACAACAACGCCTTATTTGGTCGCTAAAAGTCCATTGATTTGTTGCTAGAACACTTCAGCGGCATGGACTCTGGAAAAAGCATACTAGGAACCCAATAGGGAGATATAACGGGGACAAGATTTTTAGTCGTTCATTTATCTTCGAGGGCTTTGTCCTCAATTAGTTGGGAATTACACGAATCCTTCCTTTATTTCCCCTATCAAAGTATGTATTAAACACGTTATTTGATAAATTCCTAGCACTCTTAAGTCATTTTTCACAAGTTCTCCTCAAGTTATCTCGGAATTACCACTACCTTGTCTTACCCCATTAACTTGGCGTACATCTTTTAGGGGCATCAAGTTTCGTACACATAGTTATTAGAACCGAACTAAGTGTCAAAAGACTGTTCACTGGTTTGACCACCTTTTTATTAAAACATAATTTCTTTTGAATAGAATGATATGTCATTAAATGATTAACGTTTTGCTACTTTACACAAGCATGATAATTGTTGCTGCGTCAAGATTCTTGTTACACTACAACGACGGGCAGGAGCCATTGGAACTGCATTTCCATATATGTTTGGCTAAATTGCAAAGGCCTAATTACAATATAAAGCTTGAGGTTTGTCATCTATAACAGTCGAAGGATTCTACTAAAAGGAGTCGATAATTCCGTTAGTTTGTAAGGTTATTTCTGTCTTTTAGGATATTTAGTAAATTCTTTCTCTTTTTTTCTTTTCCTCTCTCTTTCTCTTGCTTCTTCGCCTGCCCTAACCACCGCCGCTTCCACCTCGATCCACCATGACTGTGGCTCCTGTAGTCGGTGTTCTATTGCCCCCCGCCCTTCTTCTTCGGTGAGGTTGCGTCTTCGGGCTTTAAGTGGTTGGTAGTGGTAATGGTGGTAATGGCGGCAGATCAAGGAAGGGGAGTTGGTGGATTGGTGCAAGTGGTGGATTTGGCGGTGGTTGACGGATGTTGTGGTGGTGGTTGGGTGGTTGTCTGAAATGGTTTTTGTGCACTGATGATGGTTGGACTTGGGTTGGGGTCTTCGGGATTTAGAATGGTTGGCGGTGGTGGTGTCGGCAGATCAAGGAAGGGGGTTGGTGGGTTCGTGCAGGTAGTGGATCTGGCGGTGGTTGGTGAATGCTGTGGTGGTCGTTTGAAATGGTGTTGGTGGGTTGATGGGTAAGTTAGGGTGGAGTAAGGTTGGGGTCTTCTGGCTTTAGAATGGTGGTTGTGGTAGTGGCGGCAAATCAAGGAAGGCGGGGTTGGTGGATTCGTGCAGGCAATGGATCTGGTGGTGATTGGTGGATGTTATAAATGGTGTTGGTGGGTTGATGGTGGTAATACGGCGAGTGGTTGGGGTGGAGTTGGGTCGAGTGAGGGAAGAGCAGCAGTTATGGCGAGCGGCAGCTGAGCGCTAGCGAAGTGGATTGAGGTGGAGGCTGACCGCGTTCAGGGAAGGAAAAAAAGAAAGGGGAAAAAAAGAAAAAGAAAAAAAATGAGACGTGTTTCGATCTCGGTTGCCAAAATTGGTTAAGACATGACCTATGCTGAAATAATATAATGTATTATATGAAGGATAATAATACCCTTAGAAATTAACGGAATTATTGATTCCTGTTAGTAAAATCCTTCGCTTGGAATAGGTGGTAAATTTTAGGGTTTTGGGTGCCTAATCGTAAACGTTGAGTTTTATCTGCAGTTTTTGGGAAACCTCAGGCTTTACAGTGCAATTAAGTCAATCACAAATAACCCTTGGAGTTTACAACTTTTGGCGAATAAAACCTTGACCTTCTGTTCTGGGCATTTAAAACTTCGGCGTTGTCAAAATATTGCAATTGGATCCAAAATTGAATTGATGGATAGTAGCATATGCAGTGTACATGTAAAACTAAAAGGGTATTTAGGTAAAAACAAGTCCAAAATTCAAATAAAAATCAAATGCCCAACCACATGTCAACATTTTATTGAATATTTAAAAGGAATAATTGTATAAAATATCCTTGTGATTTGCCCGAGTTGCACAAATACCTTTAAGGTAAAATAAGTTGCAAAAGGACACTTGAGATTGCAAAAGTCTTGCATCCGACGGTTGCCATAACAGAATGAAGGAATTGTCCAAAATACCAAATCACTTATGTTGTTTCTATGCTACATAATTGACGAGAAGAGGGGGCGATCGGCGTGCGTGGACTTGTACCAAGAAAACCGTAGATCAACATCAACATAGATCTAGGGTTTGTGATTTTGGCATATAGATCTATCATTTGTGATATAATTGTACATAGATCTAGGGTTTGTGTAATGTTGGTACATAGATTTAGGTTTGGGGCGGGTGGCAGACCAGATGGTGGTGGTTGGTGGGTTTAGGTTGGTGGGGCGGCGGCTAGGGTTAGGTTTGGTAGGAGTGGAGAAGAAATTGGGACATGAGTGAGAGAGAAAATGAAATAGAGGGTAGCTTAGTCATATAATGTCTACAACGCGCAACTTCTCCAGAGCGTGAGCATCACATGCCGCTAATTTGGACGATTTTTCTCATGGTTGCAACAATATTGGCACCTCAGGTGTCTTTTTGCAACTTTTCTAACCTCAGGGGCTTTCTGCAACTTGGCCAAACCACAAGGGTATTTTGTGCAACTATCCCCGTTTAAAATTGCATTTTCTTTTTCTTTTCTTCTTTTACCTTCTTATCCTAAATCCACCATCTCTTTGTTCTCCCTTTGCCTCTCCGATCTCCAACTATCGAACCCACCACCACCACCACCACTATACTCACGGTTGGGTCACTTGGCACCAAAGTTACACTGCCACTGGATCCAACTACGAAACTCATTACCACCAAACCTCATTAACCACTGAACCCACCATTGCCATTTCCAATTATTAAACCCACCCTGAAAACCATACTCATCATGTTCGCTCCGAAGAACCAAACACGGTAAGCCCATAGCTACCACCTATTTTGACAAAAATCCTCGAAAGAGGACAAATGAATTTGTACGTTCGAAACCCCATGATAAATAGAGAAGTTATACCACCAACTCATCGGTACCATCAACCTTGATATATTGATTAAAAAATCCTCAAAAGAGGACAAATTAATTTGTACATTCAAAATCCCATGATAAATAGAGAAGTTATGCCACCAAATTAGAAAATTGTTGGTGAGGGTGACAACGAGTATAGTGGTGGTGGTGGGTTTAGTAATTGGATTTGGGTGGGTGGCTTGATGGAATGTGAGGGCGATTATTAGGTTGTTTTGGTTGTTAGGGTCGGGGGGGGGGGGGGGTTTAACGGGGTTGAGGCGATGGTGATTATCGTGGTGGTGATGGGTTTGGTAGATGGATACAATGGTCATGCCGTGGTGGCTTGTCAGTTGATGGTTAAACAGTGAGTACTGTAGCGGTGTTGGGTGTGATAATTGGACATGGTTGCAATTGGTTGGTGGCGATGGCGGTGGTAAGTGATGTTTGTGATGGTCAATGTATGTAGCAGCGGGGTTGATGGAGAAGAGAAGATGGCACGGGGTCGAACAATTGTGCCCCTTGGACAAGCCGCGTCAGATACACGCAAAGACGGGTGTCCATATAATTTTGACAGATTCGTGATATCGGGTCCAATTGCTTCAAATTTGAAACCTTGGGGTTTTAAATGCCTAAAGTGAAAGGTCAGGGTTTTATTTGCCAAAAGTTGTAATCTCAGGGGTTATTTGCAATTTAGTCCGTATGTTTTCCTTAAGTATGCTTAAGAGATCGGTTATAACCCTTTTCATCCGGCTAGTTTAACACCGGTTTGACTGGTTCTTAACTTTTCGTTCCGGTTTTAGTGCATGGCTTATGCAATTACAAAACCGAATTGGATGACATACCTGTTCCGGTTCAAACCGGCCGGTCCAGTTCTATCAACTGTGAGCCTACGTTGTATATGACTAAACCATCTTAAGCAATTCCCTCATCTTTTCGTCGATCGGCGCCAACCCCTCTTTCTTGCGGACATCCTCATTTTTTATTTTATCCCTCATTTTTTTGGCAGCATATTCACTTAACCTTTCACATTTCGGATGCAATCTTATGCGTGTAGTGTTTCTTAGTTGCTCAACAGTGTGAAGTATGCAGCATTCTTGGCCTCTCTACTGTCCAATAATATTTTCCCTTCAACTTGAGAGGAATGTTGCAATCACACAGCAACCAGATGCACAACACCTTAGATGCAGACCTCCACTTTAGCCAACCGGCTCTTATTTAATGGCCAATATCCTCTTCAATCTCTCCCTCCTTGTGCATTACTGATCCAAGATACTTAGAAGATATATTCTTGTTAGGTACTTGTTGACCATCAAGACTTACGTCCTCCCTGGACTCCTCCTAGTTTCGGTGAAGTTACGGAACAATTTTAGTGAGGGCTAAAATGATAGGAAAGGATTTTGGAAGAACGTTCCAAGTTTAGGAATATCAATTCTGCTAAAGGTCAATACTTTGCCCCTAATGTACCCTTTGGCAACCAAATATTGTGTGGACAAGGATAATAGGGTGTGGAAATAGACTTTCATATTAAGTTAAAGAGATTGTTCATCAAAGTTTGATAATTGATAAACCAAGGGCATAATTGGCATGCCAAATAGTTTGAACTTTGAAGTAAGAACAATACATTTACTCCTATTATATTGGTTCAGGGGTTGGGGCTTTATGCCATCGCATTTCTATTGTAAGAAGGCAGATCGTAGTAATGGATTGAAGATGGACACTGTGGTCTAGAATTGTGAGTATGATTGTACGAGCGGTGTTTGTACTGGTGTAGCTATGGAGTGCGGGAACTACATATGGTACATTTCTTGATCTAATGATTGCATTAGGATTCCATCAAGTATCGGCTTCAAGCAGCTATTACTCTGTGTTCTATGGATGATCTTACTAAGAATACACAAGAAGAGGTGCCATGTTGTGTGTTATATGCAACGGCATAGTGTTACTTGTTGAGACCATAAAGTCCATAACTAAGGTTAATGCTAGCTACATTATGAATGAGACCATAAAGTCCACAACTAAGGTTAATTCAATTGTAGGCTATGTAGCAGTAGGACAAAATGTATAGCGTAGTTGTTAAGCCCGTCCGCTTCCTGTGCAGCTCAACCAGGACACAGCACCTAGACCTTAGTTGCATAGAACGGGAGTGGGTGCTGGGGTGGGGGATGGAATGGGAGTGGGGTGGCGTAAGCACCTGTAAGAATATGTGCTGGGAGTTGCATAGCAACTAAAAATTTTACATACATTTAGTCCACTATATCTAGAATACACACACATGCACACATGAATTGTCGTATACATAGTATTGTAGTACCCAACTGCTCTATGTTTTTGTTCCACAAAAAATCTAATATCATGCGTGAAGTACTTGCGCAAAGCTCTTGGGCTGATAGACCAGTCATAAAAGAGACTGACATGGTCAGCCCACAACCATGTATCGTTGGACAAAAGGATAAAGAAAGACCCACTCCCGCGTGTTCTCTGTCTCCCAGCGAAGTGACCAGCCCTGGTGAATATTGGAACCAAGAACAGCAACGCGTGGTCAGCTTTGCCTTACTCTTTCTCTCTGAATACCCTATACCTACATCAACGATGATAAGAAAAATTGTGCCAGCAAGAGGAAAGAGTCCTAGGCTACTTAAGTTTGCAATGCCAGCGACCTGGAATTGCGCTGCCAACAAGCCCCCAAGTTGGTAGCGTTAATTTGCGAATCTCAGGGAGATTCATGGCCTACCTACGAGAATCCTGGAAAGCTGGAACTAAGACCTAGACCAGGCTGGTTATACCTATCTGACTGACTGTGCATTTGGCCTGGGTGGAGTTAACCTGGCAGCACGCGTGAGCTCCTAAACCCTTGACATTGACAACGACTGGTCGGTTTATTTGATTGCCGAAAGACCAAAAAATCGTGATGCTTAATACCATTTAGGTGGTGTTGCATTGCAAAAATTTTGAATTATATAACAATGACTAAGTAGGTCAGAAATCCAGAAAAAGCCTCCCTCACTAATTCTCTCTCTCTCTCTCTCTACAGAATCCAGAAAAAGCCGACCTCGCTAATTCTCTCTCCCTCCCTCTCTCTCTCTCTCATGCACCTTCTCACTGCAATACCCTATGGCCTCCTTGTCTCACCTCTCAATTTATTTTCCATCCCTCAACATTGAAAGTGACTGACGCTCAACTAAGATGCTGAGGCTTTGCGGTCTAAGTTTTACATGATGGACATGCATTTCTACAATGTGGTTTTTTATTCCTCTCTTTTGACATCGTTTTTATGTTCATGGAATTGTGCATTTTTGTAATATTTTCCCTTCAGTTTTGATATAAATGTAATTTAGTTCTAGTCTACATACCATTTGAACCAGTGACCCAACTCTATTTTTTGGGCCTGTTTCAAGTTCCTGGTTATCAACTGTAACTGTGTTAAGAAGCAAGAGGTACCTAAGAAGGACAATCTTTCCGGATCTTGGATAAAAATGTATGAAAGGAAGACATATATAGATATTATTCTGCTGATGAAGTAAAAGCAAGTTGGATTCAGCGACAAAGTGCTTCAATTCCAAGAGTGCTTTGCAGTTGAAGGCAGAAGTTTATCAGATGGGATGTGAGTGAATCGCGTTACATGGCTTGGGCATATTCAAGGGAGGCCCAAGGATGTTCCCATGAGACAGAAGTAGTATACCAAGTTGATAGGACAGGAAGAAGAAGTAACATTTGCCGAGTTGATGGGGCAAGAAGAGGTAGAGTTGACAAACAGTAACATGAGGACAAGTAGCTCTTCTGGACTCTTATAGCGCTTGTGCTCAGAAAAGCCACTAACAACAAAAACCATATCTCCCTCCATGAAATAAGAACTAAATTGCAATAAAGTAAGCGCAATAATTCAACATCTAGCAAATTAAATAAACTCAGACAATCATACTGAAACAGGCAATGTCATTACTAAACACGTCGCATGTAAAGAGTTGAATTTTCACATGCAATACACAAATGAAAGTATAATAGGATAGTTGTCAAAGTACCGCAAATAGCATGCTTGCAAGAATTTGATCTCTAGGCGTCCCTGGAACTTTACAGTCATAATGAATTTACTTTTCCAGAAATGTTGCCGACCTTAGGATGGGTTTAGAGAGGGTTACCAAAACGATCAGTATGAAAGAGGCCAGATATAATTGAAATTGTTAGATGTATGAGGCTTGCAGTCTCAAACAATCTCCTACAATTCCAGCCAAAGCAATAGAATCTACATTCTGGCTGTGTAACAAGAGCTTCAACTCCTCTATGTTTAGTGTTGGTGCTTATGTTCTAATTGGTGGAGGTAGGGTCCACTTCCTTTCTCTTTTTCGTTTTGGGGGTGGGGGGGGGGGGGGGGGGTGGCTCTTGGTCTACCGGCACATTGCAAGCTAGAGTTAAACCAGCCCAATATATATGCATAGATTAAGATTGATTTTGTTGTGAATAAGTATGTTTCAGGCTCTGGTCTGACTGAAATTAAACTATTGCTTTTGCTTGCTATAAACTTCTCCTAACCTGTAGTACAATAGGTTATTAAGTGGATATTTCAATAAATGTGTGTCTAGGAATAATCTTACTCTAGAATCATTACATTATTTTCTGGGCCATAGCTCTCCTTTTCAGTAAGAATGGGGGGCTTAGTATTTATTTCTCTTTGTTTTATGAAATTGATTCGATCATGATCTAACAAACATGATTGGGTCTAAGAATGGCTGCTACTCCTTTCCAACAAACGATCGGGATCAATGTGGCGCATACGTATGGAGATGATTGGACTTCTACTGAACGATTAAGGAGCTATTACACAAGAAGTAATGAAGCATTGGTAGCGCAAGGAAGCTGGATATCTAGTCATCATGCAATGTGCATAAGGCACCCATTGGGATCCCGTTCTTCAACTGTAGGCCCAATATTATCCTCCCTGCAGCATAACGCCCAAGATTATTTGGGGGCAGAAAGTAAGTGAAGTTGCTTCTATCCACATTATTGAAGTATATTTTGACACACTTATTCTTTAGTGACTCAACCTCACATTGCTACCTTAGCTTTTCAGATGAATCTGCTTTGATCTTGATTCGACATGGAGAATCTATGTGGAATGAAAAAAACCTGTTCCCAGGCTGTGTTGACGTGCCACTGACAAAGAAAGGTGCAGAAGAAGCTATTGAAGCGGGTAAGAGAATTAGCAGAATACCCATTGATATTATCTACACATCAGGATTGGTTCGTTCTCAGATGACCGCTATGCTTGCCCTGACCCAACATTGCTGCCAGAAGGTACCTAGCATAAATTTTTGAGACCTTCTGAGAAAAGTCCATTTTGAAAGCATGCTTTAAAGTTAGTCGGGTCTATCCTTTGTGGCTCAGTAGTACCAGCTAGAAGGGGAGAACCTTGCTTTGATGCAAAGGTTGTAGGTTCATGTATCTCTTTTAATTGAAAAGCAATATCACATTTTTTTGTAATGCCATTGTAAAACGGGCTTGGGAGACTTTAGACCGCTTCAAACGTCCCTTTTTTTAACCCTAGGGATCTGCATGCAAAGAGGTATTGACCAAAGAACCCATATCCGATAGTCCTAAATTCTTTTGCCATGGATAATTATGTTAGTTTGTTTCTTTTTGGCTCACTCGTTGAGCAACACGAGAAGAGGCAGCACTAGGATTTGTGCAAGCGCAAGCGAGATCGGACTTTGCAATCTGCTTCGGGGATTTTGGACTATCTCCTCCCTCCTTGTGAGTGTACTGTGGGTAAAATCTCAGTTGCACTAAACATGGGAAGGAGTGGTTGCTAGGTTCTAAAGCAGGGAGCGTCACCAGTATAGTTGGTTTTGGGATGGAGCAGGTGTGCGTGCAAGGTTCCGGAACGAGGTTCTGGAGTGGGAGTGTCGCTAGAATTGAAGAATTCTGCAATTAAGGGTAGATTCTGATCTGCAGAACCACATACATGGCGTTTTAGTGTTGTTAATCTATTTAATTGTTTGAGCAAATTCATGACGCAGATATAACTCGTTTAAATTGTTTAATTTAAGTTTTTCTTTTTTCCAAAGCATCCTAAATTTCCCTCCACCACTTTTGCCCTCTTTCCACCCCCCCCCCCCCCCCCCCCAATTTTTTATGGTTTTGTTCTTCTGACTAGTCTGGAGCAGTACCTTAGCTTTACTACTCTCATGTTCAACTTGCTTCTCTAAACACACATGGTGCGGGTGCTTTGGAACCGAGCCTACCTTTTGCAGGTTCCCAACCAGATTCATACTAAAAGCATTTTTCTTGGGGAGGGTAGATGAATGCAACCATAAACTGATCTTTGTCGAGAGGTTAGTTATGTATTTTTGGGAAAATTGCATAAAATACCCCTGTAGTTTGGGGTCGTTGCAAAAAGACCCCTCCTATTACAAAAATTGAAAAAAAGACACCTAAGGTTTAAAAAGTGTTGCAATAGACGATTTCTGTAACGAAACAAAAAATTTGTCCAAAATACCCTTGTATTTAAATCTTAAGATTGTTTGTACACCAGAATTCTCGGCACCACCACCCAGCCACATCACCACGGTGCCACCGCTCGAGCCTGGCCTTCATCAACCACAGAAACAAGCCCGACGTCTTCACCAGCTCCGCACCGGAACATGCCCGATGTCTCCACAGTCCCACACTGACGTCTCCACAGCTCGATGTCTCCATAGCACCGCACCGCAATTTGAAACATTGCGATCTAGGTTTTCAACCGCAATCTAAGGGGTTTCAATTGCGATCTGGGGTTTCAATCGCGCGGTGTTGGGCTCGAATCCCTAATTGTAGATCTAGGTTTTTTTTCTAATTGTCTTGGTTTTGGAAGCTTGAGGCTTGTGGTTTGTGAATCAGCAAACCCTAATTGTAGATCTAGGTTTTAATCGTGCGGTGTTGGGCATGGTGGCGGCACAATTGGCTAGGGTTGATGGCAAGCTTGGTTACGGCGCAAGTGGCTGGGGTTTATGGCGGGGCTAGAGGTGATTCAAGAGGTTAGGGGTGATGACAGGGATGGCGACGCAGAGTTTGCGATGGGTGGAAGCAGCCGGTGGTGGCGTCGCACGAAATGGGCCGTGGTGGTTGTGGATGGGGCTGGGTGAGGGTGGTGGCTAGGTTTAGAGCTTACTTGGATTGGAGAAGAAGATGAGACTTGGGTGGGAGAGAAAAAAAAGGAAGGGTAATTTTGTCTTTTTAATATATTAAAATATATCAAACGCGTTTTTGAAGAAAGTGAATATGACGCTCCGTTAATTTGGACGATTTTCTAATGGTCGTAACAAAATGAACACCACAGGTGTCTTTTTGCAATTTTTGTAACGGGAGGGGTCTTTTTACAACGACCCCAAATCACAGGGGTATTTTACGCAATTTTCCCTTTATTTTTTTTGCATTTCCGACCTGTGATCTCCAGGTCATTCAGAAGCAACCTTATCATTGGGCTAAGGGTCGGCTCAATATCCTTGAAAGTTTCCAACAACTTCTTATACACCAAAAGATCTCTGTTTTATTTTTACATGTATTAATGCAATGCGCTTAAATTTTTCAGGTGCCTATAGTTATGCATAATGAGACTGAACAGGCTAGATTATGGAGCCAAATTTATAGTGAAGACACCAAGAAGGAAGCCATTCCAGTTGTTAAAGCGTGGCAATTGAATGAAAGAATGTAAATCTGTGTCTGCTTTTGCTTTTCCCTTGCTTAGCTTGTGGGCATAGAAGTTTAGTGTAGCGAAATATAAGCGCTTTTCATTACAGGTATGGGGACTTACAAGGGCCTCAATAAGCAGGAGACAGCTGGAAAATATGGGAAGGAGCAAGTTCACAGATGGCGGAGGAGTTATGAAGTTCGTCCTCCCAATGGAGAGAGCTTGGAAATGTGCTTACAAAGAGCTGTTACCTATTTTAAAGAGCACGTGAGGATGGCAATGTCTATCTTTTCAGACACCGGAGATTGCAATTGGATGCCTTATGTTCGATAAGATGTTTGAAAGCATCTTTAAGATATTCTTATGCATGTTAGAATAGGTTGGAAATTTCATTTTGTAAGGATTAGGAAATACTAAAAGTTATTCGCTTGCAGATTGAACCACAACTTTTGACCGGAAATCATGTGATGGTTGTGGCCCATGCAAATTCACTGAGGTCGATTATTATGTATCTTGACAAACTAACTCCTCAAGAGGTAAAAAACGATATTCCTTTAAAATCTTTTCGTAAGCATTGGTTTTTCTAGTTTATTTATTTGATTTGATTCTCAATTTTTCTTGCCGAAAGGTTATTAACTTAGAACTATCGACTGGGATACCAATGCTTTACATATATAAAGAGGGGGAATTTACTAGGAGGGGAAGTCCATCTGGGCCTACAGAGGCTGGTGTTTATGCTTATACTTGGGTATGAATTTTCTGCTTTTCAAATTTGTTTCCTCTTTTCTCTCTTCCTCTCAAGTACTTGATCTGTTATTTTATTTCTTTGCTTATAACACTTCCTAGTTGCATCGAAATGTATCAGTAAGAAAAAGGGAAGGTGCACTGAGCCAATGACACACGATTGTGCACCGGTTTCCAGCATATTAGTATAGTTGTAGTTTACACCAACTCCTGGGTTTACTAACATAGCTCACTGGCTCGAAAGGGCTACATTTTGCTTGAGACTGCTTAGACAGGGGCAGTGTTGTCTGTTTCACTTGTTGAAAATGGTGCATTGAATGGGTCCTTGCTCTGACTCAGTTTTAATTTGTATTTTGATGGGGAATAGGCAGCATGGACTAAACTGCACCTATAAAGAATGAGATGAATATTTTGACAATATGAGGGAGCTATACCATCAAACTACTAAAAACATTTTACAGCAGTTTTTTGGCCCTGAATTGGGTTTTTTGTGTTGTGACACTTTAATAAATGCAACACAAAATTCATCCTTACACTTCATGCTTTCGTTATTGGTCGGAAGTCGAAACAAACGGCAGACTAATAATAACGGAGTTCTCCTTGTAGTGTCATCTACCCTGACAAGGTAGTTTGTGGTGATGTTTTCTCCTTCCACAGGTACTTAATTTGGCCAAAGAAATTTCCCTATTAATTGCATATCGTTCTAATTTCAACTTAAAAGCGTGTTACTTAGTATATATTATGTTGCCATCACACAAGGACCCTCTGTATTGAAGAGGAGTCGTGGTCAATGTTAGAGTCTTTTGTTATTGTCTCATGTATTTCACCGTCTTCTGATTATGGGTGGTTGTACGATCTCCTTTTGAAGTTTGAAGTTTGTTTGCAGTTTGCATTAACCTTTTAAGGGTGTTTTGTGCATATGTTGGTTGCTCCTCCCGCTTGTTTTTTTTTGGGGCAATTTTTTGTAGATTAACCTGTTTGTCATTGGTTACGATGACTGACTGCTAATGCCCACCTTGGCTATCTTTTTGACATATAATCCACCATGCACTCTAAAAGGTTAAGCTGCGCAGAAGTATTACAAGCATTCATCTGTATGTTCATATACTTCTAACACCTGCCTTGCATGCATGGATTCAAATATGAGCACCAGCAGAATAGAACTGCACATTGCACTAATATCGCGAGGAACGAAATGCAAATGAGAGGTTTATGAAACCAAGACTATTTTGAATCAAAGATAGGATAGATAGTTGATTACCACGTGTACTTGAGGATGCTGTTAGAGAATGGACCATGCTTTGTATGTCTTGCTCTTTCAGATTTGTAGCACTGAGAAGGATCGGCAGCTTTACCAACGGCTTATTTGGTGATATCCGTCCGCTAGTTTAAGGTGGATCGTATGATTCCCTATGCATTTTAAAGATTGGAAGTTGGTTAGTACTTTTCTTTTTATGATTAGGAGTGTTAACTCGCAATTTGTTGGGACTGAAGTGTAGAAGTGGAGGTGATGCAGCAGGAGAAATGGAAAAGTAACAGGATAGATTTTGCATCACCGTCCCACATGGTATCCGCCGAACTGCGGACTGTTTTGTGTCACCCTACAAAGGGGTCCACTGACCTACAGGTCATTTGCTTCTTCCTAGTATGTGATTGGTGTGCCTGCAGGCGCAGAAGACGAAGCTCTGAGCTGCCTCCCACAAACTCAAATCTCAAATCGTTCATTAGTGTTCGTATTGTGGGGATTACAACTGAATTAGAGCGACATCTAAGCTAATAAACATGAAACCATGATCTGCTAAAATACCAAAAACTGTCTAAATATACTTGGACTTCTTACCTAAACAATGTGGTGGATCGTTCTGAAAAGAGATTGGCAGGTTTGGAAAAGAGTATGTTTCCAAAGGGGGTCGTCTCTCTCTGATTTGGAGTGTGTTCTATCTTGCCGGCCTATTTCATGTCCCCCTCATGATCCTGGTTTCTATCGCGGAGCAGTTAAAAAAGCTTGAAAGGGTTTTCCTTTGGGGATGCATAGGATGAGAAGAAAACCACTTAATTGGAAAGAGGTGTGAACCCCTGCTGGCGATAGTGTGCTTGGCATAAGAAAGCTGAGTACCTTTAACGTGTCCCTCCTATGTAAGCGGGTTTTGAGATAGAAAGCTGAGAGGAGGAGGAGGGGGTTGGGGTTGGGAGGAGACTTATTGTTGATCAGTTATGGGATGGATAGCCATTGGGGCCCCGCTCAGATAAATCTATCTCATGATTGCTGTTTGTGGGTGGGATTAGCAAGGGTTGGGATCTATTTCTTAGCATATTCGTTTTCATATTGGTGATGGAGCCCGAGTGAAGTTTTCGATGGATACTTGGTGTGGAGAGGAGGAGTTATGCAGGACCTACCCTTCGCTCTTCTCTTTGACTACCAATAAGGAGGTAAGGGATAGTGAGGTCCTTGTGAGGTCTTCAAGGGGTATTCATTGGAACCCTGCGTTTCGTAGGATAGAGTTGTCTGGAAGGGTGGTCAAGTGGGCTGTTGTTCAGTTAGATCATTTTGCTCGGTACATTCCTGTGAACGTGGCACCTTAAGGTACACTTTTCTGCTTGGGAGGATGGCCAAAAATTCGATGCTAATGGGGGACATTTGAGGAAGCACGGGAAGGCTTATGACGACCAGTGCTACACGTGTTAATCCAGAAAGGAGTTGGTAAGTCATTTGTTTCTTCATTGCCCCGAGGCCAGTGCTTCGTGGGGGATTGGTTTAGCCTCCTCCGTATTCAGTGGGTCATGCCCAACACCGATCGACTTCATTGCTGGTCTCAGAGGCGCTGGAGCCGGATTCATCGTATGGCTCAATGCTAGCATTGACTTTCTTTACCTAACGATTGTGGTATAATACCTACTTTTACTCCCTTCTGTATTTATGAGACTGACTGCCTCTCTAATTTGAATGGCTCATACTTTTCTGGAGTGGTTTACCTTAATATCGACTATCTTAAATGGATCTATATGATAACGGACACTCATCTAAAACTTGTGTCCCCCTCCACCGTCTTTTACATGGTACCAGATCAGTTGACCCTTCCCTATAAGCAGACATTTGAAAGTAGACACTCAGCATCAGTTATTCAATCCATCCTCACGTTATGCCCGTTGTAAAGGTAAGTTCTGCACACCTGAGGGGCCGTGTTCGAGAATATAATCCTAATTTCTCACATCTGACTAGTTAGGTTTTGCACTTCATTCAATCCTGGTGGGATCAGACCAGGTTGGATCAACCCATCAAGCACACAATATCACAAATAGAAATATTTTTGCTACCCAGTCCAATGCATCCACGTGCTTGGCCGGCTCAAAAGAAAGTATGACCACACTTGAGGGGGCAATATTGAGATATAAAAATCTCCACACTCGTGTGAGCCTCTCCACCGATTAGCAATTGGTTTAGATGCTTCAATGCTGTTTAGTTGAACGTTTGCTTATCATAGGAAACGTCACATAATGCCAGATCTTTGTTCTAGTTGCTTTTTTAAATATGTTATAATGGAAATATACAAAAAGACTAGATAGGAGCTCAAAGAAATGGAAGTTTACTATTTCGAGCCATATTATTTACATGTTTATTTACTTGGTTTGTGTATTCTCTTTTCTTGTGAGATATGTTTAGCTTATAATCCACTCTTTTGTGATAGCTTGTATGTGTTCTATCATCTCTAGGGTAAGAAAATCCCATGTCATATCAGGCCTTGGCCAAATCTTTTGAATTATCTCATCTTCTTCTTTCTGCAGCGCTTGGCCCTGTATAAACAAAAGTTTGATGAGATGTTGCAATGAAGTTTGACGAAAAAGGGAAAATGTGAGAGGTAAGCAGAAAGTTATAATTGGTTGCTAGTAGTTAGACCCTCGCTTATCGGAATACTCAATATTTCAGTCTATTAGAATTATAACAAATATGCAACAAGTTGAAATATAAAAACCATCCCATTTTTTTTTATTTGTTTGTTAGGAAATTTAGCATAAAGAAACGATAGATTTTGAACCGATGTTTTCCTTCCCCTACCCATCGATGTGCTTCCCAATGCTCCTCCCCACTCACGTCAATTCCTCCCTCGGGGCTTCCCCGACCGCTCCTTATTTAGCAGGGATGACCGGCAATGGTGGTGGAACAGAAGATATGGGTGGATGGCTGCCGGTGGCATGAACTGTGGTGGTTGAGGGAGAAAAGAGAAGGTATATAGACAAAAAGTTTTTCTCTGGGAAAATGACTAAAAACACGCTTTCATGTTGGAGTAGCCAGATGGACTATCATTATGCACTGTTCTAAGAATACTGAGTAGCGATAGCGCTCTTGTGAAGAAGCAAGCTCTTTGCATTACCTTTGCAGTGAAATTTGTTTGAGCCTTATCTGGTGTTCTTTGGTGAATCAACACGGTTTGTCGTTTGTGAATGTACCAATAAAATCCTTTTGGATGCTCTGACATTTTGCCCGTGCAGTTCTTAAACTGCCAAATTCAGTGAATTGGGAAGAGAATGCTTACTCAGAGATAATCTTTTTTTTTTTGCCTAGCCCTCCTGCTAGTTGTTTCAAGATTCAAGGACGAAGCGGGGCAAATTGCTGATCGAGCCCGTGGCTATCTTAGCGGACCCTTGGTGAAGAAAATAACCAGCCTACCAATGATGGTCTAAACTTTGGAAGACAGCCGTCACTTTTGCCGCTTTATTAATGATCGAGGGATCATCTCATCTGATGCAGAACGTCAAGAATTAAGGTTGTCTGCAAAATTTTCTTCGGCCCAGAGTTCAAGATAGCACTAAGGGGCTTAATGGCGTCAACCATTATGCCCCTTGAAAGTCAGGGGCCAAGTTAATCAATTGAAGAATGGTACAGCAGCATGTCATTTGACGCTGTCTCCTCGTAACTTTTGTTTCAATTGTGAGCTGGTAACCATAACTGTGATGGTGTGATTCGGAGGCATCAAGAAAATGAAAGTGAAATCTCTGTCGCCGTGGCGTGTTTGAATGTGTGTGAATTGCTCCCTGCAACTCATCTTTCACATTTTTCTTTAAACATGTCATCATGGTATATTGATATTTATCAGAACTTGCATATTCCTGAAATGCCATTTTAGCATTTGACATTCTCGCCACAACCATTGACCCTTTATTTCCATCCCTCTCCCCTCTCGCCTTAATTTACCAACAAAGTTGAGGCTGCAAGAGTCAAATTTAGCTCGATGAAGTAACCGGAGCCTTCTACAAAGAATAAGGTCAAAGGATTCCCACTCCGATTCTTATCAGTTCAACATAGAAGCTCAATAATTGTTGCTTCAACTTTGTCTTTTGACAAAGCTGAGATAGTCAACCCCTTCTTCTTTCAACTCAGTTTAAACCACAAAAAAGGCAACATTTGACAAAATTGCATACATGGTAAAAAAAAATAAAAAATGTCAATGATAACATTTTCTTGCAACTAACAAGGAGTTAGTTCAACGGTTTTTAGGAGTCTCAATCTAGGCATACCACATGAGTTCAGTTTCCTTCCTGTTGCTTCTTATTGGGGGTTAAACATATATCTTCGCCTAGCATGTGCTCTGTGCGTGAGTTCCTTGTGCGCTTCGATCTCGACATACGAAAATCAGGAGCTACGATGTATGTGGTGACATTGTAAGTCCGAGTCGCAATACTCCCTGCTAGTTGAATTAGAGCTTTACCGTCATGCATTTTCTCAACCAAAAAAAAAAAATTCTTGCAAGGGTTGCACGTCATTTTCATTATTTAAAAAGATCACCTTTATCGTGAAGTCTTTTTTGAACTTCCAACTATACCCCTTTATAATGAACTAACTTCAAAATTCTCAACATTTAATACAAAACTGTTTCACCCCACTCTAGTTAAAACCTCTTCCTAATCTACACTATTCCAACCACTCCACCTAAATATTCAACTGTGAATATTTTTAGTTTAATATCCAACTCTTAACATTTTACTCTATTTCTTTTAATGCTTCTCTCTTAGTTGTTATTATCATGGTAAACTCACAGTTATCAATATTGTATCGGCCCGTATGTAAGACTTTTGCCTTTTACTAATACGATATTCCTTTACATTTTGTACAAGTCAAAATATCGCTTTATACTTGTTGTATCAGCTGCTATATGTGATACCGTCTCAGAACTATATACCGGCCGAGATATTGCATTTGTACCGGTTCCTTAATATATGTAAATGTTACAAATGTTGCTAATGAATTTAATAAAATGATCATATAAAGAATAAATAGAAAAAGAACCTAGGTTCTATTATATCGATCAAAGCCTCTGTAGGCTATTCCGTACAATATTTATTAAAATTTGCAAAATCTTTCTTGGTAATTTTTTAATCTTCATCACCATTTTCAGTTTGCATTTATTTTCTCTTCTCTTTAATTTACTTCATAACTTAAAGCTTTCAACGTATTCTTTTATCTATTATGTATTGCTTCACAAAAAAAAAAAAAAAACACAGAGCTTAATTATTCTTGAACTCAATGATGTTATTATTGAAAAAATAACTTGTTGTTCTATAAGAAGTCGGTAATGAGATAGTTGAAAACAAGAGATAATGTAAGATGAGACAATTGGATTGAATAAGCTATTTGTTCGTAATACCACTGTATGGGATTAAACAACTTATTCGGAACAAATAGCTTAGCTGAAAGATAAGGTAATTCAAGCACTATAATTAAGGACAAACAATTTATTTTACAAGAGATGTGAGGGAGAAAATATATGTATATATATTTTAGTTTGCTAATGAATGAGTGCTATATATGTATATATTGATGAAAAATTCTAGATAGTATCGAGATGGTACTGGTACTTACATTTTACTAAAATAAAATTGGTATGCGCTCCAATATGGTATTTATGCACTTTTATTAGTTCTATCAATTAAGGGACATCTTCAATGTAATTACCTTAAAAAAAGAGAAGCCCTCTTCATCAACAAGTTCACATTTCTCGAAATAAAGTCATCGCCAATGTCCAATCCAATTTGTATCAACAACGATAAAAAAACAACCAAATGGAAAGAGAAACAATGATATTGCACCCCCACGCCTAGGAAACAACATGAAGACAATCGTGGCGGCTTTAATTTATCAGCAAAACAGCTCAGAAGTAGATAGTAACAAGCGGTCCAGCGAAATTTAAAGACCTCTATTTTGCTTATTATATTAGCATAATGGAAAAGAACTTCGATTCGCCTGGCTTCTCCTACTTCACTGTCGAGCAATTGGAACTGCAGTTCCTAAAGCCTATTCTATTAGCAAGAATTTTTTAAATCCATTTTCACTTACATAAAAAGTATTGAGGTTTTTTTTTTGTATTTTCATCACATTAATGATAATTACATATATAGTGCTAGAAATTGCCCCCAAGCGGTGACCCCCTGTCACCCTACCTGTTTTGAAGATTGCCTCAGTTCGGATTGTTCTCTGCAACTCGAGTCATGATCCCTCAACCTTATTCCATGGGAATTCCTCTCCATTCAAGTAAGGAGATTGCTCTAATTACAGACCCAGGAAGGAGGCTAATCCCCGAAAATGCTCTGCGCGTGGGTACCTTTGTCGTTGGGACTTACCTTATAATTAACCTTTCGTTTCATTTCATTACCTCGGTCGAGCATTCTTTGGGCGTCGATCAATCTATCAATCAATCACAGGAAGCAAGTTTACATACGTTTTTATTGGTTGCACGCACATTGCATGTTTCGAGGATGCTAGTAAAGTGAAGAGAGAGCAAGAGTGAATGACCTTTTTTGCTTTCGTTGCTAAAAGGATGACACACTGCTAAGCTAGGGCCATGAACGCTCGATGCATCCTTATGCAATACTTTTGCGCTCATTTGGTAAAGCTTTTAGAACTTGAAAATCATTAATCGCAGGAAATAATCTCGATCTCCTTTAGCAAGGAGTAACCTTTCAGCAAAAGGAGTGATCCAACGGTATAATGTATTCTTGTGGAGTAAATATTTTATGGTCTTAACCATATAGGAAAGTGGAATTGATGGAATAAGGAGAGATTAAGCGGGATATGAGGTCATTTTATAATACTAGTAACTAGGGGAGATGTGATAAAATAACCAAAATACTCTCTTAAAGATTCTGCATAGATTTAGGGAGTTATTGGAGATGGAGGGAACTAAGATATTAGATATGTATGAGTTGTGTAACATATTTAGTTTGTTTGCAATTACTTGACTTTAATACCCTTTAATGAGATGGTTCAAAAGAATAAAGCATGAACGAAATTCAAAGTTTACAAAAAGCTTCATCATAAGGGCATCCTTAATGTGGTAATATTATAGATATTCTACGGTCTTCTTCCATGATCAGTATCATTAATCTCGAATTACCTATTATCTTTTACTTTCTTGCGTAGATTCGACCCTCATAACCAAAAAAAAACTGAAAAAGAAAAAGAAAAGATAACGTTAAGAGAAAGGCAATGGCCCAGCATGACCATCGTATCTCCTACTTTTGTGCTACCACTCTCCCCCAAGTACGAAGATGGACTGATAGGTTACGATGCTGAAACAGGAGGCATCCAGTAGTGAATAGCCTGTTAACGGTTTATCCCGTGTGGTCTGCGAAAGATTTGGCGGCAAAGCCTCATCTCGTTGAACAAGGACACAAAAACTAGAGCAGCAACAGGAGGAGGCAAAAAAAAAAAAACTAGCTTCTTTGTTGGAAAAAAAAAACCCAGAAACCCAAGAAACACAAAAAATCATGTACAGAATCCTAGAATTCATTCTCATACATTGACAATTGCACCATCGTTGGAAATTGGACTCCGGTAGTTCAAAAGAGACCAAAACTAAAGAGGGTCAAATCAACATTTATTGAACAAGGACTAATGATGTGTTGTTGCCGCTCTGCGGGATCCAAATCCGAGGATCAGATCAGGTCGGTATGACTAAGGCGGCCACCACCAGCAACAGCTCCAGCACTTCTGAAAATTCTACCAAGGTTGACAAAAAAAAGAAGGTAAAGGCGTTTCACACACAACTGTTTGTTTTTAAAGTCCATTATTTACTATTGTTTTCTTTTCATTGTTATCGCCTTTGTATGTAAGATACATTTCTGATTTTCTGTTTCTTCTTTGTTTGTGCACGTTAATGGATGGATGAAGTCTATCATGCCAAAGTTCTTCGGTTCGAAGCGAAACGCTAGAGAAAGCTCAGAAGAATCGAATGGAGTTGATTATGGTCTCTCTCCCTCTCTCTCTCTCAAATTTATGAAGTCCATGAACCATCATTACATGGCGTGTAGTTTTTTTCTTTACTAAGGCTTCTATGTAATTCTTTTCTTGTTTGATGGAAACAGATTCGGATAGCAAAATTACAGCGAGGAGGAAAGCTTTGTTGGAAGCGTCTCCTGTGATTAGAAAAAGCTTCTCAGGTAGAACTATTTTAAGAGGATACAGAAAAGAATATGTTTCTGGTGCATGCATCAGAAGTTCGGTGCAGTTTTCATGTGCACAAGACCATCATTTTATATTCTATCATAGCTTGCATTTATGATGAATCAGCTTAGTTTCTAAATGAATCTGCGTTCTGGGTGCTAGATTTGTATTTATTTTAAATTTTTTTATTTTGATCTCATGTTCATAATGATGTCATAGAATCCAGCAGTATAATGTCATGTGGTACTTTGTCAAATTTGATAAGAGTCTGCGTTATAGGTTAAAGCCACGTACTGCAACAAACAAAAAGTCTTAAATCTTCTCCTTATCTGCTTGGCTATATGTTTTTGGTAGCTTACCTAACTCAAGACTAAAAGTGTTATTTGATTATTGCCAAGAAATATACGGTATTATATACATAGAACTAGAATATGAGATTTTCTTATAACTGTACACGTTGACCCTCGGGGGATTCTCATTTGTTATATACTCGTACATGTTGGTTTCTCTTAGGATACGGAGGTTAAAAAAACCATGATACTAACTTCTGCTCCCCCTCAGAAAGACATAGTAGTACGAGGATCGAAGGGCTAAACCTATCAAACTTTGATCGTCCGATGGCCCCGGCAACTTTAATTCAAGACGTCCGGTAGGGCACTATGTTTAAAAGAAAATTGGGAGGTCTTATGTTTGTGTTCAATTAGGGTCAAGGTGTTGCTACACAGTATAATAGGTATCTTGGTTAATTTGCAGGATATTTGTAGCGACGTGGAATGTGGGAGGAAAGACTCCAAAGCATGGACTCAACCTTGAGGATTTTTTGCAGGTGGAAGGCTCTTCAGACATATATGTATTGGGGTTTGTTTCTGGCTGTTTCCTGTCCACGTCATAAAAGTTCATCATCACTGAGTTGCGACAAGTTTGGACTGTATTCACTGAATTGTTCTTGCATATCAGGTTTCAGGAAATTGTTCCCTTAAGTGCGGGAAATGTTTTGGTGGTTGAAGACAATGAACCTGCAACTAAGTGGCTTGCCCTTATAAGCCAGGCACTTAACAAACCACAGCTTGACTCCATAAACTCTTCTTCTGATTCAAGTCACTCGAACAATTCAAGAGACTCAAAGGCCAACATATTTCATAAGCCTTCTCTCAAAGTCCTATGCAGGAATCTCACTGCCGATAGTACCCTTCTCAAGGCCTGCAACTGCCCTCTGGATTCATCGGTCTCCAATAACCGGAAGCCGCGAAAGCTGAGTGATCCTTGTTCTTCTCCCACGCATGGTGATCCTAGTGTCCATGACTTCCTTTCAGTTGCTGAAATACCTTCCTCACCAGAAAGATATAGTTACCGCCTTATAGCAAGCAAGCAAATGGTGGGCATCTTCCTTTCAATATGGGCTCGAAAAGAGTTGGTACAACATATTGGCCATGTCAGAGTCTCCTGTGTAGGAAGAGGACTTATGAATTGTCTTGGCAACAAGGTCAGTTTAATGTTAACACGTGCATTTGCAGAGTTTGAAATTGATTGCATCCTCTCTTACTTCTACTATTTCTATGGCGATGGGAAAATAGTTCACACAGTATTTCAGAGTATTTAGCAGCGTTTCTTTCGAAGTCTTTACGGTTAATATCGTGAAGACAGAATTTTATATTCTGCCTTACACAACAAGGTACGATATTATGCAAGAATCACTTCAAGCCTTTAAGTGTTGAGGTGACATGTTACAGGTTCTTAACCCTTATATATGGAATTTCAACAAACGCTCTCTAAAGTCTGAGTCCACTTCACGTGAATATTCAGTACAATACAGCAGGGAATGCATTCTTAATGCGAATATGTATTCATCTTATTAATGACATCAGGGGAATATAATATCTGGTGATGAGGGAGATGAAGAGGGAGATTTACACGACGGCATTCAACTTTATGTTGTCATTTCGTAACTAAGATGACCGCGACATTTCTGAATGTGTTGATGATATAGATGCCTCTTACTCCCTAAGGTTAGTATGAAATTGCTGCACCCCTCCAGCTTATCTGGGAGCTAAACCGAAAGGGAATAGGCTCAAACTGAAAAAGGAGCTAAACCTGAATGATATTTAGGAGCACCGTGTTGCGTATTACTGTTGACTTGTACAAGAATTCTACTTATGCATGGTCAGTACAGATGTTTTAGATGGTTTGCAAATGTATTGCAGGGATGTATATCAATAAGCTTGTCACTGCATCAAACAAGCTTTTGCTTCGTGTGCAGTCACTTGGCTTCGGGTGAGAAAGAGGGAGATGAGCTGAAGAGGAATGCCGATGTGGTTGAGATCCTAAAGAGCACACAGTTCCCCAGGATCTGCAAGAATCCAAACCGTCCAATCCCAGAAAAAATTGCTGATCATGAGTGAGTTCCTTCTGAAGTTAATCACTATTGTTGAGAAATAGATCTCCTAATTCTTTTATTTCACAACTTGTTGTTTTCCAATATCGCAATGAAAATATCACAGCCGCATAATCTGGCTTGGAGACTTAAATTACCGAGTGTCTTTGAGCTACGAGGAAACAAGGCTTCTCTTGGAGGATAATGATTGGGACTCCCTCTTAGAAAAAGATCAGGTAGTTGGTCTTTTCTTCTAATATAAATTTTAATTTATCAACGTACAGTTTTAAGAACACTTTGTATGTCTTAATGTGAATGAAACAGACCATTAAAAATTATTTCGGAGTACAATAATTCAACTAAAATGTGCAAATGCCGCTAGCAAAATCCTGATAGGATTTAAAATTCGGCATATATATCACTGTTGGCTCATTTTCCACTTTTACTCATGCTCGCCCGACACAAAAAATGAGATGGGTTTATGCTCTGGATTGAGCTTACGCTGTAGGGCATAATATGTTTCTTAATTAAGTACTATTACTAATGACCCATTAGGATCATTGCTAGATTTAAGACTACAAATTACCCACTAGATCCAACTGCTTGTTGATAACGTTACCAAACAGCAACCCTGTTAATACTGATAGTGGCCTGAAAATGAAAACTCGAAGGGTAAGCAAAAACGGTACCTAATTTCAAGCACAAGTTAGTTTCAGTAGCATGAAGAGAAAACCGAGTTTATTTGGGGAAATTCTTGGATCACTTTATACTTAGCGGTCAATTGCACCCTCCATCCCGTGTGTGTAGTGATTATTAATAGTCGCTAAATATTTTTAATTACTTTTCTTCTAACACTTTCAACGATAATTATTAGCAGCACTTTTTTAGCGTCACTAAATAATAGTCACTAAAAATATTTAAAGATAATTGATTGTCGCTATATAGGGAGTAGGATGAAAATTCCTCCAACCGGAATAGTAGCCAAATTTTTTCCTCATTACATTTTTAGTAGCAAAATGGTCTCTTTGAAATCCTAGTAAGCTCCACTTCATTTTCTCGTCACCGCTATTACCACCGTCATAGATGCGGTCGCCATCATCACCACTCCAACCCCCAAACCACCACTATTACCACTTTTCCCCTTTCTCAATACCCACCCATTCTCACTCCCATCCTCCGCAGCTGCTGCCATCGGCATTAATCAGTCCTCCAATCGCCACCACCTGACTGACCCCTGGCCGTCACTCTCACCACCACAACCCCCAGCAATTGGTGTTACCAACCTCCCCTTCCCGATACCCACCTAATCCCACTCCTTCCCCCCGTGACTGCCACCATCGACGCTGATCCGCCCTCCATCGTGACCCATCCATTCTTCACCATTATCATCTCAATTGGGTATTCCTTTTTTTTTTCAATTGTAACAATCTTTAAGTAGATTGGGGTACTTTCAACTTGGTCTTGATTGTGGGTAAGGCGGGCAATCTAAGTTGCAGGCCGGTGGTGCTGCGGCTGGTGTAGGCTTGTGGCATGCGGTGGTTGATTGTGGGATTGAGTGGTGGTGCGATGGCTAGTTCAGGTTGTGTCAGCTGTGTCGTAGTTGGTGCTGGTCATCGGTGCAGTGACTGATGAAATTCCAAAGAGATCTTGAGAGTTGAGATACGTGATTGTGGTTGTGGCGGGGTGGTGATTGTCGAATTGGGGTGATCGTACAGTGGTTATTGGGGGGAAATGAGAGAGAGAGAGAGAGAGAGAGAGAGAGAGAGAGAGAGAGGTGGCTATTGAAGGGAATGACGTTGAGGGTTTGTGGTGTGTAATATTGGTGCCATGTGGAGCTGACCTGGACCCCATGTTAGTTAATTATCTAAAGTAACCATTTGCCCTAAAAAATTTAACAGACGTGTGGTCAAAGGCAGGCTTGACTGACAATTGGTTTGGGAACCAAGATTTTTGAAAATTTGGTGTTGTGCGTAAAAATTAAAATCACGAGATGTCTGGTGCAATTAACCCCTCAGTGTGAGGTGATGCAAGAATTTATTCCAAGTTAAATTGTTGAATTATGTAGTTTGCTCTATGTTACGTGGACTCTTTAAAATGTGTGAATTACGTACTAGTGTTAAACATTCGACGCTTGGACATGAGTATGAGATATGTGTCCGACATATCTTATAAAATACGTCAGTAATAACACTATCTTATAGTGTTTCTTTTAGTTCGTTATTATTGCTTTCATATGATATAAGTTTTAAATAAAAACAATGTGCATAACATGAGACATTGTGTCAACTAAAGAAGAATTGAAAAATCAATAGAGAAGATAGTTTATCATGTTCTTGTCTCTTAAATTTTGAAAATTAGATGAATCTGACACTTGGTACGTATCCGACTCAGATACTCGTACCGGGTTAATGTAACATAAGTTTTGTGAGGCTTAAAAGAATCTTTTTTTCTTCGATTTGCAACGACTTAATTCTTCTTTAAAGACAAATAACGTGTGACTTCAGAGTTTATCTGCAAGCTTATATCTAATGCAAGTTCTTGACTGGTTTGCTACTGTTGTTTACAGTTGAATTTGGAAAGAGAAGCAGGACGAGTATTTAGTGGTTGGAGTGAGGGGAAAATTTTCTTTGCACCCACCTACAAGTACTCGCACAATTCAGACTCCTATGCTGGAGAGACGGTCAAGTCCAAGAAAAAACGGCGAACCCCTGCATGGTCTCTCTCTCTCTCGCTCAGAGTCTTGCGCAAACACAGGGATAGGGATTCCTAAGAGTGAGAAGTATTATTATGACAGTAATGCTACTAACAACTTTGATATTGTAAAACCAGGTGTGATAGGATATTGTGGCGTGGCAGTGGCATTGAGCAGTTATCTTATATACGCGGCGAATCAAGGTTTTCTGATCACAGACCAGTGTGTGCCGTCTTTGCAGTGGAGACGGAGATGAAAAACATGAAAAACATAAGGTTTAGGAAGGGTTACTCCTGTGCTACCTCAAGAGTGGAGTATCAAGACTGCATACCACAAAGGCACAGCTTTAATGAGTGTTAACAGCTAAATTAAATCCTCAAGTCTTTCTACTATATTTTTCTGAGGGTCTTGAAGGAAAAATAGCCTTAAACAGATGTTCCTTCACCTTTTTCCATTTGCCTTTAGCACTATTACCAATGCAACTGTAGTTCAAGAAAGCACAATTGCTTTGGCAATAGTGCCAGGGTTCTGATCATATTTCTTTGGATTAATCTTACTCACCACCTCATAGCACCCCGTGGTTCTAGTTTTGGCACTCAACACCAAAATTTTGAAAATGTTGGTAACAATTGCACCAATTGACGATCAAAATGGCATTTGACCAGATGTCTGTTAATTTTTTGAGGGTAAATTGGTCTCTTCACATGTAAAATTCTAGTTAGCTCAAACCCCCTAAACTGTTTACGTCATTTCTCTCCCATACTCTGTGTGTGTGTGTGTGTGTGTGTGCACGCGCCCCCCACTATCATGCACCACCATAAGCACCAAGAACTAGCGTATAGTGCCGTCACTGTCTCTCGTGTCTGGCGTGGTCCCTCGTTCTCTTCACCTAGCCTAACGTGCCCCCCTCCCACCCTCAATTCGGACCACTTATTATGTGCTACAGTGGTAGTGATATGATGTGAGGTGGTAGTGGTGCTTATATGTTGTGGGTGCGACAGTGGTGTTGACGTGACCAGATTGGCGATCGCATCATACCCGTAATAGTTTTACACCAGACCACCTTCGGTAATCTCCCCAACCACCACTACCTCTAAAACCTTCAACTCCATCATCAAACCAACAAAGAATGTCACTGATTCAGACGACTATTAGTGAACCACAACCACCCAACCATCACCATCACCAAATCACCACAATCCCACGATTTCAACCCAATCACGGCCAGCACCCAAGTTCCTAACCCAAAACCCAACACGTTGGATCAAAATCTGGTCGCATGAACCAATCACCATAGGTCGCAAGCAAGGTGGGACTGAGGGAAGGTCTATGGGAGGGCTGCGATTATAGGAGGGGCTGAGGGAGGGTTTGTGGATAGGGCTAAGGTGGTAACACGGTGGGGAGTGAGGCTTGGCATGTGTCGGTACCAGAGAGAGGTTTGGCGTAGGACGGCGGTGGGGCAAGGTAGCATGAGGTGGGTTGTGGGGGTTAGGAAGATGATTATTCAGGGAGAGGTAAAAGGGTGAGGAAATGACGTGGAGACCCTGGTGTTAATTATTTGTGCCATTTGGGGCTAATGTGGACGAAATGTGGATTTAACAGGTAAGAATACCATTTTACCCCTTAAAAAGTAACAAGCATATGGTCAAAGACCAATCTAACCATCATTTGGTGCTGAGAACCAAGATCTTAAACATTTTGGTGCTGGGTGACAAAATTAGAACTACAAGGTGCTGGGTGTAATTGACTCCTAAATATAAAGTGGCGAGTAAAATTAATCATCTTTCTTCCCTTTAGAAGCAAAGCATGCAGTCACGTATAGCTTTTAACATTCTACGGTGTACCAGATACAAGTTATCAAAGAGTGCAAGTGCCATATCAACGGCCTCTGCTCTCTCTATCGAAATGAAAAAAAAGGCGCGAGAAATCACAGGAACTAATTACCTGTTTTCCATCTCTGGTGGTGATTCATGTACCTCGTCCACATATCGAACTTGTTCCTTCCTCGTCTAAGACCTTCATTGAATCAATTTTTACGTCCGTATGTTCGCTTTGCATCCCAAACATTAGTATTGTATCTGTCTGATGTTGTTCAACTACATTTTCTCCCCACTAATTTCCATAGTCTAGCACGAAAACAATACTGCACAAACCTTCTCTTCTGCACTTATCTTCGCATTATTGTTACTTGTTGAACAATTACTCATCATGGTGTGGAAAACAAGACAGGAATTCTCTACAATGACACTGTAGACTAATTGAAGGGATGTAGCGCAGCTTGGTAGCGCGTTTGTTTTGGGTACAAAATGTCATGGGTTCAAATCTTGTCATCTCTACCAATTACTTCTCAGTAGTTACGAGGGATTCACTTTCGCTAGTTATTTTATATGTCATGGGTTTTGTTAAGTTGATTGCATATGTCTTGTGTATTTGGCCTTCATATCCTGTAAACACTAAAAATGATTTTACCAGTCAATGATAAGTTATTGTTATAACCAATTAAATATTCAACACTGCGAAAAATGAGGGTTAAGATGCTGACCTGGGTTCAAACAAAATAACATGCTAGAACCAAAGCTAAGTTTGAAGAACTAATCCAAATAAAATTATGTGGTCCAGCCTTTGATCTTGCTATTAGAAATTCAAATAAGTTAAGTTTGATCAAAATGTATTAAATGTAAATAAATCCATTTAGTTATTTGAGATTGAATCAAGGGGGATAAATCCTTTGAATTACAAAATCAAGGCCCTGTAGTTCAAGGTCCAAATTAGGGTTTTTTTAAACTTAACCAACTACCTTGCCTATAAATAAAGGTCTTCGAGTAGGGAAGAGGGACACACCGAGTCTCTGCAAACAAGCCAGCGCACTTTAAGAACTCTATCACAAACACACCAAATATCTAGAATTATGTATTTGAAGGACAATACGCACTAGTTTAGTGTTGTTCTTCAATCAAGCATTCTCAATGGCAAAGATTTTTTTTTCTTTGATCCTCAATATCAAAGGGAGATTTTCCTTCAACCTTCGTGATTCTACAAGTCAAGGATCGCCCTCAAGGAAGAAGTCAAAGTAGCGGTTTTAGAACAAGTTGTCTCAGCCCTTGGATCGTGATTGCAATCGAAGATCAAATTAGAGGACTTACGTTTATTTTCTGTAAACATCATAGAGTGGTGTAACCTTTAGTTTTTAAAAAAATCTTTAAATAGTACATTGTTCATTATTTCTTGTCACACAACTTTAGACACGAAATTTGTGTGCATAAATATCTGGTACAGTCGAGGGGACCACTCTTTCCCTCATCTCCTTCCCTGAGAAGATTGCCAAACCACCTTCAACACGTCAATGATACCCAAGAAAGTGCAGTAGGCTCAAACCATGGAGAACGTCTCAAAACGTATTGCCGCAAGAAGCAGTAGCAGCAACATCTTTACTGGCCCCGTGACTCAAAGCAGGGCCAAGGATGAAATTACTGTCCCTATTCGAGTGATGGCTCCACTTTCCAAGCCATCGGCCTAGCCACGCATTCAATTCAAGGAGGTCGTCGTTTTGCATTACAAAAATGGCGAAGGTATCAGAATTAAAAAAAAGCCCCACTTTGAGTTAAAGGAGAATACCCATCACGAGATGCCTCCAACATCATTCTAGTATGCCTCAGATCTAGACTCCAGCATTGGATCGCAATCAAATTCTTCCCCGGGGAGCCCAAACACCCTTTGTCCTTAGCACGCTCCAAATCGCACACTTCGGCACCTCCCATTACAATGCAAGTCATGATGACAAGATCTATATTTGTGGAGGAAAACATCGCTTCCTTTGCTAAAACTTGCAACAATGTAGGCACCTAAGAGGACCTCATCATCAAACAATTCGTGAGGTCTTTCAAAGGAAATGAGTTTGACTGGTACACCGACATCGAGCCCTAGTCGATTGATTGTTAGGAAGCACTGGAAGGAAACTTTTTAAATAGATTTTATAGCACACGTCGCTTAATGAGCATGATGGAGCTCATGAACAATAGGCAGTGGAAGGATGAGTCTATGGTGGACTACATCAATAAGTGGTGCTCTCTAAGTTTAGATTGTAAAGAAAGACTATCGGAGATTTTGGCAGTAGAAAAATGTATGCAATGCGTGCACTTGGGCTTGTAGTACATTCTTCAGTGCAACAGACTAGCGAGCTTTGAAGAATTAGTAAACCAGGCCCATAAAATGGAGATCAGTATTGCCACTCATGGCAGTAACAGTCCAGCATTGCCTGACCCCCCCGAGGAGAAGAGGGAAGGGAAGAACAATGGACCTCCAGAATAATGGGGAAAGAGTCCTTGGCAGTTACTGTGACCCTTTCAAAAATTCTGAGTAAAGACAAGCATAAGGTGGAAAAAACACCAGAATGGCCGAGAGAAAAAGACAAATAGTGACCCTCGTTGAAAGAGTTAGAGGGAAAGGTCTACCCCTTTCCTAGATTTGACGTACTTGGCATACTCCACTTTCTGCTTGAGAAGGAAATTATTAAACTTGTCGAGACAATACGTCCAGAGAAATATGGATGAGTCTATGAAGCGAGGTACTATAAGTATCACTGCATTCTCAACCATAAGACTAAAAAAATGTTTTAATGCCAAGGAAAGTGGGTTCGCAGTCAACGTGGAGGTGCCACAAGCAATGCAGCCTGAGTCAGATGTCAATTAGAGTGATGTAAGGCACAACATGGATGGAACAAGGGCAAAGACCAAGGGCTTCCTAGACAAAGCCTGATGGTAGCAGTGCTGCAAGGGCAATGGCACGAGGTAAATATACGATGGCAGTCACAGTCTGATGGTTAGGTCTAAAGTCGAGGTCATGTATGTTTCTTTCTTCACAATTCTAGAGTGAGAAAGTGAGTTCTAAAAATGTTTTCTCCCCGAATGAATTCTCAAGACCCCTATTTATAGTGGTTGAGATGATGATGTCATCACAAGACATGTGGCACTCCCCAAGGGTGACACGTCATCGAGGGGTCTGGATGATGTTTTGTTCAGACATGATTTTCGTATGGATAGTCTTTTTCAATTGAATTTAATTGATTCTCAGTCCTCTTATTCTTATCTGGTGAATGATTCTGCCACCTAGCATGCAAGACTGGGCCATATAGACCAAGATAGAATGACTCGTTTGGCTAGAGAAGGCCTTTTAGGCCCACTCACAAAAGTCAATCTACAAATATGTGAAGCTTTTTTGGCCAGTAAAGCATGCAGGAAGCCTTTTGGAAAGGCTATGAGAGCAACTCAGCCACTTGTGCTAGTTCACTTTGACATATGTGGACCTATGAGTGTAAAGATACGCCATGGTGCCTCTTATTTCCTTATGCTGATAGACGATTATACGCGATATGGTTCCGTGTATCTGATATCTCACGACTATAAAGCTTTGGACTGTTTCAAATGCTTTGTAATAGAGGTTAATAATCAGAAAGAGAAGAGTTTAAAAACTTTTCATGCTGATTGGGGACCCAAATATTTGTCTGATCACTTCAAGAAGTTTATGAGGAAGAAGGGATACGCAGGCATCTTACTATTCCTAATATTCCACAACAAAATAGTATTACGAAAATAAGAAATAGAACATTGTTAGATATGGTTAGGTCTATGATAGCGCAAGCAAACCTTTCGATATCTTTTCGGGGGATGCCCTTTTGACTGCAGCCTATATACTTAAAGGGGATGCCCTTTCACAATCAGTCAAATCCACCCCATATAAGATTTGGAATGGCCAAAAGCCAAATTTGTATAACTTGCACCCATGGGGCTTAGCAGGTTATGTTCACAGTACTTCTCATAAGTATAGGAAACTAGGACCTAGAGCTAAAAAAAGTATCTTCTTAAGGTATTTTGAAAACTCTAAAGCCTATGTGATATAAGGTGAACATGCAAATGTGGAAAGACTGAAACAGAGTCTCGAGATGTCAAATTTGTAGAGAGTGATTTTCCTAGTATTAGAGACGTGAGTAAGAATCTTGAACTCTATAAGTTAGAGGAGGTTGAAGCCACTTTACCATCTCCAAGCGAAGGTAGAAAATTAATTTCTCATCCGGTTGTCATTTAAGATAGTCTAAGTGACCCTCAACCTAGTAAGAGAATCCTAGATAGTGGGAGCACACTACCAGGACCATCAAGTCAATAAGATTTTCAACTGCGTAGAGGTGCACGGGGAAGAGTTCCACATCATCATTTTGAGATTGACAAAAAAATTCTTATGTGCACTCCAACTGATGAAGATGAGCCTACTTCTGTGGAAGAAGCCTGATCTTCATCTACTAGCAATGAGTGGACGGTTGCAATGAAGGATGAGTTGAGCTCAATGGAGAAGATCAGGTCTGCGAGTTGGTTGACCTTTCACCAGGGCGTAAGATTGTTGGAAACAAGTGGGTTTTAAAATTCAAACGCAAGACAGATAGGCCAATTGATAGGTATAAGGCACCTCTTGTGGCGAAAGGCTATACCCAATAGCGAGGTGTGGACTATGAAGACATATTCTTTTCGGTGGTGATATTTTCTTTAATTCGTCTGATCCTAACTATTGTCACCCAGCAGAACGTAAAACTTTTTAAGATGGATGTTAAAACTGCATTTCTCAATGGAGAACTAGAGAAAGAGATTTATATGACTCAACCTGAGTGTTTTGAAGTCAAGGGACAAGAGCATAAAGTTTGTCGATTCAAACGTTCTATATATGATTTCAAACAGTTGTCTAGGCAGTGGTACTTTGGATTTCATCATGTCATTACCTCTATAGGTTTTGAGATGATAGAACAAGACCATTGCGTTTATGTAAAATGATCCAAGAAAAGTATTCTAATCCTTTCTTTATACATGGATGACATTCTTTAGCTAGGAATGACATGAGTTCCATTGTTGCCACAAAGTAGTGGCTCTCCTCAACTTTTGAGATGAATGACATGGGAAAAGCTAATTATGTTCTTGGGGTTAAAATCATATATGATCGTCCAAAGAGACTTTTCGGTTTGTCTCAAGAGACATAATCAAGAAAGTCATTGAACCATTTCGTATGCATAACTCAAAACTCGTTGACACTCCAATGGATAAGGAGTGTACTTTAAGCATAGACCAAATGCCCAAAGAGTAATGAGGAAAAGAATCAGATATCGAAAAGTGCCTTACACGACTACAGTAAGGGGTCTAATGTATGTTGTGTTGTGTACATGTCCAGACATCTGCTATGCAGTTAGAATGGTAAGTCGTTATCATAGTAATCATGGATCTGCTCATTAGAATACGGTGAAAAGGATTCTTCGATACTTACGTGAAATTGCTAATCTCTTTTGGTGTTATCAGGTTATGCATTCACACTAGGAGGTGGACCCTTATCTCTTATGCAGCAAGAAATAGACTTGCATTACCCTATCCATGATGGAGTCAAAGTGTGTTGCTTATTCAGCAGCAGTCCAGGAAGCTGTTTGATTTAGGCCATTCTTACAGGATCTAAGAGTTACAGCTCATGCAGATGAGACTGTCACTGTTTACTGCGACAGCACAACTGCCCTAGATTTTGTAAAGGACCCCAAATATCATGGGAAGGCAAAACACATAGCCCTTCATTATCAATTCATTAGAACTTTAGTCGCACAAAGAGGAGGTGACCATAAAACGTATACCTACTGGCAGCATGGTGGCTGATCTTTTGACCAAGCCTATTGCTAGAGATGTTTTCCTTTCTCACATTAGGATATGGGACTACGTAGGGTTTGATATGTTTATAGCATCTCATGTATTTGACATTATTTATTATATTTTCATTTCTTGATTTGAGTTTATTTTGGAATGAATGGATAATCTTTGTGATTACAATACATCATTATTGAGAGTGTCACAAGGCTTGAATTGACCTATTCACGCGTGTAATTCACCTTGGCGCTAAGTTAGTGAGAAATATGAGACATAATTATTATGTCTTAGGCGTCGAGAGGGCGAGAGATGATATAGCTAGTAATGCAAACATGTCGCCTTAGTCAGAGCTAAGATGAGACCTAAAAAGATAGGTCGATCATAGAGTATCTCCTTAACTCTATGTAGCCTATTACATCCGAATGGGAGATTTTAAACAGGCATTATGATAGTGACTGGACTGAAAAATTCAGGGTAAGTGCTTGTATAGCGACTAGATTCAAATTCATATGACATATTTTATTATACATTTATGTGACACATTCGCAGGTTATGCCATAACATGCAAATCATACTGCACGTGTTAATGCAAATCAATAGTAGGAATGACGAATGAATCCCTGCTTCATCAATGTGTGAGCCATTTGAATCAAAAAAATTTTGATCCTATGTAGTACCCGTTTTACCTTAAATTATGTCATGAAAAGGATACTCAATGTCACTACTTTAGCATGTACCATTGGATCATGGATGATGCGGTCTCACGGGGCATGTTTAGGAAAGGGGTTGAGTCAAATTGGAATGACATGAGGTCTTTGGAAAGAAAGTTCAATATTACACCACGTTATGTGATTCATAATTTTCATTTCGAGTCATGAATACATAACATATGAGAGGTTCAACACTGCTCATCATGAGGGATTTAAGAGTGCTTAATCTTGTGTAGTTGAGCTATCTGGGGTACATACGAGATTTTTGGAGTGAGATATTGTGTTAGTTTGGTGATAACTTAATACAATACTTTTCAACGTTGGACATCCTTTTTTGTAGGTCACACATTCTATTTCCTATATGAGGAGATGAGTGAACAAGAGATAAGGAGGGACTGCATGATTTATTTGCCCTATGTGGACGAGTGGGAGCTGTTAATCAATTGGGTCGATGGACCCATTATCCGCCCACTAATAGATGATGTTTATTTGTTAATCAGGATTATTACAGTTAATTAGATGATATTTATCTCTTAAGTATTTGAGATAAATACGGACTTTATCCCCTAAAGTGTTTAAGATAAAGACAATCTCTAATACTATCTCTATATAAACGCTAGAGATATTCCAAGAGGAAGAAAAATAAGTCACAAGATAGAAATCTTCCCTGCAAATAAAAATCTCCCTCCCCTGTTGTACTCTCTTTAGAGCATCACCAAGCTCTAGGATTTGGTTCATGGACGAAGAACTCGACTATTTTCGTACCTTGAATAAAGATTAAGCGTGTTGGAGACTCATAATAACATGGATCCTTCGCCAAAATTTTACGGATACTTCGTACGGTATGTTTCTAAACCCACTACGTGTTACGTGGTAAGCGTCTTTAATTATTAACAGTTACGAATATACTCATTTCTCAGTAGTAGACTGAATGATTATAAATTGCACCTAAAAATGACATCCTTAATCTAGTGAATGAAAAACTAATTATGAGCAATACATCATTGATTATGCTAAGCAAATATTTTACTAGAATGTAAGAATGAATCAAACGTGACTTTTGTTAGAATTATTTCATTTATCTTGACCCCATAATCAAGATCATTAGAATCTTACAATAGCATAAACATAAGAACAATAGAGTTATGAACTCACCAGAATCGAAGGAAGCCGTAGATTACCAAGTGCTTTATTTCGATGATGAAAGAACGCCAAGATGCGGAAGCGAACACGTACCCTTTGGTATTGATCTTCTCTAATCTTCTCTATTCTTGATGATGGAATAGAGTAGTGTATTTTTTCTTTAGTCTAAGAGGCAAAGAGTGGGATCAACCCTAAAGCCTGAGAAAAACATAATAATGCCAAAACATAATAATGCCCTAGCCTCCAAGATTAAGAGATATTTATAGATCAACCCTAAAGCTTGACAAATCTCAACCGTCCATCAAAGTTAAGAGATTAGGGTCTATAAGCCTTTTATACACAATAAATCATAAGTGTATTGGATGCTAAATTAAATAGGCCCATAATGTTATTCAGCCTAATTGAATTAATTAATGTCCAAGTCAAATAATAAGTCAACATTAGTATGACCCGTTAGGCCACTTAATTGGATTGGACCGATCAAATCCAACATTCTCCCACTTGGCCAAGGGTTATACTAATGTTAATGTCATAAGTTTTGACATAACGAAATTGAACAAAACATCCTGTAAGTTAGGCCAAATTTAACAAAAATACTAAAATAAATTGAAGATAGTATCAGTGCCTCTCAACGCCACAGCACCGTTCTCTGGTTATAATCTCAGAACTTTTGGCAAATATGACAGTCAAACAGCTTAATAGACATGAACTGCATCGTTCCATAATAAATATCAATATGAACGAGTTCATGTGATCCTTACATGAGTGTTTGTTTTAGAATACTTCAAATGTGCACTTTTAACGAGAAGTAACAAACCATAATCATAATATCCAGAATCCATAACATAAGGTGATCACGAAAATAAATGTCTCAAATCAAAATTCTATCATTAAAAGGAAAAGCTATCAACCAAACCCATGCTAGCAACATATTCTCTAAAGAGACTGGGTGGTAAGTCTTTCGTCATGGAATCTGCTAACATAACTATCGTACTGATATGCTAAATAGACAAGATGTGATTCTGGACTGGATTATATCTCTCGTAACGAGATACCTAATCAATAATCTCAAAGGTGTCTACACATCTTGCATAATCAAAATCAGAATAACCAATAACCTCAAGGTTATCTGACTTCCTATAGGTAAGCATGAAATCCTTGGTACCCTGTAAGTAGCGCATGACTTTCTTGGTTGCTTTCCAATGACCCATTCCTGGGTTTATTTGGTAACGTCCAAGCATGCCAACAACATACGCTATATCTGGGTGAGTACAGACTTGAGCATACATGAGACTCCCTATTGCTGATGCGTAGGGAATACGCTCCATTTCGTCTTGCTCCAGTTGATTCCTAGGACATTGTAGCAAACTAAATTTGTCACCCTTAACAACAGGAGCAACAATGGGAGCACAATTATGTATATTGAACCTTTTCAGAACCTTATCAATATAGGCTCTTTGGGACAATCCCAATATTCCACGAGACCTATCTCGGTGAATCTCAATGCCTATAACATAAGAGGCCTCTCCAAGATCTTTCATATCAAAATTCTTAGACATAAAGTTTTTGGTCTCATACAACATATGCATATCATTATTATCAAGTAAGATATCCTCTACATACAAAACTAGAATGATAAACTTACTCCCACTAATATTTAGGTATACACATTGGTCCACTGCATTTTCTTTAAAGCCAAATTTACTAATCACATCATGGAACTTAAGATACCATTGTCTAGAGGCTTGCTTTAATCCGCATATGGATTTCTTCAACAGACATTTCATATGTTCCTTGCCTTCAACCATAAACCCTTCTGGTTGCGTCATATAGACATTTTCATGCAAGTCACCATTAAGAAATGCAGTCATTACATCCATTTGATATAGCTCTAAATCATAATGAGCCCTAAAGCCATGACTATTCGAAAGGAATCCTTTTTCGACACAGGAGAATATGTTTCATTATAATCTATCCCTTCCCTTTGAGTGAAAGCTTTAGCGGCGAGTCTAGCCTTGTATCTTTTGACATTACCTTTAGGATCTAGCTTAGTTTTGTCGACCTATTTACAGCCTACAGCTTTCGCCCCTTCAGGAAAGTCAACAAGGTCACAAACTTCATTTATTTCATTGACTCTAACTCATGTTTCATGGCCTCGAACCATTGAGTTGAGTGATCGCTCATAATAGCTTCTTTAAAGGAAGTAGGATCATTTCCTATGCCTAGATTATAGTCAGCCTCATCTAGGTACACAATATAGTCATCAGAGATGGATGTCCGTCTCTCTTTTCCTGACCTTCGAAGAGGTTGCTCATTAGCAGGAATTGGAGCAGAATCCATAATAGGGGGCACATCATTTGGTACTACCTCGAGTGCATCGTTATCCTCGATATGAGGTAATGGCGCACCAACTTTTTGGATAACAGGAATAGAATCATGATCTTGAATTTCCTCAAGTTTATTATCCTTGGTGTACTACTCCCACTATACTCAGCATCATAAAAAATACTGCATGCCTAGCTTCAAAAATTCTAGTGGTATGTGATGGACAGTAAAATCTGAAACCCTTAGACCTTTCAGGGTAACCTATAAAATGACAACTTATGGTCTTGGGATCGAGTTTCTTAGTATGTGGATTGTAGACTTGTGCTTCAGCTAAACAGCCCCACATATGAAAATATTCTAAACTTGGTTTCCTCTGTGTCCACAATTCAAAAGGTATTTTAGGCACAAACTTACTGGGAACCCTGTTAAGAATATGCACAGCTGTTTTAAGTGTTTCAACCCACAGAAACTCTGGTAAAGTGCTTTGGCATATCATACTTCGTACCATATCCATGAGGGTACAATTTTGCCTTTCAGCTACACCATTCTGCTGGGGTGTACCTGGCATTGTATACTGAGCAACGATGCCACATTCTTCCAAATACAAGGCAAAAGGACTAGGGTTACGACCCGTTTCAGAGAATTTTTCATAATATTCTCCACCTCTGTCAGATCTTACAACCTTAATCTTTCGGTCGAGTTGATTTTTAACTTTGGCTTTGTAAGTCTTAAACATGGCAAGTGAGTCAGATTTTTCATGAATGAGATAAACATATCCACAACGAGAATAGTCATCAATAAAGGTGATAAAGTATCTATGATCACCAATACCCGGTGTAGGGAAAGGTCCACAAATGTCATTGTGGATAAGCTTTAAAAAAGTCTCGTACTTCGAGTGGCACCACGTTTATTGTCTTTTACAACTTTTCCTTTATTACATTCAATACATGTGTCAAAATCTGAGAAATCTGAAGAATGAAGAATTCCATCCTCAATGAGGCGTTCCATTCTGCCTCGTGATATGTGACCTAGATGTTCATGCCACAATTTAGCAGAATTTTCATTCTCTCTTTTTCTCTTACCACAAGTTTTAGCAACTACATCATTCACGTTCATTGTTTTCAAGGATTCAGTAAAAGAAGTATTCAAAAGTAATTTGTAGAGGTTTCCCTCCTACAAACTAGAACCAATAACTCTAGAGTAAAGGAAAAGAGAGAAGCCTTTTTTCTCAAACGTAAACAAATATCCATAAGCGTCAAGTCTAGAAACAGAAATAAGATTTCTAGTCATACTGGGAACATAAACAGTATCAACTAAATCCAAATTGAAGCCACTCTCCAAAACTAAACAGAGAGTTCCTACAGCTTCAACTTGAACTTTCTCTCCATTTCCTACTAGAACATTACGGTCCCCTTTGTTTAACTTCTTAGCAGAAAGGAATCCCTACAATGAATTAGTTATGTGCACAGTTGCACCTGTGTCAACCCACCATGTATTTAAAGGAGCATCAATTGTATAAGACTCATAACAAACGCAAATAGTTAAATTACCTTTCTTTTCCAACCATTCCCTGAATTTATGATATTCTTTCCTCATATGTCCATTATCCTTACAAAAATGACACCTAGGACCAGAAGAACCCTTGGTATCAGAAGAGCTTGCCTTGTCAGTCCTGGTTATGGAAGCACTCTTATTCCCTTGCATGCTACCTTTGCCAAATTTCTTTCCTTTTCCCTTTCCTTTTCCTTTAGATGGACCAGTTATGGCAACGTGAGCACTATCAGTTTGTTCAGACTTTAGCCTCTCTTCTTCTTGGACACACTTGGAAATCAACTCGCTCATCTTCCACTTCTCTTTCTGCGTATTATAGTTGATCTTAAAATGTAACACCCCAAAATTTTCGAAGCATTATCCGATCATTCCATCAGATCCTCAACTGTCCAATTTATTCATTTCCAATAATAATAACCCAACAACATTAATGTCAGAGCACTACAATCCATCAACTATCTTAACAAACTGTCCCAAAACAATAGTAAAGTACTTAAATTATTACATTACATAACGGCTCTCTGACAAGGCTCAAATAAATAACAATGTAAAAACATAAACTAATTTGAAATTCAAGCTCGTCCGTCTCAAAATCTTACTGACAGTTATTTCCTGTAGAAGGGAATTGAAAAAATGAGTGAGCTTTCGAGAGCTCAGTAAGGTCGCTCAACATTCAGTAGGGATTTTAAACGAATTGGTCAGAAAATTTTATCAATGACAATATAGAAACAATGTTCTCAAATTTCTCAATTAAAGATTCAATTAGTACACTTTCGATTTCACTGAAACAATACAGATGATATTGGCCATGAGTATATTGCAAAGCCACACAGGCAGTGCAGGGTAACACTTAGCAAAGCCACACAGGCAGTGCTCAATAACAATATGGTTACATATGCATATGAACACTAGCTAGACCCTCAAGGTACTAGCATTTCCCGACAATAACAGACCATCCTTATATCACCCCCGATACAGACCATCCTTATAACTTCTCAATACACTATCTCATGCCAAAATGCAAAATGCAATAAGCGATATTACAATGAATAAATCAACACTCAAAGAGAAATAAGTACTGAGCATCAAATGGGATTTTCAATAAACGTGTCAGGCTCAAACAAAGGTTATTAATGACAATCGATACAATTTCATCACAATTATAATTGAGTCCAAAGAAATAACGATAACAAATTAGAATAGCATATGAATCAAATAGAGGAGTTTGGTTCGGATGAAAATCTCTTACCTCAATTCGAGTGATGAAGCTAAGGATGTTCTTGATCAAATCCTCGGAGTTAACCTAGGTCGACATAGTCACTTATCACAATACTATCTATACCACTTTATTATAAACCGAATAATATAACTATCCACAGCGTACCTATTTCTCTACCCATAACGATAAAAATTCAGAACGGGTTTCACACACGGCCAACTATTCCGAGATTCGTCACACTCCCTGAGACTCAGAATTATCCCCAAAAATATTCTAATTGTTCATTAAACATTATTTATAGCTTAATATAGTATATGGGTTAAGAATATAATTTTTGAATATTTTTGAATTAAAAATATTTTCTTAAATACACTAAAACTAATAAATTGCCATAATTTCTTCTAGTTGGAAATAAAGGCTCACCATTTTTGCAACAACTTCAAAAGACTTATAAAAGTTATTGAAATTGAAATCAGAAATTAAAAGGCATTAAAACTATTTTAAAAATTTTCATTTTGTTAAATCCAATGCGATAAAGAAATGATAGCAAATGAACTCTAAAAATCACCAAATTTATACTGAGTCTTTATTATACTATAAAAACATTACTATAATTTTTCCCAAAACATTTTCCTGGTTTAAAGGCTCCAAAATGATTTTTATGAATCTGAAATTATAGTAAATACTAAAACTACATGTTATTTCAAAAAATTACGAAATTTTGCCGTAAATTCTAATATGACCTAAAATACTATACTGTTAAATTTCGTATGCTAACGATCACTGTATAGTTTTCATTGCTCTCATCGTGTCTAACGCTAACTAAAATACCGGATCCGCGCTTCCCTTCTTTTTCGTTATGTACCCAATTTCTAATTCCCTCACGCACCACTCACAAACCTTGCAAATTTCACTAAGCACATGTGCACCCAACACACCCACGCAACAACACTTGTGCACACATCACTCACACATACACTCAGCAATTGTCACACACATACCCACACTCAAATACCCATAACCACTCAGCATTTCCTCTCCACACCCAATTCAAAGTACACAGCCAGTCTCCTTTTTTTTTTCCCTTCCATTTCACCCACCTGCTTCACTCTTGCAAATACACAATATCACTCACACTTGCACTCAGCAAACACACAGGTACCCCCATTATCTTCCTCTTTTTGCACCCATTTCATCTCTTACACACCCACTGCCTCACGGCAGTGGGTCTTCTCCCATTGTTTTCTCCTTTTTCTTCTTTTCTATTAACACCCTCACACTATGGCCCTCTCCTTCCACACCCACTGCTATCCCATGGCAGTGGGTCTTCCCCCTTTTTCTTTTCTTTTTCAGTTCACCCACATACCCATTTGTGGTCTCCCCAACACACACAGGTCCAACTTTTCACTCAGCTAATCTTTTGCCACTTACACACCCAAACAGTTTACCCATACATTCACTTCCTTCACACATGTATACACACTACATGTACACATATACATGCACACAACACACTGTCTCACTGCCGTGTTCTCTCTCCCTTGCCTATGCACACGCACACATCAACCCACAATGCACACACTCTTGTGGCAGCTACCATGGCTGCCCCTT
This sequence comes from Escallonia herrerae, assembly GCA_033070095.1. Classification (NCBI taxonomy): domain Eukaryota; kingdom Viridiplantae; phylum Streptophyta; class Magnoliopsida; order Escalloniales; family Escalloniaceae; genus Escallonia; species Escallonia herrerae. The sequence continues at coordinate 562,133 of JAVXUP010000013.1, forward strand.
CACGCACAGCACAAAGACAGCCATGGCAGCCCCTCTCACGGCACACACTACACAAAAATCCACACACATGCTGTCGACGGCAACCTCTCCATCACACCCTCATTCTGACTTCTTCACGGCAGTTCTCAACCGCACTCACACACACTTGTGCACACACTCAAAAACACACGCACACAGCTCTTTCTCTCTTTCTAGGTCGCATGCCCACAGCCCTGTCATGGCTGTCTTCTCTCTCTAAAACACATCATCCACTAATACACAACCCACATAATCTCATGGTATCCTCATCCAAGGTCACCCCATTCATAGATCTTCACAAAAACATCGAGACCCATTTACTTCTCTCAGCCAACTACGTATATATGTTATATATATAACCATCACACGTATGAATTTAAAACTTTTCCATTACCCTGTAATTCATAGCTCCCTCACCCGCGTACACATGGCTGCACACCCAGCCCCTTAATCCCCTAAAACACTGAAAAATTTGAGAGAAAGAGGAAACAAATTACGGAAAAAGCTTCGCCGGAGAAAATTTTCCCTTCGATCTCTTCCCTTCTTCTCTATCTCTCTGAATCTCTCTCTCTCTCTGGCAATGGTTGTGACGGCTGAAGGAGTCTTGGACTGTTGCCAGAGATTGCTAAATATTTATACCTAAAATAAAAACCCTAGTTATAGAAAGACAAGAAAACCCTTCTCATCTTTTGTCGCTAAATCTCTTACCCGAATTTATAATTTTAAAAAATGGTCCAACAATATATCTTTATGATAATTTATGCGTTAAGAAAATTTATCAACAAGTTATTATGATTTCTCGTTTGATAAGACGTCGCTAATAAGTAGACCGCTACTAAAATTTGATTGTCACTAAAAAATATTTCAATGCTAGAATACACGTCGACGTTAAATATATATATATATATATATATATATATATATATATATATATCGTTGCTAATAAATATACCAATATTAAAAGAGAATTTTGATTGCCGCTAAAAGCTGTCGATAAAAATTCGGTAACGCTAATCGTCACTAAACACTTCAATCAATATTACAAATAACTATTAACATTAAATTATTGATTATTATTTCTAAAATAAATTTTTCGCTAAGTGTCATAAACAATAATGCTCAGCTTCCTCTAATCTATAGCATTTCGTTTTAAAAAAATGTCGCTAAAGTTGAACAAAAAGTATTGCTCACCAAATCGTCGCAAAAGGTCAAATGAATAACTAATTGAATTTTTTTTTTCCGTAAAACCAGTATAATTTTTTTTTTCGGGGTGTTACATAAAAGGACCAAACTGCATAGGAAGGGAAGTCATAATAAAGTGCACGAGAAAACCTTCAGAGATTTCCATGTCCAAACCTTTTAGCTGAGAAGTCATATCATTCATCTGTAAAATATGCTTATGAATACTGTTAGATCCACTGTACTTGAGTGTAACCATTTTAGTGATGAGAGTAGTACGTGCCTTAGAAGACCCCTGAAACTGTTTTTCAATATGAGCAAGGTACAACTTAGCATTATCCGAGTCAGGAATGGCTCCGCGAATAGCAATCGTAACGGAGCCTTTCATAATCATTAGGGATATGGGGTTTGAACGCTCCTACTTTTCATAAGCCGCCTTTTGCTCAGTAGAGCTTTCAGCCGTAAGGGCAACAGGCTCATCAACCCGTAAAGCATAATCCAAATCCATAAGTCCAAGAATTATGCTAATCTGCTCTTTCCATTTTTTAAAATTGGTGACGCTCAATGATTCAATAGAGGAAAGATAGCTAGTAATTGCAGTAGGACTATACGCTGGATAATAACAATAATCATGCACGTTAGTACCGAAAATCCACATGATGAAAATAGTTAGTTCATCATTTAACATAATAAATTAAATTGAGGGATAAACAATTTATTTATATGGAAAAGGTAAATACACAAAACCTTCCCCAAAAGGAAAAATTAGCATATCACTTATAACCTTCCGTTGGGCCGCTTATTAACATACAAGTATTTTTCCATCCTTAACAAAATTTGGAAATCATTATAAGCAGCATGAGCACAAATTATATCACCGTTGGGCAGAAAATAATTCAACCCATGCAACTTATTATTTCTTTTCTTTTCGCTTAAAAACTAAAATATAATCTTCCGTTGGGCCGATCAATATTTTAATTGATAAGCGTAACGTGATGTGGTTTATCATTATCTCAACTTATAAAAGACAATTAAACTTCCGTTGGGCCGCTTACTGCCAAAATAAGTAAGAACCACTAATTATTTCAAGTTTATTATCATAGTCTAGACATGCCAAACGAAGCATAAAGTTTTAGCATAATCTCGTAATTTTAGACTAATTCTTGAAATTATAATAATATTGGCATGTTATATTCATCAGTATCCCAATAATATAAGCCAATATTAAATTACATATGTTATCAATATAACATATCAAATAAACAATTTTAATAGGCACAATTAAAATAATAAGCCCTTTTGAAAACCCATTTAAAATGACCAAACAGGCTCAATTTAGTATCTACATCCCCTTGTAGGAGGCCATAACAGGCCCAAATCTGAGGCCAAAACAGGCCCTTCTAACTGGCCAAACGGGCCCAATTCAATGATCAATTAACAGGCCTGATAAAGGTCTGGCCTTTCCGTCCATGTGTGCTAGGCTAAATTAACGGGCCTCTGCTGGGCCAAAACATAACACCTAACTACACAGAAAGCATTTAACATAATCTGGGCAAATCCCGCAGGCCACAAAGCAAGGCTAAACCAGGCCTAAATAAATTTTATGATGGGCCATTTAACAGGCCACATGGTCTTCTTTTGCTAGGCAGAGTAACATAACACCACAAGCAAGCCATGAGTCACATGTCTCACGGCCCAAAGAGGCCACATGCCCTTTCAGCATGTTCACGAACAGCCACAAGGCCGACACACCATACAGCGGGCCAATTATTTATTTATTTTTTTTCAAACATTGGCATTCATAACGAAAAAAAATTTCAAGAACCCAAGAAAAAAAATTCTATGTTCATGCAATTGATCAAGTAGCTCTGATACCACATGTTATAATTATTTCATTTATCTTGACCCCATAATCAAGATCATTAGAATCTTACAATAGTATAAACATAAAAATAATAGGGTTATGAACTCACCGAAATCGAAGAAAGTCATAGATTACCAAGTGCTTTATTCCGATGAAGAAAGAATGTCAAGATGCGGAAGCGAACACGTACCTTTAGTATTGATCTTCACTACTCTTCTCTATTCTTACTGATGGAATAGAGTGGTGTAATTTTTTCTTTAGTCTAAGAGGTAAAGAGTGGCCAAAACATAATAATACCCTAACCTCCGAGAAGAAGAGATATTTATATAGAGAGAGTAGTGGGATCAACTTTAAAGCCTGCCAAATTTTAACCGTCCATCAAAATTAAGAGATTAGGGTCTATAAGCCTTTTATACACAATAAATTATAAGTGTATTGGATGCTAAATTAAATCGGCCCATAATGTTATTTAGCCTAATTTAATTAATTAATGTACATGTCAAATAATAAGTTAACATTAGTATGACCCATTAGGCCACTTAATTGGATTGGACCGATCAAATCCAACAACTTTATCTAAGCACAAGAATCGAAAGCCAAGGTAAAAACTGTTGTTGTTGGCTCAAAAAGAATAATACAGTCATAAACTTTGACACCAATGGAGATCACACGGGATGGAAAGTTTCTAGATTATAGAACTCCATATTGCAAGTTTTCACATTATGGAACCCCCGCATTACAACTTGGAATGAATGAAAGCTTTGTTATTCTACATCAAGCCAAATAAACGGTGCAAGTTAGACTGCTTCCGATTTGAATAAAGGGATTACGACTTTTGCAGAAGTGGCTACTCATGACAAGGTGAGTCATTTACTGTGATTTATGCTGCTATCCACCTACTCTCCTCTCTTATGAAAAGAGAAGAATGAAAGATGCTATACACAACGCACTTAACCTTAACAATTGAGTGCTAAAGAGTGAATAGAGCTTGACGCATTGAGAGCTTATGAGTGTACCTCAAATCATACAATATTAAGCGTTTCTAAAATAGTAAGTGAGAAAACTATAGATTTTTTTTACTCATTGGATAAGAATAGTGTCAAATGAGTTTTGGTGTAACTAAAGATTTGGTCTCAGTCATTGAGTGAAAGTTCTCGATGTCTTCTTTGTCGACGTAGACAAGAGACTGAATCACGTTAGATCTCCGTGTCCATATTATTGTGTATAGCAGTTTTTATTTTATCCTTTACTTGTTGTGCTAGTTTTACTTATTTTAGAGGCGTTAATAAGTATATATATATAGCTTTGGTATATCAACTTTATCATTTCTAGGATTATTGATAAAAAAAAAAATAGCCAGTCCATAACAGGGATAGAGTGATTCAATGGTCACGATGATGGTTTCTCTATCTAGCATTACATGAAAAAAAGCCGAAAATTATTGAAAGTAAAGATTGGGAAGATATAAAAGAGAAGACGGTGTAGTTTAATCTAACTTACCTTGTCAGATGAAGTTCAAAACAAAATGAACTATGTTCAGAAAGCCATTTAAATCTATTGAAAGCTAGAAAGTTGTAATTGGCAAAAAACAAAATAAAAATACTTTATTTGAAAAGAAAGTGTAACCATTGCAAATGAAAAAAAGGTATGAATTATTTTATGCGTCTACATATCTATAACTTTATAATTTTTTAATTGCTGAATATTGAGATGAATGTTGAAGAGGATGGTAAAATATTGGCTTCCATAACATCATTACCCACTTGCTCTGATAGTTTGGCTACTAGATATGGGATTATATAGGAAATATACTCTTTTTCTATATGATTTCACTTCATCTATCTCGCTTTAAAAGACAATGAAGAAGATGGGATGCCCACACTTGATACTGGAAACAAAGGCCTAGGTAAGATCGAAATTGTGGAAATTTAGAGGTAGATCCAAAATTAGATGCCAAGGTAAGTCTTAATCCGTAAAAACACAAAAGTGTCAACATTATAGTAAAGAAGTACGTATCAAACATAACTATTAAGCGTGAAGAAAAATAAATTAGAATCAACCAAATGCTAATGATAACCACGCTACAACTAGTATTTATGGTGGAGACCTAATACCTTTACTTTTCAAGAAGGAGAGTGCAATCATGTTGCAAGTCATTAAAAAGAGTGGGTCTTAGATTCTGCATCATCTTACCACATTACTAATACCAATGAATTTTTCACATCATACAATAAGAAGGCTTTCGTTGAAAATAAGTAAAATCAAAAGTGCAACTATTGTTGGAATCAGTGATGTGTACTAAACAACCAACATTGGGTGCACACATAGTTTGAATGACGTACGACATATTCCTAATTTGCACTCTAATCTGATCTTGACGTAAACTATGGACCTGGCAGGCTACCAAATTTATTTGGGTTGCAATAAATGTAAGCTCACAAAAGGATTTGGCAGTTACAAGAAGGCTTGTTGCACTTTGTTCCCAACCTATTTTGGTCGGACCCAATGGCCCGCTAGGGGTCCCGCTTCACGCAGACACGTCAACATAGTGAACTGTCAAATTTCAAGCGTATCGAACCGGTCAGCTCCCGCACGCCCAAGACACGTGTTTTTCTCGCTTCACGCGTTTCGTGCGCGACTTAGACGCAATTTATTTCGCGTTAGTGTGACTCACGAGAGCGCAACAGTCACGCCGAGATCATCTGAGCACCTTTTCATCAAAAAAAATCGACTGACGGCACAATCGGAGCGACGGGGTCAAGGGCAAAGGCCTTGGCCAACCCCATGGGGTCAGCCTCGGCCTCCATGGGGGGTCGACCTCGGCCTCCATGGGGGGTTGGCCTTGGCCTTCCCCCCCCCCCCCCCCCCCGGTTGTTCACTTTTCGCGTAAGGTCCTTTTCGCGCTTTGTTCACTTTATACGCTTCGTATGTGACTTTGGGACCTTGTTCGTCTCATTTGTATGATTCACGTCGACGCGCTCGTCCCAACACAACTTCCAGATTTGTCGTTGCCTATCAAAACACCGACCGTTGGCACGCCCGAAGTTCACCAAAATGAGGAAGGTGACCTTGGCCTTGGCCACCCCTAGGGTCGGCCTCGACGTTGACCCTTCTAAATTACACGTCCCGCCCTGTCTGGTCGACTCACCCGTTGGTTGTTGATATTGGCCGAGTTCGGCTTATCTATCAAGAATCCTATAGCTCTGTGGAGCCAAGCACTTGCAGACCTCTTAGCCTTTTTTCCACGCCAACAATATGAGCCGACCTCGGACGAATTGCCTGGGGAGGAGACGGCCCTGATCACGACATCCATGAATTGTGGACGCTTGAATTTGACGGTTCATCCACTAGCAAAGGCCCCAATGGAGCACCCCTCCGGCAAGGGGGTGCCGGTATAGTCCTCCGGAATCCCGATGGTGTTACCGCCTCCCTATCCTTCAAGCTCGCATTCCCGGTGTCTAACAATGAAGCTGAGTACGAGGCACTTGTCATTGGCCTCATGCTTACCGTCAGTATGGGCGCTAAGGCCTTGTGTGTGAAAGGGGACTCAAACTTGATCATAAAGCAGGCAGACAGAGAGTTCGCAGTCAAGGAACCAGCCTTGGCACCTCATCGTGCCTTGGTGCAACACTTGGAAGGAAGACTTGGCCATATCCAGTATGAACATCACAATAGGTGCCACAACAGACATGCAGACAACTTGGCCACGATCGCGTCGAAGATGGAGGTTGATGGTGAGCAGCGAATGCTAACCATCATCAAGAGAATGGAACCAGGCACAACATTACGCCTAGTCCCGAAGGACACTACTGCAAACGATTGGAGGCAGCCAATCATCGACAACCTTAAGACGCCATCTCTTGCTCATGCCTCTACTCTTACAGACTTTTTGATGTTGGGAGATATATTGTATAGACGATGTCCCAGAGGCACTTTAGCTAGGTGTTTGGCCTCGAAAGAGGCAAAGCAAAAATTACGGCTTGGCCATCAGAAGTGTTGTAGCCTAGACGGTCCCCCTCTATACCGTGGCCTCCAGCGTATGGGCCTCTATTTGCCATCCATGGCCAAGGATGCCTCAGATATCCAAAGGGACTGTCCCGAGTGCTTGTATGCACTGGACAATGCGGAAGCTCTTGTCATTGACGTCGAAGGTGACTGGCGTCAGCCTTTCATCCAGTACTTATCCCACGGGATTCTACCACCTGACCGTAGCTCAGCACGATCCATCAAGCGCAAGTTAGTTAAGTATTTCGTGACGGAAGGCGAGTTGTTTCGCAAGGGATTTTCGGGACGCACCCTGCGATGCTTCAAGGTGCCCAAGCAGTCGAGGTGATTAATGAAGTACACAATGGTGATTGCGGTGAGCATCAAGTCTCACAGAATCTATATACAGAATTGCTAAAGTTAGGGTACTACTGGCCGACTATGGAATCTGACGCGATCTCTCATGTCCGACACTGTCAACCCTTCCAGCGACACACTGACAGAATGCACACACCGGCGTCCGACCTCCGTATGATCTTAGCCCCTTGGCCATTTCACTCTTAGGCTCTCGACCTCATAGGCCCCATCCACCCAACATCACGGGGTCACACTTGGATTATGGTGGCAACGGAATGTTTCACAAAGGGGGTCAAAGCCATACCTCTACGACGAGCCACGGGAGGCGTCGTTGCCAACTTCTTGCGCGACCACATCGTTTGTCTCTTTGGTATCCCCCGGTGTATCATATATGACAACGGCACGCCATTCATCAACAGGGATGTCCAAGCTTTCATGGAAGGATACAACATCAACCACACTACATCCACGCCTTACTACCTACAAGGAAATTGTCAAGCTGAAGCTTCTAACAAGACTCTACTACGGGTATTGTCATGAATGGTCCATGATGCGGGTATTGTCATGAATGGTCCATTATCTACGGGGACGAGTGTGTGGTACCAGCCGAGATTGCGGTCGCATCATCCAGACCCTCCCTAAGCAGTGGCCTTGGGGAGGAAGAAACTAGAATGATCGCCCTTGAAGGACTTGATGAAAAGAGAGCCAATGCCTTGCGCTGTATGAAGAAGTACCACGAACAACTCACTAAGGCATATGGAAAGACTGTGAAGCAATGGACATTCGTCGACGGCGACCTTGTTCTCCAAGTTGCCAAACATATACGCGCCAACATGTCAGCCCCCAAGTTCACACCAAATTGGGAAGGACCACTTCAAGTGCATGAAGCCAGAGCAACGGCTCTTACCTCCTACTCAACACAGCAGATGGACAAATCACGGCACCTATCAACGGCCGCTATTTGAAGAAGTATTATGCCTAACCAGCTGCAGATCGTTCCCCCCCGCCCTACCCGCCCAAAGCTTAGAACATCCACACACATAGCATTTTTTTTGTCTAAGCACACCTGTTTATGAATGTAACTTTTGCTGATTATCACAAGTTTTTACTTTACTCATGTATTCGCACTTTGGCCTACATGATGTCAATGCAAAGATCATTTACTAGCCTCAACTCCTGTATGTCATGCACTCTTTCACTTACACATTTTTCACAAAGCCGCTTCCTATGGGCGGGGAGGGGGGAACCACAACGGGAAAACACCATATGCAAGACATACAAGCACATCAAAAGCTAAGCATCATCTCACAACAAACATAAGTACAAAATAACCACATGACTACAACATCCATATCCACCAAATGAGTACAAGCCAATGGTTCGGGGGAAGGGCCACTACTGGCCCCATGTTTCCTAAAATAATAAAAATACACATTACAAGAGATCTAATGTAAAGGGGCAAGCAAGGCACAAATAGGATCGGAAGTGTATGCCTCCAATGTCTACCGCTGTGCCTGAAGATCTGACCATCTGCTCTCCCACTCAGCTCGTCGAACCTCTATCTCGGCCAGCCGTCTCTCTGCCTCTATAAGCTGGGCACACAGCCCCTCCACCCCCTCAATCACTGCAGCCATCTCGGTATCAAGCACGCATCTCTGACCCGACAATGCGGCCTCCTGAACACTGATGAGAGCCAACTCCACCACTGCCTCAGCACTCTGGCCTCTCGATCTGATATAGTCCTCTAGCCAGTCCAATTGGAAACCAAGAGCTGCAAAGGATATAAGCTCTGACAGATACTGTGATATAACTGCTGGAGTCCAACCCGAAACCGGCACAGCACCAAGGGTAGAAAACCAATCCACGAGGGCTGTGTACATCGCCCTCGAGAATATAGCACCACGGATAAGGGCGGAATCAACAAATGTCTCCAGGTGCCTCGCCCTGATAATCTCCAATCGGCGTACTATTGTACCCGATAACTCCACACCATCCCAAGGGATCGCGTCTACCCCGCCGACAGGAAACCTACCACTGGCAGCACCAACCTCTGAAATACCACCACCGGCCAACTGCGCATCAACTGCACCAGAGTGCATCGACAAAAGTATACCACCAGCATCTGCTACTGAGCCTAACAACGTCTCACGAACAGGCCCCGCTGTGGGTAGAACGGGTACATCAGGCTTGGGGGACGGACCCGCAGTAGGTGTTTGTGCAGCAGCAAAAACATGATGAACTCCAGACGGAGGGTCTGGCTCTCTGACCGTCCACCAATCCGACCCCTCGAACATGTGGGAACCGTCCATCTGACCGCCCAACGGGGACTCGACTGCCTCAACTCGTACGGCTGACGGACTCGGATGACTGACTGGCTCTGCCACATACTCGGCCGCCTGCTCTACTGCCACGGCCCCCTGCTCTACTGCCACGGCCACCTCAATAGCATCAGTCTCCATAGGACGGACCTCACCAACATTCTCAGCACATGGCTCCTCTACCCCACGGCTCCCCTCTGCTGCACCAACAACCGTCTCACCATACTCATGGAAATCATCAGCTGTCTCAGCGCCTACCTCGTCGGCCTCATTGGCCGCCTCTACGTCCGTATCATCGATCTCACCAGGCGCCTTAGCATCCATGCCTCTGAACTCATCAGTCTCTGCCTCGGTATCCTTAGCTGTATTGTACGACTCGGCACCCAAATCATCATCAAGCTTCTAACAAAAAAAACACGGGGAAGAACGATCTTAGCACATGACTAACATAGTGATTGGCGACTATGAAATAAAAGCCAAACAAAAAAAACGGTAATACTAACCTCAGAGTCAGAATACTCCTATATCTCTTGCGGCCTCTTCGGCCCATGACTACCGCCTGCTGAAGGACCCGCGCCGCCACGCTGCGAACTCTCCATCATTCTCACTCTCACTGACGAGAGAAGACCCTTGCCGGCTCCCGGCATCCTAGGCACATGGGCTGACGCGGGCGCATGTGAGGCAATACCCCTACCACCGCCGCCCCCCGGGATCTCGTGTCGTCGCGTCCGCCACGACTGTCTCTAGCCGCATCCGTCTCAGGAATACCTGTGATCAGTGCCATCATACCCGACTGCTTCGCCACCTGCAGTGACACCAAGCCCAATCCTCTGTCACCAACAAAGACGTCGACTAGCTGCCTGTCTGCTGGCCCCTGCACCAACCACTCAGACCACGTAATTCGAACCCTCTCCCACCAACGAGCATATGCAGCTGTGACCACTCTGGTGGACAACGAACCAGGCCTCCTCCACTCGATCGTCGGTGTTGGCCACGAACGTGCCTTCTTCCGCAGGGTATACCGGAAAGCCGTATCCACATCCCAAGGTCGAGAATAACCACAAGGGGGCTCCAGATCATAGCCAAAGGCGAGAGACAAGCGGTCAGAACTGTAGCATGCAATATAATACCGACACACAGCCGGCTTCCCGCCGTCATCAGTCAATACTGGCAGCCATCCAGGGAAAAAGGCTACCAGCAAAGATATCTCGAGGTCTGTCAGGTCGGCTCTGCTGTGTAACTGTGAATCGATATCCCGTAGGTGCATCCAAGGCGGAGTCCTGTATAAAGAATGCATGTTGACATACAGACAACTGAGGCACGCGTCTCGTACGTCAAACACCTGCGATAGCTCGCATGCAGGCCTCTTGCCACCGGCCCATGCATATACTCATCCTCCTGCATACCACTTCGCTACTACCATCGACTTCCCCGGACGCGTCACTGTTCCCTTCTCGGGCACGGATACCCCAAAGGCATGTACTCTACTTATCACTTGAACAGATACCTCTGTAAGAACATCCAGTCGACGTAGGTCGACACCTGATACTGCCCATACGATCTCTGCATGTCATTTTCAAACTGGTCTAGACGTGAGTACAGCGTGCCCAAGTATATCGGTGCCAACCCAACACATTTGCCTGCGGCCATCCGCACTGCTAACAGGAAGACCTTCTGGGCAATACCATCCTCAAGTGTCCCCTCAAACACAAACCTACAAGTATATAAATGTGACACACATCACGACTGCCCCACCCTAGCAGGATATGTAGCACAACACTTAGCAGCATGCTACGCTATTCCTCTTCATTCTTAATATGGACTTTTTTTCTAAGTATAAAAATCAATAGACTACATGTACAAGAGCAATGCTATGCAGCATACGAGTAATGCAAAGATCAAAGTAATAGAACAGCGTACCTCGATAGAAACATGGCAAGTAAGGCAGCTAGCTCGTATCTCTTGTCCCTATAGCCAGGTCCAATGTGGAAATCGTCATCCGACATCAACCTCTGCCCAGGCCGCATGACCATTTTGCCATAGAAATGCCGAACCCACCCGTTATATGTGCACTTACGATTGAACCTCGTCTCTTGCAGAAAATCAATCAACGCCTTGACAGCCAGGCGTTCCTCCGCTATCAGCCTCAGTGCATGGGCATCCTCTGTCTCGTTCATCGGTAGGCCGGTCAACGTCACGACGTCCAGCAACATCGGACCAATCTCCCTGAACTCTGTAACGAAGGTATGAGTCTGTGAGCTCCATCGCGACAGTAGTAGTGTGAGGCCGCTAATGTCCCTGCCCAACTTGACACTCTTGTACGTCGCCTCAATCGCTGCCACTAGCCCAAGCACCTCTAACCTCTCCCTCCAAGCTTCGTGCCCCATCGTGTATGCACACCAGAAACTCCAACCTACCGGCATGGTATTGTGGCCCTTCAACATCACAGGCGACCACAGAATGTCCTCTCGCTCGGCCAACAAACCCGGAACGTACCGCGGGGACATCACCGGAGCAACCTCGAAGCTCGGCGCACGGACGTACAATGAAGGGACCATGGAGCCATCAGGCATCGATGCAGAGCTCCAAGGTGCCAAAAACACTTCAGTAGACACCCGTCGCGTCAGCTCCCTCCACAGCCCCTCGGGGAGACACCCGGGCACCGCACCCTTTGAGTTAGTAACACCTTGCTACAGCTCGGTGTCTAATCAAAGCTCCTCATACCGTCATCATCGAAACCCAAAGGCACACCCGACACGTCGGTCGACACCCATACATCCTCATCATAGTCATCAAGCCCGTCACCCCGCGACAACTGTGAATGCCCACTCGCCCCTCCACGACGGCGCGCACTTTGCTTCGTCCACAACTTTTTTCGCGATCCGTCACCCTCGGCCCCGTCGGCCTCGACTCCCCGGCCTCGGCCCTATCGCCCGCGGCCTCTGCCCTGTCGGCTTTAGCCCCCGCGGCCTCGACCTCCTTCCCCTTCTCCTTCCTCCTCCTTTCTTCTTTCCTTCTTTTTCCTTCCCTTCTTCTCCTTTCTTCCCTCTCTTCCTCCCTTCTTCTTTCCCTTTCTTCCTCCCTCATCTTCCTTCTCTCCTCTCCTCCCTCCCTTCCTTTCCCTTTTCCCTTCCCCTTTCTCCCCCCGTGTCTCTGCCGCACCCCACGTCGGCCTCGGCCCCCAGTCAGTCGGCCTTGTGCCCTTCCCCCAACCTCCCCCTCCCTTCATTCCTTTTCAACGTCGGCCTCGGCCCCTTGGCGTGCCTCGGCCAAGGTTCCCCCTTGGAGTCTTCCTCCTCTCCACCTTTTCCCCCATAGTTCTTACCTTCATGCATCCTTCTTGCTTCTTGGGTAGTCCTCAACCTCATGGATCTTCAAGCCTTCCTCTTGTCATTCTTCTTTCTCTTCCTCTCTTCTCTCCTTTTTCTTCTAAGTGTAAATCTCCCTCTCTTTCTCTAAAGTCTTGAATTACAAGACTTCCCAACTTCCCCCCTTCTTCTCCCACAAGTCTTAACCTTTCCCCCCAAAACTTCCCCCTCTTTTTTCATTCAAAATTCAATCTCAAACTTTCCTCCCAAAACTCCCAACAACTCTTTTTTTCAAACCGCTACCCATTTTCTGGCTAGCTTAAGTATTTTTTTGCGCTATCTTCGTCGGGATTAACGCTACAACTTTTACGTAATTAATTTTACCACTAATAATTTTTTTTGCGAAAACCCACTTCTGGATAAATTCTATTATTCGCGCTACCTTTCTTTTCGCATACTCCATTTTTTTTGTCGCTCTGCTTTTTTTTCTCGCTCGATACCGCTATTACTCTATTCGCGCTAAAGTTTTTTTCTCAAAAAAAAAAATTCAAACTCACAAATTTCATGAAAACCTACGCTCCATCATGTCTTTCGTTACAATAGCGACCGTTCCTCAAGATTTGACCCCGACAATTTTATTTTTTTTGAAAACTGACGCTTATGCGTGAGGTGCCTGCTCGGGTCGACCCTCCGCGCACACCACACGCAGGGGCTTATGTTCCCAACCTATTTTGGTCGGACCCAATGGCCCGCTGGGGGTCCCGTTTCGCGCAGACACATCAACATAGTGAACGGTCAAATTTCCAGCGTATCGAACCGGTCAGTACGCGCACGCCCAAGACACGTGTTTTTCTCACTTCACGCGCTTCGTGCGCGACTTAGGCGTAATTTATTTCGTGTTAGCGTGACTCACGAGAACACAACAATCACGCCAAGATCATCCGAGCACCTTTTCATCAAAAAAAACATCAATTGACGGTGCAATCGGAGCGACGGGGTCAAAGGCAAAGGCCTTGGCCAACCCCATGGGGTCAGCCTCGGCCTCCACCAAGGCCATGGGGTCAGCCTCGGCCTCCATAGGGGGTTGGCCTTGGCCTTCCCCCCCCCCCCCCGGTTGTTCACTTTTCGTGTAGGGTCCTTTTCACGCTTCGTATGTGACTTTGGCACCTTGTTCGTCACGTGGGTATGATTCACGTCAACACACTCGTCGTAACGCAACTTCCAGATTCGTCGTTGCCTATCAAAACATTGACCGTTGGCATGCCTGAAGTTCACCAAAATGAGGAAGGTGGCCTTGGCCACCCCTAGGGTCGGCCTCGGCCTCCCTAAGGGGTCGACCTCGGCCTCCCAAGGGGGTCGGCCTTGGCCTCCCCAAGGGGGTTGGCCTTAGCCTTCCCCAAAAACCCCCGGCTTTACCATTTTTTGCACACATTGTTCCGAACCATGCTTTGTGCTGGCACAAAGCTTACTAACGCATACACAACAACCTCGTGACGTCCGTCATCTGATGTCCCCGACCGTGCGTCGCTCTCGTGACATTCGTTGCTCAAAGTCACGCGCTACCGCTGAATGACCCGTTCCCCGACAAACCCCGTGTCATCATCCTCAACTTTATCATCACTACATATTGCACTCATTATTTTGGTATAACAGGCACACTCAACTCACGTCCGGTCTTCGGGACACCGGACGCGGGCCCATGCATTATCGTCACGCCCGTGCGCCATTCTCATGATCCGTGCCCCCGGCACCAAGTATTGCCCCGCGACGTTTGTCGCCGCGCCCGTGCGCCATTCTCATGATGCGTGCCCCCGACACCGAGTATTGCTCCGCGACGTTCATCGTCACGCCCATGCGCCATTCTCATGATACGTGCCCCGGCACCAAGTATGGCCATTCTCATGATGCGTGCCCCGGCACCAAGTATTGCCCCTCGACGTTCGTCGCCGCGCCCATGCGTCATTCTCATGATGCGTGCCCCCGGCACCAAGTATTGCTCCGCAACATTCGTCACCGCACCCGTGCGCCATTCTCATGATCCGTGCCCCCGGCACCAAGTATTGCTCTGCGACACTCGTCGCCGCGCCGATGCGCCATTCCATTGACGTGTGCTCCCGGCACCAGGTATGGTCTCGCGACAGTCGTCACCGCGCCCATGCACCACAATCATGATACAGGCCTTCGAGCATCACACTTATTCACCACACCATGTGCCCCCGCCATGGACGTGGAACATGCTTCGACCCACTCTCCAGAGTATGCAGCATTCTGGGGGGCTCCGTTCGTAGTGCTCTGGCACGAGGACCCCTCACAGCGGGATGGACTCGTTACCACAAAGTCATCACCCCCATGGGATAGGCTCATTACCACAAAGCCATCGCCATCACAATCACGGGGGGCTCCGTCCGTAGTGCTCCGGCATGAGGACCCCTCGCAGCGGAATGGGCTCGTTACCACAAAGCCATCGCTGCCACGGGATGGGCTCGTTACCACAAAGCCATCGCCGTCACAATCACGGGGGGCTCCATTCGTAGTGCTCTGGCATGAGGACCCCTCACAGTGGGATGGGCTCGTTACCACAAAGCCATCGCCGCCAGGGGGTGGGCTCATTACCACAAAGCCATTGTCGTCACAATCACAGGGGGCTCCGTTCGTAGTGCTCCGGCATGAGGACCCCTCGCAGCGGGATGGGCTCGTTACCACAAATCCATCGCCGTCACAGTCATAGGGGGCTCCGTTTATAGTGCTCCGGCGCGAGGACCCCTCGTAGTGAGATAGGCTTGTTACCATAAAGCTATCGCCGTATTCATTCTGGGGGGCTCCGTTCGTAGTGCTCCGGCACAAGTACCCTTTGCAGCTAGATTGGCGACTCCTTCGGGACATTATCTCCACCACGGTGCCTGCATGACTGGCCTACGTGCTCCGGTATTGGGGGCTCGCGTCGACACCCCTAGGGACTATGACCCCCGGGTCACTCCGAGATGGGAGCAGGTCTTCAGAGGGCATCGTGACTAGTCGACCTGGCTGCTGGGCGTCGGGTCTTCCCCATTGCTTCCAGGTCTTTAGGATTCAGTAAGGGCTTGGATCGGTGGCTGGGACAACAGGCTTACTCTGATCATGCTACCGCGGTGTGGTCAGTCTTCTCAGACAGGTAGAGCGACGCTGTGTGGGGCAGGCAACGCGGATTTGGGAACTGGCAGTCCAACGGAGAACTGGTATTTTGGGACCCCCTGGTGACGTGTCACTCCCAGGGGACGACATTTGGCACTTTATGACATAAGCACGCTGTTTCCAGAAAATAGTAAACTTTACAACTCAAAAAGGGACTCTTGCTCATTCTTACAAAAAAACCACTTTCTCACTCTAGAATTTGGGAGCTCTTGGGTTCTAATGACAGAAACATAACTTTAGACCATAACATTGGACCCGACTCAGACCTTGACTTGGACTGTTGACTGCTGGCCCTGTTGGTCTCGGCCTCGTCTCCGCAGCACTGCCACTCCTCAAGGCCTGTTTGGGAAGCCTTGCTCTCAGCCCTTACTCCGCCCTTGTTGTCTCTCACTTTGCATACTTGGAAGCTGACGCAGACTGCAACCTTTGTGGCACCTCCACGTAGGTACGAACCTACTTTTCTTGGCTTCACACTTCATATAAGAAAGAAAGACTGGTTGCACTTTGTATCCGACTAATGCAAAGGTGTGTTGCAAAAGTTTGCCTACAACACAAGATGACTCCTCATCAAACTTGTGGCCCAAACGGATGGCCTATATAAGCAATAAAGGGCTATAGATATTGGCAAAAAAATTGCTCACTTTTATAAAAGGTACAACACTAAACCCTTATGATTGTTGATTTTTGGCAAGCAATATAAAGTCTCCTTTCAAAGTTTCTCTCCCAGAAAGAATAATTTCTTCGAGATGGTTTGCTTTCATGTATGTGGTCATATTGAGGGAGAGTCCTCAGGTGGCAAAATTGCTCACATATAATAATGAGGCTTCAAGAAAGTTGTGGTTTTATTTCCTTGAGATAAAAAAATAAATAAAAAAAAAAGATGTTTTAGATTCTTAAGTGTTTTCAGGCTATTCGAGAAACGGAAATATAAAAGTCTCTAAAGTGCCTCTACACTGCGATTGAGTTGAAAAGCACCTCCTAAAATATGGTACACCACATGAAATGAAGGTACCCTATAATACATGGTTTAGTTGGAAAGAATGAAGCAAAAATTGCTGACAAAATGAGATGCATACTGTAGATGGCTAATCTCCCTATCCATATGGCATGCTACCTGATTAATATTTTTCCATTAGCTCCCTCGATTTTGATATCTTCGACAGAGTATGGACTGGGCAAAACGTTTCCTACTCTCCCTTGAAGGTTTTTCAGTCGCAGAATATTTGCATATGTACCTAAGGAGCACAAGTTAAAGCTGGATGAGAAAAAAATTCCTTCTATACTAATTGGCTATGAGGTGTTGATTTTGGATTTGAGCTATGGGATCTAGAGAAGAAGAAGATCGCTAAAAGCAGGGGTGTAGTATTCTATGAGCATGAGAATGCTACAGACTCGAAGTATGTCTATCCAAAAGTTATGGCAGTACATACATCTCATCTTAATCAAATATGTTCACAGATGGTGGATGTTTTCAAAAAGAAGAACCTAATACCAAAGGTGAGCAAACACTAGCGGATGAAGGTGATATGCCTGATAAGAAGGGTGTAAGGTGAGCAAAACCCTCCACCTGTGATTACTGAAACCTCCAGACGAAAGGTCTACCATGGAGCATAGACCATCCACATGGCACCTACATTCAAAATATTTTCTAATTACCGCAGACAATGAATTAGAATACTTATATGAAGCATAATCTCATAAAGGCAAAGATAAATGGTTGAACACAATGCAAGAAGAATTGAGTTCCTTGTAGAAAAATAATACTTATAAGTGCCTTTAAGACCAAATTGTTTAAATTAAAAAAATATGGTGACAAGCTAATAGAGTATAAAGCCAGATTAATGGTCAAAGGTTTCGACCAAAACAAAAGAATTGATTTTGGTGAGACTTTCTCCAAAGTTGTAGAGATGAGCTTCATCATGTTATTTTGGGTCTGCTTGCTAATATAGACCGGAGCTTTAAGTGTTAGATGAGAAGATTGCATTTCTCCATAATGAGTTCGAGGAGGAACTTTTCTTTGGAACACCTGAAGGGTTCAAAGATAAAAGAAAGGCACACATGGTTTGCAAGTTGAATATAAGTTTTTAAGGGTTAAAGAAAATCCAAAGAGCATGGTAAAAAAAAGTTTGACTCATTTATGGTGAGTCATGGCTACAAGGTAACCATTGCCGATCCATGTGTCTATTGCAGATTATTGTCTGGAGGTAACTGTGGTTACTATTTGAATAGCATACTGATATGATTGGAGAACTCGGGGATGAGTTATCAAAGTCCTTTGACATAAAAACTAGGTCAAACACATCGTATTTTGAGAATGCAATTTGTACACGTTCGCAATCATCTATTGATCGAAAGTTTCATTTCTTTCTTAAGCACTCTTACCCCACGTTTTACCTTCCCACAATTATAAATGCAAAGTTTACATCCCAAAATCCTTGTGTTTATTATACCATGCTAGCCATACAAAAATCAATTACATAAATAGAATTAGAGTACTTGGACCATACGTCCTAAAAATTCCAAAAAAATTGTTGATAAGCTTACAATCAAAAACGACTAAATAAATCACAAGAACAATTAGCACTGTTAGTGTGATTATGAAAATTACATTAACCTTAATACAATGTGGTACATGACATCGTTCTTACCATCGGAGGTACCATCAAGCATCCAAAGTATCTACCTTAAACACCTTAGAATCAAGTATGTTAACACTTGGTCGAGGCACAAACTAGACCACTCTCGTTAAGATGGTTTGTGTTCCTACAGAATTTATTGATACAACATACCAGCTCTTTTCACCGTAACTTCTCTAGTTTCTTTACCACTAATGAGAAGTTGAAACTTTATCCAATGAACAAACTTTGGTTCCTACCCGGGTTGTAGGAATCTTCCTCAAACCCCATGTATAGTGACAATTAATAATTACTAAATGTTTTTAACGGCTTTTCTTCTAACATTTCGGAAACAATTCTTAACATCACTTTTTTAGCGTCACTAAATAAAAGTCACTAGAAATATTTAGAGATGATTGATTGTCGCTATATAGGAGGTAGAAAGAAGATTCCTCCAATCGGGGTAGCAGCCAAGTTTTCCCTTATCCAATACCCTTCTTTACCTAACAATAACATACCAATTGGGCTCGCAATCTTAAGAGAGCACGGTCACGAAAGAATAAGCTTTTATGCCTTTGTAATAGGACTTTTATTTCCAAATGGCTACTAATGTTGGCTGGAGACAAGAAAGAGCTTGGAATATAGAAAAAAAAAAAAAAAGCTCTTTTGCAAAAACTAGATGAACAGTCTTTATACATAGGTTTAACTAAGTGATACTATTAGTAGTCCAATAAAAAGGTATCATGTTCTTTTATAATAAACTTAACACTACAAATGAAATCTTTAACGAAGGAGTTTTTCATGCTAAAACCCGAAAACCGTGCTAAAGGCCTATATCGACAAAATTTTTGTCGGTCTGTGAGCAATAATTTCGTCGTTAAAAGATTAGCAACAGAACTTTGTGATTCATCGGAATGAAAAAGTTACTTTTACCGATAGAATTAATAACTTTTAGCAGCGGAATATTTTGCTGCTAAAGGTATTTTCAGTACTTTCTTTAATTTGTGTGTTTTTGACAATTTGAAATTGACTTTTAGCGACGGAACTCTATCACTAAAAGTCTATCTCTAAGACTTTTGGCATTGAAAAATTCATCACTGAAAAATAGAACCACTAATCTTTTTAAAGGATCTTTAGTGATGGAGGTCCATCGCTAAAAGTCTGTCACTAAAAATGAAATAATATTTTAAAAAAAAACAAACATGTTTCCTGTAATTTACTTTGGCATGAACAATTTATCTAATCCACATTCAACCCTAATCAACTAATTCATCGACAATTTAAATCGACATCTACTTTATTACAAATATAGATACAATGTCACATAGACAATTTATTTCACAAACAAGGGATGAGCGCATAACAAATTTGATATCGTCACCGGTAACAATGATGTCATCTACATAGAAATCAATAAGATTTTACATGGCTTAAAAGTTCAGTAGAAAACTATATGATATACTCCACTTTTATAAAGACCATAGTCAAAATCCACACAATGAACCTTCCAGACCATGTCTAAGGAGATTGTTTGAGGTCGTATAATAATGATGTCCGCTGAAAATCACCCTGCAAGAATGCATTCTTGATATCAACTGAGAAGAAGATTAACACAACCATCAAAAGTTCCCCAAGTCCACAAAATGAATAAAGTTAGAATAGTAAAAAATGGAGGCCGTGAGATGCTTTAGCTCTACGCTTACAACGGTTTAAGTAACTTAAAATTTTATTATCATGCACGGAAGTGCTTGGATAGACCAAAAACTAGGAATCATGGTCAACTTCATCGGCAACGATTTACAATCATGTTTTGTCATTAAACATCAAACATAACTTAGAAAAGCCGGTAAAGCAATGCTTGAACAGGAGAAATGATAAGTTTATTCCAAAAAGTAATTAAACTGCTCCAACTTATCACACATGAATAGTTCAAGTTGGAAGTCGATTAGTCTATCTATGGAGTGTATTCATCATATAGCCAACCATATTGTCTCATTACACCGGACAAATAAGTCAATCTAAGACTATATTCAGACTAAATCTAGGTTAGCACAACTCTAGCTTCTCATATTCATACACACTTGGCTCATCTGAAATATTTCAAGTAGACATAAAACCAATTTTCACCCTAAGTTGCTCTAATTAAATGGGCACCAAACTCTTCATCAAGCAGTGCGTTACTTGCTTGGATATTACGATACACAACTTGTGGCTTTACCTTGTCACGGAGGAACCTGTGGTGAAACTAATTAAATACCAGCACTCTATATGGTCAAAAGAAAATAAAACCTCAGGCTAACAATGGAGGCTTCTGAAACAGTTACTCTACTCCAAGATCTTTAATGTGTAGAACAGTGATAATAAGAAGTGTCTAAGTGACAAACATGGTTAAATCCGAATGGCAATTATCATTAGCTCTACCTAGACAGTTACTGATTTTGAAAAAGGAGCACTATGCTAGCAATAAAAGTTCAAACAAAGGTTCTTCAATGAGATCTTCTGAAAAATAGAAAATTATGTATATGAGTAAAGCCTAATACCATGTTTGTGAGTTTTTCCGGGGTGAAAAGGAAACGAAATCGAGTGATCTCCATGCTGTATCACAAAAAAAAAAAATACAACAAATTCAGTACAAAAATATTTTACAAAAAAAAAATATTTGCTGGTTAATTATCAAAATCACATACAGAAAGCTGGAGAAAGGGCACGGCTGGGCAACAGCGGTAGTGGTAGCAGTGTTGTGGGGTGACTTGGGTGGCGGCAAAGGCGATGTGACGCACAGTGGCCGGCCGCAGTGGAGATGCGGCACGGTGGGTGGCAGAGGTGGGCTGCGAAAGTGGCGTGGGGGTCAGGGTGGGGGACATGGGAGGTGGTAACAACTTAGGAGAGAGAGAGAGAGAGAGAGAGAGAGAGAGAGAGAGAGAGAGAGAGATTTGCATCTAATTGCCTTTAACGACGGATTTTGACCGTCGTGGAAAGTCCATCGCTAAGAGTGTGTTTTGATGAGATAATTGAACTGTGGATTTTACTTTTTCAGAGGATTTGAAAATACATGACACAAAATATCGTATTTGGATTATGATGAGATGGATTTACTAAATTCTAGAAGGGATTTGAAAAGGAATTTGGTGTGCTAAAAATTCCATGTACAAATAACTAGTCCAGAGTAGTTATTTGACAAATTCTTTCCACAAATGTAGGGATAAAATGACTGTCTCCATAATTTTAGTTATCTTCTTGCATGAAAAAAAGTAAAGTCTCATTAGTTTGTATCCATGCACCATCAAATTATGCGAGTTCAATTTTCTAGATATAAATCCACACATAAAATACTCGCTTCTGTAAAATCACCCAAACACCAAATTTGTAATTACATAAATTTGTAAATCAACAAATTTTAAAATGAATGGATTTTGAAATTCAAGATATTTTGAAATTCTTCATCCAAGCACACTCTAAAAGTTATTAAAAATTTTCATAAATATAGACTTTTACTAACGGGTTTATTTTGGCAAAATTCGCCGCTAAAGGCCATTTTAAAATTTTAACTTGGAAAAAAATTCTAAAAATTTAAAAACCACAATGAGTGACTGATTTCTCTGTGTAGAAGACGATCGCTGAAGCCCTTTACCGATGGAGTATTCCATCGATAAAGGTGGCCAACTTTCATAGACGATGAAATCTATGGCTAAAATTCACTTTTAGCAACAGAAAAAGAAAAAAATCCTTCACCAAAAATCGGTCACTAAAAGCTGTTTTTTGTAGTGGAAGTAAATGCGATAGTACTTATGAACCACTAACGTGAAACAGAGTAAAATATTATTTAATCTTGTAACGGTTGTAATTGTAACTTGAAAAAAGATGTTGCAAAATTGATGAAAAGAAAGAAACTATTTTTATTAAAATAGTCCAACATAAACACAATATAAATGTATCTAAACAGCATCTTGCTAGTAGAGGGCATAAACTTGATGCGAGGTCGTCCCAATGGGAACCATCCAAACTTGCACTTTATCTCAGGTATTCTCTTTGCTTTAGGATCCTTTTCCTTTAATTTTGATGGCCTTCCTAAAGGCGAAGTTGCCGTAGTTCAGCAGCCTATAAGTAGAAATATATTGTTGTCAATGGCACTTTTATGGCGAGAACAGATTCTCTTCGTCACTTTTGCCTTATGCTGCCTCTTCAAACTTGCTATTTCTTGGTGTTCACACCCTATTCTGGTCGCACCTCAGGGCCCGCTAAGGGACTCACTTTGCGCTACACATCACCCAGTCAACGATCAGTTATTCAACGCCATCACCCGGTCAAAGCACATCTTCTTTCGAGCATTCACAGGCATCACCAATGCAGTGACGCCAACACAATCAAAACGCTTGGAAAAAGGGCTCGCCCCTGAAGGGGGTCAGTCACCCTCTCTCAAAGGGGGTCGGCCACCCCTTATTTAATGGGGTCGGACATCCCTCTTTCAAGGGGGTCGTGTAATATCATAAACTTCGGGAGCCGATTAAAATAGTCATATGTGACCCGAAAAATAAATGGGCGTTAATTTTGAGCAATATTCGGGTATTAGAAGCTGGTGGAAGCTTAAAAATATTTTGGGCCAAAAATGTAATTTTCAAATTTTTGGGGGCATTTTCGTAATTTTGGAAAATCTTGGGGGTTCATTTGGAATTTTGAGAAAAATTGTGGGAGTGCCACCTCATATTTAATCTAACATGACTAAGCTAAATTAAACAATTTAATATGAGATGGATAAGTGAGGATTTTCGGATGAAAAAAAAAGGAAAACAAAATAGGCAAACTTTCCCTTTCGAGAAAGTTTCAGCAGAAGAGAAACAGTGAAGAGAAACAAAAGAAACAGAGAAGAAGAATGGAAAAGGAGAAGAGAAACATGAGGGAAAAACAGAGAGAGGGCAAAACATAGAAGAATTCGGAGAGAGAGAGAGAGAGAGAGCTTCGCAGAGGAAGCTTGAAGGTAATCTTTTCCCCCTCCTTCCCAGTTTGCAAATTTCATATTTGGTAGTGTGTTGAAGCTTCGTGCAAGGGAGTTGCCGTGAAGATGGTGAGTGATTGTGGAGAGAGCTAGTGTATGGAGGTATTAATATGGTATAGAATTGATTTGGGGATGATTTGTGACTTTTTGAGTGTTCGAAGGTCTGGGTGTGCGAGTATGAGTGTGTGCCATGAGAGTGCGTGAATGTGTTCTTGAAGATATGAGTTACGGATTGTGAATTGTGGGTGTAACTATGTACATTAAATGGTTTTAAGATGTGTTATGTTGAAATTAATATCATGTAAGTGTTTTCTTAGTGGATTGATGACAAATTCGTGGGTGTATATGTGAGCTTGAAGGGGTTGGGTGCTGCGGCTGGAGGTGGAAGATGAGAGGTGTGTGTAAAAAATATGAAATAGTGTGTGTATGATTTGAATAGTGTGTTATTGTCGCTAAAGGTGAAATTCATTTAGGCAGTTTTTAATCTAATTTTCATAAATACCTAGAGCCAAAATTAAACCAAATTCAAAACGGTAGCCCCCAATAATTTTACGAGATCTACACTCTAGAAAATTTTGGGAATTTTCAGAGTCCGTGAAGAGCGCTGAAGAACTTTATCGATTTATTTAGCATATCAAACCAAGTTATTTTAACCTAAAAATTTTATGAAAACTCTATTTTACTGATATGATTCATATTCTAAAATTTCAGGCCATTCTGAGGCCGATAGGTATTTTTCGCGAAACACACCTTTTAGCGCTCAGTCCGAACACCGGTTCGGGATTTTGGGACAAAAATTTTGTAAAATACTTTTTAGTCCAGAAATGATATCAGGATACTTAAAATAGATATTTAAGATATTTTTGAGATTTTTCGGTGCCGGAAACCCCCAGGGGTGTTTTGGTAATTTGTCACCCCCAAAGGGGTGTTTTGGTAATTTGACCTAAGAAAGGTATTTTTGCATAAATTTACATATGAGAAGCTTATTTCAGTGATTCTACTTACGGGAAGACCGTTTGGGTGATTTAAGTCCGAGAGGGGCATTTTTGGTAATTTTACATCCTAGGGGCATTTCAGTAATTTTACATACCCGGTGAGGGGAGGTTCATTTTGGGAGCATGTGTGAGTTTGTATTACATTATACTTTTTGTTCTGTAGGTTGCATTCTAATGGTTCGATTATTTCGT
The DNA here is from genome assembly GCA_033070095.1 of Escallonia herrerae. Taxonomy (NCBI): domain Eukaryota; kingdom Viridiplantae; phylum Streptophyta; class Magnoliopsida; order Escalloniales; family Escalloniaceae; genus Escallonia; species Escallonia herrerae. The sequence continues at coordinate 587,127 of JAVXUP010000013.1, forward strand.
TTAGGTTAAAGCTAAAGACTTCTGGTTAGCATAATTTAGCTGCAGATCCAGGTAAGGGATTCTATCTGAACCCTGGGGAAGGACTTTCGTCCGAACTCTTATTTTGATAACTCGTACTCATTTGATTTATTTATGGCTAATGCCGAACTCTGAATTCTGTATGGCTATCAGCATGTTATTGCCCAGAAAACCCCAATATTGAACCTGAATCGATTGTTTGGAAATCTTATGATGCTCGCATGTATTGCATGCTGAGTAATTTGATAATTGTCTGTATCCGTTCTTCCGGATTGTTGCGCTTAAAAATCAATAATTATTTGCAATCGTCTTTGTTGTTTATCTGTGATTTTCTTCTGAAAATTCTGGTTTCTTCTGAAAATTCTGAATGCTGACTTATGTCAGTATGATTATTGTTATTGGGATTCGAATTGATTTCGGTGATTGAGCTTATGTTAAAGCTCACTGATATTGTTAATTTTTTTGTGTTGATCTGGGTTATCTGTTCTATTCTGAGGCGGGCGTTATAAGGCTGGTTTGAATCTTGCATGGAATGCAGGCTAATACCCAAGTGGACTAGTAATTATTCTGGTACATCATGCATGTGTACACTTCTGTGCTTTGCCGAAATGGCATTGCAATCACCCAGGATCAACGTTGATTTTTGATATTATCTGCTCTGTATACTGTCGTGACTGTTACGAAAATGTCTGAAAAGTATTATCTGAAATGATTTGTTCTTCTGTTGAAATCCTTTGGAAAATCTTCATTGTATTTTGGAAAATGATGACTCGAGAAATGATCTATTATTGATTATTATGGAGTCTGTCGTGTTTGTTCTGGTTTATTTTGGTATCTATTTGTGATGAATTTTTTATCCTTTTAGAAGTCATTGAGTTTTTGACCATCTGAAGTTTTCTGGAAATTTTCGTTGGTTGGATTCTTTGGAATCATTTTGTGATTGTTTTTGGGTAGTCCTTGTGCGACCTTACTGAGATCTCGAAAGCTCACCCTCCGTTTGGCTCCCTTCTGTAGGAAATGATAAGCTGTAGCAGGTTCGGGAATGGGTTAGAGTCTGCGTGAGGTTCCGGTGAGCCCATCACTACTAGATAATGAGGCCCCTGCGCGGGTCAGTACTGTTGATTCATTCATAAGGACTCAAGTTGTAAAGAACTTAGGTTTTAACAGTTTGAGTTCGAGCAGCCTTGTAAGCTTGCATTTGAAGAATGTTGAGATAGTATCAGATTAGATGTTTTAAAGTATGTGTTAGTGAACAGATCTGACAGGTTTGATGTGATCCGGTAGGTTAACGACCCAGGAGTTCGGGGAGGCGGAGCTCCAGATTTTCGGGGGCGCTACAAGTCGGCCACCCCTTCTTGAAGGGGGTCGACCACCCCTTCTTGAAGGGGGTCGGCCACCCCTTCTTGAGGGGGGGCTCGACCACCCTTTTGTCTTGCAGGGGTAACTCCTAAACCCCGCCATCATTCAACGCATTCTCTAGAATACTCGCTCAACACCAATTGCTCCGCGACGTTCGTCGCCGCGCCTGTGCGCCATCATCATGATACGTGCCCTGGCACCAAGTATTGCTCACAACCTTAAAGCCATCGCCGGCTTAATCGAACTGCGGGATAGGCTTAAAGCTATCGCCGGCTCAATCGAACTGCGGGATGGGCTCACAACCTTAAAGTCATCGCCGGCTCAATCAAACTGCGGAATGGGATTACAACCTTAAAGCCATCACTGGCTCAATCAAACTGCGAGATGGGCTTAAAGCCATTGCCGGCACAATCACCGGGGGCTCCGGCCCTCGCAGCGGGATGGGCTCACAACACTGAAGCCATCGCCGGCACAACCTTAAAGCCATCAACATCACACTCCCAGGGGGCTCCGACATAAATACTTCCTCGCAATGAACTCTAAGCACTGAGCGACGACCATGCCCACTCATATTACTATTGATCATCGACACCACCAGGGCAATGACCCCCAGGTCACTTCGAGATGGGAGCAGGTCCTCAGAGGGCATCGCGCCTAGTCTGCCTGGTAGTTGGCTACAGGGGTAACTCTCACCGCTGTCAGGTTCTATGCGCATCTCTTGACGCACCTCGTGGGATTCAGTAAGGGCTTGGACTGGTGGCTGGGGCAACGGGCTACTTTGACCATGCTACTGCGGCATGATCAGTCTCTTCAGACAGGCAGAGAGATGTTGCAAGGGCAGGGCAGCACAAACTTGGGGATCGACAGTCCAACAGAGAATCAGTACTTTGGACCCCCCGGTGATGTGTCACTTCCAGGGGACGACACATGTCAACTTATGACACATTCACATTTTTGCCTATAAATAGTGGATTTTGGAGCTTATGCAAGGATCTTTTTTCTCATTTGGCATTTTCACTTTCTCTCTCTAAAAAAGTCATTCTCTCTGAAATTCTAGTGAGAGAAACATATTTGGACTTCGGTCACCGGACCCTTGACGCTGCACCCTTAACTCAGACTGTCGACCACCGGCCCTATTCGTCGTCGCCCTGCCTGCGCGGCTCTGCCAGCCCTCGCAACCTGTCTGGGGAGCCTTGCTCTCAGCCCTTACTCCATCCTTGTTGTCTCCCACTTTGCCTACCTGGAAGCTGACTCAAACTGCATCCTTTGTGACACCTCCACGTAGCAGCGAACCCCTTTTCCTGGGCAACACATGGTTACTGCTTAAACCCTCAACTCAGCGACAAATTTAATTCTTTGGCTGTACGATGATAATGTCACAAATCACCCTTTTCACCATTTTATCAACATTAACTCACATAAATGTATCCACTGCCCTTATAGGCCGTTTGGGATTGATTCTAAAAAGCAGATTTCAGCTTAAATCTGAATCAGATTTAGAAAGTGTTTGGGACTGATTATATATTGGTCAAACCTGATTAAATTCATATTAAATCAGCTTTGAAGTGTTTGGCAAAAAAAAGTAAACTGACTAAATCTGCTCCGATATTCTCAAAACTGATTAAATCCATAATCCTCATTTTCTTAAATTAAGATTTAATCAGTTTTAGAGAATCGTGTTTGACCAAGAGATTTACCAAAATATCCTTACATATAAACAACATTAAATGCTCAATTTCAGTTTGAATACACTATATGGTAATTTTGCTACACTAAACCTATTTTAATCCATGTTTAACGAAACACCTTCAACAACTTTTAATCTATTATTCTTAAAATGGATTAAAGCTGATTTTAGAAACTGATTCTGATTTAATCAAAATTTACTTTTAAAATTCAATTACAAATGGCCTCTTAATCTACTTTACGCAGAATCAGTTTGTAGTTTGACAAAATTAGTTGTGAACTAGTTAAATTTAAAAAAGTGTTTTGATAGAAAGTGGTTAAATCATATTTGATATGGCAAAATGACCGTAACGGATACTTGATAAATAAAGTTTCTAATATACATTAAGTAAAGTAATGTTAATATTACTTTCATTTGAAAATGTCACAAATTACCGTTTTCACCATTTTATCAACACTAAGTCACACAAATGGATCCACTGCCTTAGTCCTACATCACTTTCACATAAAAATCTTCTGCGTATTAGGCTTATTAACACTTGTAAGCCCTTTTATGTTTCCTTTCGTGCACCTTGAAATCCATCACCATATCAGGCATCTAATTCAAAAATGGGCCGTATATAGATTGTTTTATTCCTGGTGTTCTTTATGCCTACTATAAATATGACTAATACCCGTTATTGGTTGTAAATTATAACTTAAATTCTTCAAAGCTAATACGAAGTATCTCAATCCTTTCCAAATGTATATCTGAGAGCACCTACCACAAGAGATTATATGGCGAAGTTATATGACTATCATAAAGTTCTCAGCAATGCAGAATATTGTCAATGGAAGTCAGAAATCTTGAAAACAAAATCAAATGTTAGCTTGCGAAGACTCACATCAGTGTGTTTGTGACCTTCTTCGAGACACTTAAACACGTACTACAACGGGGGTTCTCAAAACTAGCCACATAAATTTCTAGAAAGGTTAGTAGCAACTAGTATGGAATATTTAGACAAGCTCATATAAACCTCGCAAATATAAGTTAATAAAAAAGAAGTCCATGCCCTAACATCTGGCAATCAGCTTGGGAATAACTTTGTTGTCTATAGATGACCTGGCCACTGTAAACCTAACTATATATAGGTAGCCCTTCATAATTGTTGCTGCAAAAAATATGCTCCAGGACCCTAGCCGAAAACGGTGATCTACAACACAGAAAACGAGTGACCAGCTAGTGGGGTTCCTAACGCAGAACTCTTTGATGCTTAAGTCAGAGCGCTGCTACAGGAGTGGAGCTCAAAAAATGCAATACAACACAGTGTATGTATGTGTAGTTGTCTGCGTACCTGGGAGTAGTCCCCTTTGTATAACTATAATTATAAGATCCTTAGTAAGACTAGGATTCTATCGCCTGGGCCTTCGGCCAGACTTATCAAGATCAGGTTAGGATTCTTAAGGATCACGTCAAGATCTTTGAGGACTCTTTTAGAATCCTTAACTCTTGATAAGATAATTATTAATATCATAGATTGACCCAGTTTGACTGGGAATGCTGGGTGTCTCCCAATTAGTGGGAGTTTATATTTAAGTTATATCATAAGCCCCCCACATCCTTAGCCAAAATATTTGGCTGAGGAAGTAATATCAGGTGACTTGAGATACGCATCAGATTTGTAAGGGATCTTTCATCCACTTAAAGGGGTAAATAATATTTCTCTACTCTCTACGCTCGGACCTAAGCTCTTGGGAGTTTAAGCCATGGAACTTTGCCCAAGTAGGGTGCTAGAACTCTAGTTCTTAAGAGCTAGGTCTTTAAAATGTCACCTAAGCAGGCTATTTAGAATCGTCTTTGGGAAGACGAGTCATCGGATCTCGAGATCCTTTAGAGGTTGTGCCCCATGGTAGCCTCTCTGGGGAGAGGACACAAAGTCGTGCATGCAAGTCGTTGCATGTGCTTGTACATATTTTCTAAGCATTTAAATACCTCTCTATTGGAGGGTGTTTGTTGCAAGTGTGTGTTCTTTAGCTTGGACTGACCACATCATGCTTGCATTATACTTTGACGCGAACTCTTATCAAGAAGCCTCGCACTCACTCTTGGTTGCCTTTTGAATTGACAAAAATGGTGGGATGATAAAGTCCCACAGAGTGCTTTGTCGTTTCACAGGTTAGAGCTGTAGCTAAGTCATTAGAATATAAATTGAGCTCTGTCCTGTCACCCTTGGTGGTGTTCATCCTTTGAAGGATCGCCCTTAGGGGCTAGTGGAACGTGGAATTCTAGTAAGTGCCCTTGGGGGCTGATGGACTACAAAGCTCATGTAAAATATCCATGGGGGTTGTGGTCGAAGTGACAGGTACTTGTTGCCGTGGCACTAAATAAGAAGGTGTGGGGCATTGAGCCCATAAAGTGGTCACTGTTGCAAAGCCCCCTTGTCTGACAAGACACAAGCATTAAGCTTGTAAAATTGATGGCTTCGTAATGTATAAAGCCCCCCAGCTTGAGAGGGCATAAATTTAAAAATGGCTTATCAGCCTATATGTGGGGCTGATCGCAAGAAGTCATGTATGCGTAATAGAGATATAGGAGACCATAATATGTATGCATGGTTAGATGAGCATGTAAATCTAAAGGGCGCGGAGTCCGTCCTGGTAAGATATCGCTAGCAATCAATATAGAGGACGCAAAGTCCTTCTGAGCAGGATGTCGCTGCCTGCTTTTTAAAGAAGTTGCCACAGTTTACTGATATACTAAGAGGCAACTAGATCCGATTTGATGATTGTGTGAGCTTGAGCTTGCAGTTGTACCAGACAAAGTAGCGACGCTATTGGAAGTGTACTATTCACCAGATGCATTGGTAGCATGCAGTGGTGTGAATGTCTCACCATTGATATTTGGTCACTATATGACTGGATATGTCACAAGATAACAAGAAATGCCAAGTTGGCAAGATACTGCGGCAAAAACACGAGGCGTGACTTTAAGTTGCAGGGTGCTGTGAAATTGTTCCTCGCTTACGAAGCAGTTTGTACGTCACTGCTTGGAGGCGCTATTTAATCCCTTGCAACAAGAAAAAGTACATGACTGAAAAAACACCCTTTGAAGCAATCAAGCATATAAAAGTGCAACTATATTTTTAGCATAGAAATAAAAGTGGCATTCAGACACTGTGACCCCATTAGTGCTTTGCCGGTTAAACAACAGAGTGTGCTGCCCTGCGTGTCATAGGTGGGTAAGACACGACATGTGACGTGCTTGTGCCAATTGGCGTAATTGCACAATGCTAGACCAAAAAATAGATAGGTCTAGGTATTATAGGAACGCATAGAATGCAGCCTTTGGAAGGCTTGCTAGTGCCTAAAATCGTAGTCATTTAATTTTTTAGCAACAAACATGCGATGAAATATCCGCCATTGTAAAGGCTTAGTCGCTTAAATATTAGCGACAAATATGGGATGAAATTCATGCCATTTCTAACGATTGAGCGAAATATTTGAATGAAAGACACTCTGTGGTCTTAAACCTAAATAGGACCTTTTGACAGGTTAAAAGCTTAATGCTTAAAAATGTGTGCGGCCTAAGTGGAATAATTGAAATCCTTTAGGTCTTAAATATAAATACTTATTGTTCATAGGCAAAAAAGCTAATGCTTTTAAAGAATATGGAATATGTCTAATAATGAAGACCCAGTAGGTCTAAAATATGAATATGCATAGTTAACGGGTGAGTGCATAATTCTTTTAAAAAAGAAAGAGTGCACCTTAATGAATCTGTCTCTTTTCCTGTAGAGCAACCATTTGACCAGTGAGGTGGTGACGCACCATCAAGGTGGCACAATGGAGGATCCGGTAGCCATCGGTGGCGATGTTGAGACAGCAACAGTCATGATAGCGTCAACTAGAAGAATGGGTGGTAGCCACAATAATAGGGATGTCACGGTTAACGGCGGCAGATACTTGGGCGAAGACATAAGGGTCCCTGAGGGTGGCCGGTGGTTGGATCTGGATCAGAGGCTAACTCAGTTGTTGGGACACTGGTTTGGATAGAGATGCAAATGTCATCGTTTCAGTGGGCTGGAGCTGAACTAGACGGTGACGCGGCCGACGGTTATTTGAACTGGACGACGAGTTGGCTTGCAGCTTACAGTGAGGCAGTGCCAAAGTAGGGCGACAGTGACAGTGGGGCGCCGCTAATTATTACAGCGTTGAAGTCTTGGCTGCCACGATGCCAATGAAGTGACACCATTGTGGCAGACGAAGGACTCGACGGTGGTGCTTTTGCCGTGGTCGCGGTGGTGCGAATCGAAGCTGGACGGCGCTTGGGAGGTGTTTGGACAGTAGATATCGCCAACTCATCATCATTAACCACTATCGACGGTGGAGAAGGATATGTGGTAGCGACTATCGAAGGCCCGTGAAAGGTGCCTAACTATGCGCAGTGTCGGCGCATTGCTGAGGACATGCCACGGTGGCGGTGCTAGGGTTCTGACCCACAGTCAGAGGCGCTGCCTGGCTTCTTCATCTTTTGTTTCTTTCTCTCTATTTTTTTGGTTGTCTTCTTCACTTTATTTTTTTCTTTTGGTGACCAGATTGGTTGACGGCGGTTGAATTTGAAGATGAGGCGGCGGTTCTCTCGGTGTTTCCAACATGCTGTCAAGTAGCTTAATGTTAAGTTTTCTTGAGGTCAATCGGCTTGGCTGGCGGGTCCCAAAGTCAGCACAAATCTGTTACTACTAAAAATATACTCTAAGCCCTTAGCCAAAAACAATGACCTGCAAGACGGAAAACGAAAGAATGTCGGGTGGGGTTCCCAGAGGATAACTCTCCAATGCTTAAGTCAGAGCACAGTTTTAGGGGTAGAACTCTGAAAAGGCAATATAACACATTGTATGTGTGTGTAATTGTCTGCGTATCTGGGGGTAATCCCTTTTATATAACTGTAAGTAGAGGATCCCTAGTAGGACTAGAACATCAATAGGATTTTAAGAGAAGCAAAGATCACCCAAAGTGATACCATTTGGAGGGGAGAAAGTAATAGATACTTGGAGAACATAGTGCCTTTGTGTAGGCTAAGATACTTAGAGAACAAGCTAACCTAATCCTTGTCATAATCAAATTCTAGACAAGTATAAAACGTTCTTTAAATTAAAAAAAAAACTACATACATTAACAACCTAGTTCTTAGCACTTTCTTAAAAATCAAGGCAGTACTTGGCTAATTTATAGAACAAGTGGCTTCCAATTAAGATCCGGTGTAGCGTACGGAAACTCTTTCTTAATGGTGTGGCTCTAGAATCTAATGTTCAGAGATGTAGCACTCAGTTAGGCTTGAGATGTATTTATCGTAGCACTCCTACCTCTGAAACCATAGATCGCCTCTTTGTCTTCGGCTCGTTAGCTTAGTTTCTTTCTCAATGTCAAGAATTCAACCTCTTCTTTAACACTTATGTTATCCTTTTGGTTTGGCAATGCTTCTTTCATAACACAACTAAATACTGTTGAAATTTTCACTGCATGTGTGAGCTCGCGTAACTACAGTAATGGCTTAAACTAACCCAATGAAGTCCAATCGAAACTCACTAGATAAATAGAAAGGCTCTATAGCCCTTAATCACGTCAGCATACGTGGTCATTTCTTCTCTAGGGCCCACCCAATTTGACACCTTATTGTGTGTTTTTTCCTAAATATGATAAGATGATGTGGAGTTAATTTCTCTTCTGTATCATTCTCTCCATAAATTTGCTGATCAAGAAAATTTCTTCCATCAGAGTATTCAAGGCTCAAAACCAAATTAAATCTCGAATGTTTTAGTTTCCCGCTTTTGTCTATCTTCAGTTGTCCTCTCAAAAAAAATGGGGGAAAAAACACTCCCATGTTAGTTAAACTCGTACGCTTAAAGATTTATTATATATATTCTTTATATGCATATTATGTATATACGGGTATCAAAGTTTTTTTCCTCCACTCCATTTTCCTTGAATTTAAGATCTTGTTAAATAATTAGGTGAACCTATAGATGCCCACCTTTTCCAAGCATCTCCAAACCTCAATAAAACTACTACTTGGTCCAATAGATTTTCCTCCCTCTATCCTTTTCAGAGCTTCATTCATCTTGTTCTACGAATAAGCCTCCAATTAGTATCGTTAAATGAGTTGGAAAGATTTCCTATCTTATATTTTATTATCCATTAAACAACTTACAAAAATGATATTTTCATTACTCTCTCGTGCCATTCCCTAGAAGTATCGATGCCAAAGAGATAGGTTGGTTGTGAAGGTTTTGCAAAGAGTATAATTCGAGTTAGATATGAAATAAATCAAGGACAGATATTGAGGCAACCAATGCCAACCTAAGGACTAATAGTGCTATGACGTGATGGCTCAAAAGAAGTACATTGACGATGGCCAAATCCAATGCCAAAGTCCAAATGCATAAGTCTAGAGTCATGGTATCTCTAACATTTAATATTTAGTCTGAGAAAATTGGAATATGAAGTATTATTCATATGAGATCTCTATTTAATTAACTGTAGGCAACTGAGGAAACCTTGCCTCTCGGAGGGTGCACTGTATGCCCCATACGACTTTAATTTGCTTTGTCCACCTAGGAAGCCTGACTATTGAAATCACAATCAACACTCGATTAAGCCACCTACAAAATACCTTTGCCAAGTCCCCCGAGTGTGTAATGAAATGTAGAAGACCTGGCAGCGACGAATTAAATGTCCAACACTAGACCGTTGACGATGCCCTTATAAGACCTACTCTTATCTTAGAGTGACCTAGGGTCATGAACCTAAGATTAGTCTCTATGAAAAGCCTTAAGTTTGAAGCACATGAACCAATCTTGCAGTCATGACAAAGTGCCGGAGCATGTAAATCAATCCCACGTGGACAGTAACACAAGCAAAAAAAGTGTCATAAGTAGAGTCCCTATGCTTAGAGTGAAGTAGTTGTGTGAGGGAACTTAGAAGTCCTTGAGGTGGTGTCCCAAATGAGTCATCTTCCCATAACAGTGAAGGTTTCTCATGATGGAGGAGTCTCCTTCCTATGACGGTTAGGATTTTTATGATGAGTAACGAAGTACCTTGGTATTAGGTGTATTTTGTGACGAGCGTGCAGGAAAACCTTCTTTGGATTTGTGTAAGATCTTTGGAATTCATTTATTCCTCATGGGGGTGGCTTGTTTTGGTTTTGGGCATTTAATGTAATAGGCTTGTATGATCCTAGAATATGGTCGGCCGGTCCTTATGGACTAGCAGGAAAAGTAAAATCTATAAATCCAGCACCAGGTCTGGAAAGTCTTGATCCTTGTGTTCCAGGACAAGATGATGCACACTTTGAAAAGAGAGTTAAAGCATGTTCCATGACCAAGGCCAAGGGCACATGTGGTGAAGATATGAATTAGCCTAGGGGCACAGCAATGAGAAACAGTGCATGGGCACGAGGCATAAGCAGTTGCAAAGCATGGCATGGGCATGGCAAGGGATGGGCACAACGACTTGTCTTATATCAGAACTCTCCAAGTGCCAAGAAATGGCTATCAGTGTCTGATAAATATGTGTGACAACTCCATATTCTGATGGGACATGACCGGTGTATATTAACAGGGTAGCGACAGAGCTATGGGTGCAATGACGTATGCCACGAGATGTCTAACTACCTATTAGTTCAAGTAATAGGTAGTTAGACATCCCTTTGCGTCCCAGCCCTTCTTAGGTGGGCCATCCCTTCTGGGGTGGCCATCGACCCCCCAGGTTAGGCGACCCCTTTGGGTGAGGAGTACCCTTTGCGTCCTCTTGTCCTTCTTGTGTGCATAGGGTGATGCCTTGTTCATCTTTATGATTAGGACAATTTTAAAAGTTATATCATGTCATATGACAAAGGAGAGGGTAGAACCTTTTAAGCCACCTAATTACATATATTTTAGAAAATAAAACACTTGAAAAAATTGTAATAGTCCTGACATCCCCACTCAGCCCCGTCTACCTAAACCTTCCACCATTGCTCCCACAAAGCCACCTCTAGCCATCCATCCACACATATAGACATAGACACACAGCAGATGAGACACAAACACACATATTAAAAATGCGCACTGCATGGTCCACCACAACCCCGCCCCCTTCCCTCGCGAACACACATACACACCCACTCGCATACGAGACACAGCCTATAGGCGCTCACGCGCGCGCACACACACACATACACTACACACATATGGTCGTCCATCCCCCCCACCTCACTTCACCCATCCATCATACATATTTCATGCCAACCCTACCCCCACCCCCACCCCTTCCACACTCACCCATAAAAACACATATAACCCATGATTGGTCTTCACATTCCCACACCCACAGTGCCTCCCCCCTCCCCACCCACCCTTAAAAAAAAGAAGAAGAAGAAAATCGTCACCCAACACCCGTTTGCCTACCCTTTCCACCATCACTCGCATAAAGACACAACACAATGTAGGGTTGGTCGTCATACCCCTACATCCGTAGTCGGTCCTACCCCTCATCCTGAAATCCCCACCCAGCCCTCGTTTGCGTAATCCTACCACCACCACTCTTGTAAAAAATTAAATTTAAAAAAGTATGTCAGTGAAATAGTTCATAATCTCACCTTAATTTTCAAAATTGAAATGATAGAATACCAAAACAATCTTAAGTTTCTTCCTCATAAATATTGCATTGGAAAAAATCACTGAAGCGTTTGGCATTCTGAAAAGCTCAAGAAAAAACAGGAGTAAATAGCTGAAAAAACATAAGAAATACTTTAAGAGACGAGGTCGTGGCTAAAAGTCCGTCGCTAAAACCTTTAACAACCGAAAATTCCGTCGATAAATTTTTTTTAAGAAATAAAAAAGAAATTAAATTAAAATACGAAAATTATCTTTAGCGACGGAATGTCTGTCACTAATTAATTTATCGTCTCGGCGTTAAAAGTTAGTTTTTTGGCGACGGATTTTCAAATTCCGTTGCCAGATTTTTGGCAACGGGGTTATTCGCAATATACTTTTAGTACGGGAGATACGTCACTAGAAGTCTTTTAAGATAGAACTAGGACTTTTAGCGATGGAAAGTCACTAAAAATCATTTTTCTTGTAGTGGCCGTTGAAATCTCTAAACCACTTGTACCTAGACATGCTCTAATTGTCAGCTCTATTCATCGTCGGATGAGGAAATAGAGGAATTGATAGCTGTTCCAAGAAAAAAGAATCTTATACTTTAACTTTTAGGACCTGTCTTGGATGCCACATCTAAGCTGGTATGATGGGATACTATGGAACTTTCTGTTGGAAAAATATAGGCTTTGATTTGTATTTTCTACAACAAAATATTAGCAATACCAAGATATTAAACGTAGCAAAATAATTGAAAGTAATTCTATACGAACTCTTGATAAAATTATGTAATCTAAAGCAGTAAAAGGATATAAAATAGCTCGTCCGTGAGAGTCGTGACAGAGTCACTGTCCTAAAGACGTTATCGCCTCCCTACGTGCAGGTGTTGACGGCAGATAATGTCTCCAAGATAAAACCCATTGACGCAGCTATGTCTCCTCCATGTGCACGTCCACAGGAAGACGGTATGAACAAGTCCACGATCATGTTGCCCAAGTATAAAATATGAAAATAGCTAAAGAGGAAAAACATTGTGGTAGTAAAGAAGAAAACACTAAGTGTGGAAGAATAGTTGCTTCTAGTCTTCTATGTCACACCCCATGGCCTTATATACTTGGCCAACCATAATCCATTTATTGGTTACATAAGTAAGATTAAAAGCCTTTGTAACTCATGGAATAATCATAACCATTCTCAATAATGCCAAATAATAAAGTATATTATATACACCATAAACACATTTGAGTTAATAATATTCATTATTGCATTTGTAACTCATTTCATAATTTACATGTAAGTAAATACATATAGCCATAAATTGCAATATAATAATAATGCTATAATGTACATTTTATATTATTAAAATATTCCAACAATCCCCCACTATTTTGATAAAATAAAATGATAATTTAAAATAGTTAAAAAACCACTGATGAAATGTATATAAAGCTCACCATTCCAACAAAATCTAAAGCATTTAAAAACTTCTCAATGAAAATCATGATACATTCATAAAACTCCTTTACTATTATATGACTTTTTTTTTCTTTTTCTTAAAATAAAGCCATGGTTATTGAACATTATAAACTCATAAAGTAACAAAATAGAAAATACATAAATAAGATGGGCAACTTGTATTGTGCAATAGGTGTTGGTGCCTTCCGGGCTTGAACCAACACTTAGTGTTGACAACTTTCATTTGAGAGAATCGTAATGGACTACGTCTTGAATTAGATCCCTTGGCCAAACTTCAGTTGTCACACACACAATACTGATATGGGACTTAGTTTGCAGGTTAGCGCTTTTAATGGCCATGCGCTCTTATCTTGATTCTCATGAGAGTCTTTAGGGAATGGCCCATGGTTCCTATAGTCGCGGCCTCACGACCACTCTCACTTAGGTGAGTCCTCCAAGGGTACGTGTGACATGTACCTCGCGAAAATATTCGCCTCGGGCTCATTTAGGGGAAAACCCTTCCAGGACGTCACACTAAGTAGCACAAGCACCGTACGGATGGGGAGGAGACACTCTCCTATTAATAAAAGGGTGCTACCTTTATCACGAGTCACGCTCTACGGGTTGTTTCTACCCATTGAACCTTCTTCATGGGATCTCCAATCACAAAGGATGGGTTACTCCCGCTGGTGACTCCCTGTGGGCTCACCCCATCCGCCTCAGGTGAAAAAGGATCTAGCCTCTGGCGCTAGTCCCGAGGCAAATTGCGCAATTTTTATGAAGCCTCTATAACTTATTTTCTTCTCATCGATGAAGTGTCACAAATCTGCAGAATTTTAAGGGCCCAATAGTGCACATCAAAGCAACATTATGGATCTCATCAAGTAAATCACGTTTTAGTGGTAACATCCACTTCGCTTAGTATCAAAGATGATACTAGCTAGTCAGTAGCCTCACTACTAGGAATCAAACCTTTGATCAATAGTCTACTACTAGGAACTAGTCTTCAACATATTGTGACCAGTAGTCTTTCACCTACTAGGAGCCACATTTTCCTGAACATTCATCACGCTTCGCATTACATAATCTCGTATCGATAACAACATCATAAAAATCCTCTGATGAGTTTCAAGAATTTTGATTTCAATTCTCAAGCTTTGAAAAGGCTAGATAAAACCCTTTTGCAAATATAGTTTTGAATTTGCAATCTTATTATAAATATTTGGTATCCAAGATTTAAAATATAAAAAAAAATTCAACACACCTAGTATTCTAGAAATCAAAACTTATATACCATTTGAAATAGATATAAATACCATAACTCTAAATATTAAAACAATCATCAGAAGTCATAGACTTCGGTTATCGTATTTTAACATCGTTACTAAAGTATAATTTCAATCACTAGACTTGAGCAGCACTTTGCATATATATATATATATATATATATATATATATATATATATATATATATATATATATAGGGAGCTGATCCGTTGATAACGCTAGCAAACTGGGTTAAGTTGCTAGCGCGATCTGGCCGTCCACGCGTGATCTGTGGACGGTCCAGATTTTTTTTTTGCGTTTTTTTTTAAGTCCGTCCGCTACATTATGTAGCAGACAATTTTTTGTATTTTTTTGACAATAATACCCTCCGGGTCCGCCCGCTACATAATGTAGCGGACAAGTTTTCAGACTTTTTTTTTCTTTCTGTCATTAATGTTCTGACTTTTTTTCTTTCTCTCTCTCTCCTTTCTCTCATCCGCTACATAATGTAGCGGACTAATTTTCTCTAATATTTTTCTCTCTCTCTCTCTCTCCCTTCATTAATGCTCTGACTCTTCTCTCTCTCTCTCCAGCGAGTCTGAATCCATATTGCTGCCTTCTTCTTCGTCGGTCCAGCTCTCTCTGGACTTGGATATGGTGTAAGGCTTCTGGACCTTCTTG
The DNA here is from genome assembly GCA_033070095.1 of Escallonia herrerae. NCBI lineage: Eukaryota > Viridiplantae > Streptophyta > Magnoliopsida > Escalloniales > Escalloniaceae > Escallonia > Escallonia herrerae. The sequence continues at coordinate 602,207 of JAVXUP010000013.1, forward strand.
CCGGAAGTGTCAGTGGGTGTGGAGTTGGCCACGGATTGAGGGCTTGAAGAGTTCATGATGCTGGTAATGGCGGTGAAGGGGAAACCATGGGCATGGATGGAAAACGTTTATCCCTTTCTTTTTTTAAAACATTTTTAAGGAAAATGTCCCTTTTAAACTATTTTTAGGTGGTTGTGAAAACGGAATTGTCACGTAATTTTTAAACATTACAAATTGAGCTCATTAGCCCAAATTCAAAGTCCATGAAAAATTCACACAAATATTTCATACAAGACTAAGTAGACACATATTGTCCGGTAATAGTGCCTTGATACGAGAAATCAAATCAATTACATTTTTTTTTCCATCACGCTACCAAAAATTAGTAACTCAAAAAATCACTTGCATGTAACCCACACTATGTCACATATTGTCAATTCAAATAAAGAGTCACAAACAACACAAGATCTATGCTAATACAATTTAGCACAAGCACAAAGTAGTAGATAATCCTTAATTTCCCCTTGCAATATGACTGCATTTCATATTACTTGATTAACTTGTGAAACTACCAACTCTCCATAATTTTACATCTTTGTAGGGATGCTACTCTATTTATAAAACTTTTAAAAACTGTTATTAGTCTTCTAATTGGCATACCGAAATAAGAATCCTAATAGTAATTAAACACAATGGAACCTCATGCGGTGTATAACCCAATTTTTTATTTCATACGTTTTTATCGCTCATAACTCATAAAGGTATTGCATATTTTCTTACTTGTTTTATTTCTATATATATGCAAGTTTCAAATATTTAAATAGCTGATTATAAATTAGAACATACCTCAATGTGATATGAAAATATCACTTTCTTATCCCAAATTTATACCATTAGAATATTTTCTTGACCAACATAATTGATCTTTTGAGCAAGTAGCCAGGGTCACCATTCGACCTTGGCATCCCCTGCTTTTTAAAGCCTTGTACCTCTACCATTACACAGAGATACTACGCAGTGCACCTACACAAAGGAAAAAATCCAAGCAGTGCCTTGAACATCAACACTGGCCTTTCCATTTAATATGAAATTCAATCTCCTTCCAATCTTGTTCAAGGTCAAATAAGTGGCCCAACATGCCAGGCTCTGTTGATGAGTTGATCTGCCATTCTTTTTGGTTTCTTCAGCCATGCCTTTGTCTGTATCCTTGGTTTCGTTATTGTCCCTCTCCTTTTCCGGCACTAAAGCTGAAGCTTTAGTCATCAGTTCTTTGCAGGATCAACATTCTTTCCTGCCCACCCAGAGACACCGTCAGCAACGGCAATAACTCCCCCATTGAAGAAGCTCACGAAGAAGGATGAGTTCCAACAGACACCTAAAGCGCACAACAAAGCGATACTTCGGCACGTTGTACTTGTTCTTATCTTGATTGATCAAAACGAATCCTGGCACGATAGTCAGTCTTTTCGATTTCTCCTTCTCTTAAACTTAACCTGGTACCGCTTGAAGTAGGCCTTCGACTTTTGGAATTTAGCAAACACCATTGCTGAAGATGGGTGTGACGAGAGAGAGGTGCTAGAATGAAGTTTTCTGTAGCCTCGTTTTCGCACAAAGAGGAGCAAAAGGTTGTGATGGAGCTGAAAACAGGAATTACCATTTCCAGCTTCCAAATCTCTCTTCACTCTTTCAAAAAAATAAAATTTTAAAACTATACAAATCAAAACCAATAACGTCTTTAGTTGTTGGAAAAATATAGGCTTTGATTTGTATTTTCCACAACAAAATATTAGCAATACCAAGATATTAAACGTAGCAAAATAATTAAAAGTAATTCTATACGAACTCTTGATAAAATTATGTAATCTAAAGCAGTAAAAGGATATAAAATAGCTCGTCCGTGAGAGTCGTGACAGAGTCACTGTCCTAAAGACGTTATCGCCTCCCTACGTGCAGGTGTTGACGGCAGATAATGTCTCCAAGATAAAACTCATTGACGCAGCTATGTCTCCTCCATGTGCACGTCCACAGGAAGACGGTATGAACAAGTCCACGATCACGTTGCCCAAGTATAAAATATGAAAATAGCTAAAGAGGAAAAACATTGTGATAGTAAAGAAGAAAATACTAAGGGTGGAAGCATAGTTGTTTCTAGTCTTCTATGTCACACCCCATGGCCTTATATACTTGGCCAACCATAATCCATTTATTGGCTACATAAGTAAGATTAAAAGCCTTTGTAACTCATGGAATAATCATAACCATTCTCAATAATGTCAAATAATAAAGTATATTATATACACCATAAACACATTTAAGTTAATAATATTCATTATTGCATTTGTAACTCATTTCATAATTTACATGTAAGTAAATACATATAACCATAAATTGCAATATAATAATAATGCTATAATGTACATTTTATATTATTAAAATATTCCAACACTTTCCTCCCTGGTTATGGCTAAAAGTTAGGAAGGGAGAAAGCAGAACCTTTTTTTGCCACCCGTATATTCTTTAAAAATCAAAGACTCTAGAAAAAAAAATGTAAAAATCCCCACGCAGCCTCATCTTCCTAAGTTCCTAACCCTTCCACCACTGCTTCCACAACCCCACCCCGGCACCCCCCAGCCATCCACCCACACATATAGAACACGACACACAATTGCCTATGCATCTCAAGTTGACTGAGAACCTAAAAGCTTCGTTACTGGCATATGGTTATCATCTTCTAAGCCTGAGTTATAAAGTCAAGATAGTTCTCAAAGTACAATAGCATGTACAATGAATTGTATACATAACAAAACTGAAAGTTAAGTGGTAAAAGTAGAGCTACGAACTTGCCTAAAGAAATTGTATCTCAGCTTCTAATTTTGCTGACTTAATCTCTTCTTACCTACAATACATGGAAAAGCATAGTCACCCTGGAAAAATGGAAGAACAACTACAAAAGAAAAACTTGACTACCTTCAAGCAATGAGAGAAGGATGGCTCGAGAGAAGGACGACTGACTTGCTGTACAGGATTTTTGTCAGGGTCATCTCCAAAGACTTAGGTGTTGATATATGATATAATCGAGAACGTGATTTTGTCATTGACTCTTCTTAATTTTTGAAAATAAAATACAACAATTGGTTATCAACTCTACCCAAATTTAAAACTTTTGAAGGCATAAGTACTCTAAAAAGTATGGACTCTCTCGTAGAACTCAAAAGCCTAATTACTCTCGTTCACTCCTTTGCACTATAATACTTTCACTTAAGATTTACAACCTTACTCCTTAGGCTTTTATCTACGGTGGTTCCTAGTTTATTTCTATTTCTAGGCCTTACCTTGCAAGTTTACCACAATGTTTGTACCCAAAAAAAAAAAAAAGTACCACAATGTTTAACATGATCTCCCAATCCCCTGGACTTTTCACCTGACCACCTAGTCTCCTAAAGACGATCTATGTATGTTACTCTTCTTCTGTTCATCATATCAACTAGTTCCTTCAGCTTATAACACACTCAAGTTCTAACTAGCTAATCCAAGTGTATTATTCTGGACTATCTTCTTTATTCGCGCTCGTCCAGCTTGATAGGCAGAAGTGCGGAACATTGCTCTCTTGTCTTTGCACCCAAGTGCCTACACGATGCCCTTTGACCGTAGTTTGAGAAACCAAGAAGCAAAGGCAATGCATTAATGCTTAAGGGGAATGCCCTAGTACTTGCCCCTACGTTATTCCAATTCACGTTCATCGATATGGGTGGTGACTACGTTTTATGTTGGCTTTCGGCTATTCCCAACCTTTTTCCTTCATCCTGGCTTATAAATTTGGCATTAAGTACGGCATATTCGTAGTTGAGATCAACCTTGGTAGTTCCGTTCAAAAAAGTTAGAAAAGTATATTGATGGTCTAATTTCCACTCTCGGATTGTTCATTGCTTGGTTCTTTCTCCTTAACCAAATTGTAATTGGGTATAAGAAAACCACCCCTGCTTCATAGCCAATAATTAACATAAAGCTGCCACCAATGGTAGGGATTTTAGTTGAATTGACTGCTATATATCCTACTGTCGTAGCAGAGTTTTGTCTCAAGAAGTGTTGCTGACAAGTCTTTAGCAACCGAGAAATTTGACTTTTGGCGCTAAAAAGGCGACGGAATCACTTTAACAACAATGCATGTCAGATGTCCTATTACTATTTTATTTCAGCAAGGGATCCTAATATTATGGAATGTCCCCAGGGGATCTTATTCGGTAAGTGATTTGCTCGAATTGGCTGTCTTCAATAGTCATGCTGATGCTCCAATCTTATTTCTAATAAGGGTATCATTCCAGGTTTAGTCCCCTGATGCTCTGCCGAATGATTTTTCTTGCCTTATTCTTGTATCACGACCCTCAAAGTTTTGCTTGGATCCAGAGTCGTAAAATGGTGACAAATGTCGGCAGAGCACTGAAAGAGAGGAGTCAGTCAACTATTCTGGGTGGAAAAGAGCCCAAGAAGTTCTTCTCCAGTGAGGACACAAAATTATGCATCCATCATCGCATATCTTACATCAGTGCGAATTAAGTCAATGTGAAGTAGCTTTGACATTTTTCAGTGCCATTGGTCCGAAGCTCAAGTACCATCACTTGGCCAAAAAGTCCACGGTTACATATGTCTAAAAAGGCTAGCTTGATGGATTGTTCAAATAAATCTGTCTTTCAGTGCCCATTAAAGATGTTTTCTGAACCACCAGTGCTGTTCAATAGGCAAAGCCACAATCGCAATTGGGTCAGTTGACTTCCACTTGAACGCGTTCTATATACTTCCAACCACGTGATGGTTGTTTTTCTCCTGATGTGCAATTTAAGTGTCTAATAATAGCGGGATTAAATACTTACCACAACGATATCAACATCATGTTACCACCGATTTTCTGGGTTGCAACACTGGCCTTGGCCAATTGTAAAATATAAAATAGAATGGTGACAACATGCTGCTTTGTAGCAGTAGTGAAGAAAACTTTTTCCAAGGCACATGTGGTGCCAATGGATTTTCCCCATTAGAAGCATGACATAGTCACAATCAGCCAATCTCACCATTGCTCCCACTAATATATTTGACTTCAATGAGAGTCGTCAATATGCATCGAGTTTCCTCTTTTCGCTTTTCCCTTTTCTCTTTCCTCATAGAGTAAGATGCCTTTGAACCCCATTGAAAGTCACGTATGAGGGTTTCAAAAGAAAGGGTTAGGTGGAAAGACATGAAGTTTACAAGAAAGAGTACGGTTGACATTGAAGCAGCTTAGCATATGTTCCCTTATTCTTTCCACTTGAATGTTACTCTTATTCCCCCCACTCTTACTCGCTTCTCCGGTGTAAAGTAAATATTCCTTAGATTGACATTGACATTGACATTGAGACTGACATAATGATGAGACAGAAAAGGCCATTTCCACACTATAAAATGCAGGTACTAGGCCAACTATTTGTACAAGAACTTGACGTTTTACCAAGATCTCCTCTAAAATATGGAGAGTTCTAGTCAAGCCTCTAGGAAGCATGCATCGGAGTGCCAGTTCCTGAATTCCTGTTTTTTAGGTTTTTTTCTTTAGTATTTTCAGTTCCAAAATCAAATATTTACTTAATCATTCTCATTTCTGAGCTTGAATAGGTTATTTTCTCGACACTGCTTATGACGGAGTGTAATCCAAATATTTTTTTTCAGGCAACAATATAGTCAACAGAAAAGAACTTGTGGAGTTTCTCATACCCCGAAACTCGCAACAACTTAACCTCATTTGCCAAACTTATGGTTCACTTTACAATCGAGATATTCTGAGTGATCTATCTGAGATGCGGACTACTGATGTCTTTGTTGTAAGCATGCCTGCTCGATATCAGTCAATATTCTATGGGATGCTTCATGTGGTCTAACTTGTTTTGTTTGATTCACTAACAGAATGTAATCTATCTTCGCATAAGTGAAGCACAAGAGCGTGATGCCGCAATCGTGAGAGATGCCATGTTCGGATGGAGGGTAAACCTCAGAAATCTGATAGAGGTGGTTTGCACCCGCTCTTCCTCTGACCTCAACTCCATAAAACAAGCCTATCGAGTCCGCTATAGTTCTAACTTTGAGCAAGACATTGCCAGCAAAATTGCTGGTAGCTATAAAGAGGTACTTTAGAAGGGAAATAATGGGCTTTGAGAAATTTTCACACTAGTGACCTTGAAATCTTGCACTTTGTTCGCATCTAATTATGTTTCAACTATACCCTCAATGCAATGTTCGCATGTAATAGCGACGTAAAGCCTATAGAGCGACTGCAGAGATAAGTTATTGGTGTATACATCAGAACGTCCCTAAATAAATTGCACATACATGTTACTTCTCGCTTTGAGTTCTGGATGTCACAAGGACTTGAATAATGTTTGGCAGGGCCTAAACAACTTCTTTCTATTGATTTCACTTCAAAAATACTGATGCAACTTTATTTGTTCTGGTTTCTTCAGATTCTTCTTGCAGTATTGTGCTCGAGTCGCACGTATGGTGGCAGAGTTGACATGGGCATGGCCATGTGTGATGCAAAGACACTCTATGAAGCTCTAGAGAGTGGAAATTCTGTTGATTGGAACGTTATTATGTCCCTTATAACCGATAGAAACAGCGAGCAAGTGAGAGCAGTACTTGTATCCTACAAAGAACTATATGGCCGTGAATTCTCCAAGTTCCTCAAGTGCAACAAGTGTGGAAAGTTCGGAAAGGACCTTCGAGTGTTTATCCGAGGGATACAGTATCCTGAAAGGTTCTTGGCAAAGCAGCTGCGAGGAGCCATGCAGAACAGTGCTGATGGCCGGGAAGTCATCACTCGTATTGTGATTACCAGGTTGGAAGTTGATATTAAAGCTATCAGCAATGCTTTTGCTGCTAAAACAGGATGGTCTTTAGGGAACCTTGTGAGAAAGGAATTCAGTAACCAAAGTAGTCATACAGATAAAGACAATGGGTTGGTAGCAAAGTTCTTGTTAGGGCTTCTTCAACATTGTTGAGGGGAGGCTTTGTGATTTTTGGTGATTGTGGTTGTGAAAGCTTGGAAGCACTTGGAGAAAAAAATAAATGGCTTCATTCCATACCCCTGTACACGTGGGTAGGTAATATCGGGTCTTATATGCTTTTGACAACTCTCAAGAATAAAGGAAAATTTGAATCGTGGTCATTTAAAAATTGTTGAGTTATGGGCAAACTTATCAATTTGAGCTGATATATTGTGCTAATTATAGCTAAAGAAAAAAAAAACCCATGAATTCGGCACCTTTTAAAAGAAGTTAATGTTCTCAACCTCTGGTTATGGGCACACGTGAGAACAAATTTTAGTTCCTACCAGGATTGAAAGAATAGTAAAAGCAGTGAAAGGAAATTAGAATGAGAAGATTGACTTTCCTGGACTAATGCCATGACGTGGGTAATTTTTTGTGTGTGGAGAGGGGTGAGGAAAAAAAGGGAAGCAATTACTAATGTGAAATAGCTATTTTATTCTATTAAAGGATATAATGCATGAAAAAGAATATTTACACTATTATTAAGGCTAAACACCCTGTCTTACGTTCTCTCTGAAGGAAAAAGTGCATGTTCATAATAGTGCAAATATTTCTTTGACTTACACATAAGCGAATTTCTAGAACATACAACGACATAATATAACTGATGAAATCTTGTGCAAAGAATCATTGCAATGAAAGTATATAGTAAAGTATGTTATTTTTGCACCCTTTTTGTTTCACCTTGATAAAGTCGCTAATTGTTATATTATCCTTTAAGAATCCAAAATGAGTTCTAATACCATACGATCATCATCATTTCTTGTTCAAATGCTAAAGAACTAGTCAAGCTGACTGGGATTCAAGTTTTCTTGGCAACAATAGCGTTAGTTTATACTCTCTTCGTCCCACATAAATTGATCACATTTTGATTTGGCATGCATATTATGGATTTAAGTTATATATTGTGTTTTCTATTCGATTCTACTCTCTTTTTTTTTCTTTTTGAGAAAGTGAGACAGGAGAAAAAAAATTAGTTAGTGGAATGTTAAATGTGGAGAGAGAAAGACATAGAATAAGAAAATATAAGAAAGTAGGTCAGGAGAGAGAAAATGAGTTGGTGGAGAGTTAAATAAAACAAAAAAGTGTAAGAATGGTAAATAAAAAAAATACCTACAGATTCTTCTTTAATTTAATAAATAATAATTTTTGTGGAACGATGCGTAAAATAAATATAATCAATCTATTTAGGACGGACGGAGAAAGAAGTAGCAAAACCCATGACGCAATGTTTTTAATGCGTCGACCGTTCAATGAGACTAGTGGCAAGGCCGGGCTAATAGGGAGTGTCCACCATGGGCTCTCTAGGTCTGTATTGAAGTCTTTTTTAGAATAAATTTCATAGATTGTTTAATTTCCTTTCTATATATCTTGTATTCTTTAGGCTGTTTGATTGGGGTTTTGATTTGACTTTATTTTCTTCAAAAAGTTTATTTTTGATCCGTCAAAGTTTTTTAGGCCTAAACTACGTAATGGTCTAGAATCCTTGAGTGCAATTAATTTCAGAATGGAATGATGAGTGCAATATGTCATGCCGGAATAGTGTAATAGCTAATCTACATATTCATTTTTTACTAGCGAAATAACGAGCGTAATAGCTAATCGACAATTATATACCCCGAAGACCCCCTTAGCCAAACAGGATACGCATCCAATTATGAAATTATCAAACACAATCTAATGGCCATGGAGAGGCCAGAAGGCTTATTTAGTGGATTCTTAAATCATATATTATTCGGTGATTAGAGGATGTAACTCAAGATGTCCGCTAACATATGACCAAACTTCTTCTAAGTCAGGTCAAGTTTGCCTATAAATTAAGTTCGATGATGTTGAATTTTTTACGCTAAATTGTTTGTTGGGCTTGAAAAATCCTGCTCTAGTATTATGGAAACGTATCTAACACAAAACCACTTCATCAAAAGCAAGAAGGCCCAGAAAACTCGTAATTAACTTTTTATGCTTGAATTATAAGAATCCACTTTATTCGCTTCCATCCTTATGAGAAAGGACACAGTATTCCACTATAATGTTAAGCTTTTCATTCGAACCTAAAAAGTTATAACCACGGATCAAACCATAAAAGAAACGGAGGCACTCCTTTTAGGCTGCCTAAAGTTAAAGCAAGGAAGCTGCTTCCACATACTTTATCTAAGAAGAGTTTTAACTAGAAATAACTTTTATCCTCCATGAGCGTGCCTTTCCACTCTTTCTCTTGCAAGAACGGTTGGCATGGCAACCAAAATGCAGGATTAGGAGCCACACCGGCAAGGGTTATAATTCATTTTGCGAGGTTGATTGCAGGTCGCCGGAGGTGATTGCAGGTCGCCAGCGGTGGTTGTCGGTCACGGGCGGTAGCCAGCGGTGGTCGTCAGAGGTGGCTGCCGACCGCCCGCACGCGGTGCAGTGGATGGTGGCTGTCGACGGTGGGAGATGGCTGCTAGCGGTGGGCGGTGGGCGGTGGCTGCCGGCGGTGGGAGGAAGGTGGTGGTGGTGGTGGTTTAAGAAAAAAAAATCAAAAATTGAAACTCATTTTTTGAGTTTTCAAAAACAACCTTGATTTAAAAACTTTAAACTGAAGAAAAAAAAACGAAAACTGGTTACCAAAAATGTTTATTTTTTTTCCAGTTTTTAAAACTAAAAAAAAGTCCTATCAAACGGAGCCTTAATTAAATAATTATTTTTTCTGGAAAAGAACTCTTGTAGAATATTTACTGAATATCTGTTTTTCTTATAAAAACTTCGGCCATTACAACAGTTTCGTTTTGAAACTTTAAGTAATGCAAACGAAGGAACCAAATAAGGGATAAGAGGCGTCGTCTTGATCTGTCGCAGACCCCATCAACTTGTAATTGGCAATTGTATGTTGGAAATGAAAATTCTTATGTTACCTGAACTAAACTAACCGAGAAATCTCTAAGGCATTTTGGGGGGCCGAGGAATATCTGCTTGCAATATCATAGAGGAAATTTCTCGTGCAATACCTCCATATCTCTGGCCACAATTTTTGCTACTTTTTATTTGAAAGTTTTCTCCTTTCACATCATGAAATTATTTTAAAACAAAGTACTAAATTGTTTATTAATTTTTCCATCTCGTCGGAGATTCGATTTTGGTGGATAAACTTACTCCCGTATAATGACCGACACTACACCTTCCATATATTCTTTGCATGCTTATTATTTTGGAAGTAAAACTCATATGATCAAATCATAATCTGTGACATAAGATTATGACTCTATCACACTCAAAGCTCACAAGGTTCATCCAAAATAGGAATAATAATTATTTGCACTTGACAATGTAGAAATACAAACAAACATAAAATTCATAACTTTAATGCATTTCTGTACACTTGAATATTCAATTAGTGAAAAAGCATTAAGATACAAAGGAATATTCAGCCAGATGGGTTTCATTTAATTTAAACACAGTGGGATACCACCATGCCACCACCAGAGTACAGTACCACCCCTTGGGTCTCCACTCTCCACTAACTTTAAAAGGGTGAGGCGGTGTTCCCACCACAAAGCCACAGCCCCAATCCACAATTTCCTCAGGAAAAAAAAGGAGGAGGAAAGGAAACAAAAGAACACTTGTCAATGTAATATTCCCCGAAAAACCGGGATAAAAGGAGCCGTTACAAAAGAACAACCAGGGGCAGTTTGGTCATATACATTTCTCCACGAAACAACAATTATTTCTCTGACAACATTTCACAGGTATGATGGAAGGTTTTCTCTGAGGTTTAATGCTCTCTCTCTCTCTCTCTCTGCGTGTGTGTGTGTGTGTGTGTACTGTACCCAATGGATACAGTCGTCCAAAATGCTTGTTTTCCTTCAGGGGAGACGGGGAGAGAGAACATGGTTGTGACTGGTTACTCATCTGTTTGTCATTTACTATTTCATTTTTGGTTAAATATAGAAAAGTAATGAACTGGAATGAATGAATGTAGTGTACGCTGAAGAGTATCTCTCACAGTCACCCGCCCACCGAGGCTCCCCTCTCATTACACCAACTGTAGCAGATTCCTCCCCACCCCATAAACCCCTCGCTCTACTCTCATAGCCGAAATCTCTTTTCTCATGCCCTAAAAACTGAAATTGATTCTCTTAGAGATCCAATTTTCATTCATTTGCCAATCTATTCGGGTTTCCCTTTTGATTTTCATGACTTTCCACAACTACTCCTCTCTGTTCTCTCTGATCACCTCTTTAGTCTTTACCCATTTTCCCTCTTTCATGAAATTAGACATGGCTCCTCTGTTTTTGCTCTGAGCATAGGTCATCCAAAACCCAAAGTCCAACTAGCTCTTGCCATTAAAATCTGGTCTCTTTCCTCAGCTTAAAGCTATTAACTTGTGGGTTTTCATTTTCCTCATCAGAGAAAAAATATTTTACTTTTTCCTTTCCCTTTCTTTATTTCCATCTTTTCCCTCATTTTCTCACTGGCTTTTAAGTGAAAAATTGTTCGGTTGCCCAGAAAGATAATGAGGCTAGTTAAGTGGAGTGGGTTTTTTGGTTGAGTTGGGTTTTTTGGTTGAGTTTTGAAAAGATCAAGAGAATGGGTGCTACAAGTTCAAAAGCTGAGAGGAGTGAAGCTCTGCGTTTATGCAAGGAGAGGAAAAAGTTCATCAAACGAGCGATTGATTCGAGGTATGATTTTGCGGCTGCTCACATAGCTTATGTTCAATCTCTTAGAAATGTTGGCATTGCCCTGAGGCGATTCGCCGAGGCAGAGGTGTTGATTGAGTCATCTCTGTCCACTTCCGCCCAGTAGCGGAACCAGGGATTTTCTCCGGGGTTGCAAAAACTATATCGAATTCACTAATTTTTTTTTTAAACTGAGTGCACTTAGAAAGCATACGATTACTTCATAATTTAGATATAAATAAAATAATCAACGTCACATTCCAACAAAATTAGAAATTATTTAGTAAAGCAATTAGCCAATTAAGCATGATATGGAAGACTGAATCATCGTTTCCACCTCGCATTCGTCCTATCCGTCGCCTTCACCGTCGCACATCGGCGGAATTTCGGACTCTCTGTTGCAGAATGAGAGCCCCCTTTTGCCTCCTGTGACTCGGTTGAGTTACATGAGGTCGGGAGGGACTAGTGCTGTCACTTTGAGGGTGAATGGTCCTAGTAGAATGTTTGTAGATGATGGTGAATCTCTGGCATTTCCAATGCCTCCACCGCCACCGCATCCTGAATCGAGGTCTTCTTGGGATTTTTTTTGATCCCACTGATGATTTTGAGAGCTTTAGGTTTACGGGACATTGAGAACCGTTTCTTTAGAGCATCTGAGTCCGGCAAGGAGGTGTCCAGGATGCTTGAGGCAAATAAAATCTGGGTTGGGTTGTCTGAGGCAAAAGGTAATTACTTTTTGTTTGATTATGCACACATCTTTAAAATGTTCAATCAGATCATTGACTTGTGTGATTCAGATGCAAATATAATTGCCATAATGGTTTTAACTGCTGAATTATTGTTGGAGATCGTAATATATTATCATTCTTGTAGGGAGGTCACCTGCCTCGGCTTTCTTGGCCACTGTCCAACCAAATTGTTGCCGAGGAAAATCTTCACTTGTTTCTCATGGTAAGTTTATCCGTTAATACAAGAGTGGCCATCTATTATCTCTTTCGTAGGTGTTTGTTTAGGCATATTACAGAAGTGTTGTGGTGGACAATTTCACATCCTATGAGCCACAAATGTATGTCGTGCTTGGATTTTTTTGTGAAGTTTTTTTAAAACAGCTTTTATCACCCTGCAAATCTTGGCGAGAATGCAACTTTTCCAAGAAAAGAGTGGGAAATTGGTATTTATGAAAGATTGTTGTTAAAAGGTAAGTGTATGTATGGTTCTTAGGTGATAGCAGTTTAGCTATGATGTGTTTTCTGCATTCTCCAACCAAGTGAAAGGTCACTTTCCAGTCAGACGCCACTTCGACGTGGCTTCCTGTATGCGCTTTGTTACGTGTTTCTTATTCTTACCTAAACTGTCATCATTTCTGTAGAACCTCCACAAAATGTGACGAAGGTCATCATTTGGCACCGTTCAACATCATCGCGATCGTCTTCATCAAGGAATCCTCTTGCCACAGCATCAAAAGATGACAATGACGATAGTGGAAGTGATTTTGTGGAAGAGTTCTGCATGATTGCAGGGAGCCACTCTTCCACCTTGGACAGACTGTACGCATGGGAGAGGAAGCTCTATGATGAAGTGAAGGTACACTGTGAAAGCCTGTTCACTATAGTTATCATTGGCTCATCTTGAATATATGAACTTTTACTTAGGTTCAAAATCTTCACTAAACAAATTTGTTTCCACGCTCAACGCCTTTTAAATTCCTTGGGTTGATCTACGTACGAAGCATCCTGAACTATAATCATTCTGGTTTTAGTTTCAAAGGGTTTGCAGCATAAGAAGTTGTTCAAACTTCACGAAAAAGGCTATTTGGAGCGTCAGTTTTTACTTTCATCGTGGACTCCACGTATTAGGGATACACTTCTCTTCTCTGCATATCTGAGGGCATTGAATACTATGCACAAAAAATTTTGTATTTCGGCATTCACGTCAATCTCAGTGGTTGTAGCTTAATGAGATGAAATGGCACTGCATGAAAAGTTGTGATAGTGAACAATACTTAAATAGTATCCTAGGTAGCTGAATGTGGTTCCTCAACCGGATTTAACGACAGATATGTTTAGAGGATTTAATGTACTGAAATCACTAATGTACGGTCTTTATGTAGCTTGTTGTCATACGCATCATCATCGATGCACTTACTTTGTTCTATCGTGTATGTCTATATTATCTACCATCATTTACACTTCCTCTTCTTCCCTGTGACCTATAATATTTGAATTTTCAATGCAATTTCGCCCTTCTGTAGGCAAGCGAGTGTATCAGAAAGGAGTATGATCGGAAGTGTGACCAGCTTAGACACCAATTTGCGAAGGATCTTTGTGCCACAGTGATCGACAAAACCCGAGCAGTGGTGAAAGATCTACATTCGCAAATCAGAGTGGGACTTCATGCTGTTGATTCTATATCAAACAAAGCGCATTGAGAAAATGAGGGATGAAGAATTGCAGCTGCAACTTCTAGAACTGATCCAAGGGTAAGATCTATTGCTACTCTCCGTTTAGTTTATTCTCACTCTCCATTTAGTTTAGAAGACCATAAAATCGTGACGCTTAAAGCCTTTGTTATCGATATCAGAGTGGGACTTCATGCTGTTGATTCTATATCAAACAAAGCGCATTGAGAAAATGAGGGATGAAGAATTGCAGCTGCAACTTCTAGAACTGATCCAAGGGTAAGATCTATTGCTACTCTCCGTTTAGTTTATTCTCACTCTCCATTTAGTTTAGAAGACCATAAAATCGTGACGCTTAAAGCCTTTGTTATCGATAACTTTATGTAGACACACACACGGGGTCCATATCAGATATATTGACCATTGGGCCTTTGCAGATTGGTCAGGATGTGGAAGGCCATGCTTGAATGCCATCATGCTCAGTACATAACTATTTCACTGGCCTACCATGCAAAGAGCTCGACAGGAACTTCTCAGGTAGATACAAAGAGGGAGATTATGGCTCAGCTTCAGCATGAGATAGAATGCTTTGGCTTAAGCTTTGCAGATTGGATAAACAGCCATACATCGTACGTAGAAGCTCTCAACGGTTGGCTGCAGAACTGCATCTTGCAGCCGACCGAGCGATCCAAGGGTAGAAGGGCATTCTCCCCTCGTAGAGTTCTGGAACTGCCTATAATTGTTCTTTGCCGTGATTGGTCAGCTGGGATTAAAGCTTTGCCATCTGAAGAACTTAGTGATGCCATTAAAGCCTTTCTATATGACCTGCACCATTCAGTTGCGCAAGAAGAGGAGGAACTGCAGAGAAAACAGAGGACTCCTGATTCTAGCGAGAATGCTGCAGCAGAGGATACAACGGACCAGAAGAATGATGATGAATCTCCGAATTTAGGCAGTATGCACACAAGACTTTTGAGAATCCTTTGCGGGTTAATTTTTTTAACTTTCGTTAATATCGCTTAACTATAATTCAAACTTCCTCTCAATTTCACTTTCTAGACTTATATATATGCCATCAAAATATATTACAGGAAATTAGACAACTCCAATATATACACTTGACATTATTTTTATCCAGCATGATCTTGTTCATCTCATTAGTACAAAAAGGACTTGTAATTTTAACACAGTCTTATATGATAGTACCAAGCCTACACATCTAAAAAGTCTATATATATATGTGTGTGCTTATGTGTCCTTTTGAAATCTATACTGCGAAATAAATGTGTGAACTTGATGTCAGATAATGTTAATGAACTATGTAATTTCAATAATGTTCACAAAAATATATTTTTCACCCTATATTTATACATATGCATTACAGGTTTAACATAGATACAAACTTAACAAAAGTTTATCAAGAATAGCTCAGATCATTCATCAAATAAAGACTTAATTAGGATATTTTGAGAGTGAAGAAAATTATTAGGTTAATTGCACCCATGACCTTAATTAGGATAAAATTACAAGCGTGTTCATTAAGTGGAACAAATAGTACTTATGTTCATTGACCGACCGAAAATACTGAAAGATGAAAAGATCAGAATGTCTTATCACTTAGGAATGTAATTCTTCAAATGTCAGTCCTTATTCCATCATCTCACCATACAGCCCCACCACCATCACCATTATCCCTTTACACTTCTTCAACTTCAAAACACGCACACACTCCCATAGACACACCCACAACCACAGCCACAATCGCATCCCACCATCGTCGTGTTATTCAGCTTTCTCACATTTCTTTTACCTTCTCACCCCAATTAATTGTCGTAACTTTCTCACTCTAATCACTTGCAACAAACCAGCACAACTCAACAAACCAAATGAACAAAAATAAAATTTTGAATTTGGGGTTCAAAATTTAGAAGAAGATGTATAAGATTCTTGTTTGCTTCAAAGTACTACCCACCACCACGGCAGCAACCGCCATCAACCACCACCAGAGCAGCCTTTCACCCCCACTAATCAACCCACCATTGTATCTAATCAGCCCATCACATGTCCAGTTCACCCACCGCCACCAGATAGCCCACCGCGGCCTCAAATTAACCCTCCACAAACCACAATTACCATCAATTAGCCTTCCACGACCCACCACACCTCTAGTTAACACGTCTACACACATACTTAAATAATGTTACAAATTTATGATTGATTTGGCGGCTTTGAAATTTTCATATTTGTACTGTTGTCGAGGACATTTAGGGCAGTAGAAGCAACCGAACATGGTGGGATAACGTGGAGGCCGATGTTCACCGATGCCGAGATAAGGTTGGTGGGATTGAGCCAGTTTGCCAACTTTCAGGCTACGTGCTTGCTTAGGAAGGAGTGGTGATGGGGTGGTGGGAGAATTTGGGTTGAAACCCTAATTTGAAAATTTAGGATTTATATATTTTTATACTGTATATAATTTGTAGATACAAAATGAGAGGAGTATTGACATATTAAAACATGTATTGATAACACAAGCAAAAAAGTATATCTTTTTAACTACTAAGGCTTTGCCTTTTGAAACGTAGTGTCATTAATTGTAATTTCAACATAACATCATAGACATAGGTTATTTTTATGTTAGTAATTTTTAAGGTTATGTTTTGATAGGGTTTTCTTTAAAGATGAATAGAATCTTAGTATCATATTTATATTATTGAGCTAGATCCACTCTCACATTTTTGTCACTTAAGGATATATTAGTGAACTTCTAACCTCTTTGACAAGCAAATTATTTATGTTTAGCCAAGAATATTGTAATTTAGTCTCACTTTCTTAAAGTAAAAAAGTACACTTAATTTTTGTAAACTTTTATTTCTAAAAAGGTACTTTTAATGAAAAATATTTAGCCATTTTTAATCTCCTGAGATTATTTTACACCGTTTTTGGTTATATTTATAGTATTTTGTCACTAAAAAATGTATATTAAAAAGACGATAACCATATGAAGGATATGTTGTCATGCAGGATATGCTAATAACGATAATACCAATAAATGATTATGTACTTGTCACAAACTCAAGTTATAATTAGGAGCAGAGTTGTATGATCTAGCAATTCTTATGTATTTAAAATTTCTAAAAGTCCAGTTTTATGATAATTTTCTTATACCAATATATCCGTAATTGAAATCTAAAATTCAGTTATATGATAGTTTCAACGTAAGAATATGTTTTCATTGATATATATATATATATATATATATATATATATATATATATATATATATATATATATATATATATATATATATATATATATATATATATTTCGTGCATGATTATTGAGATTTGTAGCATAGACATCAACATACAAATATGTAATACAAAATTAAAAAAGAATTGAGTTTCTAACAAAATATTCAATTTAGTTTAGGTAGATTATGTATATTCTCAAGGCTATAGAAAACAATATTCTCTGTACATTGTTTTCATTAATCGAAATGGATAGAGAAGATGTAGTAACTCTGAGTATTTAGCTTTAACATTGAATAGAGGCAGTAGGTTTTAATAGAAATTTTTCGGTAATAAAAGAACATGCAGAAGTTCAAAGGTGATTTTATAAGTTTTCAAAAAAAAAATTTACTAAAAGACAAAACAACCCTTTGCTCTAGCTAAGGCATAGATTCCTATAATGATATTCTAAGGAAGATACTTGATATCTTAAGAGAAGCCAAATACACCCTTATTTTTTTAACAACACTATAGGAAAAAAAGCTTCAAGTAAAAAACTTCCCTAATCAACACTAATTTTGTATTAAGACTTCAATTTAAAAAAGACACCTCAAAAAAGAAAAAAGGATTAGTCATTTAATTCCAGTCAGAATTACATATGCATATAGAAAATCTTAAAAGACTAGTTTTATGATAGTTTCTAATACCTATATGTTCGTATTCAAAAACTATAATTAAACTTCAGGTTTAAGATATTTTCAATGTACTAATATGTTTGTATTGAAATGTATATACATGCAAAATATTTCAAATCTGTAACATACGCATCAACATACAAATATGTACACAAAATTAAAAAGAATTGAGTTTCTGACAAAATATTTAATTTAGTTTAGGTATATTATATTTCTCGAAAAAGGTTATAGAAAGCTATGTTTTCTATAAGTTATTTTCTTTAATCAAATATGATGGAAAAGATGTAATAACTCTAAGGTAGTTTAGTTTTAACGTTAATCATCCATTCATTTTATTTTCTTTAATTAAATATGATGGAGAAGATGTAATAACTCTAAGGTAGTTTAGTTTTAACGTGAATGAAAGTGATAGGGTTTGATAAGAATTTTTTCAATAATTAAAGAGCATGCATGACTTCAAAGAAAATTTAATAGAATTTTCATAGGTTTTTTTTTCTCTAAAAATTCAAAATAACCCTTTACTCTAACAAAAGCATATATTACTTAACGAAAGAGGATTTTTAATATCATACGAGAAGTCAAAAATATCTTTATTTTGTAATCACACTCTGATTGAAAATTGGTAATTAATGAAAAAAAAGTTTTAAGTGAAAAGTCAAAACAATCATTAGCTCTAACTAACACATATATCTCAACTAGAGTATTTTAATGAAAGAAGCATGATATCGTATGAGAAGCTAAAAATACCCTTATTTTTAATTAGCCCTCTAATTTGAAAAGGATTTTTAATGAAAAATTGTTATAAGTCAAAAACATCCTTACTTACCCCTAACCTTCTATGAAAAAATCAATCAGAAAAGGATACTTTAAGAAAAGAAAAGATTAATCATTTAAGCCCATAAGTGATTTTATATATGTATAAATATAGATACAGATATAAATTTCTGCATCTTTTTAGCGCTAAGGGAGAAAGTTTGGCCTCTAATGCACTTTTTACCAACCTGTCAAAATAGCTGAAGCCACCTTAATGTAGTCTTCTCTTTCATAAGAATAATAATTTTAAGATACCGTCATGAGGCACAACTTACTGCAACAAAGAATTGCTTGATATGACTATAAAAAGATACCATGTAACACACAATATTCCCTTCACGCCTTGTCATATTAGTTCAGGGCACCCTAAAAATGACAAACTTCAGATCTACTCCACCGGGTTGAAAAAAAATGGTATGCAGAAGGCAAAACAAAATAACACTTCCTTCTGAGTCAACCGACATATCTATAACGTGAATATATCTGATTGTCCCAAGGGACTAGAATCCAGCATACTGGGTGTATTGTGAATAAGCCTCAAGAGTTGATTGCATGCCAATTGGAGCCCGTGTAACATGATCCGGAAGATCAAAGGCATCCACAAGTTCCCGTGCGATATTCCTCACTTGAAAACTCAGGTACTCTGTTAGCTTGTGGATTGCCTGCAAAACAGCAAGCATGTCATTGTCCTATCTGATATCAGAAGGAAATCCCAACAGTAGCTGGAAAATATTTGGGTGAACAAATGTACTATTTCTGGGCCTCCTTATCAAAGCATCCTTTGAGATGTACGTGGCTAACCCAAATCCGGTGAACGAATGTACTCCTATTTTTGGGCATCTCTCTCAAAGCCTCATTTGGGATGTATGTGGTAATCCCAAATCCAGCCCAAACTAAGTTCGTGATAAAGACAGAATCACCCTTTCGCAATTCTGTCCTTTCGGAGAGGAAGGAAAAAGACACCAGATTACATTTCCACCCTATACCACATTGTGATAATTCTAATAAAGACCATAAAAATATAATCTTAACAAAGAACATAATTCTGACGGGGAAACAAATTAGTTATTGATAACATCATACAAAGTTCATCCCATACTAATGTAATAAGACTTTCATCCCCAGTTAATGCCACAATAAAAAAAACACACAAACGAGCCATGAGTTGACTACAAACAAACATCCGAACATCCAAATCTAATTAATGCCACGCCAAAGGTATAATGATCAGCCATTAATCAATTCTAACATCCAAAACTGTCATTCTTTTATAAGTGAAATGGTAAGTTTTTGTAAGAAACCCAACGACCTATATGTCATTATAAATTTAGCCTTCCTTGTCTTAAGGGACATATAGGCATTATGAAAGTATTACTTCTGAGAGTCTCCTTTCTCTCTCTTTCTTCTCAAATTTGAGAGGAAAGATCTGGAGAGAAAGAAGTCCAAACTTTCCTCCCTTTTCTCTTCTTCTCTCTCCTTTAAAAGACTTACAAAGTAGACAAAAGGAAGGAGAGGAGCCAGTTCCCTTTCTTTTCCTCTCTTCTATCCTAAAAAAATTATACAGATACCTTCGCTTTGTTGGGGGCCACATAGTCCACATTACGATAAGTTCCTATATCATTCCAGATTCGATCCAGGGCATAAAGATCACATGCAAGCTTTAGAGCAGCTCGAGCACTTGCATCGGGGCAGCTGGAGGTAAAACCAGAGCTCAATCAATCTCAACACTTATCAAGAAACAAATGAACCAACTTCTAAAGCCGAGACTAGTAAATACCTCTTTATGGCTTCAATGAACTTTTCAAGGATGACGGACTCAATGTGGGACTCCGCAAGCGTCAAAAGATGATTTAAACATCTGTTCCAAGCACCAAAGCTCCCGAGAGTCTTAGAGTGCTTGCGAAGGCGCATAGCTGCACTTTGAAGCAACCGGGATGTACGGTACTGCATCAGAGACAATAAATAAGTGTGGATATAACAGCATGCTAGCAAATCCCCTTCCAAACCAGAGGAAAATACAAAACTCACCCGAAACGCATCCAACTGGAACTTAGGATCTCGCAAATGGTCTTCACTTTCCCACCTGGATGTTACTGGATTTGGCTGAGAGAGATAAGCATTCATGGATTCTCTCAAGTAGTTCCACGTGACGGCAAACGTCCCACCTTGGAACTTCTGCTGGTACTGCTTCAAAAGGTCACCTGCTACCTAAATCACAAGTTGGTATCCACATTAATTTCCCATTTGATTTATACAAGACACCTAAGTTATTATTCTAGAAAATATACCTTGCTTAAGAGAAGCACGAAAGTTTAATGCCTCAGGCAGGCAGAGTGAGTAGGTAAGGTAAACCCCACACCAGATTAAACGGGTGAATTACATTACTTTATCAGCGTAGGAATGAAGTTTACTTACTTCAGAGCCTGACCAAATTATGCGACGCCTGGATTACTGTTAACAATTCTACAATACTCCCCAACCTTTTTGATATCGTCAACAAACTGACAGAATCCACAACATACCAGTCATCCTTTGTGAACGGCACTCTACTTACAAACCCACAATCACTACCCACCCGGATTCCTTCTCCCCAGTTCTAGCACCATTAAGTGATCACCATCTTGTGCAAATAATATAATGACATATATTTTATTTTCTAGAACTAGATCGCAATAACTAGTTAAAGAACGGTGTACAGAGAATTGAGAAATTTTGCAACCTGCTGCAGAAGCACTGTGTTGTCCCCTTCAAACGTCTGAAATATGTCATGATCATTCCTCAAGCTACCAAACCGATTGACAGCAGCATAGCCATGGCCTCCACAAGCTTCCCTGCAGATGCTCAATGACTTTGCTGTAAAAGAGGTCACATAGGCCTTAAGCCCTGCGGAAAGCGCATGGACATCCCCCACCAATTGTTCATCATGAGACTTCTTCATCTCAGAATATTTTTCCACTAAATGCAGAGTGGCAAAATGGAATGCATAAGTTGAGGCCAGCATTGGCATGAGCTTGTGCTGGTGAGACTGGTAATCAAGTATACTGACTTCAGGTTGCTTGGGAGGACCAAATTGCTGGCGAAGTAGAGAATACCGGATAGCAATTGTGACAGCAATCTTGAGGACACCAACTGAAGAATACCCGAGGCCAACCCGTCCTCCTACAAGTTCACCTAGTGTCGCAGCAAATCGCTTGTTGATAGATGGAAGACTGCTGGTGTATTTTCCATCCCGAGAGACATCTCCAAATCGATTAAGAAGATTATCCCGGGGTATTCTCACCGAACGGAACCTCAATGCTCCATTATCTACTCCATTCAGGCCGACTTTGTGGCCGCAGTCATTAATTTCGATTCCTGGAAGTGTTTTATGCGTTTTCAAGTCCCTTATTGGAACAATGAAGGCATGGACACCCATATCAGCAACACCCTTTGTATCATGAGTTGGTAACAGCAGCTTGGCAAACACCGTTGCAAACTTGCCATGTACTGCAGCATTGCCAATCCACCATTTAATGGCCCCATCATTTGGCGTGTCAATAATGAATTCATCTGTAAGAGGATCAAATGTAGCCGCAGTTTGGAGACCTTGAACGTTCGAACCTTTCAATGCAACAAACAAAAAGATTAGAATAGGATTTTTAACTTCAATTCCTAATAGTAAAACTCTGCAAGAGCCAAATGAAGTGAGATCCAATCAATACTAATGCTAAGGCTAGCTCTATTATTAAAGCAATTGACAGCTGCTGGCAGAAATAGACTGTAGAACTTCGGCAGAAGGAATTTGCATACTCAAAAGTTAAAGCTGCTATGGCAATTGCACTCAAGCAAAACCAATTAAAAACACTGTTCTCTTAAATGTTTTCTGATGCTCCAAAAAGGGTGGATAAGGTCTCGGCAGCATGTTCTACATATCTACCTCATGCCATTAATTATCAGGTGGAAATTTTTTCTGTTAATGACCTTAACTTCAATTGTGTAAGGGCATAGTGTTAAAAACCTTGCTGGATAACTCAGTTATTTTCTGATTACGAGCTAAAATGCACAATACATCAAGGGAGAAAGACTAAGCTCCCACTGAATGGGCCGGTAGCCATTTGGATAGGGGAAGGGGAAGGGGCTGGGGACGGCTGAGGCAGAAAATATCTTGGTTTTTCTCATTTGTTGAAGCTATGCAGTATTTCCCCCCATGGCCCAGATTTCTGTAACTAATGGGGTGGGAATACAAATACGAATATACGCCATATATTAGTGATGGTGGTAAGAAAGACTGGAGAAATAGCATACCATGGTGGAGTTCTGTCATCGCAAAACACCCAGGGTACTCCAAATTGTCAATGCCTTCAAAGTATTTATCCCTATGCTTTTTAGTTCCCAAGTTGATCACGGAGCCTCCCCAAAGACTGCATGCAAAATTAGAAAGTAAAGGATGGAAACTAGAGGTTCATAAATTTCAGTAGCGAAAATAAAAGAAAAAGATCATTGGCGAAAAACATGCTGCACTCAACGCAATAATAAAGGGCAACACCCCAAGATCGATTTTGTGCAACCTTTTTTTCTCGTGTTTTGTCACCCCATTTCCCCATTCTAACCTTTTTCCTAACCCCAATAGGGTCCTCCACAATATCTAATTGGGGACATGAAAGATTTTTTGGGTGCAGCTTGGAGTCATCTTTTTAACCGAGCACCAAAATCAGTACAACTTACGGCATGGGGTGGAAAAAGGAAAGGAGGGGGGAGGGGGGTCGTGGAGCCTTTGGTTGCACATCTTGATAATTATGACAGTCGACATTTGACCATTATAATGAGCACGACGTGTCACCAAAGAAAACAGTCACGACCCTTTCCCGTAAAGGTCCAATGTTAGTAATCACATCCGCATGAAGCTTCGGTCTACAAAGTCAAATTGCTGAAATGGTATTTCACAACCGTGCGATCTCAAAATTCTCATCTCAGGTTTAGAAGGTAAACACATATATGCAAATGAAAATTCGCTTGGAAGTCTGAAGTTCAAAAAAAATATATGCAACTCACAAAGACAGACACACCTATATGTAGAAAGAGAACATTAATATATGTGCTAAACCCTCATTAGCGGTCTGTCAAATACTCGAACTCTTAAATTTTGAAACATCATATTTTACCCATATTAGAATGAGAAGTGCTGTTTGGCCAAAATATGCACTCTGAAACTTCCGCAAGGCTGTAGAGTTTAGTCCTAGATTATGTAAAAGTTTTAGGGAGAAAAAATTTATGGAACGGTAGATGCCAGATCCATGGACAAGACAAGGCTGCATTCAATTGATTTAAAAGGAACACAAGACAAAGAAAAATATAAATATACCTGAGATATTAAGGGTTAGTGATAATGGAAACAAGGAAGGCCCTCCCATAATATCATAAACTTTAATGATCGCGCAACAAACATAAGGTAATAAATTTTTCAATGCTCAGGCTTCGGGATGCCAAGAAAATTCCGAGCAAGAAATAGACTACTATCGTGATACAGATTAACTGCAAAGTAAAAAATACCCAAATTTGTGATCTCATTGCTAATCACTTTACAAATACATGGCAGAATAAAAAGGAGAAAAAACCCATAAAAAGAGAAAAAGCAATAACAAGAAACTACACTTCACGAGTCCTTTAATTCATGCAACACCACTATGCTTGCATACTTCTTGTACGCATAGAGAAGTCCGAACAAACAAGAAATATCTTCATACGGTTATCATTAACTTACAGATGGCCAAACATTAATCTGGCAGGTATAGAAATATAGATAAGGTAGGACGAAATCGGAAACAGAAATTGAAACATCAAACTAGTTGGTTAACTATCAATCGACCTAATAACATTGGAAAATGAATATAAGGTAATGTATATTATTATGTCTTGCCTTCAGTTTGATGGTTGTATTTATGGCAGAAGTGACTGGCATGCAGTTTATTCAACTGATAAGGCAAGTGCTGAGACTTCATTAAGAATACATGAAAGTACAACTCCACCATGGTATGGCTGACAACTACAGAGAGATGATAAGATATTGGTAGCAGTTCCCGCAGATCTTCCTCTTACCAGGACACCAATACAAGTCAGATATATGTTATTAATGCCAAAGCATACCCTTTCTGATTGGATCCACGTAAGTGTGGCAAGGTGAATAACCTTTAATCCAGAAGAGTAACAACTCTCGAGGTGATAGCTACATGTAAAATTTCCCGATGATACATAATAGTAGCCTCGTCCAAAACTACCTATAGGTGGTAGGGAAAATAACTGAGCCCTGTTGGTCATAGTGGCAGAGCAGAACAGATATTCCAGGATAAAGTAGTGCGAAAAACGATAAAAAAGAAATAAGCAAAGTTCTGTCCTCTGCACTAAATGCCCCGTCCAAGCCAAGGAACTGACGCCAAAGAGTCTCAGTAATACCACCATGATTTTCAAAGTCATGTGCAGAGATGATTGGACGGAATGTAATAGTGCAACTGTTCATTCTGATTAGAATGGTTAGTTCTATGCACTGGCATAGAAGGATTTGAACCTCCAAATAGCAGGATCAGAACCCGTTGCCTTCGGGAAATTTGAATATTTCCTAACTGCACTCATTACTGGCCATCGAATACCGGACAAGGAGGCGGTGAGCTTGAGAAACGAGAGTTCACCACAAACAAAGTTTTAACAATAACTCTGAGTGAAAAACTGCAGAATTAACTTTAAACCAAGAGTGAACAAAAACATGGGCCAGATGAACGTTCTATATCATGCTTATACGATAAAAAGGTGCCTACTTTCCATTGAATTATGGTACAGTAAATTTGGCCACTCGTACCTTATTGCACACTATCAAGAGTTTTTTTTTTTTTTGAGAATTGTACTGGATGTATGCTGATGAAGCTAGGGATCACAGCAAAACTGAAAGCACTATGAGCTTTAGTGACCCTACAGCCACATGTTCGAAGCAGGTAGAAGTAGGATGAAATATATGGAAGCAGCTTAACAAGTTGCCAGATTCTGAGGCAGAAAAAGTAGCATTGCAAGGAAGCAATTACCAATTAGACATTAACATTTAGACAAGTTCAAAGAAGAATATTGAAATAACTAATTATACATAACACGTTCGAGGAAGCATCCAAATCTGCAGGAGAAAGAGTGGGATGCATATGAGAAGGAAACTTCTTGGAAATGACTTTGTAGAAGTGACGGAATCTGCATGAGTCTACAGCTTCCTGAATGTGGATGGTGACACCAACTTCCCCAGTCAAACCAGCCAAGAGCAAAATCTTTAGTATTTGTGAGTTTATGATCTTTCATCCTATATCTTTGAACTCCACATTCTGCAATTGTAGTTGCCTCTATTCTTTTGGATATTTATAGACAAACAAATTCAATGTTAAATTATGAAAGAGCCTGCTTTGAACATAGGGATAATCAGAAATTCGATGTGTTTGCTGATCTAATTAAGAAGAGAAGAAAGACTACATTGGTGAAAATACCACCTGCCATACTACTAGGGACTTTGTTCAAAACCAACAACAAGTACACAGAATACTGCTCTGTCACACAAGATAGACCTTAATGCTCGACTAGAATCAAATCCTAACATTTATATCAAATGTCCCATCTTCCTCATAAACTAACGACAAGAATTTAGCAAACTATAAATAGCAAAATAAAGTAACTGACACATTTACCTAGAGTAGAGCGAGGCTTCATGAAAAAACATGGGAACTACTCACTTCTTAAGAAAGTTTCTCCAAACCCAATCATCACAGCACGATGAGCAATAAAGGCTAGGGATTAACCTCACTTCAAGAAACCTACAGAATCGCCCAATTACTTTACTCGCCTAACACCGCTACAATGTTCACCCACCTCAATCACTTCAAAGTGTACAAACAGTGGAGGAGGCAGCAGGGCTCACGGGGGGCACGTGGCCACCTGCTGGCTTCAAAACTGAAAGAGGTGAGGCTCATTGGGACTTGGAAATTACACACTTTGATCCGTTGCCTTTCTGCTCTAATGATCACAGGTTGACTGCACTATCTACGAACACCATTCGAGGAGTAGCACGAGGAAATCTCTTAAAGTGTAGATAGACACTTTCACCAGCCGGCCAGCCCTTTTCATTCTGTCTCGAGGAGGAAATGGAACAAAGCTGAGCGAAGATATTGATAAGACCAAAAAGCCTAAGGCTGTCTGCGAGAGCTAAAAAGATCCAACTTAGGAGACTATCTTCTCTCCTTTCGTTGCATGGCCTCGTGTGCTCAATCCCCTGGAATGTCTTGATTGGACGCCGAAGGGCATACCATGTCAGCTTACAAAAATCCATTGAAATCCACCTTTGATTCAGACTCTGATCCTTTCTCGTTTCATTAGGGTTAGCTTCCCTCTTGTAGCAAGCGGAAGCCAGCACAAAAGGAAGGCTTAGACCAGCTCCTTCTAGTCCAATTGTCCCATCTAGTACATGTGATCAAGCCAGAAAGAAAAGCTTAATAGAGATCGAATTGGTCTGCCAACAAAGAAAGACTTTCACCAATGATCTCTTTCGGTTGATTGGACGAATGGGGTTTATATGCATCCACAGATGAAACAATGGATGTTTCGACTCTTTTGGTAGAGAAAAGGGCTTTGGAAACACTGAAAGCGAAATGGAGACGACAGAGGTTTGGAAGATCGCTCCAATAGTTCACTGTGCAAATCAGACTATTCGCATGGAGAAATGGTATGTTATTTTATGTCCTGTTCATAGTTTTATCAGTTTTTTTTACTAGGAAGAAAATCATAACTTTTATTAGATATATAAAATAGTCCGGTCTTGGTTAGTATTTGTTACGAAATCGCACTAGATAAATATGTATCAACACGATAACCGAACAAGAGAACACAAGAGATACGAGAGAACTCAAATCCACTTTGCACAAGTCAGATTTACAACACTCCTTCACGTGTATCTCTTAATTATTTTTCTACTCAAAGAATGACTCTGTTCTCTTATTTTCCTACTCAAATAAGGACTCTTCTCTCTTGTTTTCCTACTCAAAGAAGGACTATTCTTTCTCTTATTTTCCTACTCAAAGATGGACTCTTCTATCTTGTTTTCCTACTCAAAGAAGGACTCTTCTTTCTTGACTTTAAACACATTACAAGGGAACTTATATATACATAGAGAAAAAAAGTGGTCTTCTCTATGCAACCAATGTGGGACAAGATGTCTTATATACTCAAGGCCAAGTTGCAATCTTCTTTGAGTAACCAATGTGGGACATAAATACAAGACATATATCAGCAATCTCCACCTTGGCTTGTATTGACAAACCACTCCATGCATAAGAAAAGTGTAATATGTCTTTAGTACCTTCTTCAGGTACTCCACCTTTAATGGTAGGGATGCATTCCACCTTGAACTCAGCAAGAAAGGAGATGAATCAAGTTCAAGCAATGCTTGAACTTTTCTGTCGTGACTGTCTTCAAGAGTATATCAACTGCGTAGGTCCGCGGCCCCATCTGCCGCTCACCGTAGCATAGTGTCGATCCCTTGTCCAACTGTAACACAATAATCCCCTTACGTGCATCAGCCCCAACGTTGGACACCAACGGGATCATCCACTCTGGTTGGCCTTTTTGCCCGCCATCACCTCACAATATGGATTGAGGGTAGTGCTCGACTTCTCCATGAAGTCCATCCAAAGCACCACCCCAAGCTCATCCATGTCGATGATGTTGAAGTCGGCCTTCCCTGTCCATCCGTCGATCCTCAAATCGACGTTCTTGACGACTCCCTTCGTCAGTCGCTCCTCGGCATACACGGCCGTGAACCAACTCCCTTCCTTAGTTGGTTTTAGCCCAAACCACTTGGCAACCCTTGGACTCATAAAGTTATGGGTAGCCCCGGTATCCACAAGCACTTCGAAAGTCTTCCCGGCAATGTCCACCAATGCGTAGAGCAAGCCTCATCTCTTCTTGCTCTTCTTTCCCTTGGTAGCTTCTTCCTTTGACTTCTGCACGAACGCATTGACCATCTGCAATGCCGCCACGCATGCCTCCCTGTCACTGCTGGAAGAATCCCCCTTGCTGCCTTTGTGCTTCTCGAGGAACGCAATCATCTTTCCCTTGTGCAGGTAATACCTCCCATAATGCGGACATGCATAGTAGAAGCATCCTCCTCTAGGCCCCCATAAGCTTTGTGGTCACGAGAGTAACCCCGCTTGCAACTTCCCTCGTGCTTCTTCTCCCCCTTATGATGGCGGCGACGTCCCTTGTCCCCACTCCGCTCATCATCAGTTGCCTTGGGCAAGCCACTCTTTGACCTACCGTCTCCCCTACCATTGGCACGTTTGTGCCTTGGAGATCTCGACGGCCTCTCACCTTGCTTGAAGTCTTCCAACCTCTCGACAATTGCCATAGTAGAAGCCAAGTCGTGAGATTCCCTTCGCCGCAACTCTGTGGCAACCCACTACTGCAACCCGTCAACGAAGAAGCATAGTCGCTATCTCTCGGACATCTCCAGTATTTTGGGCATCAAAGCCCAGTACTCGTTCACATACTCGCGGATGCTTCCCTTCTGCCTCAACCGTCGAAGGTCGATCATCGCCATAACTTCGGCACTCTCCGGATAGGACTGCCTTTTTAGTTCACGCTTAAACTTCTCCCACGTGTTGACGTAACACCCATCCGTATGGCAACGCCTCCACCATAAGGCAGTTGTATCCGTAAGGTACATGACTGTCGTCTGTACCTTCTCCTCCTCCTCCTCGTCGATGTCGAGGGATTCCAAGTGCCAAAAGAAGTTATCCAGCTGCCTCGCCTCTCTCGCTCTATTATACGATCTTGGCTCCGACATTTTCTTTCGCCTTGGCTGCACCACAATACACCCCTGCCTTGTAGCTCTTATAAGCTCCCTCTTACAAGCAGCTAGTTCTTCTTGGAGCTCCGTGATTTGTCCCTTGAGATCCTTGCGCTGTTGCACCTCCCACTTGGTAAAATGGGCAACCTTCTCCTCGATCAAGTCATCCAGCTCTTCCGCGAACACTTCGACTTTTCGCTCCAGCACAGTTAATCGACTGTCTACCTCCAAATCATCTAATCTATTGAAGATTAGCTCCACCTGACTTGCGACAGTCCGCTGCAAGCGCTCTCCAAATGCCTCAAGCTCGTTCCTCATGTGTGATGCGGCATCCCCTATCGCACTGATCAAATCCTTCACCGTGCTCTGCCATATGCCAAAATTCGTCTACCCATCAAATTGTCACATGCATACTTCATGGTCATGTTATTCTACATATTTATCCTCTGAACCGATTTCAATTTTGCCCACAAATAAACTTGGAAAGCTCTTGATACCACTTGTTACAAAATCGCTCTAGATAAATATATATCAAACACGATAACCGAACAAGAGAACATA
Organism: Escallonia herrerae; assembly: GCA_033070095.1. Lineage (NCBI taxonomy): Eukaryota > Viridiplantae > Streptophyta > Magnoliopsida > Escalloniales > Escalloniaceae > Escallonia > Escallonia herrerae. Next base: position 632,442 of record JAVXUP010000013.1, read on the forward strand.
AGAGATATGAGAGAAGTCAAATCCACTTTGCACAAGTCAGATTTTCAACACTCTCTCATGTGTATCTCTCAATTGTTTTCCTACTCAAAGAAGACTCTTCTCTCTTGTTTTCCTACTCAAAGAAGGACTCTTCTCTCTTGTTTTCCTACTCAAAGAAGGACTCTTCTTTCTTGACCTTAAACACAATACAAGGGAACTTATATATACATAGAGGAAAAAAGTGATCTTCTCTATGCAACCAATGTGGGACAAGATGTCTTATATACTTAAGGCCAAGTTGCAATCTTCTTTGAGTAACCAATGTGGGACATAAATACAAGACATATATCAACAGTATTCTTGCAGTTAATTGATTGTTGATTTTTCCTTTGGGTGCCCACTTCAAACAATTTCTTTGGCTCCGCCACTGTGTACAAATGTACTTAATAGCAAACAGACACGCTACCTTAACAATAAACATAATCATTAACAACTTTGTCTCAAGGGAAAATCTATTGTCACTCCTCAATTTGCTAAATACACTACTGGTACAGTTTAACGTTCGCAATAGTTATACTTGTGCATCAATGACAGTTCATGGAAATGCCATTAGCAAAATAAAGGAACCCTTTTCTTAATCCACATTTCTACTCATCAATTGCTTATTGAAAGTTGAAACTCAAAGCAAAGCAGTTTTGCGTGCAACGCAGTTGACCTACACAAACGCATATACAAAGACAATCAAAACCCACATAGAACAAGTGAAAAGCTGTCAAGAATCACCTGTACTGCACGCCCATCTTGATCCCGAGCGACATGTCAACACTCCCAACAGCCTCAGCAATCGCAAAATACTTGGACGGGTCCTCTGCCACGTACCTAAACGGCCTGATCCCGGCCTCCCGAACCAGACCCAGGAGCTGCCTCATGCACAGCTCCCGATGCTCGTCCTTCGATATCTCGATCGGTGTCTGCAAGTCCGGCCGCGAGTTGAAGTACTCGTACACCCTCTCCTGTGCATCCCTGTGCTTTCCCCTCATGTACTCCATCAGCTCTTGGGTGCTGACGACGAGCTGCTTCCCCCTTGCCGCACAGGGCAGCATGCAGAGATCGCCGTTGCTGTGGTGGCCCGGGGGCGGATTGAGGTGCAGAGCGAGGCGGTGGATTCTCCTGGCGGCGGGCTGATCGTCGTCGTCGGCCGCCGGGTTGGGGTCAGGTGAGAGGCTCTTGTGCGTCTGCATTGTTCGTTGAAACGGGGCCAGAAATGCTCCTTTTAAAAGAAAGATTACGAGGTGGACAAACGAGTACGAGCGACACAGAGCTTGAATTGGATATGGATAGAAATTGGGATGGGCAGTACAGTGGGATAATGCCGGGGGAGAAGCTGGAAGAAGTAAAACTATGGAAGGAAGGTAGGTGCGTGGGGGATCACGAATTTGTTCATACGGAACGTCAAAATGACGCGGATGGGCTATGGAGGGCGCACGTGGGGGTTACTGATTGGACCTGTAATTTGGTATTTCTTGATTTGGCGCGCCTCTCAACGTCATGACTCATGCGGATATGTTTGCTTGACTTTCCATGAGCTTCATACTTCATTTACTTTTCATTTTTCTTTTTCTTTTCAGCAAGGCAAGCTTTTCCTTGACGTAAAAGTCAAATTATGGCGAGTTTTTATTTTTAGATTTTTATTCTTTTTAAAAATTTCTAAAAATATTGTCATTTGATAGACTTTTAGTTTTCTTTTCCTTCTGTTATATAATCTAATTTTAAAAGTAGGTTTGTTTTTTAAAACTCCATTTTGAAGTTTTTAATTTTTAATTTTTTTTTTTAAGATCTACCTTTCAACTTTTTTTGAAAGCATTTTTTGTCTTTTTTCCCTTCAATTTTAATCACTAACACCTATCACTCAATAACACCAAAGCACCAACATTACCAACCACCGTACCCATTGACCGCCACTATCACCACCATCAATGACCAAAACCCCTGAACACCGAACTACAGAAACTAACCATCCACCACAATTACTGATAGTCAATCTGCCACCACCAGTGATCAACACACTCGAATACCAAACTTGTCAGCACACCAACCACCAAAGCCATTGGCCTTCACCGCCACCACTAGTGACCAACACCCACGAACTCTGCTAGAGACTATAGCCACTAATAACCACTGCCACCACCGCTAACCAAAATTCAAAACCCATTTTCATCCTTTTTAGAAAAAAAATAAGAAATAAATCAAATGAATTTAAAAATTCTCTTTCGCCGAACACCAAACCCTCTAACATCGGTTACCACCATGACACCACGACTCCTTTAAATTCAAATCACCGTAATACCGACTAGCATTAACCCTACAACAAATATCACCAAAAGATTTCATTTATCGATTAACCCTAGTATCTTCAATTTCTGCAGGTAAATTCGAAATCAATCAAAACATTCACCCAATAAGGCCCTAATTCGCAAGCTAAAGGGTTTCTGTCATAGCTAAAGTTGGACGGTGGTAGTGAAGAAAGGAAAATAGAAAAAAAAAGGAAAAAGAAAAGTAAAAGATCATAAAGTGCAAAAATGTATCAACCACCATCAATTTTGTAAAAAAAGGAAAACTCAAAGAGGTTTTGGTTTTTATTTTTTATTTTTTAAAATAAAAACTGAAATTGAAATGAGTTTCAAACAAGCCCCTAGGTAGCCATGAGTTTGCATTTTAATACTAGAATTTTAAACTGATACCTCTTATCGTTTGTTTTGATGAAAGGTATAATTTTTTGTATAAGAAGTCATATATGCCACTATGTATATATCACCACTAAACCGTGGGCAACCTTTTAATTTCACGTTCAATTTTCGGACAAGAAAATTAGAAAGGGAAAGAATGAATCTCAACTCTGATCTCACGGTAATGAAAATGAAGAAAGATTGTTCTGAACACATATTGTAGAATGACCATTTCCATTCACAATAGTCGACCATTTTTTAAGAAACTGAAGATACTGATTTCAGGTACTCATTGTCCTTCATCTCTTAATCATTTAGGGTTTGCATCAATTTTCATTTGTACATATTAGGGTTCATGATTAAAGGTTTTTGTTTCCATGTAGGTTTTTCATCAATTGTGTTTTTAGTCAAATGAGTTCGCCCCCAAAAGAATTTCCATGGATTAGGTTTTTTTTTTTTTTTTCTTACTCTGGGTATTTCTTCAATTGGGAGTTTTAGCAATTGGGTTTCACGCTGAAGTCAAAATTTGCGGTTTTATGCTTGTATGAATTCTCAGAGTACTCATAATTACCTTAGTGTGCTTTGCTTGCTCTCCTCTAGCAAGGTTTAAGTTCAAGCCACACCACTGTAGAGTGTAGACACCCCATATTTACAAGCTTTACTCAATTCTTCAAGGTGCTTATGTAATTACTTTTGAGTCTAGTCTAGTTGGCTTAAGTCAATTTGTTCAGTCCAGTTACTCTCTGTCCGGTCAGTTTGGGCTAAAAGTCTAGATAGTATAGAATGACTGATAGTTTCATTAGTTATAATTTCGATTTATGTCCCTGATTTTATCTTATTCATGTGCATCAATATTAAAAGCTAGTCTTTCCTTTCAGAATTGGCTAAAAGCAAAGAAGGCAAATAGTACTGTCCAGTTTTTTTGGGCCCGTACGCTTACGAGATTTTTTTTCTGTATTCTATATTCTGTTTTTTGTTTCCAAAATTTAGTATTCAGTTCTAAAATCGTATTGTGTACTTTTACTTTTTTTCGTATCTAGTTTTTCAATTTTTTCTGTACGTTTATCATTTTCATTTTTGTTTTTACTAACTTTTTTCTGAATCAATTCATTAATGGACCCCACTATTTCCATTTCTAGGAAGACCCAGTGAAATGGGCGGTCTAGTTTGGTGAATGTTTGTTGAAATAGGGCAGTAGATATGAGGGAGAAGAGGTGGTATTCTGATTAGGAGAATACAGTTCAAGGAAAAAGGTGAAAACACCCTTTAGGTGTTTTCAGCTTTTTTGATACTATTTGAAAATTTTATCCAAAACGGAACCAAAAAAACGTAAACATACAAGAAAAAAAACATATTTTTCATCATCATTACAAAAATAAAAACTGAAAAACGTAAACGTACAGCCCCTTTGTTTCAACCGATCTGTTCTCCTTGAAGGCTTAAGTTAAATGTACTGGTTGGTAAGGTTATTTTGGTCCTTTTGGTCTTTTCTGTCTTTTGAGGCGATAAAGATAGCCAACTATACTCATTTTACAACTTTTTTGCCCCCAAACCTCTATAAAAATAGCCCCAAGCTGCCCCAAAAAGCACAGTTAGTCGGAAAAAGAAATTCCCCTGGAGGGTGTCAGTTTTTTTATGAGAGATATATTAACGCGCGCGAGAAAGAGACTAGAAAGTCGTTTAATTTTGTTTCCATATAGTTGTGTGTTTTCATCATTCATGCATCACATCATGGATAATCTAGAATCAATAGCCCAACAGTTCAACTCAAGAGGTAGAATTCTCTACCCTTACCATTTCCTTTTCATACATTAGTTTGGGATGGTCATAGATTCCCTTCCCTGCAATCGAATTTTGGTCCATAAAGTATTAAAAAAACAAGTTTCTTACAAGTAAAAGAAGTTGATTTGAATTTTATTTCTAAAACTAAAGACCAAGTGTAGCAAACAGCCTCGAAAAAATCCTAGACCCGAGAATGGTCTAAGATTAAGAGTCGTCATCTTATTTTATTAAATAAAGAAAAACTAAGAAAAACCCTAAAAATGACTCAAAAATGTCCAAGGACTCTACAGAAAACAGAAAAATGGGTTCGAGAATTAAGTTATACGACGGAAAGATGTTAGGCAACAGTTTTACCTAGTTCGTATATACTTTATTATTAAAGATTTTTGAGTTAAATACACGTTAGTAGCCTGAAAGTACCTAGAAATTTCACCTGAGAGTCCAAAAGTTTATTTTTTATACAGAAAGGTCTGTAGTTTCAAATTCGCAATAAATAAGGATTTTCGTCCAAATTCCTAACGTTCTAGGCAAAACTGTCAGGGGTAATTTTGTCAAGATAAACCTATAGTTTTTTCTTCTCTTTTTAAATTTTGCACTTCTTCTTCACAGACCCACCCACCCCCTCACCCATCACCCTCCCCACCCCACCCCTTACCAAGCCCCAACAATACCCCAAAGCCACACAGAGACGCCAAATCACAACAAATCACATACAAATTGGCCTACAGATTGGCACCACTGCTGCCGAACCTCCAACATGCCGCCGTGTCGCTGCCATCAACATCACTGCCGGCACCAGTTTGGTAGTCTCATCACTGTACCGCTAGAGCCAACATCGCCCACCAGTGCCAAGAGTACAACCACCATCCGCACACCACCACCACCAATCACCACCACCCCAGCTCACCTAAAACAACCAACTGATCGGCCTCATCACCACACCACCAAATCACCATAACCCATCGGTATCATAGCACCGCCATTGGCAGTCAAATCAGAGTCATCGGCGGCCCAATCGATCACCAACACCATCATCGTCGAACGTCTACGACCGATCACATGGCGGGTGACAGGATCGCAGGAGTTGGTGTGACTTTTGGTTTGCAACAGGGTTGGCGAGGTGGTGGTAGAGTTAGGGACGTTTAGGGTTGCTAAGGTCGCAACGAGGCTGGGATATGGACACGGTAATCGATGACGACAATTTCGGTCATTTTTCTGGCAATGTCACGGCTCGTTGCCGGCGACAGGTGCCTCTATTTTTCGACCGTGGGTGGGGCTTGGGAAAAGTGGTTGGCTATGATTTGTAAATTGGGATTAAACTAGGGCTTTGGAAAAATAAAGTTGGCTTGACAAAATTGCCCTTGACAGTTTTGCCTAGAACGTTAGGAATTTGGACAAAAATCCTTATTTATTGCAAATTTAAAACTATAGACCAATCTGTGTAAAAAATAAACTTTTGGACCCACAGGTGAGATTTTAAAGTATTTTCAGGGTACTAACGTGTACTTAACCTTAGATTTTTTTTGCCTTAAACACATATAATACATAAATATGCATAACATAACACTAAACCTATCCGGTCGGACAAACTAGAATCAAAACCATCATAATTCAACCGGGCCCTACAGGTGGCAACATATACTTCGGTCTTTGACTCAAACTATGTTAAGAAATGAACTGAAAGACTCATTTTTTAAATAATTTTGCTTTATAGACCAAATTGAAGTCACAGTGACGAGGGACATTCTCGACTACCATATCTTAAATTAATCTAGAAAATTATAAATGTACCTCGAAAAAGCTCTTGCTTAGAAGACTCGAGGAACTTCTTGTGATAAATCCACGATGCAATGACCTACGACTATGAATAAATCAGTATGAAATATTGAATTTCTCATTAGAGATGATATACCACTTCTAGAGAATAAAATGGTGTAAAAGCTCTAGAGAAAAGAAAAAAAAAGGCTGATTCTTTAAAAAAAATTAGCCGAATGACCATTTTATAAAGGTCTGGGATGACAAATATGATAAGAATGATTATTTTTGTTTGTGATCTCGTGATAAACTAGAATATTTGATTCAAATGTCATTAAACCGGTCAGTTCATCAATTAACATTTTAAGACTTTTTTTCTGAATTTCGGGACATTATTTATCCTTAATTCGGCAATTGTCTCTAAAAAAATAGAAGAGATGTACCAGAATTTGGGAATTATCTCTTATTTCCATTTTAATCAATGATATTTGAATGTTTCTAATATAAATCAATATATTTTTAAGTCTTGAAATCAAACTCAATCTCTTAACTAGACATGGGTTAAACCTAACAAACTTGACTGATTTAACCAACTAGACTGGACTCTAACTGAATTGGACCCTAAATAAGCTGGACCGGACTACTCATTGGACTGAATTAAATAGATTAGGCATAAAATATTATTAGGCCTAAACCGATAATAATAAGAAAAACTTTATCATTAATAAATCCTAATAAAACAAATAAGAAAGATAAAATAAAACTACAAAAATTGGTTGTCTACCAAGATTTACGTCGCCTTCTCTAAGGTCAGAAGTACGAGGTCTTGACCTTGGTTTATCCAATTAATCCTATTGCTCATGAGTTCAAACCAAAATAAGTCTAGTTTAGCCTTAGTGCTTGTCTTATTTGTTCTTAAAAAGATTGTTAAAAGTCAAACAACATAAATAGAGACTGTTAGGGTGCCTAACACCTTGCCATCATATGACTTAGTCCCCAAATCTGAATATCAAGGTCGGAAGATTTAAAAGCTTTATTGGACATTTACAGTCAAATTTAGGATTTTTCTTGTTTTTCTAGTTAATGATTCAAATTAACCTTAAAAAATAAGATGGCAACTCGAAAAACCCGTCTATTTGGATATGTAAAGTCACAACCACCTTTTTTTATTTGCATGTGCACTTTGGTGATATGACTGCTATGGTGCGTATTATTGACGTTGATAGATGTTATTATTTTGACCTATTACAAGATGTTAATAAGCTGCATCGTCACATGTACCTGGAGGGCTAGCTAGCTATTTGTTCTGAGATGTCTAGGTATGATACAAGAATGTATATTGACCGTAAATAGATTTACTTCAAATATTTGACATGTAGAAATGATGGTGCAACTAGATGTAAGACATGCAAGCCAAAAGATGTTGATCAGTAAGGTTGTTGACCTCCAACCTATACCTTTACTTCCACCTATAGTGCGGAGTATAAAGTAAATATTGGACCTAGTGAGGAGGGGATTTATGAGGGTGTTGTTGCTGTTAATGTTGAAGAAGATGTTGACGTGACTTATAGAGGTAATGGTGAAGAAGATGTTGAAGAAAATGCAGATAATGTGATCTTCATATACTAACCTCATATACTAATTCTGACATGTTGCATTTATTAAAGACTAGGAATACGATATAAAGTTTATAGAGAATTGATATAAAAGTTATACATTTACCACTTAAGTTTTACATATCGTTTAGGTGACACAGTATGGCAACATTCTTAAGACTTTTAGGTACAAAATTGGAGCTCCATTATTAATTTCCAACTTTAAGGCATCCTTTCACAGTACAGTAAGATCTATAGCATGTATCTAAGTCTTTAAGTAGATCCATAAGCAAAACACCGATTCTCATTAACCATTAATTGCCATTCCAATATACTGGTGAAACTTCTTATGGCACTTTTAGCAATATACTACTATCAATCTGTTAACAATCTTCTGTGAGTATTACTAAGAATCACTTCGAACGTTTATTAATAATTCTTCCTAGTAGAAAAGGCAATGTTGTAAATGTCGTAGCGCTATTGGATATACAGTTTTGGGCTTCTATTGGTATGATAAGACTATAAACTTTGTACCAGTACCAATACCACCCTATACTGGTTGTATCGGTTAGTACAACTAATACCGGTCGAGATAGATGTTCTACTCAAAACCATCCCCGTTATCGAGATTCTGCCTTTCTCGAATTGTATATCTCATGGACAAATGAGTAATTTAGCCATATAGACTAAGAAACAAAAACCCTAGCTTACTTCATATAGGGGATCAAAATTCGTAGAGCACTCAACAAGTCAACAGTGAACAACCTCCATAATTTTCAGCGTTCTAGGCCGAGTTCTAGTATCGGTTGATATCCATTGTGCACTCTTCTGAATCTTGATTTCTTGATATGTACTCCATGTGATGGCAATAATGGCATATAGTTCGAGTGTTTAGTGACATGTGATTGCTTGACATGAAGTTTCATCTTATGAATTAGGGTTTTAAAAACTCACACACATGCGGTGCGCCCCCACACACACAAAAATGAACGTTATTCGTGGGTAATGTGTATCTCTTTTGCCGATTGGAGTTTTTAAACTCACCCACACGATAAATTTTTGTGTGTACTCAGAATGGTGTGTTCAGGCTTGAAGGGTGAGATACAGCATCTCAGATGCTTTTTCATATGGTGTACATATATGTATATACACGACAGAGAGAGAGAGAGAGAGAGACAAAGAGAAATCTGAGTTCGAGAGGGACATTCAACTAGTATTATGTTGCTGACATGGAATATGAGCTTGTCGATTCCCATGGTGAATTATAAGCACGCACGCGTACGCACATCGGGCGACAATATCCTTAATCTTAGACACAAACACACATTATTCATCTATATCATGGCTTACAGGTGATGGCATGTGTGTTTCTCCCAGGAAGTGAAAGAAATGATTAGCTCAATTCTTGCTTGTGCCAGAATATAATAGATAACTTTTCATCTATTGCCTCCGCTCCGGCTAGATCTGATGATCCTGCATGGGCTCACTGTAAAGTTGTTGTGGGGAAAAGAAACAACACCATTTGCATTCACTATAACTAGATTAAAGATGTATATTGCTGAGGTTACTGGACAAGTTGAAGCTTGCAAAAAAGCTTTGCATGACATGGGATGGCAGATGAAACGATTGCTTGAAGGGTATCAAAAAACAAAAGCAAGGAAGGAAAAGTTAAATGTGAAAATTGTTTATGGTGATTGTGTCGATGTAGATGATGATAGTGACGATATTGCTGTGTTAGCTAATTATGTCGATAATAATGAATTTTAAGTCCTAGGGTTTCTTCAAAAACCTTTCATACCATTTATTACAAACAAACAGAAGAAGTGGCAGAAGTGGTGGTTAGCTTCACCTCCTACAATCTCATGTAAGAATCCCGAAAAGTCGAGGGCTTTATTTGGCTGTTCACTTGAAAGGCGCAAGCTCATGTCAGAAAAAATGATGAGAGGTTCAAATTGTCGCTGATATGATATTTGGGTGTTAGAATTGACTCATGAGTGATTGTTATGTTTTTGCTTTTTCATTAATTAGATTTGGATGGTTAGATATTTGTAGTCAACTCATGACTAATTTTTGTATATTTTTTTTATTGTGGTATTAAGCAATAATGTGACTTATCACATTATTATGGTATAAACATTCTGTGATGTCCTTGATGATCAATTCTTTTTCCTATCTGAATTATGTTCTTAGTTAGGATTATACTTTAAAGTCTTTAACTGAATTAGCACACTATTATATAAGGGTATATATGTAATACTGTATCTTTTCTTTTCTTCTAAACTCACAAAAAAAGAGAGGAATGATGCTTTCTTTTTTCTCTTAAACTCACAAACAAGAGGAACGAGAATTGTATTCCCTTCTCCTCTCTTCTTTTTCTTTCTTTTCATTTTCTCCTATCAAAACTCGTAAACAGGCTATTAGTGAAAAAAAAAAAACCACATAAATAGTCATGCACTAAAAGTGTGACATGTTTTAAAAGAAAATAAAACCAAGGCTCACAAAAGAAAAATTAGGGGCCTAGAAGCTAACACCCCTCAAAGGCTGGCTTAAGGCCAAGCTCGTGAGAATCCACATAACAAAATAATGCCCTATTACCCTTCAATGGAACTATGTTGGTCTTCGATGTGATAATAGGAGCATGTTGTAGGATTAAGTTGCTATTATAGTGATGTTGGTCAGAAACTCGCGGCAAAATTAAGCCTTTAACAGAATGAATTTACATTTCATGGTAAAGGAAAGATTATAATTGTTGTAAAATCCCATATTTTTTGCTACTTGTGTGAACACTAATTAGAAAATTTGTGTGATTTTAAATTAAATAATAGACCTTAGAGAATTTGTTTAAAAGTCTTTTTAGCAACAAAATTAATATTTGATATTATTAGTAGTAAATTTGATTAGATTAGACAGTACAAGAAAGTATGACTTGGAATAGGACTTTAAGTTTATATTATGATTACACTAGCAATTAGGACTTTAAGTCGCATTATAATTATATTAGTCAACTATATAAGCATGAGGAAGATATTAGTCTTTTACACATATTCTTGGAGAGATAGAGGAGAAGAAAAGGAAAAAAAAAAGGGCTGGCTTATTATTTTAGGTCTTCAAGTATAAGGCTGTGATCGATCTAACATAAGGAGATTATTTTTTTATTATGTTACTTTGAGGTTGTGTTTTCATTTTAGGGTTTCACTATAAGGTTTTATTATGTTACTTTGATCGATCACTATAAGGTTCAATTTAAGGTTTCATGGGCAATTTAAAAATAAACGCTTTTTTATTTCAAACATAGAAATCAACGATCAATGTATTTTATAAAACTGTTATTACAAACATTTGAAACAGAATAACAACATGGGGTTCAGAGAGAAATCCTTACCTCGATCCAAGCTAAGCAATCTACCAACCTCGATGTCGATTAATGATCTTTGAATAAACCTAGATTGGCAATCCATTTGTTAGAACATAATCTATGCTACAATACTATAAACCTAATATCGTATACCCCCCACGTGCTCACTCCTAACTCTGAAATCGTGTAACTCAAAGCGCGCCTCGCACGCGGCCAACCTAACTATGAACCCGGTACGCTCTTTAACGTGTAGCGACATTCTAAAATTTATAATAATTTATACTAGAACACTTTTATAGCTTGACACACTATTAAAAGTCCAAATGTGAATTTTCTAAAATTTTGAATATTTTTGAATTAAAATAATTTCCTTAAATACAATAAAATCTCATAAATTGCCAAAAATACTTCCAGCTGCAAACTAAGTCCCATAATTTTTATATTAACATGGAAATATGTATAAAAATTATATAAATTGAAATCATAATTTAAAAGACGTAAAAAATATTTTTAAAATTTTTATTTTGCTAAAAATAATGTGATACGAAAATCATAACAAATCAACTCCAAAAATCACCAAATTCAAACTGAGTCTTATTTATACCATAAAGACATTACTGTAAAGTTTCCAAAAACATTTTCAGGGTTTAAAGGCTCCAAAAGACTTTTCCAAATCTGAAATTACAGAAAATACTAAAAATTCATACGATCTCAGAAAAATATGAAAACTTTACAGTAATTCTAATATTTCCCTACGATTCTTCATGTAAAGTTTTAACATTTTTCAACAAGCGTATGGTGCCCAATAGCCACGTGGTAAACTGTACAGCACAGTGTACCACCCTATTGCCCATACCCAACACTGTTCACTCATTTCCTTCTTCCTTCTCTCTGCAAGAAAACCCAGAAGTTTCCTTCACACATACCCCCTTCCAGGTAGCCCCTTTTTCACTCACTCTAATACAATCAAAACACTACCACGACTCACACAAACACCCACACTCAAACCACTTACACACACACACACACACACACACACACATATATATATATATATATATATATATATATATATATCTCCCTACACCCATTGATTTACAAAACACCATAAGACTTCCCAAAGCACTCTGCCTATGCATACCCACGGAGCATATCTTGCTCCTGTCACCTTCCTCTCTTCTCTTATCCAATACATGACCTCATACAACCAACCAACACTAACCCACTGCCGTGATTCCCCTTTCCCCTTACACATATAACCACACTTTACACCCAAAACACACTCAAAAACATATGTACCCATGCTGGGCAGTCCACCCATAACACCAACCACAAACCCCTCACAGCCATAATCAATTAAACCCATTATACACACACATTACACTTGATATGGCAGCCGTGTAGCACCCACTTCAGTTCACTCACTATTGCAGATATATTATACATACCCACATATCGTCCATTCACACACATAAGTAAAGACCCGCACACCCATTGATAAATCATGACCCACTTCAGTTTAATCTCTCTCTCCCTCTCTATCTTTCTTCTTACACCCACCAAAACTTACACAATACACATGAACATCTCACGGCTATATTTACTACAGTCATAACCCTTCACATTTATTCTTCCTCTCTAATCCTCAGTCCCTTAACCGCATATACACAGGTGCACAGTCACAGCCACCATACACTGCACCAACACACATTAAACCCACGCCTCATACAACCACATGGCTGTTCTTCTCTCTGTCACACACCAATCTCATGGCTGCCACGGCCGAAAACCCACAAGGTGCAAACTGCCCCCTTCCACGGCCAACATCAAATCTCATAGCTCCCTCAAACCCACACATGCACGCACACGACTGCAGCCATGCCCCCACTTCATGCACACTCGCATACATCTCTCGGCAGATCCAAAAAAAAACACACACCCATAAAATAGAAAAATCTGAGAACAATTTGCCAGAGAACTTACCGAAAAATAATTGCTATTGTCAGAAACTTCACCGGAACCCTTCTCCCATCTCCTTCCTTTGCTCTCTCTCTCTCTCTCTCTCGAGTATTTGATTGACGGCCGAATGTTGCCTTGGACGGCTGCCCCGTCTTAAGACAATTATGTATATATAAGCAAAACCCTAGACGGAATAATGACCAAAACCCCTTTATACGTTGTTAGTTATTCTAAATTTACCCAACACTTTTCATAGTCACGAAAAGAACCACATTAATTATGTATGATAGATTAATATACTAGAAAAATTTTACGGTATTTACATAACCCGTTACACTAATCAACGCTCAAAGTCGCTAAACAAAAATATCGGCGTTAAGTAAAAATCTATTTGCTGCTAAAAACACATGTCGATATTAAGTAATTAATGCTAAGAAAATAACTTGCCGTTTAAAACCCAAAATTAATCTGAGAAATTATTTCGTATTTCGGGGTGTTACATGAAGTATGCTCACTCTCAATCAAAGAATTGCTCACAAAAATGCTCTCTTTAATGATGTAAAATCATGAAGATGAAGAGAGAAAAGTTTAATCTATGAGCCTTGATGTTTTTCTAATAAATAGAGGCTTAGAATGTGGTTTTCATGGTGTATGATGAAGCCCCAAATCATTTATATAGAGAAGACATGAAATATAGCCGTTATGGGCCTTATATGAGCAAAACTGCGATTGCAGTCGACTGTATTCCCAATGCAGTTGAATGGGTTCTCTTTAAAATAGCCGTTGGAGTCTTGTCCTCAAAAATAGTAGCTAAATTTTGACCAATGCAGTCGACTGTATTACCCTACTGCCTATCGACTGCCTCACAGAACCCCCTTTCCTATTTTGGGCAATAACTTTCTCTAGAAAAATCAAATTGAGGTGCCGTTTTTTGCGTTGGAAAGCTAATGAAAAGTTTTATCAAGATATGAAAAGATTAGTACCGAAATAGGTTTTGAGAAAATCTGAGTGAGCTTCAAAGTTCACTTATTTTCAAGAACTATGCTTGTGTGAATGGTTAGGAACTCACATGCAATGCACAAGGTGTCCTAAGGTCATTTTAGGTCATAGTCATTAATCCAAGCATCAAACCAAGACTAGTTACATACTAGTAAAGATCAATCATAATCGATAGTAACTTAGCTTTTGCATTCTTTCTTGCTCTTTGACATTGGACTTGATGAAGCTTCTATAGCATGTTCGTTATAGCTTTAAGTTTCTTTGGCTTGAATCCATCTATCCAACTTTTCAAATATATCTTCATGAGTGTGTATGTATATACCTACTAAGAATTCACTCAAGGCACACATTAAAACATAATCAATGTGTAGTTATCATCAAAACAAGATGTAAACCTAGGTTATCCAACCCTAGGACTAAAAATCTTCTCCTTTTTTATGATGACAAACATTGATTCTATATATGGTAAGATGTATTATATGGTAGTCAATTAAGCACAACAATCTTCACTTAGAACATTCAATCATCTCTAGTATACTCGAGACATGTCAATTTATCTCATAAAGCAATTAAGCTCATAGCTAGCTTCCCCTAGCTAAAACAAGATATGCTCTTCCTTTATAATGTTCTCTCAAAACACACAATCACATATCATATAGAATCAAGATTGTTTCTCTCCCTTTGTCATTAACAAAAAGACAAAGGTATGCATGTGTGAATAGATAGTTATAAGCAAGATACTGGCTTGAAGTACATATAACTCATGAACTTCTACGGATAACATCAAGAGTTCCTTCATGATCCAAAGAAATATATGCAATGTAGCTCAATAATTTCGTTTGCTTCATGCATTTTTCAAGAGTAACAAGATAGTATGTGATTCAAGCATGTAAGCTTCCCTATCAAGTTACCATATGCATATTCCATCATAATTTATGCTCCCCCTCAATCAATTCCAACAATATCCAACAAATATAACTAAATGTCTAACCGAGTCATGGTTTCTTTTCGGCATTGCGTGTGTGTAAGAATGGCAATGTGAAGCATTAACATGACATAATTTCAACATGAAATTTCCACAAAGCAAATGATGGTCATCAACAATCAATATTTCCACTATAAGTGCAAGAGGACCATACATCATAATCTAAATCCTATAAGTATCCAAGATTATAACATAGAGTAGTAAATAATCAAAGACTTACAATTTAGGCCATAATTTGCATGAATTCTCAACAAGTTATTTTATAGATTTAACAATTTAAGCATACTTGATAACATATAAGTTTAGCACATAGCACAATGTTGAGAAGGTCATTAAGTTTTACCATCTTGGTGAATTACCAATGAATTCGATACAATGAGGGATCATTTTGATGTCCATTTTCTTTGATAAGCTTTGAGACTCTCTTTATTTAAAGTAGCATGTCCAATCTTGGAATGCTTACTCTTCCTTAAGATTTAGCTTGTTGCTCCTCCTTTTCAAATTTTTCTTGGCGCCTTCTCCTTGTTACTATTTTCCTTTGCTTTTAAGTCTAACTTTTGGTACCCACATTTTCTTGGGTCCATTGGTGTTAGTCTTAGCAACATTAAGAAACTCTTTAACAACCCATATTTTCTTTATAATCCCAACATAAACAATTCTATAAGGACAATAACTAGTCGTATGCCGTTTTTTGTTGCACCAACCACAACGTGTAAAAGGTGTGCAATAGTTCTTAGGATTTCTTGTATGAATATTTAATCTAGCTTGTTGTTTAAAAACTTTAGGAGACAATGTGAAGGGATCTAATCCAACACCGCCTTTGTTTAGGCCAATTCTTTTGTGTCCGAGCATGACATCAAGTTGTTTTTACCATCTATAAATTTTTCAAGGCATCTTTTCAAATCACAAATCTCAAGCTTTAAAATTTTATTTTGTTTTTCTAAAATCAAAGTATTACAAGAGATTTGTTTTGTGCTAGGAATACTCACAATCAATTCAACCAAATCATTATTCACATTATCTACATATAAATGGCTAGAAATGTATTCATTCTTAGCATGCAACTCATTACTTCACTTTTTAAGTCATCTAGCTCTTTTGAAATCACATACACTTATTTTTTTAAAAGCATATTTTTCTCTTGACTGATTCCATGGATTCTTCATATAAAAGAGCATAAGCATCATAAATATCATCATTGGAGCAATTGCTATCACTATCACTAGCACTATATGAAGAATTTACCTCATCATTTTTTTGAGCCATGAAGCATAGATTTGCATCTTTATTGTCGAAATGACCACATTCATCTCCACTCGAGTCATTATCACTACAAATGAAGGCTTCGATTAATGTCTTTATGAAATGCAACTCGAATCATCTAGGCAAAAAGGTTCAAAGAAGAAGAAGTGCATTGCTCTTAAAGCTTCATCAATAATGGATCAATCTTCAAGTGAAGAGGAAGAATACTTGAATAACAAGGAGATGAAGATACTTACAAAGGAATTCCATAAGTTTCCCAAAGAAATTGCTCAAGAAGAGCAACAATCAAACTCTCAAGGGGAAGAGAAAGAAGCAAGCAATGATGCTTCAAACTCGGACAACTCTCAAGCTTTACCAAAAGATTGGACTTACAAAAAGGATCATCCAAGTGATAAAATCTTAGGTAATTTTTCGAGTGGGGTAAGAACTCGACAATCTCTTCAACAACATGTTAATTTAGCTTTTCTTTCCTAAATTGAACCCAAGAATTTCTCCGAAGCTCTACATCATTAATCTTGGATGCTTCTTATGCAAGAAGAGCTAGTTGAATTTGAAATAAATCAAGTTTGGACCCTTGTGCCTAAACCTCAAAACTATAGGATTATAGGCACAAAATGGGTATTTAGAAACAAACTTGATGAATCCAGAGTAGTGGTTAGAAACAAGGCTAGATTAGTGGCCCAAGGTTATAACCAAGAGGAAGAAATTGATTTTGATGAGACTTATGCACCAGTTTTTAGACTTGAATCTATTAGAATGCTATTAGCTTTTACTTGTTATAAAGATTTTAAACTCTATCAAATGGATGTCAAGAATGCTTTTCTAAATGGTTTTATTTTGGAGGAGGTATATGTGGCTCAACCTCCCTGTTTTGAACATAAAAATATCCAAACCATGTTTTCAAGCTTAGCAAAGCTCTTTATGGTTTAAAACAAGCTCCTAGAGCTTGGTATGATAGATTAAGTAGTTTCTTTTAGAAAATAATTTTTTTAGAGGAAAACTTGACGCCACTCTTTTTATAAAATCTAAGGGCAAGGACTTATTATTGGTTCAAATCTATGTTGATGATATTATATTTGGGGCTACAAACGGATCCTTGTGCGAAGAGTTTGCTTCTTGTATGAGTAAGGAGTTTAAAATGAGCATGATGGGAGAGCTCAACTTCTTCCTTGGATTGCAAATCAAACAAAGCAAGGATGTAATCTTTATCAACCAAGCCAAATACACCAAAGAGCTACTCAGGAGATTTGACATGGAAGAATCAAATACTTTTAACACTCCAATGAGCTCATCATTAAAGCTTGATAAAGATGAAAAGGGTAAGGATGTTGATATTAAACGCTATCAAGGTATGATCGGATCACTCCTTTACCTTATCATAAGTAGACCCGATATAATGTTTATTGTTTGTTTATGTGCTAGATTTCAAGCTTGTCCTTAGGAATCTCATTTGGTAGCCGTCAAGAGAATCCTTAGATATCTTAAAGGCACTCACGACTTAGGGTCATGGTTTCCTAGGAACACGTCATTTTTTGACCTTGTTGGTTACTCCGACGCTGACTTTCCCTGTTGCAAAACTGAGCAGAAAAACACTAGTGGTGGTTGCCAATTTAGGCCACTCACTTGTTTCTTGAAGTTTCAAAAAGCAAAATTTGGTTGCACTCTCTATCACTGAAGCCGACTATGTGGCAGTTGGTACTTGATGTGCACAAATTCTATGGATGGAACAAACCCTTTTAGACTTTGGATTCAAGTATGATCACATACCTATCTGATGCGATAACTCTAGTACCATTGACTTGAGCAAAAATCCAATTCAACATTCACGGACAAAGCACATAGAAATCAAACACCATTTTGTCCGTGATCATGTGTAAAAAGGTGATATTTTTCTCAATTTCGTGGATACAAATCACCAATTAGCAGGTATCTTCACTAAACTGTTAGATTCAAAGAGGTTTACCACTTTTAGAAGAAAACTTGGCATGTCTTCACATATGTGACTAAATGGTTATATATCTTGTGCTTCAACATGCAAGTTGCACTTCACATGCTTGAGCATTATCTCATATGCTTATAGCATGCTTTGGTTATTTTTCTCTCCAAAATTGCTGATTTTATTGATATTCATTTAATCTCATTTGTTTGAAGTGATTTGCACACACTTATATTGCTATATAGATATGCATAGTTAGGACATAGTTAGTGTTTTGTGTGCTTAGGTTTTTCAACTCTATTATGTATTCAAAACTTGTCACGGATGCTACTCGTAATATTACATTAGAACTTGGGTTGATATTTTAAATTGGCACTTTGCTTCACGTTTATCTTGCTACACATCTGATTCATATTACGCTTCTTTTTTATGTGTTATTTTGTAACATGTACTTAGTACACCTCTTTATGGGTATTAAAGTACTTGCGCTTTCTTGTTTTGAATGCCCTTGTTGGCTACATTGATTATCCATGGATGGATACATATGTTGATCACTTTCACACACAACCCTTAATCATTTTAATGATGTCAAAAGGGGAGAAATCTTGTTGATTCATACTTGTGTGGATTTGCTTGTATGGATTTGATATGAGCATATATTACTTGAGATAGGGGGAGCCCTATATTGCTTAAGATAGGGGGAGCTTATTGTCATGAATTCTTCTTATGACCCCTTACGGTTTATAGTGATTGAAGATTGTCATGCTTCATTACGTATATTATCCGATATATCTCATAATATTTGAATCAATGTTTGTCATCATAAAAAAGGGGAAATTGTGAACCCTACGGTTATTTAACCTAGGATTATATTTGGTTTTGATGATAACTAACATTGATGATTATGTTGTCTAACATGTATTGAGTTGATGAAGCAATAGGTACAATCTGATACTCATGCAAATGGACAATTAGACGAGCAAATCGATCAAAGATGCTCAATGGAATGCATCAAAGATGGAATTCTTCGATTGATGCTTACAATGTTTTTATTCATTTCTTTGTAACTAGACATATAGAGAGCTGATCGTATCGATGACTGTAACCTAAAACTTGCCCATAGGTTTCCCTTGCATGCATAAACTTTTTCATTCTTTGAAAATAGGGAAACTGCACTTTCAGGAATACAGTCGACTGCATTCTAGTACATGTGGATTGTCCAATATATATATATATATATATATATATATATATATATATATATATATATACACACACACACACACACACACAATACACATCTAACATAGAGAAATAACTATTTCTTCACCACCCATCTGGCCATCCACGTGTAGTTGTGGACGGCCCAGATTTCATTTTTTTATGGCCCAAAATTCCCTTACAACTCTGAATGCCATTCAAAATTACCTAATCGCGCCACTTAGCAGCGGTTAACCGCTACTAGGTGTAATGGTCAGGCATGGGCTCCAACACTCTAACCACTTACTAACGGTTAGGCGGGCTTTAGGGTTTTTGCCTTTACTCTCTCTCTCTCTTTCTCTCTCCCCCTAACCCTTTTTCATCCTCCATAAACCGTAAGCTCCCATTTGAAATTTTCCACCACTAAAATCCTCCATCAACCCTAAAACTCAATTGAAATCTTCCACCACCACAATCTTCATATCCCTAGCTAGAATCCAAGTTCAATGTTCAATAAGACCTACTAAGTATTTACTTGCACTATCTTGAAGCAAGTTTATTCAAAGTTGGAGCAACTATCTTGAAGGAGATAATTAAAAGCAACACCACCATATAGTAAGTTTTTCCTTTTCATTTCATTTTAATTCACAACATTATTTATAGGTTCATATTATGATGTGTTAAGCATTTATAAAAATTATTAACTGTAGATTTCAACATAAAATATAGATGTAATTGGAGGAAATAATTTTAGTAAAGATTCCGGTTTACCTTACAAAGGTCAAAATTTTCAAATATTGGGTGAAGTTGAAGCATACTATAGAGCATATTTTAAAAAGATTAGTTTCGGTGTTAGAATTAAGACGACTAGAAAACATGCCAAAATAGACCAAATTTATTTTCGATTATTTGAGTGTCATAAGAGAGCACTACACGTACCTTTAGTGGTTCGGATCAATGATGAAGGGCCAACGAGACCCAAAAAAAAAGAGGCACATTTTCAAGTAACGGGTGTAAGGCCCATGTGTGTGTAGTACACCAAAACACGAAAGCCATTGGGTTGTGACGGACTCGAGTTGAATTATAATCATCAATTGATGACCCCTAACAAGGTCGGTCAAATTCATTCGCATCGCAAAATAAGCTCGGCCCACTGATAATTGATATTTACAATGGATAAGGCTAAGATACCACCTTCTAGAATGATGGAGTTTTTTTCAAGTTAGGTTGGTGGAGTTGACAAATTGAGTTTCAACGAGGTAGACCTTCGAAATAAACTTCATGCTCAAAGGAGAAAGACTTTCAATAAGAGTAATTCTCAAACTACATTTTATTTCTTCAAGTGCCTTAAAAGTAAAAATTTTCTATAGTATCCAACTAGATGATGAGAACAGCATTAATACTATATTTTGGGTGAGTGCTTCTTCTAGGGCTACTTACCAAAACTTTGGTGATGTTATGATATTTAACACCACATATCGTACAAATAAGTACTATATGCCTTTTGTTCCATTTACTTGAGTGAACCACCACTACCAATCAATCTTGTTTGTCTTTACCCTGCTTAGGGATGTGATGGAGGAGTCATTTTCATGGTCATATAAAACGTGGCTTTAAACAATGTACCATATTCCCTCAAAAATCATCATCACCAATCAAGATTTCGCAATAAAAAATTTACGCTAAGGTCTTTCCAGATTCTCACCATGGCTTGTGCACATGGCACATAAGCAACAAATATCTCTAGCGGCTACACAATGTGTATGCAAACGATCCGACGTTCAAGTGTGATTTCAATACATGTGTTAATTTGACGGTCGATTTGTTCGAGGAGAGTGGGCCAAGTTGATGGATGACAACTCTTTGTGCAATCATGAATGGTTGAAGGCATTGTATGAGATCAAGACACAATGGGTTGGGGCTTACACCAAAAAAAAAATGTGCTTCTAGAATGACTATGTATGAATTCCTTCTTTGATGCGCATGTAGGTAATTCCTTAAGTATAAAGGAGTTTGTAATTGAGATGCAAAAAGTCCATGACAAGCAATTTTTTCTAGAAAAAGAAGCCAACGCTGCTACTATTTACATAGAAAGAGCCATAGTAGTTTTTTCATCTTTGGAAGCTCATGCGGCTAAAATCTATACCAAGAAAATGTTTAGATAGTTTCAAGAAAAACTTGAAAAGTCGAATCAATATAGTACGACAAAGTTACACAAACACTGTACCAAAGATCTCAAAGTTTATGCTTTGACAAATGTGAAAAATTTTGTCAATCCATGCTCTTCTTCAGTTCCAAAGAACTGAAGACATTTCACCGTATCGCATTGTGTGGATACCGAATTTGTTAATTGTAACTGTTAACTGTTTGAGCATAAGGGTATACTTTGTCGACACGCGCAAAAAATTTTAACGTAAAGAATGCTCGAAAAATTTTGAAAGAGTACATCTTAGATCGGTGGACGAAGCAAGCCAACAAATACATGGTCACATACCCTACATGCCACATGTTACAGTTGATTTCAAACACTCTGAGACACTGCGATATAATCAACTTCACAACATCATGAATGGTCTATCTTTGGACGATGCATCAACTATGAAAGGGTACAAGTATCTAGTTAACGTTGCTACAAAGGAGAAGCCCAATCTGACACGGTTTAGGGTGGCAATACCAGACACTTAAGACACTCCACCCACTTGAGTCACTCTAGCCCTCGAGCTTCACTAATTGGTTCACAACCAAGTGTCGACATAGGTAGTCTGCAAGGTAACAATGAAGATATTTTGGATCTGATTCTATATCAAACAAAAGGCTGAAAGCGAGTTACACGGATGAAGAGTCCAATTGAAGATGCAACGGGTTAGAAACAACTTTGAAAGTGTGCCTTGTGTGACTGATCATGATAAGAGAAATCGCTACAAAGAGTTGGGTATCTAACCCGATGGTCTACATGACAAGGATGATGATGAAGATGAGTGTTAGGGTTAATGTGTAATTTAAACAAAATCTTGTAATGTTCAATTTGAACTTTAATTATTAAAATATACTCTGTAATTTCAGCTTTGGTTTGTAAGAGGGGAAGCTCTGAAAAAAGAAAAAAATCAATTTTCACTCAAAGCTACAAAAAGGGACTAAGTGTGCCCGAAGAGGGGAGATTCCGAAATAAAGGTAAAAAAAAAAAAAACCCCTCTAACTGTTTCTGTTACCAGTGGTTAGTGGAAAAAAATTACCGAGACCATCTCCTGACCGCTTCTGTTAGTAGCGGTTAGGAGATACTGAGAGTGGTCTCTAACTGCTACACTTAGTAGTGGTCAAGGAATGCTCCAATATCTCCTACCCGCTACGAACATAAGCGGTCAAAAGATGCTAAGAGCACTCCCCAACCACTAGAAAGAGTAGCGGTTTATCAAACACCACCCCCCCAAACCTGCTTCCCTCCCTCTTTTATGCCAAACCCAACTTGCCCACAAGTGTGCCAAACCTCATAACAATTCAACCCAACAATTCAATCAAATACAATTCAAAAAAATCCTAACTACGATTCAATCCAATTCAACCAATAATCCTTACAATGATTCAACCCAATACAATTCAACATTTCTCAACATAATGCAACAATTCTCAAAACTAATCCGAAAACGGTAAAAGACTTCCATATATGTGATATAATCCACCAAGGAAAAGACTTTATATAAACAAAAACATCAAGTACATCAATAATAATAAGGAAGAACCCTCGTTACACCCTTTTTAGCTCCCAAGCTAACTTATATCTAAACATCAAGGCATCCCTCCGAGACCAAATAGTCGTGGCGAGATCTTCCGCGCGAGCTAAGTAGTCAATGTAATTGAGCACATAAACACCATAATCATAACCGTTGTATTGCTTTTTCCGGTCTGGCACCATTTTGACAGTCCAAGGATCCATCGTAGGGTTGCTCGTGATGGCCTCTCCCAAGTAATGTCGTATGGCTAGTGGAAGGATAGTAGTCTGCAAAAAATAGCATAGAAAACATCAAAAAACTTTCAAATACGATATAATGCAATATTTTACACTGAATTGTAGACTAATCACTAGATTGATGTTTTTTTGTACATCTCCTTCAGTAGCTGTCCTAGACCATCCTCCCTCAGGCTATCATTCATGTGGACCGATCTCGTCAAAGGATACATGACCAATAAAAAGAAGTGGCTACCATGTATATGAGGTAATGTTCGCCTTCGACGCGTGACATTGATTATCTAACCTCATTTTGCCTAGCAAGTTTAATGTAGGTATCCATGCATCCTTATTCTTCCCTCTCTTCTTTCTCCATTCCATCAAACGACTCATGTTGTCTAGCAAGAGGTACATGAAATAAAAGAGATACTTGTTGATTTTTGCCTCACTCAAAGGGTTATGTTGCCGCTCTCTAGTTCGAAGCAGTTCTGTTTACACATCCATAACAAAATTGGCAAGATTTGTGTCTAGAGCCAATGTACTGATACCCTCATGACTTATGTAATCCAAGTCGACCTCATTCGTAATAGGGATGCCTGTTGTAGCCCTTAGTTCAAGCCCGAAATAATGCTCATCAATCCAATCTCCTTTAGTCGACCTTAGAACCTTGGTTGATTTTTTTTTTTTGCCAGACTGAATCATTGGGTGCTCCTGAAGAGTTACTTGAGTCACCTGACTCTGAGGCTGAGTACCATATGCGTCAACCGACAAGCTAAAAGACGGCTTCTCCTGGTATTCCCTGTATGCATTAATGAATTTTCAGACTTTAGCCTTGTACCTCTCAGTGGTCTTTTTGGTGTCGTCAGGTACATGCTCGACAAACCAGTCAAACCCCTCCAACCGCTTGAATACAGAAGTACTATGTCAACCTAAACAAGATGGATTGAAAAGAAGAATAATCAACCACATCGAAATAATGCTCGACAAACTACAATAAAAATTAGATCAGAAAAAATTACTTACATTGTTCAACACCCAGAATTGGTCGTATATCGCACGTGGCTCATACAATGTCCGAGTTACCTGTGAATGGAAATTTACCTTCGTGCGCGTTAACTTGAAAAACCACTCTATGTACTCCTCGATACTAGTGTCAGGATTCTTTATGGATACAATGCTATAGTATGTATCTTGCCATGTATTTCACTGGTGTATCTCGTCACGCAACATATCCAACACATCAAGTTGGTCGAAGTTCAACCCTTTACCTTTCTTATATGACCACATGTCTACAGAAGCTTTCAGTATGCTTGCACACATCCAGCTTGTCGTATTGCCTGATAGGGCATTTGGAAATCACAAGTATCGAAATGAATGAGAGGCAGTCGAACTAAATAGCCAACGCATACACATCGGAAGTTGCCAACTCCACTAACCAAACCATTGCATTGGCTGCCACTTGACTTGTAATGCGTCTAATATCTCCAGCTCCCCCCCCCCCTCGATAAAACTTCAAGTGGTAATGGAGATCTGCCCATCTCTTCCTACTGGGCATCTCTTGGAAATTTTGCTCCCAGGCCAATAACCTTGGCCACATTGATCCAGAATCATCTCGTGGAAGGGGATGACCCACATGTAGCCTTTCATAAGTATAAATCTGTGAAGTCAAACATTGTATGAAATTACTAAGCAATCAAGAATGTATTGACAACCAAAAATATAAATACTCGTACCTGTAATAGAGACAAGTAGGTGACAATTGACTTGGTACCCTTTCTCGTGGCTTTATGCAGTGCTCGATACAGGTGTGCAAGTATAACTGAACCCTACGAATACAACTGAACCTCATCAAGGTCATCAAAGAACATCATATACTTCGGATGCATCATGTTCTTCGAATGCGTCGAAAATAATATAGCTCCAATAACGTACAAGAAGAATGCCTTTGTATACGTGTCTAAATCATAGGGACTGTATTCATTAGGTAGAGGTGTCAATGGGCCAGGATTGGGCCGGCCCAACCCAGCCCGGGCCCTGCAGGCCAGAAGAGGGCCAGGGCCAAACTAGGCTTCGGGCCTTGCAAACTGGGTCAGGCCCGGGCCAGGCCCAATGTGAGGATATCCTGGCCTGGCCTGGTCCAAGCCCTAGGCCCTAACTTTAGGGCCTTTAGGGCCGGGCTTGGGCTAATCCCGGGCCTGAATAATTTTTTTTTAATTTTTTATGTTATAAAAAAAATTAAATTTAAGATAAATTTGTTCATAGGCCATTCTTCCTTTTATCTGAGCTTAAGATCGGTTGCTATATATATATATATATATATATATATATATATATATATATATATTAAAGATTAATTTGAAATAAGCTTGTAAATAAGCTTATTACAAAAGAAAGTGAATTAAATTTTAAATCCAATTCTGAATTTCAAATCCAAATCCTAAAAGAATTGGTTTCAAACATACCGTAACTTATGTGATTTAAAACAAAAAAAGATCCAATTAATGATTTAAATAAGGATAGAGGCTTTATTTTTGAATTAATTTTATAGGAATAACGAGGGTTATATTCATCAGCCAAATGTAACCTAAAAACTAATACTTACCTAATCATTTTAAAACTTAACCTAATCAGTATACTGACGTAGTAGAACTTAATTTTGATTTTTATATCCTTAAAAAAATCACTTTTAATATGGACATAAAATTTAGATATAAAAAAAAACAAAAAATCATATTATATTTAGAAGAAAAAAACGATGTTACAATTGAAATACAAATAGCTCATGAGGACTTAGTACAAAAAATGATTCGGAATATTGTATCAAACATTTTCTAGCAAATATACAATCGTAAATAATTATTGCGGGCCATTTCGCAGTAATAAAAAGCTCGGGTAAAATTTTAGTGACTAATGTGAGTGTAAAGGGGTTCTTTATGTGATTTACCATTTAGGGTTTATTACATATATATGCATACACTATAGGGTCAGCCGTCCTTGGCTTTGTTGGAGACTCTTTGCGGCACAGAGAAAGAGAAAGAGAGATCCCGAGAGAGAAGAGGAGGGATCGAAGGAAGAGCTTTTTCGGCGATCAGGATTGGTTTACCAGTAAGTTTTCTAAATCTTTTTCTTTTTTGTTAGTTAATGGTCTATAGAATAAAAGGGGAGGCATGGGATTTCCAGCCGTGAGAGTGGGTTATGTGGGTTTGGTGGTTGCCGTAAAGCGAATTTAAGGGTATACGGTGCCGCGTAGAAGCTGTGTATATGTGCTAGTATATTGTGTAATTGTGTGGGTGCTTTGGTCATATGAGAGATGGGTTAGTGTAAATCTGTGGTGTAATATTTGTTTAGGGTTCAAAGTGTCATATAAGAGTGTCATATAACAGAAAGAAAGCGAGAAGGGGTGGTAGCCATGGAACTGCTGTGGTGCATGTGGGTAAAGAGGGCAGCTGAGTGTTAAGTGTATTGTGTGCGCAAGTGTGAATGTATACCGGTTTGAGGTTGTTAAGGGAAGAAAGGGTGTCTATTAACCGTAGAGCAAGGTTTGGGAGGACGGTTGGATGGTGTTCTTGAGGTTCAACAAGAATTAACTTGGGATAACAACATATTGGAACATTTTAGATGCAAGAATGTCGAAGGTAACTGGATGAAGTTGGTTTGCTATTGTAACAAGGAAGTAATTTGTTTGCTTAGACGTTGGCCATGCCAGTTATAGGGTCGGGTGGTCTGTAATGCCAAAGGTCCATGTAACAGTTGGTGGTCGGACTATGTTAGTTTGAGGGTGACAACTTGTAGGGTGATAGAAAGTTGGAGAAGCCAAGCAAATCTTACAAGGAGGTGGTTGGAATTCCACCTCCGGTCAGAATATCTGTGGTCCATAAGCTTGTCGAGAGAAATTTGCCATGACTATGTAACAATCTGTGTAGGTGTGAAGGGGTGTAATGCCGTGGGATGTTGGGACTGCAAAGAATGTTCTTAAGTGGTTTGGAAGCTAGCAGCGTGTGTGTGTTGGGTATAAATGGGTATGAGAGTGCATTAGTGGTGAGTGTTCATATGTAATGTGTGTGTGTGTGTGTAAAATGAAAGAAGAAGGGAGACCCACTGCTGTGAGGCAGTGGGCATGGCAGGATAAATATAAAGATATGTGGGTTTGTATCAAGTGGGTATTGAGAGAGAAGTGGGAATGTAATTTATAATGGGGGTGTGTGTAACTGTTGTGCATACATATGGAGAAGGCAGTGGCGTGAGAGGTACATAAGGATATGTGGGTTTGTACCAGGTGGGTATTGAGGGAGAAGTGAGAATATAGTGTGTAATGGGTGTGTGTGTAAGTGTGTAAGTGTTGTGTATACAAATGTTGAATCAAAGTGCTGTGTGAAAGGTGTGTGAGTGTATGAGTGGTGTATGTGTAATTTATGTGTGTGTGTGTGTTTTGTGAATGTAATGACTGTGGGGTGTGAGTTTCATGGGGTCTATGAGTGCAATAGTCTATGAGTGCAATGAACAAGGAGAAGAAGAAGGAAGTGAACTGGAAGTGAATTGGGTTTGGGTCACAGTAAATTGTGCAGTAGGTGTAACGGGTTGGCGTTAATTGCGGTGCGAGCATTCAATAGTGTATGGTGATCATTAGTGCATAAAACTTTACAGTACAATACGTTAGACTATATTAGAATTTTTGGCAAAATTTTATAATTTTCTGAAATCGTATGTATTTTTAATAATTCTTGTAGTTTCAGATTTGTGAAATTCTTTTGGAACCATTAAACCTTGAAAATGTTCTGGGAAAAATTATACTAATGTTTTCATATTATAATAAAGACTCAGTAAAAGTTTGATGATTTTTGGGGTTGATTTGTTATGGTTTCCATATCGCATTAGTTTTAGTAAAATGAATATTTGAAAAATAGTTTTAATGCCTTTTAATTTCTGATTTATATTCTTATAATTTTTATACATATTTCCAAGTTAATATAAAAATTATGGGACTTAGTTTGCAGCTGGAAATATTTTTGACAATTTATGAGATTTTATTGTATTTAAAGAAATTATTTTAATTCGAAAATATTCAAAATTTTAGAAAATTCATATTTTGACTCTTATTAATGTTTTAAACTATAAAATTATTTTATTGAAATTTATTATAAATTTTGGAATATAGTTACGCGTTAAGTAGCGTACAGAATTTTCGGTTAGCTACGTTGGTCGTGTGTGGAATACGTTTCGAGTCGCTCACACACACTCACACACACACATTATTTAATTTCGTAACTTTGTGTTGACAGAATCATTTTATTTTGAATATATATCTTCTGTGAGGGACATATCTCGAAGTAGCATAGCAGATAGATCAAGAAGTTCCAATAGTCGACTACTATTTTGCAAAACATGTCATATAAACCTTTCATGTTGGCAACCAGTCCCAAATCCACATGTCATACAAACTGCTTGTAAATGGGGTTGTGATACGTTTTGTACATGAATTATGTGTAGCACTGTAACCTTAACTTTTGCTTTGTTTTCTTTTTTCGTTTGTTGGATTGGAAAATGGAATTTGGCGAATGTTTTGTTTCTGAAAGTACTAGCCCTGGCATTGGCCTGACCGTAAAGTTTCAAATACCATAAATTATGATGTTATGGTATTTGAAATTTTTTCTACTATTTGAAGGTTTGTTAATTGTCATGTTATGGTATTTGAATTTTTTTTGGCGTAATTTTATTATTTTACTGCATTATTATCTATTTATTTTAATATTGTGCCTCGCTTCTAAAAGGCGTGTGTCTGGGCCTTGTGCCTAGGTTCCAGGGACCTTTTGCATCTTAGATGCGCCTGTCCCTTTAATAACACTAACCATGGGGAACCAGGTCGGGCCCACTTAGGGATATCAGGGCTCGGTCCATGCCCGGGCCTTAAGCCCTAACTTTAGGGCCAGGATTAGGCCAGGCCCGGGCATGAATATTTTTTAAAATCTTTTTATTCATATTTTATGTTGGGAAAAAAGTTCCTACTATATTATGCTATTAACTCCTTTGCTCCAACTTGATTACATATTTTCAAGACGAGTGTAAAACTAGAAAATAATTGCTAAAAAATTGTTCCTATTAAGAAAATTTTAATCCACATATATCCAGTTATATTTATCAAAGCAACTTCATACTACATGTGCCTTGTTGCATTAATTACATATAAATTTTTTCCAAAAATAGTATGAACAGTAAATTACAACAAGAAAACCATAATTTCTCATATATGTGAAAAAAATCTCAAAATGGTAACACATAAATAGTCTTGACAAAAAAAAAATGAACTGAGGAAGTAATAAATATACAATTAAATCCACAACAAGCTAGCATGAAGAGAAACAAATTAAAACAAAACCATAGATGACGTGAAAGTCCACTTAGAAATCATCAAAAACACGTCACCGTCACCATACAGCTACACTTCACTGTGTGTGTTAAGAAAACATTGATCAGATGAACTCAATAACACCTCCAAAACTATTAATTTAACCAACAAGATCCAAAACGTCGAAAAGATAAAAATGTAATAAGATTGAACTTCAAAAAATAAAAGAAAAAAATTATAAGGGGCGCCACCAAGGCCGAGCAGGCTAAACCCGGGCCTTTTTAGGGTAGGGCCCATTTCCCAAATCCTTTGGCCTAGCCCTGGCCTTTGGCCCTGTGGACTAGGATCGTATTGTTAACCCTTTAGGGCCGGGGCAGGGTGGGGCGGGCCGGCCTTTTTGACATCTCCACCTAGGCATGATTAAGCGGCAATAAATAAGTACTTCTGCCATGTTCCTCTATATACTCTATTTGCAAAATATATAAAGTATATATGATTTAATCAAATGAATGTTTTTTAAGTTCTTGTACAGCACATTTTTTCTTGTTAAATCATTTGATGAGAAATTGAGTTAAAATAATGCCATGGACTGTTATGTGAATAGTAGCTTTAACTCGGTACATGTTAAATGAGGTGGTGAATTTGACTTGGTTGCTGTGCCCTATATCCAACGGGAAAAAGTTAGATTTCAGGCCCTGGTCAATGGTGCTTGTGCATTCATGCACAGTACTGTTACTTGTGGTTTGCCTTTGCGTACACATGATTATTTATCCCAGGTGTATGAGGAATCCCGCACCCTAGTCAGGGAGGCTTGTACACTGACCGCAACACACCTAAATAATGTTATCTATGATGGATGCAAATGAGCTCTCTTGATGATTATACTCCAGTTTGAGAAGCTTTTTTACAAGTGCATATATGTATGTATATATAATGAAGAATGTTTTGTTATGATGACATTGAATTCCTAATTTTGAAAAGAGAAATTCATGGCATGTTTTGAAACCCTCAAACCAATTTTAAGGACTTGGTATGTGTGCTTACTAGGCCCCAAGCTCATTCTTTAAATATTTTTTAAGCAATTACCTAGATGGAATCGGCACTGATGAGGGCCACGAGGATGTAGTTACAGGAGACGACTATTAGACGAGATGCAGTCCGCATAAATTATTTAATAAATCTCTGGGTGACATGATAGTACTGATTTATATTTTGAGAATTTTGGAGCTTAGGTCTCCTTGAATTTCTTCATAGTTGTCAATGACTTGTAAGTGAGAGTTTGAAATTAATTGTTGAGGAAATTCTAGGCGAGGCTTGTAATAGCCAATGAATTGTTTTAGAATTTAGCAAGTTGGAAGAAATTCTAAGTGCAGGTTGGAGTAGGGCTGGAAGAGCCCTGGTGAAGGCTTAAGGGGCATGTGGCCGGTCACAGGCCGAACTCTTGGGCTCTACCCATGGATTCGGGTCATGACACTTTTGGCCAATGCCAATCGATTATAATCACTCTAGACGTGTTAGTCATTCATAAAATGTACTCCGTATAAGTTTCGAAAAAAAGGTAGCTACGATTTTTTTATTAAAGTTTAGAGTGGACCACTCGTGTTGCATGACCATGAGGATAACCTTTTGTTGTCATTGAAACCCTCACATGCAAACAGACAGAGCAAGAGATGATGCCTCATCCACGTGATTCATCCTCAATGTCTAATCTTAGGGCCAGTTGCCTAATTTCAAATTGCTGAGATTGCTTCATTTTTTTTTGTCCACTCCATTTCTTTTGCTAACTTAAAATAGTTTTAATGCCCTAATTGCCATGCCCCTTTACTATCATTACCATGTATACCATTATCCACCAACACAAGTAACATTTAAATTTTATTTTCAAATGCCATTTCAACATTGGTGGCACAACATGTGTGCTAGATGCAACAAGGGCTAATGCCAAAATTTAAATCCATTCTAAAAATAAATTTATTCCTCTGAGAAAACCTATTAGTGGGGGAATGATCTCAGCAACGAGGGGTTGAAAACTTGGAATCAACGGCGCAAGATGCAGCAGTAGAAGAAAATGGTGAAATTTTTTAGGTTATCAAGAGGAAAAGGATGGTTAAATTGAACACCAAAAACTTTGTGATTTTATTCATGGTCATGGAACCTTTTTTTGTTAGTGGCCCACAGACAAGTATTCTATAGCATAACAAGAGAAGTACTCTATAGTTAACTTATAACTAACTTATAGGTCATGTTTGGGTTTCAAATTTTGATTTTTTTTCTTCAAAAATGTAGTTTAAAACATTGCATACCATGCTTGATACTAAAAAACTTTCATTTTCCTAACTTTATTTTGGCACATGCATCGCGTTTTTCATGATAACTAGAATTTTAATTGGTCAATAAAAATTGATTTTAGGGTGAAATACAATCTCGTCCCCTATAGTATACACATTTTTGCATTTCATTTCCTATCACCGCAACTTTTGTTATAATGTCCCGTGTAATTGACAAAACCATTGCAGACAACTCCAAAATCCAACATGCATTTAATTTTGGGTGTTAAGTATGCACATGCACAATATATGCTATTTTTTTAATGGGTAATTTGGTACAATCACCACTACCACCATTATCTATTGTCGACCACCACCAATAACCACCAGCTTACCCACCAATAACAACCCGCTTATACCACCAACAACCACCAAGTTGATTGTAGTTCACTCGCACCTTAGCTGAGATCTCTAAACCTGTTGAACGAAAAAGGGAAATAAGGTAAAAATGGTTCTTGTATATTGTGCTTTAAGTGTTTGTGAAAAGGACTTAATAAAAGCCACAACATGTATTTGATAGGTTTTTAGAACATACCGAAGAATCAAGCTAGGAGGGAGTGAGTAAACCCATATCCTAAAATTCGTAATAGAAATAAGAATATTGGTTGTGATGGCAGATTTGTTTATTGACAGATAAGGAGGGCTTTATAGGAGAAATCTGCTGGTATTAAAATACAAAGAGGGAGACTACTTTCGTAACTCCTCTCAGCATTCTCTCTACTTTTTGCTAAAAAAAAAAAGTAAACTCTGGCCGGTGGGTGTTGTGTGAGGAGGAGTGTGTATGCAATGCCGCGTGTGTAGGCTGATGGTTATGGGCGGTGAGTAAGGGGATGGGTGTGCATGATGGTAGACTGTTGGAATAGTTAGTGGCAAGGTGTTGGTTTGTTGTCCCACATTGGAAAAGTAAGAAGGATGCTAAGCCTTTATAAGACTTTGCTCTCCAAATCAATTAACTTTAGATGGTGGGAAGAGTTGGAGGGAAATTTAAAAAAATTTTCTTGACTTGACCTTGGTTTGGGCTTGAAATAAAACAATAATTAATGGTCAAAAGATAGGGACTTGGGTCTTGGTTGAAATTAATTAATGTATTTTAATTAATTTTGTTTTTTCTTTATAACAGTTAACTGCAGTTAGTAGTTAATGCCCAACAGTTGTTTCCTTTGATGCCAAGGGTTGTGTTCATTCAGATATTAGTAATATCTGTATTTCCTTCAATTTTAATAATCAGAAACGTACTCCTAAAACGTGTTCTTGGAAAAATTTTGTTTTGCTTGTCAAATTTTCATTTGGCTTTGTTATCCTGGAGGAATCTACCATTAACCCAGCAGCAGCAATATATCATAGTGGAGGCATATTTTCTTATGGACAATGATTATCCACGATCAAAGCCTTATTGCCTTTTCCAATAAACTTAAGGAAATATCAACATGGAGGCTCGTGGAACTAATTATGTCTTCAAAAAAATGTTTGATCGTAATGTGTTTAAACTGAAGCATTTTGATGGCATAAATTTTACCTGCAGGAAGAACAAGTTGTTGTTCGTACTTACTGAATTAGGTATTGCATATCTATTGAGTGACAATTTGCTTAAACTTCCTGAAGAATTTGATGAGGAGCCCGAAGCAGTGACTGCATCTCATAAGAAACGTGAAAAAGATGAAATTCACTGTAGAGGGCTTATTTTGAATTTGCTGTCTGATCGGTCGTATGACCTATTTTGGCCGATCAAATCCCCACAAGAAATCTAGAAGGCCTTGGAGAATAAATATACATATGAGAAACAAGGTACAAACATTTTTTTTAGTATGAAGTTTTTTGAGTTTCAAATGTCGGATAAAAAGTCTATTTATGAATCAAGTGAATGAGTTATTGGTTCTAGTGTCTAGACTCAAGGATTTAAATATAGAAGTGTTTGAACAACTTTAAGTGGCTGTTGTGATTGCAAAATTACCAACCACTTGGAATAACTATAGAAAAAAGTTACAGCTCACTTATAAAGAATTCACTATAAACTAACTCATTAAGCATGTTTGAATTGAAGAAAAGACTCATGGTGGCGAGAATAAATTTGCTTTGGGTCTGAGATTAAGGTGAACTATACTGAGTCTGACACTCAGAAATCTGGAAAGGCCGATTTTAAGTCTGGTAATAAGAGAAAACCTGAGTCTGAAGACTTAAGTTCAGATTCTGCCAACAATAAGAAGAACAAGTCATGTTTTTTCTGTAACAAAAGGGGATACTTTAAGAAAGAATGCACATTTTATAAGAAATGGAGGGAAGTGCAGGGCAAAAGAAGGTAAACATTATCGAGGATCAATCTGCTCCTGCAGAAATTATTACTATGGTTGCAGGTCTTAACATTAGTTTGATAACATAATGCAATATGACAATAATTGAAATATCTACAGATTGGTGGTATGATTCTAGTGCCTCAGTGCATTGCTGCAACAACAAAAATCTGTTCAAATATTACGAGGTTACAACAAAGGATAAGAAAGTCTAGATAGACAATCATGGCACAACCAAGGTTCTTGGAAAAGGGACTGTTGAACTGTAATTACCTCCGGAAAGAAGCTGATTCTGACCAATGTATTCCATGTTCCAGATGTGAGGAATAATCTTATTTATGCAAATATGTTGCGCAAGAAGGGCTTAAAGGCTATTATAAAAGTAGAAAAAGTTATTTTCTCTAAGAATGGTGTATTTTTTGGACAAGGGTCTTCTTGTGATGGCATGTTTAAACTAAGTATTAATAAAGTGGATGTCTCTATTTACTTGGTTGAGTCCTTTTCTGATTTATGACATGCTCGTTTATCACATGTTAATTTTCAGTCATGTCTAAACATATTTTAATTCCCTGTGTTAATGGCAATTTTGGAAAGTGTTAAATATGTATAAAAGCAAAAATAACTAAGAAAAGTTTTCGAAATAACATCTGAAGTGCTTGATCTTGTACATTCTGATATATTTAAATTGAATGGTCTGCTAACTAAAGGTGGAAATACATATTTCATTACTTTAATAGATGATCATTCTAGATCTACTACAGTGTATTTGATGAAAAGAAAAGATCAAACTTTAGGATTGTTTAGATATTATAAAGCCTTAGTTGAAAATCAGTTAGAAAGGGAGATAAAAATCCTCCGTAGTGATTAAAGTGGTGAATACTTTCCAAATGAATTTTTTTTTGTGAAGAAAATGGTTTGATACATAAAAAAAAATGCACCTTATACCCCACAACAAAACGGCTCAGCCAAAAGGAAGGATAAGACATTGATAGATATGGTTAATGCTATGCTTATGCATGCTAAACTACCGACTAATCTTTGGGGAGAGGCATTATTAACAACGTGTCATATACACAACAGAATACCTTCAAAGAAGTTTAAAACTTCTCCATATGAAGTATGGAAAAGAAAAAAGCCTAACTTAAACTATTTGAGGGTATGGGGTTGTGTAGCCTATTATAGAGTTTCAGATCCTAAACAAACCAAATTAGGACTGAAAGCTCTTAAAAGTGTCTTTGTGGGATATGCAGAAAACTCAAAAGCATATAAATTGTTGGATTTAGATTCTAATGTTATTGTAAAATCTAAAGATGTTGAATTCTTAAAAACAAGTGTTCTTGGTGATTTTAACGTCAATCAACAATCAAATAGTGAAACGTTGAATCTTGCATTGGTACATGGCACATATATGAACTCTACTTCTTTTTCAAGTAAGAAACGGAAAGGGAAGAGTCAAAGAGTTCGAAAGGAGAAGAATCTAGGTTCTGATTTTATTTCTTCTCAAGCAATAGTCTTTTTGGTTGAAGGGAGTAGAGATGAGGTTGTAAACAAAATACCTATTGTCTTACATTTGAAGAAGGATCCTAGAACTTATAGTGAAGCAATGGCTTCAAGAGATAGTGCTTTCTGGAAGGAAGCAATAAATGATGAAATGGATTCTCTTTTATCAAATGACACTTGGGTATTAGTTGATTTACCTCCTAGTGCTAAACCCATTGAGTGCAAATGGTTGTTTAGATGAAAATTCAATACAGATGAATCTCTACAAACTTCTAAAGCGAGACTAGTTGCAAGAGGTATTAGGCAAAAGGCATGAGTTGATTGTTTTGATACATTTGCTCATGTTGCAAGGATTACTTCAATAAGAGTGTTTTTTTTTTTTTGCATTAGCATCAGTCTATAACTTATATGTTCATCAAATAGATGTGAAAACAACATTCTTGAATGGTGAACTTGATGAAAAAGTGTGTATGGAACAACTTGAAGAGTTTGTGCTTCCCAGTAACGAAAAGAAAGTTTGCAAACTAATTAAATCACCGTATGGATTAAGCAAGCTCCGAAATAGTGGAATGAGAAATTTGATAGTATGATTTTATCACATAGTTTAAACACAATGGAGTTGAAAAATTCATTTATTCCAAATTCACAAAGGATTATGGTATAATAGTATGTCTATATGTTGATGACATGCTAATCATAGGAACCAATATGAACGAGGTGAATGATATTAAAAAGTATCTAGCTTCTCAATTTAAAATGAATGACATTGGAGAGGTTGATACTATCTTAGGAATCAAAGTTAAGAAACATAATAAGGTTTTTGCTTTATGTCAATCCCATTATGTTGATAAGATTCTTTCCAAATTTAATCCTTTGGGGATTAAAGAATTTCATACTCCGTTTCATGTCTCTAACAAGTTGGTGCCGAATTTTGGTAAGATCGGTAGGTCAATTAAACTATGCTAGTGCAATTGGTAGTTTGACGTATGCTATGCATTGCAATAGACCTGACATTGCTTTTGCAGTTTGTAAGCTTTTGAGATATACGCACAATCCTAGCACCGACCATTGGAAAGCTATTAGAAGAGTTCTTAGTTATCATAAAAGAACTAAGTTCTTTGCCTTGTTTTATAACAAGTTTCCTACAGTGCTAGAGGGTTATAGTGATGCCAGTTGGAGAACTAGTATCAGTGATAATAAGTCAACGTTGTCTAGTTGGATTTTCACTTTAGGTGGAGGAGCTATCTTATGAGCTTCTAAGAAACAGACGTGTATCACTCATTCCAAAATGGAATATGAGTTTCTCTTTGGCAGCAGCAGGCAAAGAGGCAGAATGGCTGAAAATTTTGTTACTAGATATAGAGTTGTGGCCACAACTGATGCCCTCAATTTCTTTGCACTGTGATAGTGAAGCTACTATATCTAGAGCATTTAGCAAGATATATCATGGCAAGTTTAGATATATTGTTTCGAGACATGAGTATGTTAGACATCTAATAGTTGATGGTATAATCACAGTTATCTACATACGATTGAAAAATAATCTTGCTGACCCACTAACTAAATGTTTCTCGAGTGATATGATAAAAGGCACAGCGAGTTCAATAAGTCTAAAACAGTTTTAATTTGTCACTAATAATGGGAACCTTGACCTTATTATTGCAATGAAAATTTAAAGATTTAAAAGGCAATAACAAGTATGTTTGTGGCAGTCAACAAGCACTAGGGTCGAGATAATGCTTAAGGGAAATAGGCTTCTTAATGAAGTATCGGGTTCGGATTGAGAACAAGAAAGTCCAGTTTGAGACTTTATCTAGACTTTGCCTGTGTAAACACAAGGAGTGGTGCCACTTTTATCAAAGTTTGGAATATAAAACTTTGTAAGTGTTTACGAAATCAGGGGGTAGCACAAGGCCATAATATGGTGCTAAAGCTTACAGT
This sequence comes from Escallonia herrerae, assembly GCA_033070095.1. Classification (NCBI taxonomy): domain Eukaryota; kingdom Viridiplantae; phylum Streptophyta; class Magnoliopsida; order Escalloniales; family Escalloniaceae; genus Escallonia; species Escallonia herrerae. The sequence goes on from JAVXUP010000013.1 coordinate 670,318, forward strand.
GAACATGTTAAAGAAGTAGTAAGATTTGTATATGATATTTTGGACTTGTCAATACATGGATTACGGGTTTAATATATCATAACTAACCATTAATTTTGACAAGATTTTGAAATATTTATACTAAAAGGAGGTTTAAGTCAAAAGATACATTCTATATGCATAAATCTGGTCATACTTCCGATCCCCTTGTCACTAACTAAGTGAGGGAATGTTGGAATATTTAGTGACAAGGTGTGAGTTTGTCGTCCCACATTGGAAAAGTAAGAAGGATGCTTAGCCTTTATAAGGCTTTGCTCACCAAGTCAATTAACTTTGAATGGTGGGAAGAGTTGGAAAAAAATTCCTTGGTTTGACATCGGTTTGGGCTTGAAGTAAAACAATATTTAATGGTCAAAAGATGGGCACTTGGGTCTTGGTTGAAATTAATTAATGCATTTTAATTAATTTTATTTTTTATTTATAGCAGTTAACTGCAGTTAATAGTTAATTGCAATTAGTGCCCAACAGTTGTTTTCTTTTTTGCAAGGGTTGTGTTCATTTATATATTATTAATATCTATACATCCTTCAATTTTCAATAATCAGAAACATATTCTTCAAAAATGTATTCTTGGAGAAATTCTGATTTTGCTGGCCAAAATTTCGTTTGGCTTCGTTATCCTAGAGGAATCTGCCATTAACCCAGCGGCAGCAATATATCAAAGTGGGGGCATATTTCCTTAAGGATAATGATTATTCACGATCAAAACCTTATTGTGTTTTGCCAACATCGACTGCGATGGTGCAACGGGCTTATCCCAATCCCCGACAAGGGGAGAACCCATGCGAGTGTGTGTTTGTGTGTCATGTGCAGATAATGTATGTTGTGGGTCTCTGTCAGCTCGTTTGAGATTTGACTAGAGTATAATGGAAAAAAGGTACGTGAATGACCAATATGCTTGTGAAAAAAGTGCATGTGTATATGTATAGTTAATGCCCAAAATTAGATGACGTTGCTTCGTGGAGTCATTTACAATGATTTTTGTCAATTACATGAAATATTATAGCAAGAGTTGCAACAATGGAGAGTAAATTATAAAAACATGTATATTACACGGGACAATGTTATATTTAACCCTTGATTTTGTTGCAATGCTTTTTGTTTTGTCTTAGTTTAGCTAATTTATCATGAATTAATTGAAAGCAGTCTTTGGTGGACAATCTCTTTATAGCCTTTTTGTTGGAAGCTAAACTATTTTTCTATTTTTGAGATAATTGCCACATAGAAAAGGATATTACTCCTAGTTTTAGAGAAAATGATGTTCGCAATGTTCACACTCCACTTTTAGTAGATAAAAAAATATAACAAAAAAAGGTACAAAGTTACTACTAAAACTTTTGGAATAATACGACTTGAGTCCTTGAACTATCGTCGTGTCCTTAAAATGGTCCTTGAACTCCTATTTTCGCTAAGTAGTCCTTGTATTTTGCTTTGGTTTTAAAATATGATTAAATACAAAATTGTCTCCTGTGATATACACGTATTTATAGTTTACTAATTCTCATAATTACAACTTTAGCTATAATGTCCCCTATAATTGACAAAAACCATTGCAAGACCGTTTCTCGTCGTATATTTCTTCTAAAAATACCCCTTCAAATAAGCATGTGTTGTACATGTGCATATAATAAGGATAATAATGTCATTTTAATTAAAATTTCTTTTTATCCATTGATTTAAAAAATTTCTTTTATCCACTCCTTTTTTTTAACCCCAAGCCCAGATCCCCATTTCTGTTAATCTGGGTTCAAGTTGTGGCACGCCAACGGGGACACAACAGTTTTGACGTCAGAGGGGGGTGAGAACAAGGCAGCTCTACGGCATTGGTTTTTTTATGCGATCCCCTTAGTTCATCTCTGTTTCCATTAGTGGCTATGGTCGTGACAAGATGGAAAGAGGCAGACCGTATCTTGGTATCGGTAAGGCCATAGCCGGAGAGCTTCGATCTCTGGCACCGGTGTACTGATGAACTGGCTTTCCTCACTGTCGTCAAATTTTCAGGCCCATCTTTTTCAATTATTCCAGGCGATTGAGTTCACCAGAGCTGCAACCGGAACTGCGAACTTCTCTTCTGGTTTTCTGAATTTCGAGTTCGAGAAGAAGGCGGCCTCCTTGAAGCCTTCCTTTTAGTCTCCACTGACACAGTCAATTTGTGTGATGGGCCTCCTTTTCGACCTCTAATGGTCGTGGAATGGCCAAATCAGAGATGTGATGGTTGGTTTACTTGTTCCGGTGGAGTGGCAGTAACTTTTAAGGTTTGAAATGATGGGTGTGACAACTGTGAAAAATAGGTCAGTGGCAGTGCTGATGCAGATTAGAATTGTGTTAGTGGCCAATATGACATTGGGTTCAAACAATGGCAGGCTTGCTGGGTACTGTGTAGGGCTCTTTGTGATTTGGGGTGATTGGTGTGACAACGGTGGTGGGTTTAGTCGATATCGATGTTGTGGTGGTAGGCTCTGGATGATATGAAATCAATGATTCTTCCATTGAAAGGAAGAAGATGAGAAAACAATAACAAATAAAAATCATAATTCAAAAATATAATTTAAATTAACTTGCTTGTATGTAACTAAAATGACATTATTATCCTTAATATATGCATATGCACGACATATACTTACTTAAAGGAACATTTTCGGAAAAAAAATTATGTTAAGGAATTGTTTTGCAACGATTTTGTTAATTACATAGAACAATATAACCAAAGTTATAATTAGAGAAATGAACTGTAAATACGTTTATATTACATGAGACAGTTTGTATTTAACCTTTTAAATTAGTCACACCCATTAGTCTTTTCGTAAAATCATAGGGTAGTTTTGTCATAAAATATGTTCCCCTTCATTTTCCTTTTTCTTGGCCCCCGATGTCTCTGTCCCTTCACCCTTCTTCACCAGATCTCCTCTGCCATTTCATCTTGTGCTTCTCTTTGTTTTGCATAAGGGAAGTAATATAAAGACGATGTGGCAGATCTGAGGCCATTGATCACAGAGACATCGAGGTGGGGGTGGGGGTGTAAAGACGTGGTAGCTTATTGCAAGTTGTTGGGCAAGGTGGTGATGGTGGTGGCTAGAGGGCGGTGTGGCAACGAGTAGTGGTGGTGGATGGGGCGATTAGTGACAACAGGGAATTATGGTGGTTCAATGGTTGTTGGGGTGTTAGCGAGTATGGTCGCAGCGACTATAGGGTGGTTTGGAGTATGGTTGCGGTGGTGATAGGCGGTTTGAAGTGTAGGTAGCATATCTGCAGGTTGTGGGGTAAGGTGGTAATATTTGTGGCTTCAGTATGGTGACTGCTGCAGGTAGTGAATGGGGAGATTGCCTGCAATGAGGAATTGTCGTGTTTGGGGTGATTGTGAGTATAGGGGCGGGGCGATATGGGGTTTGATATTGACTCATTCTTTAAATTACATGAATGGTGTGAGAATATACCTCCATTTTCATAAATCACAATTAGGCAAAGAGTAGTACCTGTTTGAAGAAAGGGAGTCGATGGTTCTGGTGGTTGCATCATTTTCAAATGCGTGTTTGAACATCTTCTATTAACACTGGCCAGGGAGAAGGAGGAAGGCACATGTGCTCCGTAGGTCCAACCTGCTAAAGAATCCCTACCTTCTAGCATGACCGGCGACAAACACTTGGCTATTGAGGGTGGAAGAGGTGACGACAATGGTGGTGGTGCAAGAAGTGCAAGTGGAAGTGGTGTTTATTTCTTTCATGTGGGAGCAGGAGCTACCATTATCCAGTTTCAAGTCATGATATGTTTTTGGGTGGGGCGGAGGAAGTGTTGTGCATGCTTTTGCTTCATTTGGAAGGCCTCCATAAAATTTATTGACAAAATTACCTTAATAGAGAATGCCATGGAGGTATTGATTTGACAACAAAACAAAATATAAAGACTTCTCTAACAAAATATAAAACGGGGACTATTTTAAAAACATGGAGATAGTCCGAGGGACTAAAGTCACATTATTTCAAACCTTTATAGTGACAAAAGTACGGTATAGGCATAAGATTATGGAGTGTTTATCAATTTTATTCCACTTTTCACTCGTTTAAGGTGCCTCTTTGTTGTACAACATCTTTCCAATAACACTTTTATATTGATAAAAAGACTGTCACTAGCGTCTTTTTTATTAGGATTAATTACATATAAAACCCTATAGTTTGAGCATTTGTGCGCATTTCACCTTACTATTATAATTTTGGCGCAGTTCACCTCACTGTTCATTAATTTGTGCTCAATTTACTAGTGACGGGTTGAAGTCCAATTTCTTAGACGGTTGTTAAAATTGTCAATTCAAATCATTTTTCCATCTTGGCAGCAAAACCCTAGCCATTGAACCCCAACAGTCTTCACCTCAATTAGGTCTTTCACTCCCGCCACCGTCGCCAACATTAACCCCGACTTTGACTTCCTTAACTATGTCATCGATGGCCTCGACGACTACATCTCCCTCTCTATCGATCCCTATGTCCACCCCGACAAAATCTCCATCTCCGATATCATCTCTACTCCCATGGCCATTAACAGAATCCACCACGCCACCAAGCAACCACCATCTTCCAAACCCAAATCAGAATCACCATCCCCCAATCCATTTACCAAATCCACCGCTCCACCGTACAACCACTATCTCCAAAACCCATATCAGAACCACCATTCACACCTAATCCATCAACCGGATCCACCATACCACCAAACAATAACCATCTCCCAAAACCCAAAAAAACCACCATCCTACCAATCACCATGGACTAACCCTAACAAAATTAATTTAATGACAAAACCCAAATTAGAGGTGCTTCGGTATGCAATCGCTGATGAAAGTGACTGTAAAGGTCGGTGAGAGTGGTCGGCGTAATGTGAAGCTGTGATGGCTGCGGGTCTCTTATCTATGATGCAGCTGCAACGACGACATTAATGTTTTATTGACGGCGACAATGTGGCAATTGGATTGAGGACCCATGATGGTGGTCTTCTCCGTCGATCCAAAACCACCGCTGTCACTGTGGTTGCCATGTGCATGAGCTACCTCCTTGGCTCCCTTCTCTTTGGTCCAGATTTTGACAGCAAAGAAATTTTTTTGGTTGGGCAGTGGTGAGATGGTTTGTACAGGTGGAGCATTTTGATTAGACCAATTTAATGATGAGGCGGTGATGTTATTGCTAAGATGGATTGAAGGATTAAATTGATCATCTTACCCCTTGAATTTTGACGAACGTCGTCCAAGAAATTGGATTCAGCCCGTCAATTGGTAAATTGAGCACAAATTAATGAACAACGAGATGAATTGCGTCAAAATTGAAATAGTAAGGTAAAATACGCACAAACCCTCAAATTATTGGGTTTTACGTGTAATTAATCCTTCTTATTATTACTAATAACTATTTCTAATAAGATGCATTTAACTAATATTTTTTGGCTAGGTGAGCTAGGATCCTAACAGGCCGTTTGGAATTGATTTTTAAAAATAGATTTTAATTAAATTAGAATTAATTTTTAAAATCAGTTTTAATCCATTTTAACCATAATAGATTAAAAATTATTGAAGGTCTTTGGATAAAAAGAGATTAAAGTACGTTTAATGTAGAAAATTTATTATATAGTGTATTCAAACTGAAACTGAGCATTTAATATCTATCTAAATGTAAAGAACTTTTGATAAATTTCTTGGTCAAACCTGATTCTTCAAAACTGAAATCTTAATCCAAAAAAATGAGAATTATGTATTTAATCTATGTTGAATACTTTGGAGTATGTTTAATTAGTTAGTTTCTTTTGTCAAATAATAGAAAATTAATTTAATTTGAATTTAATTTAAAATTAACCCCAAGCACTCTCCAAATGTCCGGTCAGTCCCCACACACATGGCGCGTGTCCGTATTTGAAATAGAAGGAGCGGGTTAAATTGCGGGCTGACCAAAACCCATTTCTCGCCTGCGGAATTGAAGACCGCCTCTTTCTCACCCGCTGAAATTTAGGACCCGCCACACAATCAGCACAGAACTTTGCCAAAGAAACGCATCCATATAGATTCACCCAATATCGTCTTTCCTCCACAAGGTCAGTATTATTACTGTACAATCTTTAGATTCGTAAGTCCAGTACTATGCTTTACATTTTGAAAACCCTTTTGCCTAGAGTTTCGTCATTCTATATATTACTTGGTTCGTTTCTGGTTTTAAAGAAAGATAGGTTATATGTTTGTTTAATATTTTCATTTTGAAACTTTGTGTATCTGGGCTTTTTTGTTTGTGCAGAATCTGTTTATTTGTGTGCTCAATCTGTTTGTTTGAATGTCACATAGAGTTTCAACTGTCTAGTCTAGCCAAGTTAATTCTATGATGGCTGAGGGGAATTGTACGGATGTGATTCCAGAAACTCGCTCTGCTTTAGCGGATGTGACAAATCGGTTTGCGAAAAGGGGGTTTTCGTGCATGTCAGGTAGTTCAGTTGTTAAATCTGGAGATGGGTGTGCTGGATTGGTTGAGAATAAAGACAAGAATTTAGGAAAGGAGAACGCTTCAAGTAAAGATTTTGTGAGTGACAAAGATGGAGGTAAGCGGGCTTGTATAGCGATACGCCCTTGTATCGAGATCAATTCTTTAAAAGGCAATGTTATATCTGGTATTTCTAAGATACCTTTTGAAGCTAAGGAGCCAAATCCAGTAGATGGCAGTTCTAGTCTTGGTACAGGAGATGCTGTCGGCCAGAGTACTGTTGAACTTGTTGATTCTTCGAGAGGTAAGTGTGTTTCTAGTATCTCAGTTCCGACTAGTTCGTGCAATTCAGATGGTGTGGAAATTGAAGGAAATCACCACAAGGATGAATTTGTCAGTTCTGAAGTGGGACATAGTTGTTCATTACATGATCATCTAGTCGGTAGCATTTACAGGAATGAGGGAAATGATGTTGGCATTGACAACGTGGAATTCGGAAAATCCGAGTCCATTGAGTGCTCAAGGTTTCCAGAGTCACAGGAATCTAATACTCTTGGAGGGGACAGATGCATAGGACTAAAGGGTGATGGAGGCCATAGTTCAAGTGCAGGTGTTGACTTGATCAAAGCTTGCTCTTGTTCTTTTTGCACTAAAGGTAATCTTGGTATTTCTCGAAGTTTGTTGATTAAGATTCATTCATCATGATGTTCGATACTTTGTTTTAGAGGATGAACATGTCCATTCGTAATTTGTTAACCCATAAGCTGATAATTGTCTGGTTGTTCTTTGTTGTGAACCTTGCGATAATCAGCTGCTTATATCTGGTCAGATCTCCACTATCAGGACACAAAAGGTCGAATAGCTGGTGAGTTAATACAACATGTTTGTACAACTTGGCATCGGAAACTGCTTCAGTTTTGGTCTTGCTTTTCTTTGTATTATAATGCTGATATTTCAAATTCCTGTAGCACTAAAGAAGAGCCAGAAAGAAGCAAGCATTTTGGTTCATAGATATTCCAGAAACAACGAAATTAACAATCATGGTCAAGGAAACTTTAGTAAATCCTCAAAGCTAGAATCTGATCTCATGGGCCAGTGGAGTTCACTCTTCCTTCATATGGAAAACATGTTTGGCCCCGAAAGCAGCCAGCTTGTACGTATTATTCTTAACCCTTACTTTGTCCACTTCAATTTGTTGTGAATACTTTTATTATGAAATTTATATCTTGGATATCTGTCGGTTTGACTTTCCAAGGTGCTTTTCTTTTATATGCAATGGGTAATAAAACTCATCTGACTAATCTGCTACCAGAACATAATTGCATCGGGTTGTATAATTTAAATATGAATTCTTGGACTCAAGATTGCAAAGGTACTTTATTAGCAGAGCTGTCAGTATCTTACGACACGTGATACATATCTTACGATGAGATACAATACAAGTATAAGACGAGACTAAATGGTATGTGTATCTATGTTGACACTTTATCTTAAGACAATCCATTATGCATCTTACAATATCAAAACGTACTTGCCATATGCCAAAATATCACTCCAAACCCTGCATTTTTCCAAAATTTGCATCTAAAACACCACCGTTCACTATATAGCCTTGAAGGGGTTTACCATGTGTAGCATTCATGGGAAGTCTTAAAACCGGTGTTAGGGAATCTGTTAGTCATGAAGGGTATTTCTGCCTTTTAGAGCCCCCTTTGACCAAACCTATATTCTTCCACTTCCACCTCACCTCACCTCACCTCCGCCTCCACCAAACCCTTGTCCTACCCGTCTTTGTAGCCTCTTTATGATACAGATCTTGGCCATGGGGGCCCCATATTTATGACCCTCCCTCCTCTTCATCGAATCCCAACTGACAAGGACAAGCACGGTTTTAGGGTGACACAACGGTGGGTTTGGTCCCAAGATGATGGTGGCAGCTTTCGGGCGATAATGAGTTTGGGCCAGTGATTGTGTGATTATAATGACGGTGGTGGTGACTGTGATATTGGTGGTGTCGAGGGTTGCATTGCATGGTGGTGATGTTAGGCTGACAGTGCAATATTTGCGATGTTGGCTAGCTTACCGAATTATGGTGGATTCTGGGAGGTTGATGGTGGTCAAGTTCGGTGGCTACGGCACTGGAGTGTTATGGTGGTGGTGCTGTGATAAGTAGGTGGTGGGCTATTGTTATGGATTGTTAGCAAATGGAGAGAGGAAAATTTCAATTTAGTGGTGGGTCTGGGTGCTTACACCGGTGGCAATGATTGTAGAGGTGTGGGGGAACTGAAACTGGAAGGAAACTTGAATTGACGGATTTGCCCTTCATCTTTAACGGATTCCCTAACACCCTTTTGTGGTTTCTCACGCTGCAACAAAATCGTGGGGGTTGCAGAGCTAAATAGTAAACGTTTAGCTGCAAATTTTGAGGAAACACAGGGTTCGCGATGCAATTAAGCCTGCAACATATGATATTACCAGCATTTACAATCCAAACCAGTCTTTTACACCCATGATCATTTTTCTTCACTTTTTTAGTTCTTCCTTAATGTAATCATCTACATTATAACCAACGAAAACTTTGTGCACTTCTTAAGCAAGTATGTGGGCATCCCAAGGTCAAATTTGATGTGATATTTACTATCAAGCCAAGGTTTGATCGTACTTGTTTTATTTTAGCTATGGAATTTCGTTTTCTGTCATGTTTCAGCATATATCTTATACTGGTAAGTGATTTATTTGCTTTCACTTATTCTGTTTTAGAAACCAGTTGCTCAAAGTTTGAAAATGCAACTACGTTTATTAATTGGAAAGTGCAATTACGGCTTGTTTGACAATAGTTCTGTCCTTTTTGGTTCAGTATTTTCTGTTGTCATACACATGTAGGACTTTACGTCATTTAATATGATTTGATGGTAATAGAACTTAGAAGTAACTGGGAATGGTAGGCTATACTTGGTCTACACAAGCAGGTACTATGAGGTCCCCAAAAAGTACTTGTAAACTCATCATACATGTCACGTCCTTGTATGACAGCCCACCATAGGGCATTGCTTCATCTAAAAGGGCTAGCCAAGTATTTATTTGTGCAATCCCCTCTAAGTGCTTGTGAAGCCTTGAACCTCGCATCCATTTTACCCCACACAATTTCGGAAATGCTTGGTACCTGCTAGATTAAGTAACTCAAATATCACAGCTTCTGTAGCTATCCTCTTTCAGGACCCACTAAAGCCTTAATCACATTGTTGGAGATGTTGGACTTTGAATATACATCTAGCCTTTGCACTTCATAGAAGTAATCCAGATGATGAGCACGTCTTACCATATGGAGGGTGATAAACTCAGAATCCTAATACTTGACTATACTTGATTTTTCATTTTAGGCTTGTAACAGGGTTTATAAGAACTTAGAGTTCTTCTGGAGACTAACAAGTTTACATTTGATGTTATTACTTATTCTTAAACTAGGTAGCACGGACACGGACACTGCGTCCGACACCAACACCGACCAGAAAACCGGACACTGCAATAGAAAAAAAAGAAGCAGATTTTGGACACAGTAGGACACCATTGAATTCTTTAATATATTTTATTTCTGTATATATTTATATATAACACACACACACACACATATATGTATTAAATATGTACATATTAAGAATAAACATCAATTTGAGTAGTTGAATTTTGTTCAAAACGGATGAGAAAAAAGATAGTAGCATGAATGTCTCAACAGTAATAAGATTAGTGTCTCAACAGTAACAAGAGAGAAGAACATGGGACAAAAGAATCAAGGGGATGTCATATATAGCTAGATGGGTCTGTAAATGAGGTAGGATAGGCTGACGTATCTTCCTAAGAACTGGTTAGCTTGGGTGCTTTCGTCAACAAATTGAAGGAAAAGAGAGAGAATGAGAGAGAAAGAATCAAAGTTCATTTCTAAAAAAGTCCCTGAAATATCATATTTTGGCTCTATATATGTGGACACTTCTTTAAGAGGTGTCTGACACCGTGTTTGGCAATTAAAAAATAAATTAATAAATTCGTACACCACTAAGAGGCGTTGGACACGTGTCTGAAGGTGTCAGTAGGTATTGAACACCATACCTCAACCTATATGAGGTGTCGGTGCTTTCTAGTTCTTTAACATTGTAATTACGAAAGAAATAAGTGAAAGTATGTTTCTTTTGGGTACAGCTTTATGCGAATGATAAACCAAAATTACACTTGATCAAACTTTTAAATCTTAAGGGCTGACAAACTAATAAGATTTCTAGGGTACTGATTAACTCGATTACATTTGTCGTGTCATGTGATACTCTTGATTTACCAAGGAATGAGTAGTGTCACATGGAGTGCTAATCATTTTCAGACACGGAACAAGAACAAGATGTCCAATAAATATCTCACTCTAGAAATGAGGTATATTTGGGTAGGATTATATTGGAGGATATTGGAAGATCTTTTATTATCATTGACTCATCTTCCTTATAGGAATAGCTTCCTTAAGTTAGTTGATCTTGTTTGATTGTACTTGATTGTAATAGTTTGATACTAGGATCTATATTGATTGTAATAGCTTGATACTAGGATCTAGATTGACATGTAAGTAGTATTTAACGGAGTCTTCATCTAGATTGATTGTAATGGCTTGATACTAAAATCTAGATTGACATGTAAGTAGTATTTAAAGGAGTCTTCATCAGAAGTAACAATCTTCCATTTGGAGATATTCCATTCTTCATGATATTAAGAGCACGTTACGAAACCTGAATTTTTTCCACTTCTTTTCAAACATGGCTGGAAACGACAACGGGAAGAGTAATGAGGATTTGGTAGCGAGTGCCAATGCTAATCAAAGCAAGCCAGTCGACACCACCTTTCTATACTACTTGCATCCGTCTTATTATCGTGGCTTGGTTTTTGTGATGCACCCTCTCAGTGAAAATGGAGATAACTACTTCACATGGAGGCGTTGCTTTATGAACGCCCTCCAATCCAAAAAAACAAGGCAAGTGTTGTGGATGGAACGATTGCAAAACCAGAGATTAATTTTCCGGCTTTACAATCATGGATTGAATGCAATACGGTGGTTCTTTCATGGATTACAAATGCGCTTGCTAAAGATCTTCAAGGCAGTGCTGCCCATGTCGAAGACCACAAGAGAGTTATGGAAAGATTTAGAAGAAAGATTTACCCAAAGAATAAAGCCAAAAGTCTATGAATTGAAACGCGACATAGCCTTTTTGCAACAAGAGAAATCCTCGATCTCATCTTACTAGAGTAAATTAAAAACCTTATGGGGTGAGATATAAGGTCTCAATCCAATACTAGTATGTAGTTGCGGATGTACCTGTGATGTAGCGAGAAAATGTCGTCCATGCATGAGGAGGGGAAGTTTTTGACTTTTTGATCGGGCTCGATGAAGCATACACGACTGTGAGGTCCCAAATATTGAGCGTTGATTTACTGTTGAACCTCGGAAGGGCTTATGCCATTGCCGCACAGGAAGAGAAGCAGTGCCTAGTCACTGCAAATCATGCTTTGACCATTGACGCCGCTGCCTTGATGATTAAATGAGATGAATCACAACCAACAAAGAGCGGCAATCGAGATCGGAATCAGTTCCACCTTGTACACACTGTGGGAAGACTGATCACAACGCCGATCACTGTTATAAGGTGATTGGCTCGCCGAGCCTGGAAAACGAAGCGGCAGATATAATTGGCCCCAAGGAGATTGGAAAGATAGGACAACATCAAACTCCTCTATGATATCCACTGGAGCTGCCTTTGCTACAACCATGGACGGCTGGAGTTTACTAATCCCCGGCTTAACTCAGACGTAGCGTCAATAGCTACTTGTTCTTCTCGGTGTTCATGCGGCGGTGATAGGTAATCTGTTGGTAAACATGGCTTCATCCAATTTCTCAAGTAAGGTAGCAGATCAATGGGTTATTGACACGGGGGCCACAATTTGCATAACTCATAATATAGAATTATTATCCGATATAGTGTTTGGACTCGATATATCGCCAGTACAAATTCCTAGTGGTGATACAGTGGCTGTCCATGCCTTGGGCCGAGTTGTTCTTAGGAAAAGATCTACTATGGATTGAGTTCTTGGGGTTCCTGAATTTTATTTCAATTTGTTATCGGTTAGCAGATTGACACGTGATTTAAATTGTGCGTTAACTTTTTTGTCGGTATTTTGTGTGATTTAGGACTTACCCTCGAGAACGCTGATTGGAGTGGGTAAAGAGTGGAATGGCCTTTATTATTTGGGGTCGATGAAAGGTGGGAAGGCATTGACATCAAGCAATTCGGTTGATGCAAACTTGTGGCACCGACACCTAGGGCATCTACCAGTGAATCGTATTTCTTCGATTGCAAATTTATCCACTTCGATTGATTGCAAATAGAGTCCATTTTGTGACGCTTGTTATAAAGCAAAACAAACACAATTACCTTTCCCTATCAGTATGAATAAAATTATGCATGCCTTTGATTTAGTTCACTGTGATACTTGGGGGGGGGGGGGTCTATACAAAACAAAGTCATTATTTGGTGCTCACTATTTTTTAACTATTGTAGATGATTTCAGTCGAGCAATGTGGGTCTTCCTCATGAAATATAAGTCAGAGACCAGGACATACCTGTTGCAATTTTTTAATTAGGTCTACATGCAATTTAACTTGCGAGTTAAGGCTCTACGGACAAATAATGGCCTGGAATTTACTCATAATGATTTAATGAGCCATTATTTCGACTGTGGCAAAGAATGTCAATCTAGTTGCGTGGACACACCACAACTAAATGAAGTTGTTGAAAGGAAGCATATACACTTGTTAGTTGCACGTGCACTACGATTCCAAGCAAAACTCCCCATTTCATTTTGGGGTGAATGTATTCTCACTGTCACATACGTGATCAACTGCATGCCACTCAAAGTTTTACAAAGTGAAACTCCGTTTGAAATCTTGCTTGAGAAGATTCTAACATATAGTTATTTGCGAATCTTTGGATGCCTCTATTACAGACACGTGAATGGAAAGCCGCACAACAAGTTTGCCACACGTGTCAAACTAGGTGTCTTTGTTGGATACCCCTAAGGACAAAAGGGGCACAGAATCTACGATCTTGAAAGCAGGTGATTTACGTCTCCCGTGATGTTCAATTTTTTGAGAACATTTTTGCATTTAAAAATTCTCCCACAATAGATACTGCTCAGCCCATTGATTTGGATCAAATCACCACCTTGAATAGCCCATTTAGCCATACAGAGCCCAAAACCACCGAACTTCAACTTGGTGAGCTAACCACAGGTGCCATCTAACTTGGTAGTCCATTTGGACATACGTCCCATGAACGTGACCCAGGGCTTGTGACCCTAGAGCCCACATTACAGGCGGATCCATGCGAGCCTCTTCCTTCTACTAATGCTAGGTTGGAGCCAATTGAGACTCATCAGTCAACAGTGCCAACCCCATCTACTAACCTAATTGGTCCTAACATGATCTCTGCACTAGAAAACTTTGTTTCGGTGGCTCCTTTTACTTTTAGTAAAACGCAACTCAATTTCTCACTCCCTATCAGGTTGTAATTATGTTCTACCCCCCTCTCTTACTCTGCTAGGAAATACACTGCCTTCATCCACTCCTTCGGCTAACTCAACGGCACATTCTCTCTCTCATTGTATTTCTTACTTTAAGTTTTTTCAGAATCACATTGCCTTCTTGGTGGCCATCTCATCCATCGATGAGCCGAGATCATTCCTTCAGGCTATCAAACTTGCACATTGGAGGGATGCCATGGCAAAGGAAATTTTTGCTCTGGAGGCCAAACAAACTTCGACTTTACAACCCTTCCCCCGGCAAGTGGGCAATCAATTCTAAATGGGTTTACAAAGTCAAGTATCATTCCAATGGAAGTATTGAGAGTAACAAGGCATGCCTCGTTGTTAAAGGATACACTCAGACTGAGGGCATTGACTTTAATGAGACATTTGCCCCAGTTGCCAAATTGGTTGTTGTACGTTGTTTGTTGGCGCTTGCTTCAATTAGACGTTGGGAATTGCATCAACTTGATGTAAATAACGCCTTCTTGCATGGTGACTTGGAAGACGAAGTCTACATGAAGATCCCACAAGGGTTTGCCAAACAGGGGAGCATCGCGTTTGCCGATTACAGAAATCCTTATATGGTCTCTGCCAAGCATCCAGAAATTGGTATCACAAGTTCACCACTTCTCTTCTTGCCATCGGTTTTCGGCAATTAGACGCGGATTATTCCTTATTCCTCTTCTCTCATGGAGGATCCTTTGTTGTAGCCCTCATCTATGTTGATGATGTCATCATCACGGGAACAAATTCAACTCGTATTTCTAAGCTAAAACCTTACTTGGATGCCGAATTTCAAATTAAGGACCTTGGCAAGCTCAAGTATTTTCTTGGAATTGAAGTGGCACGTTCACCAGCAGGGATTGCCTTAAGTCAACGTAGGTATGTTCTTGATATCCTAGCCGAAAGTGACCTCGCAGGATGCATGCCAACCCTTTTTTCCCATGTAGCAACAACATAAACTCACTCGACTTTGGTAAGCTATGCAAAGATCCCGGACAATACCGATGCCTGATAGGTCGATTACTTTTACCTCACCGTCACTCATTCTGACATTAGCTATGCGGTACATATTCTTAGTCGGTTTATGCATGCACCACGACAACCACACTTTGATGCTGCATATAAGATGTTATCTCAAAGGAAACCCAGGACAATGTATCATGTTTCCTTCAGATAATTCCTTGTCTTTACGAGCATATTGTGATGCAGAATGGGCGGATGTCCGACGACGCGTAGATCCACCACAGGCTATATTATCTTTCCTGGGTCATCTCTTATTTCACGGTGCTCCGAGAAACAAACGGTGGTTTCTCGCTCTTCGGCTGAGGCAGAATATCGAGCCATGGCCACTATTACCAGTGAAATCATATGGCTCCTACGGCTTTTACGGGACCTTCGAGTGACTTATAATTTTCCGGTTCCACTATTTTGTAACAATCAGGCGGCCATTCACATTGCTATTAATCCTGTCTTCCACGAGCAAACAAAGCATATTGAAATTGATTGTCATTTTATTCAACAACACATTCAGTCATAGACTCTTATCACTCAGCCCATTTCTTCACAGAATCAATTGACTGATATATTCACCAAAGGACTTGGATGCGATCGGTTTCATGAGTTGTTAACCAAGTTGGGCATTCCACCCTCCATGCACCAACTTGAGGAGTATTAGAAGATTTTTTTTTTTATCATTGACTTATCTTCATACACAATTATAGGAAAAGCTTCCTTAAGTTAGTTTATCTTGTCTGATTGTAATT
Source organism: Escallonia herrerae (assembly GCA_033070095.1). Classification (NCBI taxonomy): domain Eukaryota; kingdom Viridiplantae; phylum Streptophyta; class Magnoliopsida; order Escalloniales; family Escalloniaceae; genus Escallonia; species Escallonia herrerae. Next base: position 686,183 of record JAVXUP010000013.1, read on the forward strand.
GATTGTAAAAGCTTGATACTAGGATCTAGATTGATTTGTAATAGCTTGATACTAGGATCTAGATTGACATGTAAGTAGTATATAAAGGAGTCTTCATCAGAAGTAAAAATCACCCATTTGGAGATTTTATTCTTCAAATTATACATGCACACAAACATCACACACGCGCACAAGTATATTGTAGATCCAGGAAACAATTTTCTTTTAATGAGTTCGCTACTCTTGCTGTAAAGGGATTAAAAGTGTTTGTTTGCTAAGTACAAAGATTTCTGGCTCTATTTTCGTGTTTGTACATTGGAAGTCTGGCTACGAAGGATCGACACCTCCATTAGGTCGAGGTATTGTGACTTAATTTCTTGACATTGTGTCCGACACTTCTTCAAGAAGTGTCGGACACGTATATGGGCCTAAGTGTAAGATTTCAAACTTCATTCTGGGTTAGGTAGAAATTTGGAAATGTTGGGGGGCATCCTTTTTCCAAATTTGACATATCCCTAAGTAGACTGATTCTGTGTTCTCTATTTCATTCTAACTGTTGCTTCAGCTGGCCAAGAGGTAGAGGAAGACTGAATAAAGTCGATGCTGAAGACAATTACATCGCTTGAAATATATGTTTTTGTTCTTCTTTCTGATAGTTTTTCATTCTCATTTTTCTTGCTTTTCTTTTATGTGTATTTTTTTTTGTGTCGTAATCACCCTCTTAATTCATTTTTCCTTTGTAATTCTCTTTTTTCCTGCCGAAACAAAGACCAAGCCTTACTCTATTCCTATGAAGGAATAGAGGGCTTGGTCTGAGCTTAGCTCAAGAAGGTAAAGGCCTTATTCTATTCCGATTACGGAATAGCGGCCTTGGAGCTCTCAGCTCGTAGCCCTTAGCTATTAGTTCGTAGCTCTTAGCTCCGATAAGGACATTGAGTCATTCGCTTGCTCCCGACTATGCTCATACCGTCACACTTTTTGGGCTTACGGGTATGAGCAAGGAGTCCTTTCACTCAATCCTTACTAGAATAGTTTCATAATAAGGAACCTGGCTCGAACTTCTTTTGAGGAAGTCCTTCACCTCATAATCACATTTTTCTTCTTTTTGGCAGGAGAGTTCCTGTTTGGTCTATTTTCCCTTGCATCACTTTGTTAAAAAATTAAGTCAGTCACATAACTTGGCTTAAACTATGGCTTTTATCTAAGTTAGTTTTTTGTGGTTTTTTTGCTGGTGTTTTGCTATTTTATGAGTTGGAACGTGCTTCAAACTTAGATTAACATATGTCCATACACAATATACTATAAAGTTTGGCAGTGACTGGAGGTGTCCAGAAATCGGATTTTTGGAAAATGCGGTGTTTGGTGTCCCGGTAGGTATCGGTGTCCATGCTACATAGAATTCTGGAAATGTTAATGTACACATGTTTGAAACTCACATTTCAAAGTTGTTTTGATTCAATTTAAATATCTGTATATCTTCTCTAGAAAGTTTGTCAACTTAGTGGTTCTTAAATTGCAATTTTGATTTCACTGTCTTTTCCATAGAAACAAGGTTAGAGGTTTAGAGTTGGCGCAACTGTAAGATTTCTCCACCATGCCTTGTTTGAAACGCCGAAACGGCCTCTCAATATGAAATGGAGCTACCACTGCGTGCATCCAGTCCTCCCCATTGTGTTTTTTTGTATGTTTGTGGGGGGTGGGGGGGTGGGGGGGGGGGGGGGGGCTTGTGCACTTAGACACCCTTTTTTCCTCGTAGGAAACAAGGTCGAGGGAAGACGTAAGAGAATGGCTTCCATCACACCTAATTTGGTGTGATGGAACAGATGTATATAATGTTTTTAAATGTGCATATGAACACAGAAATTGTTGGGGCCCATTTGCTTGTCCCTCAATTTTGCTATGCCTCATCCACTTTCCATACAGTGTTTTAGCTTGAGCCTCTCGTAATTGAAACCATTTAAAACATGCAATCATATTCAATAAGGTGGAAGTTGTTGTACTTCGTCATTTCAAGGAAAGAATCGAATGAGCCCAATTTATTTGGGTACTATAGTAGAAGTGGATGGCTTCATTTTCTTCTCATTGGCTCCATTCAAGCTAGCAGATTTTAAGCTGAAGTTCTTTAGGAAAAGGGGTCAAGAGAATGTAAGGTTGAGGGACTACCATAAGGGACCTTCGTTTGTTAGCATTTTCTGGGGTAGAGCTTGTTGGCAAGTAAAAAGCTCTCCCGTGATCTTCTGGCATCAAGTGTGATATGATCGGATTTATCTTGGAAAAAGGTGATGATTGGTCAATGCGTGGTTTGTTATAGAGATTATGTAGATTAGAAGACTTTCTGAGCCCCATAATTAACAGATTTTTTCACCAATATACCAGTAAGTCTGAGGAGATGTTATTATTCTATAAATGAAAGCTCGGCATAAATGCAATACCTCGATTGGCATCATTTTAAGCCCCATACCAGGTTTTCAATAATCCACTGCTTCCGTTCTTGATGACTAAGATTCTAGGTTGCTTTCATTCGTGTGGCAGGTTACTCCTTTTACTTTGAATAGCTTGCACTCTGCTCTAGCTAGGCCTCTCATGGTAGCCCTTTCTGTCTCTAGAACCAGTAACATGGTGATTGTTCATATAACCTGATGTTAAGATGATTAAAAGCCCCCTGCATGGGTAGAGCGAGTTTTATTGAAGCTTTTGTACAGGTCCCATGGCTGGGACTTACCTGGTGACCTTGTAATCCAGGCACTAGATCCCAGCAGAATGCACAGTTACACAAGTTCACATTTTATGTAAACAGAACAATGAGCCATTTCTGGATACAATGCGTATATGATGTGTAAGGCAATATAATAACATAGTTAGAGAATGTATTCACAATTCACAGTTAAAATGGTCAACAATATTCACGATAGTTTTGAAGCTTGTCACATTTACGCATACAGATTTGTCATCTAATTTTACACAATTCATTCATATATAATAACATAGTTAGAGAATGTATTCACAATTCACAGTTAAAATGGTCAACAATATTCACGATAGTTTTGAAGCTTGTCACATTTACGCATACAGATTTGTCATCTAATTTTACACAATTCATTCATAGGTTCTAGTTATCTGTAGACCCGGCGCTAAACTTTCTTGAATATTTCGGATTTGACTCGATTGCTTTGCAAATTGCAAATACTGATGCTCCTTGTGATGCATTTCTGACAACCACACAAAAATCTTTAATTATGTGACTTGTTAGTATCTTGCACTTTGGGATTTGTTCGAGTACTTGGTTCAACCTTTTGGTGCTTAAAGTCAACCTGTATCACATTTTTATCTGTCACAAAGCCTAACTTTTCTTCTGTCAATATCTGTACTGCAGGAAGCGAGCTTGCTTACACTCACAGACCTAAGAGAGAATTGCAAGACCGAACTGGAGTTGATTAATGGGATTTCATCAGAGAAAAGATAGAGCTTCCAATGCTTGTTCTGTTTGTATGATTGTGATGCCATTCTTGTTTTGGTGATTGACTTTGCATGTTCCCTTGTTATACATGCTGTGGTTAGGAACACTCTTGAATTTCATGCCAAATATCTTCAGTATATGTAATATTTGTCCTTGTTGCCAAGACCATGTTTTCAGTTACAAAAGGCCAAGAATAATGCTAGACCATTGTACAACTGTTAGGTAAGCAAGTATAGTCCCAAGCGGCTGTAGTTTTGGCAGCAAGGTGGATGCTCTGGTGTTATAGTTGGTTTTGGGAAATTAAGGTTTCACTTTACCAGTTGTCATTTGGTTTGGCTGAGTTGCTGCCTACGATTGTTGCAGAAATATCTTATTTCTAGAATTCAGTATGTGGTGAAAATCTCATGCATTGATGTTGCCAAGTTTTCTCTCTTTCTTGAGTTCCACTTATGGCTACTTTCTTCAGTCCCAACTCATCTTTCTTCCCATCCTTTGCCTTGAGTTCTGCCTGTACTCCCTCCATTATATCTATTGGTCTGAAGGTCGAAACCCTTTCTTCCTGTTTTGGTCTTTCCCAACTTCCAGTAGCTTAAAAGCCTTAGGTTGAGTCAGCCGCAGTACTTCCTGCTAAAAAAGTGCTTGTTGTGCTGGTTAAACTTGCTAGTGGACGAATTGGCATAACAAGGATTGGTATTGGTTCCAGGTATAGCAAGTGGTCCTAAGGCAAAAGAAATTTTTGTACAAGGCTCATTATATCATTGCTTGAAATTCACCTTCGCAAGAACCTGTGCATGCCAGTGGATAGGTTCTCCTTGCCCTGATTTTTACTATGGCGGCAGCCATGTTTACTACAACTTATTTATGCTGGTTAATGAATCAGTTTCCTGTGCATTCAGCATGTCATGTGTGTTGTCTATAGAGGGTTTGGAAGGTCAAAACATGCAAGGTGTAACTTTGAACCAGGAAAAAGCATGCTTGCTATGGAATATACATCTGATATTATTACGAAAAAATGAATTTGCTACCGTGGTTCAGTAACAGATTGCATGCGCTAAGGTTGGAACTAATCTCTTATGTTGCTTTCTTGATAACAGCATTACTAATTGCTATTGTTTTTCCTGAATTTGATACCATCTTAATAAGTGCACAAGTTACATTCTGTGTGTTCTATGTGCCCCCTCCCGCTTTGATTGTGGCAGTCTTTGTTTTCTTTTCATGCGATGAAGTGAACATCTTATATTACTTGTTAGTTAGTGGTAGTTTTATAATTAAAAAAAATAAAGAAATCATTTCTTTTACCATTATATGATACTTCAAAAAAATTGAAACTGATACAAGTCCATATAAGTCCTCATTATGGACGTACCAAGCACACTACAGACTTACCAACATCTTCCAAGCTGCAGAAAGATGATGAACTAGTAGCATTCAAGGACTGGTGGTGGTGGAAAGAGAAAAGGACATACTGGAATGGTCGTTGCAATTGTGGGAAGTGCAATCGTTGGTGAATGAGGTAATGTCACCATAGGAATGGGCGGGCATGGTTGCTGTGTTGGATTTTGCAAGATTCGGGCACTTGGCAAAGGTGACAATGCGGGCTTTGGCAAAGTTGCTAGCACTGTTGGTAATGTTAGTGCTGAATAACAATTAATGCGTTACCATGTGCCATGCAGTGGGTTCGAAAACATACCGAATATTCCGACATGGATTCTTATTGTTACGAGCTTTCAACACATTTGATCTTTTTTCGCAGGTACGAAAACGGTTACTAGAGTCGAATTCTTCGTCCACGAACTAAATCCTAGAGTTTGGTGATTGTTGCTATAGAGAGAGAGAGATTGTCTTGTGACTTATTGTCTGTCACTTGTTGCCGTGACATTTGATTTCTTGGAATATCTTTAACCTTTATATAAAGATAGTATTTAGAGACAAATTTACCTCAAACACTTAGGAGATAAAAATGTATTTATCTCAAACACCTATGAGATAAATATTATATTTATTTCAAACACTTATGAGATAAATATTGTATTTATCTCAAACATCTATGAGATAAATATTGTATTTATTTCAAACACTTAGGAGATAAATATCCTCTAAATAACTGTATTTATTCAGACTAACAAATACACATTATCTGTTAGTGGGCGGACAATGGGTCTATTGATCCAATTTATTAACAGCTCCCACTCGCTCACATACAGGGCAAATAAATCGTGTAGTCCCTCTTTACCTCTTGTCCACTCATCTCCTCATACAGGAAATGAAACGTGCGACCTACGAGAAAGAATGTCCAGTTGAGGAATATTGTATTAAGTTATCACCAAACTAACACAATACATCACTCCAAATTTTTTTTCGTATGTACCCCAGATAGTTCAATTATACCAAATTAAACACTCTCAAATTCCTCATAATGAGCAGTGTTAAACCTCTCATATGCTATGTATTCATGACTCATATCGAAACAAAAGATCGACAAAGTCGACCAGGCTATGAATGACATAACATGGTATAATATTGAACTTTCTTCTCAAAGCTCTCATGTCATTTCAATTAGACCCAACCGTTTTCCTAGACATGTCCCGCGAGACCGCATCATCCATGATCCAAGGGTACATGCTAAAGTAGCGCCATTGAGTATCCTCTTTATGACATAGTCTAAGGTGAGAAGGGTACTTTGTAGGATCAAAAATATCGATCCAGGTGGCTTACACAGTGACGAAGCAGGGATTCATTCATCACTCCCATTGTCGGTCTGCATTTAGCACATGCAGTATGATTTGCATGCTATGGCGTAACCCGCAACGGCGTGTCACATAAATATATAATAAAATACGCCATACGCCCCAATCAACATCGCTGTATCCGCTCAGTCTCAAGTCTCCGCCATGATAACACAGGACGAGATCAGCGGTTTCATGTAGTTATCGAAGAATCCTCTTCACCGCATTCCAATGAGAGGGTCCATGATTACTCTAGATAACGACTCACCATTCCAACGGCAAAGCAGATGTCTGGATGCGTACACAACATAACGTACATCAGACTCTCAACTACAGCCGTGTAAGGAACTTTGGACATCCGATTCTTTTCCTCATCATTCTTTCGGCATTGGTCTGTGGTTAAAGTACACGCCTTGTCCATTGGAGTGTCTATGGGTTTTGAGTTATGCATACGGAATTGTTCAATGACCTTCTTGATATATGTCTCTTGAGACAAACCGGGAAGTCTCTTTGGACGATCACATATGATTTTAACCCCGAGCACATAATTAGCTTTTCCCATATCCTTCATCTCAAAATTTGAGGACAACCACTGCTTAGTGGCGACAATGGAACTCATATCATTCCCAGCTAAAAGAATGTCATTCACATACAAAGAAATGATCAAAATATTTTTCTTGGATCGTTTTACGTAAACGCAATGGTCTTGTTCAATCATTTTTAAAACCTATAGAGGTAATGGCATGATGAACCTAAAGTACCACTGCGTAGACAATTGTTTGAGACCATATATAGAACGTTTGAGCCGGCAAACTTTGCGCTCATGTCCCTTGACCTCAAAACCCTCAGGTTGAGCCATATAAATCTCTTCGTCTAGTTCTCCATTGAGAAACGCAGTCTTAACATCCATATGAAAGAGTTCTACATCCTGCTGGGCGACAATAGAGAGGATCAGGCAAATTGAAGCAAAATCTCACTATTGGGGAGAATGTGTCTTCATAGTCCACACCCCGCTGTTGGGTATAGCCTTTCGCCACAAGGTGTGCCTTATACTTGTCAATTGACCCATCTGCCTCGCGCTTGAATTTTAAAACCCACATATTTCCAACAGTCTTGCGCCTTGGCGGAAGGTCAACCAACTCCCAGACCTGATTCTTCTCCATTGAGCTCAACTCATCTTTCATTGCAGCCATCCACTCATTACTAGCAGATGAAGATAAGGCTTCTTCCATAGAAGTGGGCTCATCTTCATCAGTTGAGGTTCAGTTGAGGCGCACAAAATAATTTCACCGTCAATCTCAAAACGACGACGTGGAACTCTTTCTCGTGCACCTCTACGCAGTTGAGAATATTGTTGACCTGATGGTCCTGGTGGTGTGCTCCTACTGTTTGGGATGCTCCCACTAGGTTGAAGGTCACTTGTACTATCTTCAGCGACAATCGGATGAGGAACTAATTCCCCACCTTCGTTTGGAGATGGTAAAGTGGTTTCAACCTTCTCTAACTCATAGAGGTCAAGATTCTTACTTGTGTCTTCAATGCTAGGAAAATCACTCTCTATGAAATTGATATCACGGGACTCTATTTCAGTCTTTCCACAATTTGGATGTTCACTATACATCACATAGCATTTAGAGTTTTCAAAATACCTCAAAAAGATACTCTTTTTAGCTCTAGGCCCTAGTTTCCTTTACTTATGAGAAGTACTGTGAACATAGCCTGCTGAGCCCCATGGGCGCAAGTTATCCAAATTCAGCTTTTGGCCATTCCAAAACTCATATGGGGTGGATTTGACTGATTGCGAAGGCACACGATTAAGTATATAGGCTGCAGTCAAAAGAGCATCCCCAAAAAGATATTGGGAGGTTTGCTTGCACCATCATAGACCTAACCATATCTAACAATGTTCTATTCCTTCTTTCCGCAACACCATTTTGTTGTGAAGTGTTAGGAATAGTAAGTTGCCTGCATATCCCTTTTTCCTCACAAAACTTCTTGAAGTGATCGGACAAATATTCGCGTTCCCGGTCAGTGCGAAGAGTTTTTAAGCTCTTCTCTTTCTGATTCTCAACCTCTGCTACAAAGGGTTTGAAATAATCCAAAGCTTCATAGCGGTGAGATATCAGATACACATAACCATATCGCATATAATCGTCTATCAGTGTAAGGAAATAAGAGGCGCCATGACGTGCCTTTTCACTCATAGGTCTACATATGTCAGAGTGAATTAGCTCAAGTGGTTGAGTTGCTCTCACAGCCTTTCCAAAAGGCTTCCTGCATGCTTTACCGGCCAAACAAGCCTCACATGTTTGTATATTGACTCTTGCGAGTGGGCCCAAATGGCCTTCTCTAGCCAAACGAGTCATTCTCTCTTGGCATATGTGGCTCAGTCTTGCATGTTAGGTGGTAGAATCATTCACAATATTATCATTCACCACATAAGAATAAGAGGAATTAAATCCAATTGAAAAAGACTATCCATGCGAAAACCATGTCCGAACAAAACATCATCCAAAAAGATGTCTAACTTATTACTCGTAAAAATAAAGGAAAAACCACTATATAATAAAGCAGTAACTGAAAGTAGATTAAGCGGAACAGTGGGTGCATATCGCACATCCTCAAGAATCAATGTGCGCCCAGTGCGTAACTTGAGCTGGTAAGAACCAACTCCTAGCACCTCTTCGGAGTTATTGTTTCCGATGAAGATATGTTTGCTTCCCGCTGAAATCCGGTGATAATCTATGAACCCCTCTCGATCACGTGCTACATGTTTTGTTACACATGTATCCACAAACCACACAGGTTGGGAATGAGCAACCATCACATGTGAGGAAACATATAATTGAGAGAGAGATTCTGAAAGTACCTTCTTCGGCTCAGTGCAATCACAAGCGAAGTGTCCTTTCTGTTGACAGTTGAAGCAAATGACTTTAGACAAATCCTTTTTCCTACCACGTTTTCCTCTCTTGCATTTCTTCATTTTCCCTTCCTTTGGCGCAGAAGTGCTAGCCTCGCCTTTCTTGTCTTTCTTACTTTGTCTTCTGCGCTTGCCATTTGCATTTTTGCGATCCCTCTTGGGCGACATAAGTTAGGGTATTGTCAGCATCTCGAGTCTCGGCCTCAAGGATGACATGCTATGAAACATCAGAAAAGTTCTTGATGTTTTCACTGTGGGTATTGGCCCATGAGGCAGGAAGGGACCTTATGACAGCTCTGACTTGCTGCTCATCTGTGAGCGCATGGCCAGCATCCCTCAGCTTATCAATCATATTGGACATCACCCTTAGATGCTCACTCATGGTATGCTTAGGGTCTTTAGTGTACTCCTCAAACTTAATCACAAGGCTACGAAGCCGCGTAGTTGAGGTTCCACCAAAAGAGAACTTGAGCTGATCCCATAAAGCTTTGCAAGTTGGAAGTTCATCATACTGCCCGATTAGATCATTTTGCAAGCTGCTCAACAAGGTGTAGCGCGCACTACGATCTTTCTTATTCCACTTCTAGTAGGCAGTGTGGTCTCTTAGGGGTTGCGCCTCAGTTGGCGCGACCATCTCCTTGGTCAAGTGCTCCTCGAGCTCTTGTTCGTTTAGCATGAATTTCATCTTTTTGTACCAAACGTCATAATTATCTCCGTTAAGTTTCACACCTTTAACGAGATCAGCTATGACATTCTTGGTGGCCATTTTATTCACTACATTAGTTTGCGCAAAGAAAAAAAGACATTAATTATACATCCTTTTATTTATTTCAAAAATTCAAATGAAAAACATAATCCTTCCTCACATCATGAAATCAAAAATTTGCTAAGCTTGTAATCATCTCCCATGTATGTGAGTTGGGAAAATATTTTCCAAGTAATTTTTCAAAATAAATTTCATCATCATATAAGCCACAATGTAATAAATCATCCACATGATAATTTAGAACAATATAAAATTACACCATGCAATAAAGTGTGCAAGGACTCCATTGAGCCCTATTGGCATTCTAATAACTTATGCTAAGAAAATTCTGGCTTGAATAATGTACGTGCAAAATTACATCCCCGTACAAGGCTTTCTGGAATATACAGGAAAATAATAGAATACAACATCTTTGAAAATTCTACTACAAACTACTCCAATAAAACAAATGGAGATGCCGTACAACACATTATTCTCAAAAGATTTTTTTAAAACAAGAGTAAACACATTAAACATAAGTTTCTTTAGAATGCCAATCTAATTTTCATCCATTTAACCTAAAACTAGCATGCTCAAATAATAAGTTAAAGGGTAATTAAATGGATGAATAGACCACATTTTGAATCCAAGGAAAATGGGCGTGAAGGCCTTGAAATTGGGTTTAAAGTGTGGCTTATCGAAAGCCCAACAAATATATCTCAATAAAAATATATTTAAACCATAACACTAATCAAGGCAAATAAATAAAACATAATTCATCTATGTCATATAGCTCTTCAAAAATATTTATTTTTACTCACGAAGTGCAAAAAATAATATTTGCACATTATTCACATTTTTGGAACCACATAAGTACCACAAAATATCCCCAAATAGCCAAAAAAATGAGAGATAAATTCTTAAAAAATAACAAACAGTGAATTTAACCCTATTATACTCTCTGGAATTAAAGAAAAAATTTTGTGTGTATAAAACAAATTTATAAATTTTTTTTTATAGAAACAATTGTTTAAAAATTAAACAGAGCAAACACCTAGGGTATAAAGGTAAATCTAATGCCACATAAAAATTACAGAAGCCACGACAAGGCTCCACTTGCCGAAGGTGACAAACACCGACCAGAACAAAGCCCGCACGCGCCTCCACGAGCCACCGTCTACATGGGATTCCAACTGGAGCTACTGGGGAAGGCGTGTTGTTACACGCTCGTGTGGGGAGCATGAGATGAACCCTGGCGCATGATCGCGCGTGTCCAGCAGTCTGCGCACGTGGCACACGTGTTGGCGCGTTGCAGCTCCTCTTGAGCGCGTGGCGGCTCCTCTTGATGCGTGACACGTGTCATCAGTGCATGGTGCGCGTGAATTCACAATTCATCTTCTTCATTAAACCCTAATTTTTTCAGTAGCCGCCATGCCGCGATGCCAGCTTTCGAAGGCCATATCTCTCCCATTTTTAAGCCAAAATAATGCGTACGATATATCGTTGGAAAGATCATGTGACATAGATTAATTATGTACTAATCAATCATAATATAAACATAATATCGTGCTCCAAATTTGAGTCCCAAAACTAAAAAAAATCACAGTTTTCTTGAAAAATAAAATAGCTATTTCTCACAAACCATGAATCCAAAAATCATGAAATTTTACGGAGTTCATCCTTAACCATAGGAGAACAAAACCATATAATTATTTTTCAGAATAACATGCTCAAAAATTTCAAATTTTAATAATGGGTCTTATTCATGTATCCGAATTTGTTTTCTTCGAAACATGGACATTATTTATTCTAGCATGTTAAAGGCGAATCAAAGTAATCATGCTCTGATACCAATGTTGAATAACAATTAATGCGCTACCACGTACCACGTAGTGGGTTCGAAAACATACCGAATATTCCGAAGATGGATCCTTGTTGTTACGAGCCTCCAACACGCTTGATATTTTTCGCAGGTAAAAAATAGGCTACTAGAGTCGAGTTTTTTGTCCACGAACCAAATCTTAGAGCTTGGTGATTGCTCTAGAGAGAGTGCTATAGAGAGAGGGATTGTCTTGTGACTTATTGTCTGTCACTTATTATTTTTTGGGATATCTCTAACCTTTATATAGAGATAGTATTTAGAGACAGACTTTACCTCAAACACTTAGGATATAAAGATGTATTTATCTCAAACACCTATGAGATAAATATTGTATTTATCTCAAACACTTAGGAGATAAATATCCTCTAAATAACTGTATTTATCCAGACTAACAAATACACATTATCTGTTAGTGGGCAGATAATGGGTCCACTGACTCAATTTATTAACAGTTAGCAAAGTGGTAGCCAACGGTTGGTGGCAATGTCGCTTCAGGCATTTTGGGATGGCGGGCAATGGAGACAATGTCGCCCTTGGCAAATGAGGGATTCTTGGCACAGTAGGGAGTGTAGATGCCTTAGGCAAAGAGGTTTGCATGCCGCAAGGCTCACATGGTTGCTTGAAATCGACAAAGCTAGCATCAAAGATAGTAACAAACAACTATCATAAGCTTCCATTGCTTCATAGCAGCAGAAGATTGTTAGTTTTTAGTTCCATTGCCTTCGCTGCTTGAAAGCAATGGGTACCTTTTGTTTTGTCCGCACTGAAGATGCATCAATTGGTATGTATCGAAAGCAAAAATCGTAGCACTCCAACAATTGTTAGGACCAATGCGAGTTTGGTCAAATATGGTTGAAAGAAGAGAGGATTAGTTATTAAGTTATTTGTATTGATCACTTTCCAAACATTGGCCAATTATCAAAATTTTGTATCATCAAAATTTGGGTTGCAATCCATGTTGTGGAAAGAAGCTATAGTTTTCCTACATAGTGATTATAAATAGCTATCAAATGTAAGAAATGATATTTACTTAATAACATTGAAAAAGTACTCCTTTACATATGTTAACCGGGCAAACATGCCCACGATGACTAGGATGTATGTCTCGTCTTAAAAAACTAACAGCTTATCTAGTCAATCCTCTAGGGCCCAAATAACTCAATTTTCTTCCATGAACTATTTGTGTCAATGGGTAAGTTTTATCTACACTAGATCTGGCTCTATAATTGATAGAGTGAATAAATGTGCCATTTCTTGAAATCATTTTTCATATTCAAAATCATGGTGTGACGTGCATCTTCTTCTGTTCTTGTCACCTCACCAACTAGCTAATTAGATGCAAGCCCTTCCTCTGATGAATTCCTCTTTTTTGCTTTCAGCTTGTGGGGTATTAGCAGCCATTTTCAGTTGTGCGCCCCCGAAAAATTTCTAGTGGACGAGGTGGGGCTTGTAGCATAGAGGATTAGAGCAAGTGGCTACGAACCACGATGTCGGAGGGTGGAAGCCAGAATATCGACTTGAGTAAAGCAAACGTTGGTAAGAATCCAATGCCCTGAAAACCGAAGGGTTCCTCTGCAAGGTTTGTCCATGGAGGGTGAGTTAGGGCCTAAGATCATCCTTTCCTAATTTGGTTATTCACCATGTATGAGGATCTCGGCTAAGCATCCATGGCTGAATGGTTAAAATGCCCAACCCATAATTGACGAACTCGTAGGTTCAATTCTTGAAATCACACTTGGAAATGGTGGACAATTAGGTCGAATTGGGAGAGGCTGTAACTGAGTACTCAATTAACATTTAGAACTTAACAAACTTTCAAAGTATTCGCAGGGGGTACTACTGGATATGTGCCAGTCCATTCTAATGCAAAAATCAAAAGGCCCTCTGCCCTCCCTCATACTACCACTTGAAGTCGAACCTATATGTTGATGCTCACGATTTCGATAGCCATACCAGCAATTTGGAGAAAATCTCTCAAAATGTAATTAGTGCTAAGATGTCACTACAAAGCTGAAACTCTTGGTTGTAGCCAAATGTATAATTTCATATTACATCGAACCTAAAAACATGTAATGGTTCAACTTATCGAGGGTAGTACTTCTTTGCTATTGCACACAAGCCAACCCTAATGCTCTCCCCCTTCTCTCCTATTTCTCATACTTATATTAAAAACACCAACAATTACTCGTCGCGGTAGGTGCCAGTCTTTTCATGGCTACCTCTTTTGCTCTTTCCTTTTGTATTTCTTCTTTCCGTTCCTTTCATTTCCATACAAAATAGAATACACTAGTTTGCTAAACTACCTCATTCTTTCTAGATCTAAGTCTTTAGATCTAGACCTCTTCCTTTTGATCAAGATCTTAGTTTCTAGATTGATGTACCGCTGTCTTGTTGTAGTCGTACTGCCTTCTTGTCGTTGTCGCTGCAGAGATCCACTTGTTGTCACCAAAATTTCTAGGAATTCCCCTTTAATGGTTGTTTGTTCTTGGGTTAGATGGGAATAAGAAGATGTTAGGGTTTTGTCACGGTGGCACTGAGCGTTTGTGCCATAAATTATTGATTGGGGTTGTGTTTGTTTGGGTGGTGTGTCCTTAGGTGGTTTGTCTAGGTTCCTTGTCAGGCCCACTTTAGCATCTAGTTGCCCTCTCGGTTTGTTTTTCATCCAGTGCTATGGTGGTATCTCTTATGAGGTTAGTTCTCCCCATTAGATGTCGGTAGGATTCTCCCACCTAACCATCTATTTTTCCCCTTTCCTTCTAGGTGATTTCCTCCCTTCCCCCTTGTCGTGGAGGTATCCTTAAAATTATGTTTGGTGGTAATCAGTGGTTCTTGGGGAGAGTTTGCTGGTTTAGGTTGTAGTGGTTGTATTTGGTGGGGTTAACGTCTTTGTGGTGTTTATTTTCAAGAAGGGGTTTAAGTGGTGGTGTTGCGGTGCACTAGTTTTAGTGCTGGTCATTCTTGATCTTAGCGCTGTCATTTGGTCGTGTCCTTTGTTGTGGTGGTGGTGGTAGTGCTCGTGGGGGGACGAACAACCATTACTTTCCAGTATACTTGTACTTAAAGGTTATAGGGGCAATGCAAAACGCATGTGCTACAGGTGCATGGGTAGTTGAGATATGATATGACGTGGCTTTTAGGTTTGTTGGAAAAAAACACATCTTGTGAGACCTGTTTGGAATGGAAGCTATTATTTCCTTATTTTGTTTAGTACTTTTGTCATATTGTAAGTTTTTATTTGGCTACGTTTGTTAGTTGCATCTTGCAAGTAGATGTAGTGTGGTACATTGTACTAAATTTTGCAAGTGTTGTAATCGTTGGAGTAAAAGGAAGAGAAAAAGGAAAAAAAAAAGAAGAACTATCAAGATGTCCTTCAGTGTTACTCTTTATGTTAGTCGCATATATTAAATGGCGGAGACAACTTGTAAAATATTTTATGAATGAAATATTTCTCCAATTAACAAATAATACAAAAAAAAAAACTCAGTCATTGAGGGGGTGCGATAGCCTCTGGTGCTGATACAAAATTTGTAACTGAGTTACTAATTGTTTACTCTAGTCTGGTTTTAAGAAAAGCTTGCATAGTGAAACATATAATATTGAAAAATGCAATATTCACATCATAGGATACTTTTTTACATTCTTTTTGCTGCTAAAAATGCAATTGAGTGATAATTATTGCTTTTTAGCAACAAATGACACATAAAATAACACATTAGGGGGTGAAATTGAAAATTTTGAAGTATCAGAAAATGTTGTGTTCATTAAAAATGAACATATGCTAGTAAAGAACCCAAACTCGTTCAAGCCACTGAGCCAGGACTTGAATCTGCAATATGTTTACCAAGAAGGGTATATCTGTAATACCCTGATCTAATCTAAGCGAGAATTAGATTAATCGAGGGCATTATTTTTATCGATACTATTATTTTTATCGACTAATTAGAGTAAAATGGGATGTTGGTTTGGCCTTCGGGGTCAAAATGTAATTTTGGAAAGTTAAGGGGCAAAAATATTATTTTAGAAAATAAGGTGAATAGGATGCATATGCTATTAAGTAGCGTCATTTTTTTATGATGATTAGGTGTTAGGGAGTGAAATGATAGGTTGGTGTGGTTTAGGGTCAAAGTGCGACTTTTCCAAAGTTGTGGGGTCAAAGTGTAATTTTTGAAACTTGAGGGGCCATCTTGCGAATATGGAAATTTGGAGGGCCATTGTGCAAATTTGTAAAATTGGTCACAAGATAGTGCCACCTCCTCCTTGACTATTTGATGACTAATGAAATAAAATTATAAACTAAGGTATAGATAAATATTAAAAAAAAAACAAAAGAGGAAACTTTCCCTTTCGGGAAAGAAAGAACAAAGCAGAAGAAGAAACAGGGAGGAAGGAAAAATGCAGAAGAGAGGACGATGAGGCTCGAGGGAAAACCAAAATCAGAGGAAAAAAATGGAATTTGGGTTTAAAGGGTTTCAAGGTGGTCAGTGTGTTTGGGTGTTGACTGTGTGCGTGTGTGTTCATGTTTCGGGTGTGTGTGTATTTTGATGATTCGTGGGTTGAGGGGTGTGATCATGAATTTAAATGGTGTAATTAGATGTTATGAGTTATTCACGTAGGTGATTTTTAGTGATTTCGGATGAATTCATGGGTGTATAAGTAAGTTGGGACAGCCATGTCTCATAGCTGAAGGAAGAAGGAAGTGTGTGTGGAAAAAGGTGCAATAGTGTGTGCCTTTGATTTGAACGGTACTAGTAATGGTTGCTAAAGATGGGATTATTTTAGGCAGTTTCTTTCACAAATTTTTAAAAATAGTTAAGTAATATTTAGCCAAAGTACAAAAAATAGACCCTAGTTATTTTAAGGAGGCCTGTGTGGTGGAAAAATTTCAGATTTTTCCGAGGTCAGGAAAGAGGTGAACGGATGCAGGAAGTTTGAAACTTTACAACAAAATTTAAAATATCGAACGAACACGGTTTTGTGCGAAAATTTTATGGAGACCTTAATATGATGAGAAGTTCCATTTCTCAAAATTTTGGGTCATTCCAAAGTCGTTAGCTATTTTTGGCCGAACAGACTTTTAAGCGCTCGGTCCGGACACCGGCTCGAAATTTTTGGGCGAAAATTTTGTAAAATATTTTTTAGCTCAAGAATGAATTCAGGAGGCTTAAAATAACATTTTAAAGTACTTTTGAGATTTTTCTGATGCCGGGAACCCTCAGGGGGCATTCTGGTAATTTGCCAACCGAAGAGAGGTATTTTGGTAATTTTCCTGATAAAGTTTTTCAAAGGACTTTTTAATCCGAAAAGAGTTGTAAAACACATAAAAGGTTGTTTTGAAGCTGATTTGGGGGTGATGGGGTGATAGTGAACCCCCGAGGGTATTTCAGTAATTTACGGCTCAACGGGGGGTATTTTGGTAATTTTTCTTATAAAATTTTCTGAATCACTTTTAGTTCTAGAAGGGGTGTTAGACACCCAAAAAAAGTTATTTTGAGATGTTTGTTGGGGCGATGATTGCTGGGGATATTTTGAATAAGTTGGGGGTGTTTTGTTAATTTTCCCTTTAAAATTTTCTGAGGGAATATTTGGTCTATAAATTTTCTGAGGTAATTTGCCATGTTAGCATTAAATTTTTTAGAACGCGCATAATTTAGCTTTCAGAGGGGTGGGAAGCGAGGAATAGTTGTAGTATGTCTAAAACGAGGGCTGCTATCGATAATAAGTCGATAAAACTAGATTAAGGATCCGATTATCGGATCGAATTAACTAGCTATCGTAAGATGCTAGGAACGATTAAGTGGGAATTGGTAGAATAAGGAGTGCGTATATGTTGAATGATGACTAACGAGCAGGATATGATTTGACTAGGTGATGCAGCTCGTTGCGATTAGAGATTGCGAGTTGTTTCGGCTATAAGCCAATCAGGTAAGGACAATGCGGTTCGATATGCTAATTCATTGTTCGATTAGCATGCCATGTTGATGACGTGTTGTTGCATTCTTGTCGTTATGATTGGACACCGGTAGTCATTGTGACCGGTATATGCATATTTGAATTGTGCTGTTGAGGACTTAGGGTAGAATACTTCCCTTAGTCCGCCTTGTTGATAGAATTTAATAAGGATGATGTGTGTCCTAGCATGCTATGGTTCGATTCGATTAGCATACTTAAAGTTGATGATGATGTTGCGTAGGGGTTATCGTGTGACTGTTGTGAGATGTCGGTGGTTATTGATAGCCAATATCTCTTCTCTCTGAGAACACCATTGAGGATTTGTGGCAAACTTCTCCCGAGTCCGCCCTGTCGTTGATGATGATGTTGTTGAGGTCGTTGCATGTTGTTGTGAAATGTCGGCACTTATTGGTAGTCGATATTTCTCTTATGTAAGAACGTTGTTGAGGGCTTGCGGTAATCTTTTCCCAAGTCCGCCCTGTTGATGATGTTACGTTGAACTCTTGTTGTTAGGTCTGAACACCGGTTGATCTTCTGATCCGGTATTCCTTGTTGAGCCGTGTTGTTGAGGATATAAGGTGGAATAAATTTTCCCTTAGTCCGCCTCGTTGATGAAGTCTTGTTGCTTGATTGTAACGTGGTTAAGGAAAGCACTCTAAATGAGTTCCCTACTTATTGACAGTGTCTTTTCTATTTACTTGAGACTAAGATGAAAATCCCATAAAATGGGACATCAATATGAGGAGGATGGCCTATGAATTATGATCACTGGCCCAAGAGGATGAATGTCGCTCGAGCAGAGTCTGTCGTGTTTGGTCGAGTCCTGTCTGTCGTGTCCATGTGCATTGCATTTGATTTTCTTTTGATGTTGATGATTTTAATGATTTGTATTTCAATGATGTTTATCTTTACGACCTTGGATATTGAGTTCACTTGCATAGTCAGTCAGTCAGTCCAGTCCATGAGGAGGTGGTAGTAATGCTGTTCTGTTGGGCCTTAAAGCCGCTCAGTCTAACGAAAGAAAAATTATCGTTTGACAAGTTATGTTGATGCTGAAATTTATTGACTACTCTTAATTCATTGCTATCGTTGAGATGATTATTATTCCTCCTAGTCTTTTGAATCATTTGTACACGATATTCCTCGTGTTGTCTTTATTAGGCGATTTGCGCTCATTCCTTATGTTGTATTGTGCAGGCTATAAGGTTGATCAAAGAAAACCCTCTAGAAAAGGGAAGAGAAACAAGTTAGAAAAGTTGAGTAAGGGGATACGTTGTGTGAGGTAAAGATTGAGCTGTGAGATCGGTTGTTAAGAATCCTATGACTACAGTCGTATATTAGGTTGTAAATATTCATGTTGTTTAGAGACTTGAAAGTCTTCCGCTGCAGTATGATGTATGTTTGTAAGGAACATTTTTCTAAGGACGTATTGTGGAGCGTCTATTAATGATATATGAGTATGAGGATGTAGTTGCTCTGTATTCAGCACAGGATTTTAAATGTGATTATGATCGATAGCTCAGCCCGGTGATGTCACCAGGGTTGAGGGTGTCGCAATATTGAAATTTTTAGAATAACTTTTGTTGTCCTGAATAAGTAACACAAGAATCCACAATAAACCCGGCAACTCTGCAGTCCCAAAGTTCTCTTTCTATATGTGAACCCCCCTCTATCTCTGCTACCAACACCAGCAAACCAACCCCCACAAACTGCAAACCCAATTTCCAGAACAAAATACAACAAGTTTCTTTCAAGGATACCCTCTTCCAAAACACCATGTAGATACAGATGACATGGAGTTAGAGGATGAAGCTCTAAGTGAGGATGAAGATGACCAAACATCAACTGATAAAGGTAATGATCAAGTCCCTAGTATCCAACTCACTCAGGAAATCAAACTGCGCATCCGGAGACCTTGTAAAGAGACACTAATACTTAAAGCTATTGGAGCTAATTTTTTGGTAAATCGCATAAGACCTCGACTAACAGAGATCTGGTGACCTAAGGGGCAGATGGACATAATTGACTGGTCAAATGGATTCTAGACCATCATATTCTCGGCGGATGGTGACTACTGGAAAGCTCTAGAATAAGGACCTTGGTTCATTAGAACAAACTACCTTTCTGTGCAAACTTAGACACCTACTTTTGACCCCCCCCCCCCACCCAAAAAAAAACACTATCCATTCCATTCCATGGCCGTGTGGATTAGATTAAATGCGTTATCGCTGGAAAATTTCGATAAAGAGATCCTAAGCATGAAGGGTAAACAAACCGGAAGCCCTCTACATATTGATTCCATTACATCGTCAACCACGAAAGGACACTTTGCCTGAATGTGCATCCAAATTGACCCTAAGAAAACCCTTATCAAGTAGATTAGAATTGGAAAACATCTCTAGCAAATTCAAAACGAGAATGTCCCCCTCCTCTACCACCAATGTGAAAAACTCGAACATCTTACAGGCCAATGTCTAGCCGACTTAAACTTAATTAGGAGCACCGATCTCCCACAATTGAGAACCAACAATCAACTATGCAACAATATTTATTTACACAGAATAACAAGCGACAAAGCTACAGAACTAAGACCCGATTAGGGATAAAGCTACTGATGAACAGGATAGATCAACTAGGAATCGCTCATATCAAATAGAGATAAAAGAGGCACACTCGTTCGGCGAAGTGACAGCTATTACGGCTGTCGGCGATAAACTTTCCAATGATGGGTCATGGACGACAAGAGGGACAGGCCAAAATGATCGCATAACAGCCGGGGAGGATAAATGGTCCGCTGACATGACAGCTTCTTGGGCTGCCGGGGGCAAACTTTCTAATGATGGGTCATGGACGACCAAAGGAAATGGCCAAAACTATCGTTTTGCCCGGAGGGACCCACTCCCCACTCCACAATAGATAAGTCTGACTTTTCTGATATTTCTTTATCATCTGCCGCCCCTTCCCTTTTTACGCACAGCCTCTCTAACACTTCCTTTTCAAAAAGACTCCTGTCATACTAAAACTGGTTTAAACCAAAAAAAAAAAAAAATTCTCTCTAAAAAAATCATGTCCATCGCGTCACGTCAAATACAGTTCATATGTCCAACCGATGTGATCAACCAATTAAAAACCCCTTTTTGGTGATCACCACCAATACAGAACTAAAAAACTCCCTGCAAGAACACGCTCCCCTGACCAACCCACCCCCTAAAGTACCTCTGCTATATTCAAGCTGTCCACAAAGTCTTAGATCACATCTAGCCAACAAAATATTGCAATCATGAATAGCCATGATGGGCTACTATTTAAGAGCTCGCCGGAAGCCATAAATGCCCACTACCAACCTACTATAACTATTACTCAAATAATTCAGGAAGGAACCAAACCAACTTCCCCACAATAGAGGAATCCTCACCAACGTCACTGTCGAATCATTCTGGGGAAAGCTAAGAAGCCAAGTCTCAAGCACCTCAACCCGGCCACCCAAACCCAACTAACCTTGTTACTCTAGTGATCACCTATTGACGAGTCCACTCACTGAACATGATGGTAGCTTCCTCTCCATCCCCATGCACCCCATGACACCAACACCGGGACATCACCATCACCACCTCAACCTGAGGGGGATCCTTTCTACACCTACAGTGAACCAAATGTCACCTCCCTTCAATATCCCTGTCTGTCCCCAAGCAATCAGGAATTTCAACCTCAATCTCAACTTGAATGCATTCCCAACAACAATTGGCCAAGCAGTGAACATCCCTCCACGACCGTCACAAGAACTAGCTTACATCTTTCATCTGACATAACAAACTCTAGACATGAGCCCCAAATATCCACCATAAACACCAAACTTGTCGACCCTCCCATCCCCACCCAGATTCTCCTTGGGCAGTGCACGGGTACTAATGCAGAACCCGCGCCTTTCTCAACGCAGGTCTGGACCAAACAACATCCATATAACTCTAGCCTGTCACACTCACAACACCTGGCAACTGATTCCTCGACTAGTTATGATAAACAAATACTTGGCCCTTGACGATCTTGACCCACGACTAAATGCCACTCACGAATCATTAACCAACATCTTTTCTCCCACCTGACACTCCCAATAGCTGATACTGCCATATACTCAGGCTAGCATGCGAAAGGTGGACAAAATTTTTTCCTCAATGCACAGAAAGTTTGAACTCAACTATGGGACATGTTTGTTTGGCCGAGATGGATAGAGATCAACTACCCATCCCAACTGAGAGCAATCCGCTACGAATCCTGCAACTACCCTGACCCTATTATCATGAAGATTATAACATGGAACTGCAATCGAGTAGGAAATTCCTGATTTAATCCACATGCTCGTGACCTCATTCAATGCCACAAACCAAAGGCATAGATTATGGTGGGGACGAAAATTATGATTGCTACTACTGAAATGATTGCAAGCTCGCTAGGTTTTGACAAAAAACCATACGATTGATGGAAACGGCTATCGCGGAGGACTTTGGATTCTCTGGCACTTAAATAAAATCCAACTCGACATAGTGCACGGATCGTTACAGGCCCTCCACGCTGTGATCCTATTCAACCCCTAGTTTTTATCGGCTATTTATGCTTCCCTGTTTGTACTATTAGGGAATTTCTTTGGAATGAAATACTACATATAAAAAAAATCTTAGAACTTACCTTGGCTAATTATAGGGAGTTGAATGAAATTATGAATCAATCTAAACAAATAAAGGTTGTAGAAGCCTTAATATGCACACTACTCGGTCTTTTTTTTTTATTTATTTATTTTGTTGATCAGATGAGACTCATAGACCCCAGGTACCAGGGCCAACCTTTTACTTGGACTAACCGACAGAACCGTAGATCTGATTTGATATATGAATGGCTAGATAGAGCCATGGCTTCATTATCCTAACACTCATATCATCCATCTTCAGCGTACTCATTTTGACCATCACCCAATCTTCCTTAGGACCAATCATACTACCCTCTATCGGACTGGAATTTATCCTTTCTGTCTTGAAACGACTTGGTTTGTCATCCAAGCCTCAAGGCCACAATTGCCAAGAATTGAAAATCATCATCTAGACCAATCTATGTTCTACGTTAAACTTGACCACCTAACATGTACTTTGATAGACTGGAAAAAAGATATCTTTGGTGACAATTTTAGAAAAAAGCAAAAAATCTTGGCTACGCTAAATAGGGTTCAAAAATGTGTTGCTAAAAGCTTTTTGTCTTTCTTAGTACTTTGGAATTCAAACTCCAAAACCGGTATAACTCCATCCTCTTACAGAAGCATGATTACTGGAAACTAAGGGCTAAAATCCAATAGACGTGTGAGGGCGATCACAACACTCATTTCTTTCATCTCACATCCTCAATAGACATAGATATAATAAGGCCCTCATGATTAAAAATGACCAAAATGCCCGGATCAGTGATGAGAAGGAGATTCGCCAATAATTCCAAAACCATCTTACCCTTTTATATTCCAAAGAAACTATGTCTTTTCTCCAAAGAGACTGGACTTTCCCAAATAAATTTAGCCATAATCCTCAGTACGATGATTTGGATAACGTCCCCTTGGATGATGAAATCAAAAGGGCTCTTTTTGACATGGGACTGGAGAAGGCCCATGGGCTGGATAGTGTCTATCCAGGTGTTTCCCAGAAGTATTGGGATATCTTTGGCTCAGATCTAATTATCTTGGTGAAAAATTGTTTCATTAACAAGAAAATCCCAAAAAATCTTCACAAAACTTACATCTCCCTCATTCCTAAGACCCCAAATACAGAGAATGTCACCTAATTATGGTCCATTAGCCTGTGCAATAACACTTATAAAATCATCCCTCTTATCTTGGTTAATCGTTTACACATGCTGATTGACACTATTATTCACCCAAGTCATTCTTCAAAGTTCAAAGAGTGAGGATAATATCATCCTTGCAAATGAACTCTTACATACTACAAATGAACTATTACATACTACAAGACGTAAAAAGGGCAAGGGAGAGCTCTTCATGGCTAAACTAGATAAGAAAAAAACTATGATCGTTTAAATTGGAACTTTTTATTCAATACTCTACTCAAGAAAGGCTTTCCAAAGACTTCATCCTTCTAGTCATGAATTTTGTTTCCTCTGTTCAACATGCTACTCTATTGGCAAACCTACTAACTTCTTTAAGCCTAGTGGCAGCCTTCATCAATGAATCCGCTGTCTCCATACCTATTTATTCAAT
Organism: Escallonia herrerae; assembly: GCA_033070095.1. Classification (NCBI taxonomy): domain Eukaryota; kingdom Viridiplantae; phylum Streptophyta; class Magnoliopsida; order Escalloniales; family Escalloniaceae; genus Escallonia; species Escallonia herrerae. The sequence continues at coordinate 710,091 of JAVXUP010000013.1, forward strand.
GTCTAAATGAACATTCAAAAAAATTTCTTCAAAAAAGAAAACAAGCAATTTATAAAACCTATAAAAGTCGCCCATTTTGGATTAGGGATCTCCCATCTCTTATTTGTGGATGAGATCATCTTTTGGGGCGTGCCACAAAAGAAAACTTTTGAAATTTATACAAAACCTTCAATTTGTTCAGTGTCAAAGAGGGTCTTCAGATCAATACAAGAAAATCCCGAGTCCTCTTCTGAAAACATGTTCCTTGAGACATCTGCCAATATATTAGCTTTATCGTTGGATCCCCACAACTGAAAAGTTTGACAATTACGTGGGAACCCCTCACCGAAGGCCACATTAAATTGGAGTGTTTTGCTCACCTAATGGATCAAACTCAAACTGAACTTTCTGCTTGGAAATCTTATTCCTTATCTTTAGCAGGCCGCATAACTCTCATCAAATCTTTCTCAACTCGATACCTAATTACACTATGCAAGCTTATGTGCTACCCATGAAGGTGGCCGCAAAAATTGACTCTTTGAGTTGGAATTTCCTTTAGGGTCACTCTGAGAATGAAAAAAAAGTGGCATGCCCTTGATTGGGACTGAGTCACTAAACCTTTTTCTATAGGAGGTTTAGGGATTGCAAGACAGAGATAGCTAAAAAGGCCATGTTTTTTTAACCTTCTGCGGTGGTTATGGAAATAGCCTTACACATTACAAGCCCTCACTTCTAGAGACAAGTACCACCCAAATGACACAATTTGGAATGCTAAACAGAAACTTAACAGTTCTCCGTTTTGTAAGCAAGTGCTCCGAGCGTACAATACACTTGAAAATCACATACGTTGGCAAATTGGGAATGAAGAGTGCATCTCTTTTTTGGCATCAGCATTGGTGCCCTGTCAGAGTGAGTCCAAACCTGTTAATAGGCCGTCTCAACTCTCAAGCCAATAACCTCGGGTGAAGGACGTTATAAGAAATCGAAAGTGGGATGTGGACGCTCTTCACAAAGTAGTGCCTACTTACACTGTGGATCGTACCCTGGCCATCCCTCTCCCTCTTTTTTCACGACAAACCATCCCTCTCCCTCTTTAACTCTTTACTATGATTTGCTATTAAAAATTTGTGAGTATAGTTGGCCAATATTTGTAAACCTTACAAATAGGAAACCAACTGTACAATTTCTAAAACTCTGTTTGATTTAATACATTTATATATATTAAGTCTTAATGTTCACTATTTATAATTTAAAAGCACTTTAAAACAGAAAATACAAAGTCTCACAAATATAGAATATGAGAATCGTGTAAGAAATTATGAATTAGTACTTCGCAAATTAAATATCTTTTTTCTTTTTATGAAAGCAATATACAAACCGAATATGACTTAATTAGAAGATTACTTAAGGCTTTAACTTCAATTAAATAACCTCAAAACTACAACAAAAATCAGATACTCTTAGAAATAAAGATTAAAACGAATCAAACCAATATGACTTAATTCTTAAAAGTACAACTAAATTTATCATAATAGCAGTTTACTTAAGATATTAATGTTAATAAAATAACCTCAAACTACATAAGAGAAGTCATATACTCTTATAAATGCCACAAAAAAAGTATCAAACAAAATATGACTTGATTCTTAGAAGTACAATAAAAATACCAAAAGACTTCAAAAATTAATTATAATTAAATAACCTCAAACTCTATAATAGAAACCATATACTCCTATAAATGCACAAAGAAAGAAAGAAAGAAACATAATCGAATATAAATATAAGTCATAAGCATTTTCTCTCATAAATAAAATAATTAATAAGAGTTAACTAGATTACTAGCACCTTAAAGGAATTAGAAATAAGAAAGAACGTAATATAAGATACAATATTATATATTAAAATTAAAATTTTAGCTCGCAGGTCAGAGAGTTTTTATACTATACTTAATTAAAAAAGAAACTTATGAGAACTTAATTTTGACTATTACCCAAAATAATTAACATGATAAGAAACATAAATCTACATAGCAAAAACAAAGTAAATGAAGATAAAATTTCTGTAATTGTACAAACTGTATCACTATTAAGATAAACTGTATGAATAATCAGTAATACATGTTTGTTTTCATGTCATTCGATTGCATATTTTTGTACAATATTATGTATTTTTCTTTATAAGGAATACATGAATATGATATATAAGAACTGAAACAGTGACAATCAAGCCCCCTTTCTTATAAAAAATAATAAATAGATATATGATATGCTGACTTCACAAACGTTTTGCACGTCACTTTATCAATGTATTAACTTACTCTTAATTTGATTACTAGCACTTGAACAAACTGTTAGCACTCCACGTAATCATTTATTATCTTATTAAGAGTTAATTTCATCACTAGTACTTGACATCACCATTATTAAGACTTATATGGATAGAGTACTGGTACAAAATTTGTTCAACCGTTAGTGAGCTAATGAAAGTAAAAAACGCGGTTTTGTTTATGATTTCTCTAAAGTTTTACCTGTTATCATTTTTATACAAATATAAACCTAGTAATTAAAACACTGTAACATAAAGTAAAAATCTTATAGGATGTGAGATAATTTATTGCTCATTGCATGCTTCACTTTTTGAATACTTTACTCAAATAATCTTACTTTTGCGTACACTTCACCATCAACGTTATTCATCAATTTTTTTTGTGATGAAAAGGCGATTTTATTCATTTCAAGTCGGGTACATCTCTGATGATTGCCGGCATTATAAGACCAGGCGCATCCTCCATCCAAATTACATAATTTCTATTGAATGCGAGCATATTTTGCTAGTCTATGGCGACATGATTGCAAGTTCTTTTGGCCCACAAAATTTCACCAGATTGAAAGTGTGTTAACATCTTCTTTGCATCCTCAATTAGGATCCCTAGTCTTGACATATCTTCCTTACTACTTTTGATAGCATTGACGACGGACATCGAATCACCTTCCACTACTACATCTCAAAATCCGTATTCCATCCCGAATTCCATGACTGTAAAACCAGCTAATGTTTTAGCCACTTCTGCCTCAGATTGATCTTCCACCCACTTAGAGAGACCTGCATAGAAAGTGCCTTTGTAGTCTCTTATAACTACTCCAATTCCAATAGCATGATAATCTGAGAAAAGAGCCCCATCAAAATTGATTTTATACGTACCTTTGGGGGGGTGGACACCAATGGATTTGAATCTGAGCTTTCATCACGTTTGATTTAGTACTTGTTTTATGGAACATTTCCAACCGAAGTTGAGCTCGTGAATACAGTTCCAATGCGTCAATCTGAGCGCATTTGAAGCAAACCTCATTCCTATTAGTCCACAAACACCAGCATAACATGACCTAAGTTTGAATTCGTCTTTTTTTTTTTTCCACATTTCCATACCTCCATCCACCATGCAAAAACTGATACTCCACAAACACACTCCTTATACAGAATATAAGATCTTAACGCCCATACCTGTCTAGCAAAGGAACATAATCTCAATACATGGAATAAGTTTTCCCTTTCCTTACCACATATTTTGCAGTCATCCTCCGCGGTGATTTGTCTCCTTTTCAGTTTTGATGCCGTTGGCAAGATATCTGTTAGTTATCATCAAAATCAAATATATATAATCCTAGAATGATCTTTTTTACGGGTCAAGATCAAACCTCTTACAATCCCTTGATGATATGCTCATATCAAGAACAAGCTTTGACAAACCCAAAGCTCCAAAGCTTGACAACCCCAAGCTTTGATACAAGAAACTTAGATGAAGAATTGTGTATAAAGATTCACTCTCAAGAAGTAGATGAGTACAAGTTTAAGCTTTAGAACAAGAGAGATAAGTGTATGATGACTTATGAAAGTGTATATCTCTCAAATGTAAGCTCACAATAAATGCTCTCTTGAAATGGATGAAAAAACAATGGAAACCAAGAGAGATTGAACAATTGCTTTGATCTTTGAGAATATGCAAGATAAGAAGGCTTTTAATGCAATTGATGAATGAAAACTATGCCCAAAATGAGTATTTATAGGTGTGGAAATAAATATGACCGTTTAGAGTTAAGTGGAGCATTAAATGCGCCAAACGGTAAATGCAGTCGACTGCAATATGCCATTGCAGTCGACTGTATTCCCAAAGTAGCCAAAATTGGTTTTTTCCCAAATTGCATGATTAAGGTTTATTCTCTTCAAAAAAAAATTTAAACCCTTAACATACAAAATTCTCTTAAATAAATACATATATCCATGATTTCTACTTTCTTTGCTTTTTTATAAATCTTGCTTATCTTATTTCTCTTTTCACAATTGTTAGACTATGTTAAGAGAGAAACGTGCTCGTTCCAGTTCATCTCGCTCACGAGCTACACTCGAGCCTATCGCGGTAGAGTTTGATCAAAATCGATATCGGAACCGCGAGACTACCGATTGCTTTTTGGCAGAACTCTCTTTCCTTCTGACTCCAGGTTTGCGACTGGATACTCCATTCCTTTTCAGCATAGGTGTACTTAGACACCTTCAAGATTGTCATCTAGATCGCCTCGCTGATAGGAACACTATTCTATATTATCCTGATGCAATCCGCTTACTTTATGCGAATTTGACTTGGAGCATTTCCATTGAGTCATGTACCCTCACATCCTACGTTTTTGGATGCTGTATTTCATTCTCACAGTCACGCCTAGCCACTTTTCTAGATCTCCCCAATAGCAGTTTTCATTTTCGTTAGAAATGATCCCTGTCGCTAGTCAGTCACATGGGTTTGACTGGCCTTTTACTATTGAGGAACAGCTTCGACACACACTTCATTGTCGATAGGTTAGGGCTGCGAGCAAGCCCAGCCTACGTGACCTACCTCCTCTCTCTCGTGTGTTCCATCATGTCATCGCTCATAACGTCATTCCTAGAGCCGGTGGTCTTTCACTCATCTCTTACTTAGACGTTCAGCTCTTGACTTTCTTTCGCTCAGGCACCCGCTTAACCTCCCTCGTCTCATCATGTTGAACATGATTAGGAGCGCCTCACATCCTGCCTTAGCTATACCTTACAGCCTCCTACTTACTTGCATTTTTGCTGCCTTTGACATACTTCTTCTGGGTGAGTATATTGAGGTTACTAGGCACAACATACTAGACTGCTCTACACTTCGTAGGAAGGGACTTTTAGATGATCGTAGTCACTTCTTACCTGAGCTTGGCATGAACGGTGTCATTGTCGATAATGATGATGATGAGGATGAGGACCAGGATGATGGTGATGATGATGCTGCTGATGCTGATGCTCGTGGAGATGCCGGTGACGGGGTTGATCTTGATCCACCTCTGTTGGTCATTCCGAGTACACATGAGGCGGGCACTTATTCTAGTTCTTCTATTACAGGATATGAGGCAATCCTAGCACGCTTAGATATGATGCAACAACATATGCATGCTGGTTTCAGTCGGATGGATCTTGCCCACAGCCAGCTCAGTCGACGCCTTTCTCGCATGGAGGATCATTGTGGGATTCAGTGTCCTGAGGAGGACATCTTTCATCCACCACCTCCACCATCGGGTCCTTGAGGCGATAGGACATGATTAGTAGTTTATGCTTATGAATTTCAACTTTATTATGTATTTCAAACTTGTCATGGATGCTATTTGCAGTTTTACTAGAACTTGGGTTATGTTTTCATATAAGCACTTTGTTTCACGCTTATATTAGCACATCTGACTCATTAAATCTTTTTTCTTACAAGTCATGATACACCTTTTAATGGTTATTCAAGAACATATGTTTTCCTGTTTACATGTCCTTGTTGGCTATATTAACTAATCCATGGATGGATACATATGTTGATCCCTTTCACACCACCCTTGATATTTTTAATGATGTCAAAAGGGGGAGAAAAATAGTTGATTCATACTTATGTGGATTTGATATGAGCATATTTTACTCTAGATAGAGGGAGCCTATATTGCTTAAGATAGGGGGAGCTATAACCATCATTTTATTTTATGACCCCTTGTTGTTTATAATGATCGAAATTGAGATTGTCTTGCTCTATTGCATACATTATTTTATACATCTCATATTAGTTGTATCAATGTTTGTCATCATAAAAAGGGAGAGATTGTTAACTCTATGATTGTTTAATCTAAGATTATATATATATATATATATATATATATATATTTAATTTTGATGATAACTAACATTAGTGATTACGATGTCTAACATTCATTGAGTTGATGAAGCAAATAGGTACAATCTCATACTCATGCAAACGGACAAATAGACGAGCTAATCGTTCAAAGACACTCAACAGAACACATCAAAGAAGGAATTCATCGATTAAGTTTCACAATGCTTTTATTTCCTTATTTGTAAACTAGACATAAAGAGTTAATCGTATCGATGACTGTAAACCTAGAACTTGCCCATAGGTTTCCCTTGCATGCATAAAAGTTTTTCATTCTTTCAAAACAAGGAAACTGCATTTTTAGGAATGCAGTCGACTGCAATACTTCCAGTAGCCTATTACAGTCTATTGCATTGGAAAATTTGAATTTCTAACGGCTACTTTGGGAATACAGTCGACTGTAATGGCATATTGCAGTCGACTGCATTTACATTTGGCGCATTTAATGCTCCACCTAACTCCAAACAGTCATATTTATTCCCACACCTATAAATACTCATCTTGGGCATAGTTTTCATTTATCAATTGCATTCAAAGCCTTCTTATCTTGCATATTCTCAAAGTTCAAAGCAATTGTTCAATCTCTCTTGGTTTCCATTATTTTTTCATCCATTTCAAGAGAGCATTTATTGTGAGCTTACATTTGAGAGATATACACTTTCATAAGTCATCATATACTCATCTCTCTTGTTCTAGAGCTTAAACTTGTACTCATCTACTTCTTGAGAGTGAATCTTTGTACATAATTCTTCATCTGAAGTTTCTTGTATCAAAGCTTGGGGTTGTCAAGCTTTGGAGCTTTGGGTTTGTTAAAGCTTGTTCTTGATGTGGGCATAGCATCAAGAGATTGTAAGAGGTTCGATCTTGACCCGTAAGAAAGATCATTCTAGTGGATTCTAGGGCTTTTCAAGGGACTTCCTTAAATGGGTGGTCGTAGGCTTGAGGGTAATTCAAGCCGAACCATCTAAATCTCATGCTAACAATCATCGTGTATCTCCACTTTCAGGGCCTTGATCTCCTTTTCAAGGTTATTACCTAGTACAAGGCCTCTCTCTTCTCAATCTCTGCAACACGCGCTACGTTTATCGCCATTTCAAACCTTTCATGCATCTAGATGCTATAACAATAGGCCTGAATATAAAGGAGAAAATGAGACAGTCATGCAAGGGAAAATGAGGGAGCTAAGCATGAATTTAAATAGATAAATGAGATACATTGTAAGTAGCTTGAACATGAGCCATGGCGAATGTTTCATGGGGTTTGTCTCCAGAATCGCCATATCACTGGGTAAGACGCCACGAGCCAAATGTTGGGCAAAGATGTATGAGCTCGGCATGCCAGAATTGCCTCTCTTAATTGTCCATCTTGGATGAAAAATAGGATCTTTGTCTATGGGAAGATCCTAAACCACGAGAAGAGGCGAGGGAAAAGTAGGAGCATGAGGTCTCTTTATGACAGGAGAAGAACCTTCACCGGTAACTTCTTTCCTTTTTCCTTGATAAGCTTTTTGCAGCAATCCAAGGAAATTGTCTTTTCCGCCTTCGCCCTGGCTAGACATTTATATGGAAAAAGTAGAGTTAATAAATACAGTTCAAACTTAATTAGAGAAGAAATTGAATGAATATAGTCTACAGAGGCTATCTAAACTCGGAGTCCTAGAGGTTGATGTCCCTGTCATTAACTCTGGAGCCTTATCCCTCAAGACGGCACAAGATTCTACAACAGGGGTTGGGGGAACAGGCCTAATAGGGGCAGGAGGAATAAGCCCCCCATGCCGCATTCTTTGCTCTGTAAGAGGTTCGTCGATGCTTGGACCGCCTCTTCTCTTTATGCGATTAATGAGTTTCTTGGTGAGGAGGGTGTTGGGAGCTAGAAAGCCTTTCTTTTCAAAGTCTTTGTAGATTCCATTCCATTTCTGGGGGAACTCCCATTTACCACTTGGGCGTTGTATGAAAAAAATACCTGGAGTGCCAATCTTTATTGGATTTGGGACCTCTTTTGATCACCCTAACCCTGTTGTGGATGTAATACTATCCAACACTCCGAGCCACATTTTTTAGGAAACTTACCTCAAGGTAGAGCCTTATGAAGTCATCAACTGATACCTGGCACCCTGAAGTTTTTACAAGGTAGATTAAGCCAACGAGCTTTCTCCACCCATTTGGAACCAGTTGACCCGGTGCCATTTTGTAGTAGTTGAAAAAGGCAGAGGCAAAAGGATGCATAGGGATTCTATAACCAGATCTTATCTGGCCTTTGTAAACACGTCTCTACATTTATGTCATACTTGGTAGGCTTTTGGAGTCCTGAAACTCGAGCAGAGAATGGAGGAGGCAACAAAAATTCTTCCCAAAGCTCTAGTTTATCATCCTTGGTCATCTTATTCCTCTTCTCATCGGAGGTAAACCAAGTGTCTTTATCAGACAGTTCGTCAGCTTCATCCTTGATATCCCCTAGTGCATCCCTCCGGGGGAACAAAGTGCTAATTTGCGGGTTAGAGGTTTTTACTCTACTCCTAGAGGTTGAAGTGCCTACTTGTAAAAATCTACTTTCTAATTCACTTTCTAGGAGACTTTCGGTAGAACTAGTTGATGAGGACGAAGAACTACTCGATGATGTGGAAGACATTATGTATTGGAAATCTAAGAAAGGCGAATATTAAAAAGTGCTGAACAAAGGAGGAATGTGAAAAGGAACTTACTTTCTTAGATTGAGCCGAGCTTGAAGAGAGTGAGCAGCAGGGGGAAAATGAGGCCTGGAAGCTCAATATGAAGAACGTGCATGGGTAATCGCCCCTAAATTGACGGCAACATTCATTGCACCTTCTGGCGCGATAATCAAAGTAATAAATTTTGAAATTCATTTAGTAATCGCCTTTGTTTTTGGCGGTAAAAGGACCGTTACACCGATACATTTCCCTGAAGAAACTTTGTGAAAAGTCAATAAATGGTCTATGCCACGTGGTAGAGAAGGGTAGAAGTAAGCTCGCCTGAGGAGACTGTCCGAGCAGACTGCCCGAACAGACAGCCCGAGCAGAGCTCCTGAGTAGGGTGCTTAAGCACCTGGCTTCAAGCTCGTCCGAGCAGAGCTCCCGAGCAGGGTGCTCAACCACATGGCTTAAAGCTCATCCGAGCAGACAGCCTGAGCAGAGCTCCTGAGCGGGGTACACAAGCACCTGGCTATAAGCTTGCCCGAGCAAATTGCTCGAGCAGACTACCCGAGCAAAGTCCCGAGCAGGGTGCTAAAGCACCTAGCTAAAAGCTCGCTCGAGCAGAATGCCCGAGCAGAGCTCTCGAGTGGGGTGCTCAAGCACCTGGCTAAAAGCTCGTCCGAACAGATTGCTCTAGCAGAGCTCCCGAGCAGGGTGCTTAAGCATCTGGCTAAAAGCTCGCTCGAGCAGACTACCTGAGCAGAGCTCCCGAGAAGGGTGCTCAAACACCTTACCTCAAGCTCGCTCGAGCAGAATGCCTGAACAGGCTGCCTGAGAAAAGCTCCAGAGCAGACTATCCGAACAGAATTCCCAAGCAGGCTCCTTTTGTGATCCCTTCCAAATAATGATAACGGAGAAGAGTGGACTTCAGCTACGTCACTTCGGGTTAGTTTTTCTATAGTTTTGTGCTTTCGGCTGTTATGAAAGAACAGTCAAAAGCAGGGGGCATTATGATATGGCTAAAAATACTCGTCTAATCAGACGATGACAAGTGATCGGGTTAATCTCTGGTCGGTCCCGAATCTAAGAGGAATTTTGGTAGAGAAGTCAGAGTCCTAGAAGAACATTAATGCTATCAAGAAGATGCTGACATGATCCAAATTGGTTGCCAGACCTATTGGAGAAGAGTTGCAGGGCAGTCAGACTCTAGAAGCTAGGTCTATATCAGGTAGAGGCCCCCATGTACAGAGACAAGTTCACACACAAGCACCTAAGGCATTTTCTGCTATTCAGTGTTCTACCCTTGTAGCAATGTTCTGACTTTAGCATTGGAACATCCTCCACTGGAACACCCCCAGTGGTCACTCTGTGTTCTATTTTGCACGTCCATTTTCGATCATGGTTCCCGATCAAGATTTAAGCAGCAACAGTAACGATCTCCCTTTTCAACACATTGATTCCACCCACATCCACACTCCTCAATCCTCTTTTTGACTCTCCAACGTGTTACATGTTCTTGATATTACTAAAAATATTCTTTTTGTTCATTAATTTACAAAAGAAAATAAATGCTTCTTTCAAGAATTTCACCCATCTTTTTTTTTATTGTGAAGGACAAGGCAGCCAAGACACCACTGCTCAAAAGAATGCTTGATCAAGGCCTCTATCGACTGCAACCCTCTTACCATCCTCATCACGCCAACATCTATGAGCGTACGACCCTTGACAATTGGCATCATCGATTTCGTCATCTCAATCCCAAAGGCATCCACCATCTTATTCACAAGAATAAGTTACCTTGCTTTTCATCTAAATTGTCATTTTGTTCTTCTTACTGCCTAGGAAAAATGTTGAAGTTCCCTCTACCCCTATCCCCATCCATTAGCAAATAATCTTTAGAGCTAGTGTTCTCTGATGTATGGGGCCTTGCCCTACCTTACCCTTTGTCAATGGAAATAAACACTTCTTACTTTTTGTTGATGACTTTTCAAAGTTTTTACGGTATTTTCCACTGGTACAAAAGTCAAAAGTATGTTCCATCTTCACTCAATTTCAAGCTCCTGCTTTTCGTCAATATAATGTCCATCTCAAAGCACTTCAAACTGATTGGGAAGGTGAATTTTGAAAATTATCTCCTATTCTTGCCTCTGAAGGCATCATTCATCGGATTGCCTGTCCCCATACACATGAACAGAATGGTCACGCCGAACAAAAAATTTGTCACATAGTTGACACTGGTCTTTCCCTCCTTGCTCACTCCTCCGTTCCTTTCAAGTACTGGATTGACGTTGAAACTGCCATGTATTTCTTCAATCGCATGCCCACCCCCACTCTTCAAGGCTTATCACTATTTAAGAAATTACTTCACAAAACACCCAACTACTCTTTCCTTCGCGTCTTTGGTTGCCTTTGTTTTTCTCTATTTCGACCCTACCGTTCTCATTAGTTTAGTTTTTGCTCCACCCCTTGCCTCTTCATAGGCTATAGTCCTCATCATCATGCCTATCGTTGCCTGGATCGTACCACTGGTTGCATCTACTTAGTTCGTCATGTTCAATTCCATGAGGACTCTTTTCCATTTACCAATCATCCTCCCTCCTCATGCCATCAACCTTGCCCTCTTTCACCCCTATTCTCATCTCCCTACAGTTCGGTTGGCCTTGGTGCATGCTCGTTCACATGGTGTCTCATTAAGTATGACCTCGTCCACTTCTCAACTCTCCTTCCTTCCCTCATCTCCTTCCCATCAGCCTACGTCCTCCTCCAATACGCTGCCCACTTTGCCTTCCTCCTCTGCATCACTTTGTTCCCCGCTGCCAGTCCTCCCCACTTCACCTCCCATTCAACCTATTGCCCCTCTCACACTCATCACATGGTTATTCACCCCAAGCCTAAACCAAACTCCCTAAATCCGCCTACCATTGTTCCAAACGCCACCTTTCTCAAGCTTTTCTCTCTACTCTAGTCCATGAACCCGAAGCCACATGCTTCACCCAAGCCAATCAATCCCCTCACTGGCATAGTGTAATGCATGATGAAATCAATGCTCTCATTAAAAATCAAACATTGTCTCTTGTGCCTTTTGATCGCTTGATGAATGTTATTGGTTGTAAATGGGTTTTTCGCGTCAAACGCAAACCTGATGGCTCTCTTGATTGCTACAAAGCAGCCTTGTTGCTAAGGGCTTTCATCAACAAGAAGGCGTCGATTACACATTCAGTCTAGTTATCCAGCCTACCCCACTTCATGTTATCCTCTCCTTTGCTCTCTCACAAAAGTGGCCCCTTCATCAACTGGATGTGTCCATTACTTTTTACACTGTAACCTTTCTGAAGAAGTCTACATATGCAACAACCCCTTGGGTTTCTTGATAACTCACATCCTACTGATGTCTGCAAACTTCATAAATCATTATACGGCTTTAAACAGGCCCCTCGCGCTTGGTTTCATCGCCTTTCTTCCTTCCTCATTCACTTTGGTTTTACATCCTCTGAAACTGATCCCAGTCTATTCATCTTTCGCCACCATCATCACATTCTTTACCTCCTTGTCTATGTTAACGATATCGTACTTACTAGCAGCTCCACATCTCTTCTTACCATGCTTCTTTCTGAGCTTCGTCACACGTTTGATATTCATCACCTTGGCCACCTCAATTACTTTCTTGGCATCCAGATTATCTACACCCCATTTGGCTGTATCTTATCCCAACGTTGCTACATCCTTGATAAAAATGCCATGACTGAAGCCAAACCTCTTGCCACACCCCTCCCTACTTCCCTCCAACTCTCTAAACACACCGGCACTCCCTTATCCGACCCTTCTCTTTACCATCAAGTCATTAGTTCGCTTCAATACCTCACAATTACCCGTCTCGAACTCTCCTTTGCCGTCAACAAACTCACACAATTCATACAACAAGCAACCGATCAACACTGAATTGCCCTCAAATGCATCTTACGCTACCTCAAATACACATTCTCCCATGGCCTTCATTTTTACCGATCCTCTAACCTCACTTTCACTGCCTTTTAGTGATGCCTACTGGGCTGACAACTCCGATGACCGTTGTTCCACTGGTGGTTACACAATTTTTCTCAGCCCTAATATTGTCTATTGATCTGCCAAAAAACAACCCACTGCCGCCTATTCTTCCACTGAGTTCGAGTATCATGCTATTGCTAACACTACCACTGAACTCCTTTGGATTCAATCTGTAACACCCCAAAAATTTTATGCTGGTCTTAGGTTTAAAAAAAATCCAATTAGTTATTTATTTGACCTTTAGCGAAGATTTGGTGAACACTATTTTTTTGGTTAACTTTAGTGACATATATTCTTTTAAACGAAACGCTGTAGATTAGAGAAAGCTCAGCGTTATAGTTTATGACACTCAGCGAAAAAATTATTTTAGAAATAATTAATAATTTAATGTTAACAGTTATATGTAATATTGATTGAAGCGTTTAGTGACGATTAGCGTTACCGAATTTTTATCGACTGCCTTTAGCAGCAATTAAAATTTTCTTTTAATATCGGTATATTTATTAGCGACGATATATTTTTATATATACTTAACGTCGACGTGTATTCTAGCATTGAAATATTTTTAGTGACAATCAAATTTTGTAACGGTGTGCTTATTAGCGACGATTGGTCAAACGGGATAATGTAACAATCGTAAATAATTTTTCCTAGCGCATAAATAATTATAAGTATTTATTTTTCGACTGTTTTACCGTAATAAACGCTTCGGGTGTAAAATTTGTGCGACTGATGATAGATAGGGGGACTTGTGGTTATATACCAAACTAGGTTTTTTTTTATAATCTGCAAACCCTTTTGGGCAGCCGTCAAGGCTCCCTGTAACCGTCACACACCGAGAGAGAGCGAGAGAAAGAGAGGAAAGGCAGAGAGAGGGCTTCAAGAGACGGATTGAGGGACTATTTCCGGCGAATCTTTCCAGTAAGCTTGCTTTAAAAACTCATCTTTCATGTTTTTATATATATGTGTGTATTCTAGCAGATATATAAACGGGTAATGTCCTGTGTGAGAAGGCTGTGAAGGGGTTGGACGTTGGGTGGTTTTGGGTTGTTTTTTTTTTTGTGGGATCGAGTAGAGGCTGTGGCATGGATTGCCATGAGTTCAGTACACAACGTAAGTGTTTGTGTGCGTGTATTTTGTACAGATATTGTGAAGGCCAGAGAACACCACTTGCCGTGAGGCACTGGGTTCAAAAGACAACCTGCCGTAAGGCAGGCTATGCATAGGTCGCTTACATGGGTTTAGGAAAGGTGTGGATTTTGCAAAGAATTGTCATAAGGCAAATTTGACTGTAGGTTACAGACTTAGGCTGTGCGTGAGGGTGATGGAGAGGAGGCATGGCTGCCATGGCCATGCCTTTTCATGTGGGTTCAGAAGTTATGTGGGTGAGTTTGGAAAGAAAAGAAAAGGGAGGACTATCCAGCCTCTGTGAGAGTTGTGTGTATAAGTGGGTGCCCAAGTGTGCATGAGTGTAACGTACTGTGTGTATGTATATAAAATTGTGGAGTGTATGAAAAGTTTGGAGGAGAAGAAAGAACCATGAGAGGTGGATGACCCACTGCCTCACGACAGTGGGTGTGGGAGATGAAATGGGTGTGCTGAATTTGAGTGCCTGCTTGTGCATGTGTGAGGGTGTGTAAGGCAGCTGGGTACAATTAATGGTTATGTGAGAGTGCGTTTGTATTGTGTATGTGTAAAAGTGGATATGGTGTGGAAGAAAAGAGAAGAAGGAAGAAGGCTGCCATCGGTGTAGTGTTTGTGGTGTTTGTGAGAAGAAAAGAGAAAGATAGTATAGCAGGTATGTGAGTGTGAGTCTAGTGTGTGAGGCAGTGTGCGTGAATATCTATATGCTGTGTAGTGTATGGAATGAAATGTGGGTATTTGTTTTGGAGGTAATGGAGGGAATGTGAGTGTGGAATGCGTTTGTGTGTGTATGAGTGATGTATACATGCATGTGTATGAGCTGTGAGAAACTGAATGTGTGATTTACTAGATACTTGAGTGTCTGTGAGTGTGTGTTTGGGTGAGTAATATAGTGTAATTAGTGTGTGTTTTGTATATGGGTGTAGATGTGGCAACTGTGAGTATGTTGGGTTCGTAGGGCTTTGAGTGTACTAGAGTCTGTGAGTGCAAAAGAACAAGAAAGAAGAAAAGAAGTGGGTCACTGATGCGTAGTGGTATCTGTGCAAGCACGGGTGTATTCCGAATTAGCGTTAGACACGAAGTGAGCATTGAATACTATACAGTGAGAATTAACATACGAAATTTAACAGTATGGTACGTTAGGCCATATTAGAATTTACGGCAAAATTTCATAATTTTCTGAAATCACATGTATTTTTAGCATTTTATGTAATTTCAGATACGTAAAATCCTTTTGGAGCCCTTAAACCCAGAAAATGTTCTGGGAAAAATTATAGTCATGTCCTTATGGTATAAATAAGACTCAGTAAAAGTTTGATAATTTTTAGAGTTGATTTATTATCATTTTCCGTATCGCATGGAATTTGGCAAAACAAAAAATAAAGAAATAGTTTTAGCACCTTTTAAATCCTGATTTTTATTTCTATAATTTTTATACATATATTAAGTTTTTTATAAAAAATTTGAGTCTTTATTTCCGGCTAGAAGCAATTATGACAATTTATAGGTTTTTAGTGTATTTAAGGAAATTATTTTTAATTCAAAAATAATCAAAAATTATATTTTTATTCCATTATCTGTATTAAGCTATAAATAATATCGAATGAATGATTAGAACATTTTTGGAATATTTCTGAGTCTCGGAGAGTGTGACCAATTTCGGGGTACGTTGGCCGTGTGGAAAACGTTCCAAGTTTCATCATGTCCGGGTAGAGAAATGGGTATGTTATAGATAATTATATTTAGATTTTAATGTAAGTACTATGAATAAGTGTTCTGATAAATGACTTTGGCAACCTAGGTTAATCTCGAGGAATTTGGTCAAGAGCGTTTTTAGCTTCAGCGCTTGGATTGAGGTAAAGGATTTTCATCCGAACCTAACTCCTCTATTTGATTCGTATGTTATTCTGATTTGCTATCGTTACTTCTTCAGAATCAGTTATAATTGTTATAAAATTTCATTAATTGCCATTAATACCATGTTTTGAGCCTGACACGTTTCTTGAAAATTCTGTTCGATGCTCTGTATTTATTTCTCATTGTGCATCGATTTAATCATTGCATTATTATCATTGCACTCTGCATATTGACATGAGTTAGTGTATTGAGGAGTTATAAGGATGGTCTGTATTGGGGGTGATATAAGGATGGTCTGTTATTATCGGGAGATGCTAGTACCTTGAGGGTCTAGCTAGTGTTCATATGCATATGTAACAACAGTGTTATTGAGCATCGTCTTTGTGGCTTTGCTAAGTGATTACCCTGCACTGCCTGTGTAGCTTTGCTAAGTGTTTCCCTGCACTGCCTGTGTGGCTTTGCAAATTTACTCATGTCAATATCATCTGCATTGTATACAGTGTAATTGAATTGTTTTCGTTGATATCTCATTTAAGGTAGAGAGTCAAATCTCTTCCTCATTGCCTTTGAAATAAATCTATTAATCATTGGAAATCCGTTTTCTGAATTTTGAGCGACCTTACTGAGCTCCCAAAAGCTCACTCCCTTTTTCTGTTCCATTCTGCAAGAAATAACCGTCAGAAAGATTTCGGGACAAACAAGCTTGAATTTTAGAAAAGTTTATGTTTTCCATTATTTGTTTATTTAAGGCTTGTTAGGGAACCATTATGTAATTTAATAAATTAAGTGCTTTACATTTGCTTGGTGATGAGAGCGGTTTGCTAAGGCAATTGAGTTATTGTAGAGTTTTGATATGGATGCTATTGAGTTTCTTTAGTGGTATTAAATCGATTAGATATTTGAGGATTGGATCGATTGATCGGTTAACGCTCCGAAAATTCCGGGGTGTTACACAATCCCTTCTTCGCGAACTCGGTATTCGCCTCCCCAAATCCCCGACCCTCTGGTGTGATAACTTGGGTGCCACCTATCTTTCTGCGAATCCTATTTTTCATGCCCGAACGAAACACATTGAAGTCGATTTTCATTTTGTTCGGGATCAAGTCTCTCAAGGTCGACTCCAATTTCGCTTCATCCTTACACATGATCAGATTACTGACATCTTTACCAAACTTCTTTCCACTGCTCGCTTCATCAACTTACACAACAAGCTTCAAGTCTGCTCCCGCAATCCTTCAGCTTTAGGGGGCCTATTAGAGGTTAGTCTCATCTCTTGTTCAAACTTCACCTGATCTATTTCATGATCTCTTGTTCAAACTTCTGATTAGATTTTCTTTAATTCAAATTCTTGTTTAATTTTCAAATGTAAGATTCACTACAAGAAATAAGGTCTTTAGCAACTGCATTTTAGGGCGGTCGCTAAAGCATAATTTAGCGACCACTTTAGTGACTGCTATTTTTGGCGATCGTTAAGTTTAGTCAAAATTTGGCGGGGTCAAAAAAAAATTGGCGCCTAAATTAGCAACCTATTTTAGTGACCATTATGATAGTCGCTAAATATAGCAACAATATTTAGAGACTATCATAACGGTCGCTAACTTTAGTGATCGCTTCAGCCGTTGCTAATTTAGCGATCGCTTCAGCAGTTGCTAATTTAGCGACCACTTGAGCGGTCGCTATGTGAAGTACTTAATGCCTTCCTCGTCAGCTGCTCTCTCTCTCTCTTCTCATATCCAATCTTGAAGACCAGTTCTCAACCACTGCGACCCCACCCACTCCGGCAAGCCCACCTCACCATGAAGACCAGTTCTCTACGACCCCGCTGACTCTGGCAAGCCCACCTCGCCAAAAACTAGTCGGCAAGCTCACGACGTCGCGAAGCTACCCTGCTGCCATCGTTGCGGGCCGTGCCACCGCCAAGCCCACACACTACGCCACCGCCGCCAGGTGTGTTACATCTATCCCAATTCACGATTTAGGCTTCAATTTTTCTGATTTAGGTTTTTCAAGTTTAGGTTTCAATTTTTCTAATTTAGGTTTTTTTTATTTTTGTTTGTGCATACACACCACATATGTACGCACATGCACATTGTATTTTCCTTGTTAGCTAGACCAGAAATATGAGGTATGAGTTGTACTGCCTTAACTAATGACATTGTAAAATAGAGCAAATATGTTTGCTCTTGTTTCGAAATATTGACATCTATGTAAAAATCTTTATGGGAGAATGCTGGTTGAGAAAGTGCAAGTGCATTTAGAATCATATTCTTGCTTCTAAAAAAACTTAAATCTGCAATAACAATTTTACTTCACAATAGAATGATCATTAGCTACAGCATGTAGGAGAAACTCTGTGAAGGTGGTTCACTTTGAATGACCTTTCTAGTGTAATGTAGTCTGTTAAAAGTTTTAAGACTGGAATACCAGCCACTGATGTTTTTGAATGTTAATGATATTGAAAATAGAAGTCAGATTTGAGGTGCATCAAAGTAGAATTCATAACATTCTCTAAGTGTGAAAGCTGTCATTTGTCTTAAGTCATCATTATTCTCTCGTGAAACCTAGATTCTACATATCTACTTTGCGTCACCCCTTTGAACTGTGTCACCCCCTTGAACTTCTGGATTTTGATACTTTGTTAAATTTTGTTGGACTAGTCTAGGACTAATCTTGCTAAAGATATATGCTCCCAGCTATTTTGGTGGACTAACCACCCACCCACTGGTTTTGGTTTCCCTCATGTTGAATCCTACCATATTTCAAGGTTCTTCTTGTCATATTTGTCACATTTTCTTTTGCACTGCAACATCTGCCTCCTAAGTAGGACATGTTTCTGATGTACATTCTTTATCTTAGTATAGAAGTAGGCTTGAGATTTGAAGAGTTGATCCTCATCTGAGTTTGTTTGATTGTCATCTAAAGCATTTGACCTTAATTTATTCCATGCATAGTATTCTGCCTTCACCAAACTAATCCAAATTGTTGGCCATATTTTTCTGGCCAACAGCTAAACCATCATGCCTTACATGGCATTACTACTACAACAATTGAAATACGTAGTGTTGTCCTTTTTTCAGTTCAACTTACTAAAGTTATATACTCATCCATGGGTTTCATATAACAAGTCACTGACCAATATTTCGAAGTTGTTAATTATTTTTTTCATATTGGTCAGAAGTTATGTTATCTTCTTGTTAATATCTTTGTTTCATTCATATTGGTCAAAGTACATGTTACCTTATTGTTAAAGTTTTGCCTAAAATTCCTGGCATGTTCTTGAACACTTCTTCATATTGTTATCGACTTGATGAGTACTTGCTATTACCACCAGTTAAGCTTCTTTCATTTTTCTTGGCCATGATTGGCCGTCCAGATTTTTAGTTTGATCATAATTTGACTTATGCTAGACTATGTTGCTATTGTTGTATGCTTGTTCTTTTTTCTTTTCCTCATCTTACTCGTTTGACCTATGGTGTCATTAAACATCAAGAAAGGTAAGCCGCTAAGATGGTTTGACCAATGTTAATTTTTTGTATGGCCTATGTGTTGGATATAGCCAAACTCTACCTTGTGAGCCATGTTACATGTATATGACTTTTTTGGTTCTGACTTATCCACGTAGATTGGAACCTGAGGCTAGCTTAGCTCAACGTGCTAGAGATTGTGATTTTATTTTTTGAATCGTGTCTCACTTGTCAGTGATGGCATGCGTGACTTTAATTCTGAATGGCTTTTTTAACTATTCTGTCTCTGTTCTAAGATATATTTGTTATTCTAAAGACTATGTCACAAACAGTATCCGTTGTGACGTATGTAATAACGTTTTTCTTATATATTTTGTATCGAATTCTGTTGGTCCGTTGAGCGACCTTACTCGATGTTTGCAAACTCCTTATTGTTTCCCTTTCAGGTGATGAGTAGTGGGGATTGGATAACGGAACTAGTTGTGTGATGTGGGATGATTTGTGATTGGCCTTATAAGATCCGGCCGATGAACTCGTAAGTACATACTTGGCTAGCCCTTTTGAAGGGGGGGGGGGCATTGACATGTAGGGGGGTTGTGGACAGGGTCTTTACAGATAGTATAAGAGCTGACTCTCGAAAGTTCGGGCTGAGTTATCCAGTCAGGTTATCGATGGTTAAGGAAACAAAGACAAGCCCGGGTATATCCCATATTAAGAGGATGGTTGGGGCAACAAAAGGTGAGCCGTGTATATCTCACATCGTGTAGAGAAGAGATTCTGGGTTATGTGCGATCGAGCCTTAGTGAGGATGCTAAGGCATAAGGTGGGGAGATTGTGATATCCCACATTAGATGTCGGATGATTCATGATTAGTCTTATAAGACTCTACCCATGAACTTATAAGTACCTTTTGAGGGAGGCATTGCCCTGTGGTGGGGCTGTGGATTGGGTCTTTACAAGTTGGGTGACCGAGAGCTAGCAGTTTTGTTTAGCAGTCCGTCTTGGCTATTTTATATAAATTATAATAAGAGGAATTAATGATACAGAGTATATAGTATTTATTAACAATATCTTTTTTGCTTTAAGATTTCTTAGGGGATTGTTGTTAGCATGAAATTAACTCGTATTGTGCCATGGTGGTCTTGGTTACAGGCAGTTTTAGTAACAGATCAACTTTGTTGCCTTTTAAAAAGCAAGTCTAGAACCCATAAAGGTTTGTGTTTTATTTCATTTGTCTTTGTCTATGACTAATTGTCATATGCTTTCTGCCATTATCTTCCCTAGAATTGAGATGTTTGATTTGTGATATTTGAGTTGTAATCTGAGTTTGTGATGTCGAAAATGATCACTTGAGATGTTACGAAGATGATCCAAGACGGCTTCTTCATGCCCGGACCCAAACTTCAGGTAATACCGATTTTCTCAAGTAGTTATGTGTTTTGGTCATTCTATATGTGATCTTGATTTGTATATATTATGTTGAATCATTTGTATTTAGTAGTCCTAGTGTCGGTGATTCTCAGGGTGATGAGGACATTGTTATATCGATCGTGCCTTCATCGAGGAATGAAGAAGATGATGACAGGGTTGGTCGGTCTGTTGGCTAGTGTTAGGGGTTGGGGTTATGTATTGACTTGCATGTGTAGCTTAGCTTTGAGTTCGTATACTTGACTCGTTTTTCAAATTTTTTGGTTCAATTCATACTTTATTGATTTTAAGCACATGTTTATATTTAGTTTGATGAATGCGACACTTTGTGTCGTATTGTGTAAAATAGATGGCTTTTAGAGAAGTTATTTGAATGAATGCGGACAGGGAGTTGAAACGGTTTTGAATGAATGCGTTGAAACCTATGAATGCGGACAGGGGGTTCAATCGGTTTTTGGACCGATTGTTGAATTAATATTGGATTGGATTGGATTGGGACAGGTTGTTGGATTTGTATTGAATTGGTTTTGGGAAAGGTTTGGGGTAGGTTTTTGGACCTAATTTTTTTTATTGTTGCAAAACCCATGTTTAGCGACCGCACATCGTGGTCATTAAACAGAATAAATGCGGTCTATAATATAATATCTTAAAATAAAAAAATTATTAGCAACCGCAAAGCGCGGTCGCTAAAGTATAAACAACGGTCGCCAACTAAAAATAAATATAAAAATAAAAAATATTTAGCAACCACGCTATGCGATCGCTAAATATAATCAACAAGGTCGCTAAAATTTAGCGACTTAACTTCTAGCGACAGTTTTAGCAACCGCTTTTTGCGGTTGCTAACGGTTTAGCGACCGCAATTATCCCTTTAGCGAGCGGTCGCTAAAGGGGTAGTTTCTTGTAGTGATTGTTATAGATTCAAATATAAATCAAATGTAATCTTATTCATGTAAATCCTTTCCTTATAAATGAGAAAAACTCTCACAAATTCTGTGAGATTCCAGCTTATCATTTCTCTTCTAGTTAGCAAAATAGTGTTTGTATGGTAATTATGGTAATGTTATCTTTAATAAGGGTCTCGGATATATACAGTTGAAAATTTGTATTGTGGACGATGTACTAACAAACATAATGAATGTCTCCCATGACGTGGAATCCAGAAAAGTTGCCATGGACCCCGACCTTTTGGTGCTTAAATACCTAACCAGAGTTGACAATTTGAAGATAATACTTCAGGATTCATAAGAACCTGCTGTACGGTGTACATTCATGGTTACGTGGGTGAGTCATGCTTATAAAAAGGATCAATAACTAAAGAGATGAATAGCACTGACCTGGAATGCGTTGACTTGCTTTACTCTTCTCTGTAGTCTTGGTTTGCCTGTCAAAACCGTCCAACACATGGCCACTTCGTGGAGGGTCAACGAGTTAAGGGACACAGCAATGTACAGGTATACATGGAAACATCATATCATCATCATTATTATTATTATTATTATTATTATGTATAGAGAATTAGTGTGGTTACGTAAAAGATAAAGAAGTATTTCTGACTTTCTCTTGTATTTATTTGTAAGCACCTCAGCACACTGACGCCGGACTCCACAATGAGGGGGAAAGGTTAAGAAAGGTGCCGAGGGCTGAAGCATTAGAGAATAACTGTCTGGTGTTGCTTTGTGGTTCAGTACCCAACTCGTAATCTGAGGTGTTGTTCGGCACAATGTTAAGGTCGGTCTTTCTTGGCCTTGATCAGATCATATTAGACACTCTCTAGCAGGCGACGAAGGAGCTGGACTTATTATTAATAGAACGAGGCCAATTTTTATGCTAGTGCAAAGTTTAAATGTATGAGGTGGTCAAAATATACTAAAACCCTCTCTTCTGAAGGAAGGAAATCATGCATCTATGTAATAGTTAAATACAATAGTTCGATGTCCGAAAAGAAATAATTAGAAATCAAAATATTAGAGAGTTTATATGCACTGATGAGTCACCATTGGGTCATTGAAGGTGGCAACCAATGGACCTTCATTATTTGAAAAATAAATATAACCTACCGTAGATAAACGTGCTAAAAGCAAGTGTGGTCTCACGGTTTACTTGGTGGTAAGCTCACACATGTAAACTTTTTATCATGTAGGACTTATATCACACGTTAAACCAAATCAAAATATTTAGATTTTCATTGACATACGCATAGCAATTAATAATGTTATGGTTTCGGGGTATGGGTAAAAGTCATCAAATTGTATTTGTACTTTTGTTCAATTACCAAGTATATGTTTGTATCATATGAACTAAAGCATATCACTATTTGACGAGGTTAGAAAAATGCAACCAATTTGAGTGCGCCGTTGTTAGATATGGAACATGGAACATGTAGTATAATCTTATATAGTAATTACCACCGAGGCAGTCTAATTCTATCATAAGAATCTTCTTCGCTCTCCATATATAAAGGTCTATGTGAGGTTCACGTAACGAGAAACTCTATCTTAAATACTATTGCTTTATGATTATCAGCTTTCTCCCTTGCAGAAACTGACTTAGTCATTGGAGACCCTCCACCAGACACCCCTCCGACGTTCTCGTGTTGACCTTTCCGTCGCGTTAGAAGGTTGTCCAGATGTCTTCCACAACACCCATTAACAAAGAGAAAAAGAGGGACAATGTATGGGATTGAAGTTTAATTATAAGCAATTATTTTAGCTTGGAAGTATATAAACGTCACTTCCTGTTATTTTATGGCTAAATTGCAAATAACCCCCTAAATTTTATAAAATTTGACAATTAAAATCATGACCTTCTAATTTAGGCATTTTAATCTATGAGGTTTTCAATTTGAAGCAATTGACCCAAAATCCCATGAGTGTCAAAATTAAGTGGATGACCGTCTTATCGTGTAACTTATTCGCCGTATTCCAGGAGCAAATCTGTCCAACCTATTCGTACATTTTTATTTTTTTTCATTTTTTTCCTCTTCTTCCTCCTCTTTCTATCACACATGAACTTACAACACCAACTTCACTGCACCACCACGACCGTACCCATTTCTTTCCCTTACTCATCTACCACCACTTCCTCCCTGTGAATTGGTCTCCAACACACGCGCGCGCGCACACACACACATACACACACAAAAGCCCCCTCCCTCACCCTCACTGATTTACCATGACCCTTATGACAATGACCACCATCATCCACCCTCACTATTTAATTCTGTGTCTCACCAGTTTGTCAAAAACACCATAGACGAGAATCACCAAATTAGAAATTCATTGCTGAGAAAAATTATAAGTATCATGGAATTAGAACATATCTTAGATATAAATTGGTCTTTAGCTGTAAGGATGCTCACAACACCTTCCATTGTAGATCTTGGAAGATGAAAATGGTTTCTAGTGGAGGTATGCAGTGATCCATGTTGGATATTACCTTTTGATTCTCACGTGGAGGATAGTTAACAATTTTGACCAAAGATCTCAAGAGAGACTTGTTTCACATGATTGGAAACCAATCCCATTAATTGAGATTCTTCCTTAGCTAGTTTAGATACAATATTCCTTATAATGGCTATAGGTGTGGAAGACTTAAGTTTCAGCTCTGCACGGCTGCTCTCCACCTATTTCCTCTCTTACATAAAAATAAGAATGCGGAAGGATTCGGTACACCAACACTGAGAAGCATTTAGTCACTGAAAGTTAAAGATAGTGTAAGGCATTTAGATTTTATGATTGTTGTTCAAATGCTGGAGTATTAAGTGTTTTTTTGTAATAACACTATTGAGTGAAAAAAACTCACAGAGAGTTTTAAATCACAAAGAGAAATATAGTAAAGTGAGTTTGGGTGTAGTTGGGAATTAGGGTTTGGGTTACTGAGTAGAAGTTCCTTTCTGACTTCTTCACTTGATGATGCAACATTCTCGTTGTCTTTTCTGTAGATGTAGGCAAAAGGTCGAACCACATTAAGTATCCATGTCCATGTTTTTTTGTGTAACAACTTTTTTTTTCTTGCTATGTTAGTTGTGACCGTTTGAGGGGCTTAAAATCCCAAAAATTGGTATCAGAAGTTTTGGTGTGTCAACTTTATCATTTTTTGAATCTCAATAAAGGTGAATGGTCCAAAGTACGGCAATGAGAAATTCAACAGTCATAATGGTTTCTCCCTCCTACAAAGGAAAATGAGAGATCTTCTTAATCAATAAGGTTTACACAAGGCACTACAAGAAAAGAAGCCAGAAAATCTAAAAAAATAAAGACTCGAAGACATGAACAAGAAGGTGGCTTAATTATGTAGATAAAGTTTTAAATAACGTAAATAATATTCATAAGGCCGTTGAAATTTGGAGGAAGCTCGAGAGCTTGTACATGACGGAAAACATGACAAATAAACTTTATTTGAAAGGAAAGATGATGCATGCATTGCAGATGGAGGAAGGTACAAAATTTTTGACGCATTGAAACATCTTTTGATGGTATACTGACTCAATTGAAAAAATATTAAGGTGAAAATTGAAGAGGAGGATTAAACATTGGCTCTCTTAGCGTCATTACCCCCTTCTTATGGTAACTCGGTTACTTACTTATTACTCCCTTCGTCCCACATAAATTGATTATATTTTTTTTGCACGCAGATTATGGATTTCAGTCATATATTGTATGTTTCTCATTCTACCCTTTAAAGAGGAGGGAAAGAAAGGAGGCCAAAAGAGAGAAAAATGTGTTTGTAGAGCGTTAAATATGGAGAGAGAAATATAATAAAAAAGTGGGCCAGGAGAAGGAAAACGAGTTGGTGGAGAGTGAAATGTGAAGAGAGAAATTGAATAAAAAATGTAAAAAGGATAAATATGAAAAAACACTTACAAAATCTTTCTTAATTTAAAAATAGAGCAATTTTTGTGGGACGGCCCAAAAAGACAATATGATCAATTTTTGTTGGAAAGAGAGAGTACATGAGAAGGATACTCTCTTTCTATATGATATTACTTCATCTCTCTTACTTCAAGAGAAAATGAAGGAGAGGAATACATATGCACTTAATGCTAAAAATAGAGGCAGAAGTAACAATCAGAGCCGTGACAAATTTAGAGGCAGGTTTGGAAGTAGATCGAGAGGCAATCTCAGTTTGGAAAGAGATATAAGTGCCTTAATTATGGGAAATGACACGTAAAAAGAAATTGTTATGCGTGGAAGTCTGAAACAAAAGGAGCTTAGAATCAGACAGAGGTTGATGATAATGACGCTAGAACCAGTGTTTTTGAAATAGACCTAGTAGCTTTTACTTTTCAAGGAGGAGAGTGCAATCATATTGCAAGTCATGAAATTGAGTGGATGACAGATTCTGCAGCATCTTACCAAACTACTCTTACAAAGGAACATTTCACATCAGACAAAGCAGGAGACTTTGCCTACATGAAGACGGGTAACAGTAGCTGTACAAATATTGAATCGGTGATATGTGTTTAAACCAACATGGGGTGTACACTCATTTTGAATATATACAACATATTCCTAATTTTGTGCCTTAATATGATCTCCACGCACACTATAGAGCAGGTAGGCTACCACAGGTTTTTTTAGTAATGGTAAATGGAAACTCACCAAAGGGTCTTCGATGGTTGTAAGAAGGAGTGCTTGTTGCACTATGTTCAAGAATCTTACAAAGGTGGGTATAGTTTACTTGTAGTGGATGATAGGTCCTCACTGAATTTATGGCACACATGAAGAACCCACATGAGTGAGAAAGGGTTGCATATTTTCAGAAGTCCTCACAAAGAAAGAAATATTTGATTGAGATGGTTTACTCCAATATATGTGGTAAACTTCCCTTGACTTTGACATTCCCAAGTAAGTGTGGATCAGGCAGAATATGTCCGACTTTTATTTGATGGTAATTTGTTGCAAAGCATTTCCACATACACCTAAGAAGCAAAGGTTGAAGCTAGATGATAGAGCCATTCCCTGGATTTTTGTTGGCTATGGTGACGATGAGTCCGGATACAAACTATGTGATCCACTGAAAAAGAACATCATCAGAAGCATGGATGTAGTATTTTAGGAGCACGAGTTGTGAAATACTCAAAGTCTTTCAATTGAAAGGTTGTCGTAGAACGTGTTACCAGGTTTACACCAATTTTTTCTTAATTAGATATTGTAAAAAACTGCTCCAAAAATTTAGATCCAGTATGGTCTAACTCAAGTCGCTATCTTATTCTTAGGATCAACTTAGTAATTAACAAGGGTAAACAAGAAAATCCTAATTCGACTATGGGGTGTCCAACTTATGCTTATGACCAACGAAATCGGAGATTTGAATTAGGGGACTATTTTATACAATGGGAATGTGTTAGGCACCCGCTACACAGTAATTGGTCTCTAAATTGTTTTTATGTGGATTTGGTGTTTTTTATCCAAAAACAAAAAATAATAAGACAAAGTCTAAATTAATCCTAATTTGACTTGAATTCGACAACAAGTGTCAAATGGCTTAAGTAGCCGGTCGGACAATCTGGGATCAAAACCATGTAAACAGATCCTATGAGAATCGACCTAGATCTTTGTTTTCTAGATGGAATCAACTTCTTCTGGTCGAAATGGACTTAGAATTCTAATTGATCACCCTCCTAGTTGTCTAGAATTCTAAATGAAATGAAATGGAATACTTGATTTTTAATTCTTATGTATTTATTGTATTTTCAACGTAGATCCGGTCGTGGGAGGGGAGAAAATCTAAGACTCTTTGAAATGTCGCGAAAAATTCTGAAGTGTTAGCACTCATTCGATCATTTATACTAAGACAATAAATATCCATAATCAAAATGGACAACCATTATCAGAGCAACTAAACCGTCAATCAAACCATACTCTTAGTAGACTATCATAAATAGAACATTAAATCAAAGTCAAAAAATTTCAAATAACTATATTCACTCGCACAAGGATTCTAATGATTAATACTAAGTTAACTCAATTTCCCTCGCTCGTCTTTAATCTATACTCATGTAACCTAATGCTGGTTATTACATGCAGAAAGGAAGTCAAAGGAGAGTGAGTTTTTTAGAGTCCAGTAAAGTCGATCAAAGATTAAAAAAAGAACGATCCTAATGATTTTTCATATACAATTAATGATAATTTTTACAATAATTTTTAAATAAAACCACAACATTTTGATATAGACATATGGAAGAGTATCAATTCAATCCCTCAAAATCAATAAAATTTTAAAAAAAAATTCAAATGAAATAATGTAGAACATAAGACATTGAGCATGAGCAATACATATTAGCAAAGCTACCCGGCAGTGATCATATACACTCTATATATGCATATGTACACTAACTAATCCATTTAGGTACTAGTTTCAACCCAAACAAAATAGACCATCCTTATAACTCCTCAGATTTACTAATTCATGTCAATATTCAAAAGAATTAATGAATTGACAAAATAGATTATCAATAAAGGATTTCAAACGATTGCTTTAAGGTTCAAATTAGGGTTTCAAGGGCAGTTCCAAAATATTTTTATATCCATCATAAAATCAAAGTTCGTAAAACTATTATAATAAAATATTTGAATTTAGAGCGATGAAATAGGTTTCAGATGAAATTTCTTACCTCGACCTAAGCGATGTGCTGCTAATCAACCTCGCTAAAAAATCCTTGAATTAACCTAAATTAAGTGATTTTATTATCAGAATAAATCTAACACCTTCACACTATGAGTCTAATAGTAATTACTTAAATATTGCTCACTCCAACACTCTCAACTCAACTCAAATCGAAACAAGTCCCACGTGCGACCAAACTTGATCGAAAATCCCGCACACTCTTTAAGGCCTAATGATACCCCAAAATTCATAATAGATTTTAATAAAATGTTTTTTATTGCTTAAAGCATTATAAAAATTCAAAATATGAATTTAATAAAATTTTGAATTAAAGTAATTTCTTTAAATATAATAAAAGTCTAAAAATAGTAACTAATACTTCTGCATTAATCAAAGTCCCATAATTTTAATAATATCTTTAAAATGTATAAGGAAAATTACTAAAACTAAAATCAGGATTTAAAAAGTACCGAAACCATTTTAAAATCATTCATTTTTCAAAATCAATTGCGATACAAATAATAGTACCAAATCAACTCCAAAATTTATGAAACTGAAATTAAGTCTTCTTTGTACTACAAAAACATTATTGAAAATTTTCCAGAATTTAATATAAACTTTAAAGGCTCAAAACGAATTTTAGAGAAATTGAACTTGTAAAAAATATTAAAAATACTAAATAATTTCAGAAAATCTGAAAATTTACAAGTAATTCTAATATTACCATAAGAAACTTTCTATAAAGTTTCAAAATTTTACGGTAGTTGCACGATGTCTCACGTAGTACAACTTTGCAAGCACGATGTACCACCTTTACAGCAGAAACCTATTTCCCTTTAACCCATCTTCTCCTTCTTCCTTACCCTTCACTCTCATGCACCCACACCTAAACCAGAACAGACACATGGTTCAAAGGCTTCCATTCCCCCCTTTCTTGTCCTTTACATCCACCCTCACACACCCTCACACACCATGCACACAGTTAAACACATCATACACACACACACACATACATGCACACACTCACTACAAAACACACCATACCGACCATTATACTGCCTCAAGGCAGCACCTTTTTTTTGGTCCTTTAGACACACACCTAGTACATGCATATACCCACTCCCACGGCTATCCTTACGGCAGCCATGGCACTCCCCTACAACACCTCAAGACACAGCTCCTTTTCAGGCCATAAAACCCATATAGTGCACCTGTACACCACTGCGCACAACTGCACCATGGCTGGTCTTTTCAGTCCCTTACCCACATAATTACAACAGCCACCATGGCTGCCCTTACCATCCCTCGCTGCCATCCCCTCCTCTCATGGCTGCCACTATAGCCTCTTATTCACACAAAACTCACCCACAGTACACTAAATATTTTCGGCAATCCAATACACCAACACAAACACATTCTCACACTACTCGGTTCTACACACACACACATACAAAACTCTAAAATTGTAATGCTAAAAAGACTTGCAGGATATCGAAACGATTCGTTGGAAATCTTGACGGTAGAACTCTATCTCTCTCCCTTTCATGAGCACACACCCCACCTTCTTTTCCTCTCTTTCTCTTTTCCCTTTATTCTCTTTATCTCTCTCTTCTGCTCTATTTCTCTGTAACCATGAGCAAATCTACTCTCTCTCTCTCTCTCTCTCTCTCTCTCTGTTTATGGTAAATGTTTAATTTCTCCATAATCTCCTCCTTTGTTCCCTTTCCTTCCAAAGTTAAAGAGTTGACACTAATTTTTCAAATAAACCAGATTTTGAATTTATTTATTTACTAATCCTGCTTTACTAATCGTCGCTAATAGTTGTCGATAAAATTCAGTCACGCTAATCGTCACTAAAGACCTAAATCGGTATCACCTATAACTGCTATCGTTAAATTATAACTTATGTTTTCTAAAAAAAAATCACTAAAGATCATAATGTATAGTATTCACCAATTTGTCGCTGCAGGGTCAATATCTAATTAGTTGGGATTTATTTATTTACTTTTTTTTTTACCATAAATCCAGCCTTAAATTTTGAGGTGTTACACTCTTTTAATATAATCAAGAAAATAAAATAAACGAAATAAAAACATTGTAGATAAGATTAAAGAATCATTCTTTAATCCAGATTTCCCAATCGCTTGATCAAAGAATCAATTTAACCTCGAAAACCAAGCAAGGTAATGTGCCCGATTAGAAAAATGATCAGGTTTTGGGCTTGAATACGACTTTAAGCGGATTTTGGCCCCTTTATGAATTTGTAGCTCTCTAAAAGTGCATGATTTAGGCTTTTTAATTGCCTAAATTGGATACCATTTGATTGATTTAGAGCTGGTCGAAATTCATGTTTGTGCTTGATGAAAGAAGTCAGTTATCTTTCTTTCTTTCTCTCTCTCTCTCTCGGATTTTTTACAAAATTTCTCTTTTGGAAAGAAAGATCCTTTTCCTGTAGCCCACTGGATCAATTTATATAGGTTTGGGGGCTGATAAAATGAAAAGGTTGACTTTTTTATGCATAGTATCTGTAACAGTATAGAATATCTGATATAATTTAAAGGATCTAAAAAGTCTACTAATCGGGTGGTTATTCCTAATTGAAAGGCCTTACCAGCCGATATATGTGACAAACTGAACAGTTCATCCCTTAATTAGACAAGATCTTATTACAAGTTTTGGAAGATTAATTGCCTTTAATTTGGAAATTTTTTTCCAAAAAAACAAACAGGATACACTAGATTTTGGTAATTAATCCCAAGTCAATATCTGCATCCAGGATCAATCCCAAATTAGAAATAATCACAAATCAAGTCAAAATCTCTTTATCTTGACCTAGGTTAAACCTAACTTAATGGACTGGTTTAATCAACTGGACAAGACTAATGACTAGACTAGACTTAGTTACTTAAAATGAAGCTTATATTTTATTACTATGCCTACACCCATATATATATAGCTGATCCATTACTCGCGCTGGCAACTTAATGCTGGCAACTTGAGTTAAGTTGCCAGCTCGATCTGGCCGTCCACATGCGATCTCTGGACGGTTCAGATCTTTTTTTTTTACGTTTTGTTTTTAAGTTTGTCCACTACATTATGTAGCGGATTATTTTTTTTGACAAAAATACATTCTCAGTGCCCATCCGTTACATTATGTAGCGAATGACTTCTGACACACTCTCTCTCAGACATTGATTTTCTGTTTCATTTCTGACTTGTCTTTTTCTTTCTCCTCTCTAACTTGTTTCTCTTATTTCTCTCTCTCTCTCTCTCTCATCCTCCTCTCCCCTCATTTCTTCTTTCTTCTTTCATCATCGTCGGAAGGAGACAAAGAAAGAAGAAAACAACGGCCTATAGGATTTCGACCTCGTGCGGTGGCGGCGCTCCTTTCGGTGGTTCCGATGGATCACTGCCGGCAGCATCCTCTTCTCTTTCCCCCTTTTTTCTATTGAGTTATTGTGATTGTATTGCTACTCTGGCAGCTTCACAGTGACGGGGGTGGTTTTGTGGTGTCTGGGCCTATGGTAAAGTTGCATTGACAGCGTGCAGTGGTTGTCGATATAGTGGTGTCATTGCCTTCCGAAAGGCCTGCTTGGTAATAACAGTGATGGGACGGCATGGAGTAGGTTGGACAATCTTGGTGGCGTAGATCTGGCCATGGTTATTAAGATTGTGCCAATTGCTCCAAATTCAGGCAAGATCTCCAAGGCGTCAACAACCTAAAGATATACCATGTTTAATTTTAGCCTAGATTTATATTAATGTCCTGGAATCAGACGTGTTTTTAATGTGTTGGATTGGATGTATGCTCCAACGCCATAGTTTAAGAGCCATTTTTTTTTTCATACAGCCTGGAGGGACTTGGCATGGTTCCATAATTTCCCCTTTTGACTGGGTGGATCCTTTTGCACCTCAAGTTTTTGCCATTTTGAAAACCTTACTTTGGGCCAAAAGCCAATATTTATTATAATCCGTTGATTTATACCAACTCAAAGCAACTCAAGTTTCTGCCATTTTGAAAACCCATGAGAGAGAGAGAGAGAGAGTAGTGAGAGAAAGAGAGAGAAACAAGTTATAATATTTGACGAGAGAAAAGAGAGAGAAAGAGACAAGTCAGAAAGGAGACAGAAAATTAATGAGAGAGAGAATGTGTCAGAAGTCATCCATTACATTATGTAATAGATGGGCATTGAGAGGATATTTTTGTCAAAAAAAATAGTCTGCTACATTATGTAGCTGACGGACATAAAAAAATACAAAAAAAAAGAAGATATGGACCGTCCACAAATCGAGCGTGGATGGCCAGATCGCGCTGATAACTTAACTCAAGTTGCCAGCGAGAGCAATAGATCAACTCCCCATATATATATATATATATATATATATATATATATATATATGAGTTTAAATCAGTTTTTGGACAAAACTTTCTCTCAAACTTTTTTAGTTGCCGTCATTATCCTAGGTTAGAGATGTCAAAAGAGCCGGGACGCCCACGGGCCGGCCCTAAAGAGGAATGGTATTGACCCTAACCCGTAGGGCCTTGGGCCAGGGCTAGGGCTAGACCTTTTTTTTTTGTCCATTTTATCCAAGCCTGGCTCGGTCCTAACGCTACAAGAAAAAAGGCTTTTAGCGACGGGCTAATCCGTCGCTAAAAGCCCAAAATCTGTCGCTAATAGTTTTTGCGACGGATTTACCGTCGCTAAAAGTCTCTCGTGTAAAAGCCCGTAACTAAAAGTTTGGCGACTGAATTTTCAAATCCGTAGTCTAATATTGCATTTTAGCGACGAAGTTATTTACTAATTAGAGACGGAATATCCATCGCTAATTAGTTTTACGTATTTTAATTTATTTTTTGTTTTTGTGAAATTAGCAACGGAATATCCGTCACTAATTATTTTTAGAGACGGAACATTTAGTCGCTAAACAAGCATTTTGGCGACGGAATATTCCTTGGCTAAAAAGCTGATAGTAGGACACTTTTAGCGACGAAATTAATCCGTCGCCAAAAGTCAATTTTTTTTAATTTTTCTATTACCCAAACCTGTAATAAATATTTCAATTCTCAATAACAACGCACAATAATCAATACACAAAGAAATATATATAATCAATCATAAAAAAATATTTATTATAAAAAAAACTCATGATGAACAAGTTGGGAACCGTATACAACCGGTTAGGGGAGGGGAGAAGAGTACAAGCCGGTAGGGGGGACAAGCTGGGGCTGGGCACGAGAAGGGCTCATCAGGAGTTGTCGAGTCCCGGATCTGGATCCTGCTGATCCAGGGCCGGCTCAGCATGTTCGGGAGGGGTACCCTGCTGATCATGTTCCCTGATCATCCTCAACACCACCGTAGCAATGTGCTGGATCTCCTCCTCGTCCAACGGATGCCGAGAAGCCGGTGTCTGTGGAAGGGCAGCGGGGGGTGGGGACGCTCTTATCACGGCACTAGTAGTCGTGCTAGGCAGGCCACAGATGCGGCCTTTCGGCCGATCGACGACCTCCGGCATATTTAGCCATCGCTTCAACGCCCCAGTACTCGTACCCGTACTAGTGGACGCTGATGGCTGTCTGACTGCTGCTCGGACCCCCTAAGCTGTTCATACGAGGCCTGCAAAAATAATGATTTAAAGATATGTTAAAGCATTAATTAACGCAACAGACATTGAGGATAGAAAGACAAAAAATTAACAACTTAAATAAATTGACTCACATCGATCCGCCGGGCAATATCCAAAACATAGTCGTTGGCCCGGTGTGCCTCGTCCTTGTCCTTCTTCCGCATGTGCGTCTGATTATACATCAAAGCTACAACCTCATCCTCCTCCCGATCCAGGTTCTGGACCACATTCATGTGTCGGATGATGTCGTGTGGCATCGACCCCCCCCCCCCCGTGTGCGTCAGATCTTTGTTATGTCTGTTCACGGTCCCGCTCTTACTGTTGGCGTCCCAGCCTGGATCCGCAGCCAATTGAT
Organism: Escallonia herrerae; assembly: GCA_033070095.1. Classification (NCBI taxonomy): domain Eukaryota; kingdom Viridiplantae; phylum Streptophyta; class Magnoliopsida; order Escalloniales; family Escalloniaceae; genus Escallonia; species Escallonia herrerae. The sequence continues at coordinate 744,458 of JAVXUP010000013.1, forward strand.
CTATCATCTCCCCCCATACAGTCGGAGATATCCAATGTGGGGGATATGTCTTCATCTCCGTCATCTAGGCACCCTCAGGCAGCATCTTTTTCGTCCGGTCCTGTGCGTCATGGAGCCATTGGTGATAATTCTTGCCGATGAAAGCAAAGAAGGTCTGCCGCCCCAGTGCCTGCTGATCAGGCAAGTCAAACATGAACCCCTCCTATAAGGCATTCAATAACACAAATTAACTACAAAAAACAAACTCTAATAAAACAAATACTATTGCAGAAAAAAATACTTCACCGTACCAGCCACTCCTCCCATAGGGACTCCCTCGCAGCGGCATCCCAGTCCTTCCAGTACAGGCGTTGCTCAAAGAATCTGCCCTTCACAAGAACACCGATCTTCCTCCTCGCCTAATTCTCCAGGATCTTGCCAACGAAGTAAATAAATTAATACAGTTCAAATATAAATTAACACCCCAAAATTTTAAATATAAGGCATGATGTGATTTTTTTTACTTACAAGCCCTCCTGGGTGTGCGTAACTCTCTGTTTACGCTGGGGGTCAATGCGTACCTCGCGTGTCAGGCCACGGCCTCGTCGAGATCCTACAAAACACAAACATTAATACAGTTCAAATTTACTTTAAATATAAGGCTAGCAAAAATGTACTAAACACCGTTATCAACTATACCTGAGGTGACGGCTGGGGCTGGGGCTCCATTTGCTGTACGCAAGCACTCTGTGTCTCGTCATCAGTGGTTAATGACGAGGTGAGACCCACCGGGGAGGAAGTAGCTCGGCGTCCAGCTTGGCCACGAATAGCCTGTATCCTATTTATATCTGACTTCATATAGATAAATTACAAAGACATTCAACAACCAACTATTCAACTAATTCATAAATATCTCAATCCAATTGGATCTCATCCTCCGTCAACAATCTCAATTCTCAAATTCTCAATGCATAGTCAATAATCTCAATTCCCAATACCTCATATAGGGTGTCAGTATGGTGTTCGACACCTCCAGACACGTCCGAAGACATTAATTTATTTTTTAAATGCCAGACGCCGTGTCCATCACCCCTTGAAGAGGTGTCCATAACTATAAAGCAAAAATGTGACATTTCGGTGTCGGTGTCGATCGGACACGGTGTCCATGACCTACCGACATCTTGACACCTCATCGACACCTCCGGAAACGTGTCCGACACCTCCGGACACATGTCTGACACCTCTGGACACGTCCAAAGTCATTGATTTATTTTTAAATGCCGGACACCATGTCCGTTACCCCTTGAAGAGGTGTTTGTCACCCTTTGAAGAGGTGTCCACCAGTATAAAGCCAAAATGTGAAAATTTTCGATGTCGGTGTCGATCGAATGGGGTGTCCGTGACCTACCAACACCTCGACACCTCATCGAGACATCCTGACACGTGTCCGACACCTCCAGACACATGTCTAAAACCTCTCAGCGGTGTTCAAAAACATTGATTTATTTTTTAATTGCCGAACACCGTGTTGGACACCCATTGAAGAGGTGTCCACAAGTATAAAGCTAAAATATGTTGTTTTGGTGTCGGCGTCGATCGGACGTGGTGTCCGTGTCTGTGCTACCTAACGGGGATCTCAATCTAATTGGGTCACATCCTCCGTCAACAATCTCAATTCTCAAATGCTCAATGCAATAAAAATTAATAAAAATTACACATTCAATCCAATTGGGTCCCATCCTCTCACCACAAGAAAATATGTATTTTGCGACGGAGTTTTAGCGACGGAAGGTATTCCGTCGCTAAACATGTCTTTAAGCGACGGAATATACCGTCGTTAAAACTCCGTTGCAAAATACTATTACCGACGGTGTCTTCCGTCGGTAAAAGTATTTTGCAACAGAGTTTTAACGGCGGACTTTTAGCGACGGAATTACCGTCGCTAAATATTTTTTATAAAATTAGTAATTTTGAGTTTTTTTTTAAAATTATTTAAACGACGGAATAAAACCGTCGCTAAAAATTCTGTCGCAAAAGTCTTTATAATAAGACATTCACCGACAGAGTTTTAGCGACGGTCTTATTCTGTCGCTAAAGATCCTCCATTTAAATTCAGATCTGGTTTCTTTCTCTCTCCCCGTTCTCTCTCTGAAATTCTGCTCCCACCCACCCACCCACCGCCGTTCTCACCTCCGGCGACCCTTCTCTACGGCGACCCAGCTCCGGCGACACTCCCGTCCCCCACCCGACGCCGCGCCACCAAGCCTTGCACTCCGGTCGTGCCACAAAGCCCTCCACTGTCGCCGCGCAAGGAAACCCACCACTGCCGCCGCACCACCAACGCCGGCGCCGTCGTACCCACCTCGAGATTTGTATGTCAATTGCCCTAAATTATCTGAATTTTTTGTTAATTTGTCTTCAATTTAGGTTACATGCCCTAAATTATCTGAATTATTTAGATTTGTATGTCAATTTAGGTTCAATTTTTTGTTAATTTGTCAATTGCCCTAAATTATCTGAATTATTTATGATGTCATTCACTTTGTTGTTCAGACGGATCTTGGCTTATTGAAGAACTTGAACTTGTTATCTCTAATTTTCCTTAATTCTTGACGAGGTAGGGAAGAAAACCATATTCGGTAGTTAGTCTGTAACACCGATATAGATCATGGTGACGCTGAAAGGTCATAGATTATGGGCCATTGCATGACATCAGGATAAGAAAGCCTCTGTATTGTTTATTCAATTCAACCGACCACTAAATTGAAGTAATTGAAGCATAATTGAACCCTAAATAAATCCTAAATTGAATGCTCTAATTGAATCGAACCCTAAATTAAACTAATTGAACCCCTAATTAAACCCTAAATTGATTGCCCCAATCTAACCGAACCCTAATTGAACCCTAAATTGAATGCCTCAAATCAACCAAACCCTAAATTGAATCAATAGAGCCCCCTAATTGAACCCTAAATTGAAGTAATTGAATCCTAGAATTGCATGGATTTTTACGGAGAGCTAGATGAGATTGTTGAGCTAACATATTTGGGTTCCCAAAACCGCCTGGTAATGTTCAAGTGTACGTGGTTCGATGTCACATGCAGTAGAGGAATCCGTGTTAGCTCTCAAGGGATTGTAGATGTCAATGTCAAGTCAAGACTTGCATCAGACGAGCCCTTTGTGTTTGCTAGTCAAGCTGTACAAGTCTTTTACGCGGAGGACGTCGCCAATCCCAAATCTCATTGGTATACAACTATCAAGTCCAAGAAATTGCCCGTGACATATGACAGTGAGCTAGACTCCTTTCAAGCCGACCAACCACGTGTCTTGTTCCCTGTTGAGGTCAACAAGGAGGAGGACGATCTTCCTCTTCCAACAACACTTCTTGTGGGAGAAGAAGTCGTAGATGATGACGCGGAAGATGTTGAAAGTGTTGGAGATGATGTGACCGAGTCTACTGATGAAGATGATGAATTAGAAGATGAAGAGGACGACGAGTCCCACGAAGAAGAGGGCGACGACGAAAGTGATGAAGATGATTCGCAAACTGAAAATGATTGACTTGTAATGTTGTAACATCACGGGAAAAATGTAGTAACATTTTAGAACTTGGTGTTTATTGATGTGTTTTTGCACATCCGTTCATATATATATATATATATATATAGTGCCGATGATGATTTATGCCTAAATTATTACTTTTCACGTGTTAATGTCTTTGTATATAATCTATATGAAGTCAGATATGGATAGGATACGGGCTATTCGTGGCCGGGCTAGACGACGAGCTGCTTCCTCCCCGGTTAGTCCCACCTCGTCATTGCCTACTGATGACGAGGCACAGAGTGATCACGGACAGCCATCGGGGGCCAAGCCCCAGCCGTCACCGTCGCCCCAGCCATCGCCGTCGCCCCAGCCCCAGCCGTCGCCCCAGCCCCAGCTCGAGCCGTCGCCCCAGCCCGACGCAGATTCATCCCACACGCGCGTGCATTCTCCATCTTCCGTGGGTTCTACCTCAGGTATAGTTGATAACGGTGTTTCGTACATTTTTGCTAGCCTTATATTTGAACTGTATTAATGTCTGTGTTTTGTAGGATCTCGACGAGGCCGTGGTCCGACACACGGGGTACGCATCGACCCTCAGCGTAAACAGAGAGTTACGCTCACGCAGGAGGGCCTGTAAGTACTAAAAATATCACCCCATGCCTTATGTTTAAAATTTTGGGGTGTTAATTTATATTTGAACTGTATTAATTAATTTAATTACTTCTTTGGCAGGATCCTGGAGAATATTACGAGGACGAAGATCGGCGTTCTTGTGAAGGGCCGATTCTTCGAGCCACGCCTGTACTGGAAGGACTGGGATGCCGCTGCGAGGGAGGCCCTATGGGAGGAGTGGCTGGTACGGTGAAGTATTTTTTTCAGCGTTAGTAAATGTTAAATTACAGTTTGTTTTATGTTGTTAATTTGTGTTATTGAATGCCTTACAGGAGGGGTTCACGTTTGACACGCCTCAGCAGCAGGTACTGGGGCAGCAGGCTTTCTTTGCCTACATCGGCAAGAATTACCGCCGATGGCTCCACGATGCACGGGACCGGGCGAAGAAGGCGCTGCCCGCGGGTGCCCCGATGACGGACATGGCGAGATATCCCCCACATTGGATATCTCACCGTGTATGGGGGGAGATGATAGATCGGTGGGCTACGGATCCAGGTTGGGACGCCAAGAGTAAGAGCGGGATTGAGAACAGATAGAACAAAGATCCGACGCACACGGGGGGGTCGGTGCCACACGACATCGTCCGACACAAGAACGCGGTCGAGCACCCGGATCTGGAGGACGATGAGGTCGTAGCTCTGACGTATAATCAGACGCACGTGCGGAAGAAGGACAAGGACGAGACGCACCGGGCGGGCGACTATATTTCAGATATTGCCCGGCGGATCGATGTGAGTCAATTTATTTAAGTTAATGTTTTTTCTTTCTATCCTCAATGTCTGTTTCGTTAATTAATGCCCTAACATATCGTTAAACCACTATTTTTGCAGGCCTCGTATGAACAGCTAAGGGGGTCCGAGCAGCAGTCCGGACAGCCATCAGCGTCCACTAGTACGGCTGCGAGTACTGGGGGGTTGAAGCGATGGCTGGATACGCCGGAGGTCGTGAATCGGCCGAAAGGCCGCATACGCGGCCTGCCTAGCACGACTGCTCGTGCCGTGATAGGAGCGTCCTCACCCCCTGCTGCCCCTCCACAGACACCGGCTCCTCGGCCTCAGTTGGACGACGAGGAGATCCAGCGCATTGCTACAGTGGTGTGCCGGATGATCAGGGAGCAGGGCACTGCTAGACAGGCCGCCCCGGCCCCGGATCAGCAGGATCCAGATCCGGGACTCGGGAACCCCTGATGAGCCCCTTCTCGTGCCCGTTCCTAGCTTCCCCCCCGTGCCCGCCTTGTACTCTTCTCCCCTCTCCTAACCGGCTATATTCGGTTCCCGGCTTGTACATATATGAATTTTTTTATTATAAATTTTTTTTATAATTGATTATATATATTTCTTTCTGTATTGATTATTGCGCGTTGTTGTTGAGATTTGAAAATTGTATTACAGGTTTAGGTAATTAAAAAAAAATTTCAAAAAAAAAATTGACTTTTGGCGACGGATTAATTCCGTCGCTAAAGTATTCCTACAATCAGTTATTTAGCGACAGAATATTCCGTCGCTAAATAAGTTTTTAGCGACGGAATATTCCGTCTCGAAAATATAAATCCGTCGCTAAAGAATATAATTAGCGACGGAATATCAGTCTCTAATTAAAATAAATCCGTCGGTAAAAATGACATATTTAGCGACGGATTTAAAAATTCCGTCGCTAAACTATTAGTGACGGGCTTTTATACGAGGGATATTTAGCGACGGTGAATCCGTCGCTAATTCTTTTAGAGACGAATTTTTGGCTTTTAGCGACGGATTACCCCGTCGCTAAAACCCTGTTTTCTTGTAGTGTCCGTCAACAATCTCAATTCTCAAATGCTCAATGCACAATTAACAATCTAAAATCATCAATTAACAACATAAAATCATCAATTAATAATCTCAATTACTTCAAATGCACAGCTAATAACCTTCAATCATCAATTAACAACCTAAAATCATCGATCAATAATCATAATTCTCAAATGCATAATTAACAACCTAAAATTATCAAACAAAAGATCAAAGTTCAAATGGGAAAAATTGTTCAAAATGTACATATCCGATGCACTTGAATTATTTCAATTTGGTGTTCGATTCGATTAGGGCAATTAATTTAGGGTTGAATTAGGAGGTTCAGTTACTTCAATTTAGGATTGAATTAGGGAGTTCTATTAGTTCAATTTAAGGTTCGGTTGAATTGGGGCATTCAATTTAGGGTTCAATTAGTTCAATTTAGGGTTTGATTAGATTAGAGCATTCAATTTAGGGTTCAATTAGTTTAATTTGGGTTTGATTCGACTAGGCCATTCAATTTAGGGTTTAATTAGGGTTCAATTACATCAATTTAGGGTTTAATTATGTTTCAATTACTTCAATTTAGTGCTTGGTTGAATTGGGGCATTCAATTTAGGGTTTAATTAGTTTAAATTAGGGTTCGATTTGATTAAGGCATTCAATTTAGGGTTCAATTAGGGGGTTCAATTACTTCAATTTAGGGTTCGATTCGATTAGGCCATTCAATTTAGGGTTTAATTAGGGTTCAATTACATCAATTTCGGGTTCAATTACTTCAAATTAGTGCTCAGTTGAATTGGGGCATTCAATTTAGGATTCAATTAGGAGGTTAAATAAGTTCAATTTTGGGGTTCGGTTGGATTAAGACATTTAATTTAGGGTTCAATTAGTTTAATTTAGGGTTCGATTCGATTAAGGCATTCAATTTAGGGTTCAATTATTTTAATTTAGGGTTCAATTAGGGGGTTCTATTAGTTCAATTTAGAGTTCGGTTGAATTGGGGTATTCAATTTAGGGATCAATTAGGGGGTTCAATTAGTTCAATTTAGGGTTCGATTGGATTATGACTAATTAATATTAATTAGGGTTTAGTTAAGGTTTATCGGAATTAATCCCAATTAACCTTAATTAGGTTAACTAGGGATAATTAGGGTTTAGTTAGGGTTTATCGGGTTTAATTAGTTAGGGTTTAATTAGGGTAGTTAGGCCAGTTAGGGCTAATTTAGTTCTTTAGGGTTAATTGAGTTTTTAAACTTTAATTAAGAGTTATCTAGGGTCAATTAGGGTTAGTTCAAGTTTAGTTAATGTTAATTAAAGTTACAACATGCAACAATGTACAATTAGAGTAAAATTACAATATACATTACAATAAATTAACTTCAATTAAAGAAAATTAGGGTAAAATTAAATTCAAACTCAAACTTACATGCATAAATTCAAGCTCAAACTCAAAATAATTAACTACATTATATTGAATTCAAACTCACATGCATTAAACCACATACATTAAAAAATAATTAGGGTAAGATGGACATACCGGCAGCGATGGTGGTGCGGCAGTGGAGGGCCACTGGAGCTGTGGAAGGGCACGACGTTGTGGGGGTTGTCATCGGCAGGACGGGGCAGGTGGGGGGAGGGTGTCACCATAGGGGGGATCGCCGGGGGAAGAAACGGCCGGTGAGTGAGAGAGAGAAAACGGGGAGAGAGAAAAGAAAGGAAAGTAGATATTTATATGAGGACTTTTAGCGATGGATACTTTAGCAACGGTATATTCCGTCGCAAAAGTGTAGTTTTAGCGACAGACTGTTTACCGACTGAAACAATCCGTCGCTAAAATTTTTTTACTAAATTTTAAAAAGGTGGCCGAAAATAGGAAATTTTTAAAAATATTTTTGCCACGGGAAATCCGTGGCTAAAATCCCGTGGGTAAAGATTTTTACCGACTGTTTTGTACCGTCGGTAAAAGTTTTAGCTACCGACTTTTACCAACGGTATTTATCGTCGCTGAAATGACTTTTAGCGATGGATTTTTCTCCGTCACTAAATAGCCTTTTTCTTGTAGTGTAAAAGCTCGAGTCAGGCCCTAAAAAACGCGCTGGCTAGAAACCAGCCTAATTTTTAGGGCGGGCCCATACCCAACCTGCTTTTGGCCCAAATTTGGCCTGCCTACGGCCTGGTCCACTGGCCTAGTTTTTCTGCCCTAATGAGGCCCGGTTCTTGGCCCTAATACCGGCTCTATTTCTGGCCCTAAAGTGGCCCTAGCCCACTAATTCACAAACCTTTTGATTTACCCCCCCCCCCCCTTTCCCCCAATGGCCAAATTCCCCATGTTTTGTTAAAATTCCACTTTTACCCCCCCAACAGTTATATAACGGCTAGTTTGAGAGGTATTTTTGTCTAACTAATTTTTAACAACTCTTTAAAGTTTTTTTTTTTACAATTTTACCCTCCCCAGAGATGTCAAAAAGGTCGGGGCGGCCCGATCCTAAATAGGCCCAGGCTAACCTTGCCCTAAAGAGGAATAGTACTAGCCCTAACCTGTAGGGCCTTAGGATAGGGCTAGGGTTAGGGCTAAGGCTAGGCCTATTTTTTTGCCCATTTTATCCAGGCCCGGCCGTAAAAAGCCTGGATCAGCCCGTAAAAAACGGGCTGGACCAAAACCGGTCCGTTTTAGGCACTGGATCGATTTTTTAGGGCTGGCCCAACCTGGCCTGAATTTGGCCCAGTCCACTGGCCCTGTTTTTCGGCCCTAATGAGGCCCGGTTCTTGGCCCCTAAAGTGGCCCTCGCCCACTAACTTTCAAACCTTTTGATTTCCCCCCTTCCCCCTAACGGCCAAACTCCCCATTTAAAATTTCACTTTACCCCCACAACAGCTATATAACGGCTAGTTTGGGGGTATTTTTGTCGAACTAATTTTTAACAACTTTTTAAAGGTTTTTTTTTACACTTTTACCCTCCCCAACAACTATAAACGACTAGTTTTAAGGACTATGTTGATCTTTTATGGACTTTTAAAAAATCTATAAATTCACACTCTTTCTTTCATATTTTTGACACCAATCTTCTTACTCTCTCTTATCTAAAAATTCTACATTTTTACAAGCTTTTCTACCATTTTTTGCTCCAAATTTCAATTACAAGTATTAGTTAATTGTTTACTAATTACTACTCTTGTTAAATTCTAATTACTAACTACTGCTCTTATTCATTTATTATTTCTAATTTCTTTGTTTACTAATTAGTAATTAGTAAATTCTTATCAGTTACTGTTACTAAATTTTTATTAATTACTAACTCTTTCCAATTTTAAATTATATGTATTAGTTAATTATTATTTCTAATTACTAATTACTGCTCTTATTCCTTTGCATTTAGTTACTCTTACTAGTTTTATTTTTCATTATGGTAAAAAAAAATTAGCGTCAAATATGTCTCGATTTTTGAAAAAATTGAGCAAACGTTGATCATCATCACGAACACCACCACGACGGCCACCACAAACACCACCATAATTATTTGTTCCGGCACAAATGAGTACAGGTTGTATGATAGATACACAAGCCAATTGGGAGTTCAACCAAAACATTCTAGGTCTTGAATACATGCCTTCACAAGATACCCCGCATTATATCAAGGACGCAGCTCGATTGGCAAAACTATACTCTGTGGCATAATGTTTACCCGATGAGAGGTCATGATGGAGAAGGGCCGAGCAATCTTTTTGATAGTGAGCCAAAAGTCCAAAAGGCGAAAAAAAAAGCCGAGTGTTGGAATCATTTTGATGAAATTATGGTGGACAGCATTCGAAAAGCTCGATGTAAGTACTATACTAAATTATTTTCGTCTGGTAGTGGTAATGGACATCTTAACAGGCATTACCCTCTGTGTGCACCTCGACAAGGCCACGTCGAACCTAGCCAAACGCAGTTATCTTTTGACGGTAAGTTATTTGTTTATAATCAGCGAGAGCAAAGAGACGGTCTCGCTGAATTTGTTATTCACGATGAACAAGCCTTTAGTTTTGCCGATAATGCTAAGCACTCTAGATATATGAACACCTACGTGCAACCTTTGTACAAAAAGGTTCATAGAAACACAACTAGATCCGATGCACTCTGATAGTATAATGCTGCTAAAGTACGCATGATCGATTATTTCGATCATTTTGACGGTAAAGTTAGTCTTACTTTTGATATTTGGCAATCTCTGTTTATATTTGTTAGTTATATTTGTGTGATGGCCCATTGGATTGATGCTGATTGGATTATGAACAAGAGAATCATCGCTTTCGAACTCTTTCCTTATCCGCATGATGGAATTAACATTGCTACTATTATAATTAATGCATGCACCACGTTTAAATTAAAGAATAAGATTATGAGTATTAGTTTTGATAATGCTTCTAATAATAAAGCTGTTGTTGCAGCTTTAAAGGAGAGCCTTCAACCTGTACTTGCTGGTGAATTATTTCATGTTCGCTGTGTTTGTCATATAATTAATTTAATTGTTCAAGATGGTTTAGCTGCTGCAGGAGATATTCTTCTCAAAATGAGGGGTATGACAGCGTATGTTAATAGTTCGAGTCCGAGAACACAACAATTTAAAACGTTGTGTGTTCAATATAATATGCCTCGCAGGAGAGCAGTTACAGATGTGGTCCACAGGTGGAACTCTACATACCATATGCTTTTACACATTCTGGCATACAAAGAAGTCTATACGCATTTTCTACTAACCATGTTCCCAGCCGGCTTGCCAACTCAACGGAATGGCAGATGGCTACATACCTAGCTGAATTTTTGGAGGTATTTTACACGTCTACCAATTTATTGTCTGGTACGTACTATCCCACCTCTCCTCTCGCTGTAATAGAAATTCTCAAGATGGCTACAATGTTAACAAAATGGAGATATATAGGACCCTTTCAAGAAATAGTAAAAGTGATGGACAAAAAGTTTAATAAATATTGGAAAAAAACTGCCTATTATTTTTCCTGTGGCTACTTGTTTAGATCCTAGGTTAAAGTTGCATGGCGTGAACGTCTCGATACAAGAGATTGCAAGATTAATGTGCTACACAGAAGCAAACACAACCAGACTTACAACGAAAGTGAGCAAGACATTTGAGGATTTGTTCAACCTATATTATAATCCAAAGTTTGCTAGGCGAGGATCGTGCAACCAAGTACCCTACTAAATAAAGGAACTTCGCTTGCGCGATGTATTTAGGTCTACATGAGCTCTTTTGCGCCATACCTTAAGGGCTTTGAACATCTAGTAGCAAGACAACTACCAGGTGAAGGTACTTTTAATTCGGCAGGTTCGTCTACTTTTTCCTCTTTTAATGAGATTGGTGTATATGCCAATACTGATCATTACTCTGATTTATCAAAGCAAGAACATGTTAATTTTAATTTGTTAAATTTTTGGAAACAAAATCAAAACATGTATAAAACTTTATCCCAAATTGCACGGGATGTACTGTAGGTGCAAGCCTCCACAGTTGGTTTAGAGTCACTATTTTCAGTGAGCAGGAGGGTTTTGGATGACATAAGGAGTCGTCTTAATCCTGAGTCGCTCGAGCTATGCGTATGTTAGAAGGATTATTTTGATGTGAAATACCGCGAAAGATAAACCGATTAATGATAGGAGGAGCAGCGACTCGGACGTTGAAAAACTTCCGGATGATTGGGTAAATTCTTTTTATTTTTCTTTTCTCAAGTTTTTAGAATAAATTTTTTCACAAAATATAGATATTTTCACACACACACACACACACGCACACACATACATATACACATATATGTATGTTAGAAAGATTATCTTGATGCGAAATATCACGAGTAAGATAAACCGATTGATGACAGAAGGAGTAACAACTCGGATGCTGAAACAATTTCGGATGATTAGGTGAATTCTTTTTATTTTCCTTGTCTCAAATTTATAGAAATTTTTTTTCACAAATATAGATATTTTCACACACACACACACACACACACACACATACATATATAGAATAAGATTTTACAAGCAAAATAGATATTTTTTCTATACATAAATTTCTTTTTGGTAACTTCGCCTACTTGTTTACAAGCAGCCAGTCCCAAGCTCAGATAAAAGGAGGAGGGCCTGAACAAATTTATCTTCAATTTAATTCCTCCACAATGTATAAAATGAATAATAAGAATTTTTGAAAAAAAAATAGTTGGACCTTGGCCCGGCCCATCGAACTAAACTTAAATATTAGTCCACATTTAATAAGTATCATGTGACAAGTTGAGTTATAATGAGCAGAGTCAAAATATATGTTGAATTGAACTTGTGAGTTGTGGTTGTTTCACATCTGTAAATGTGAAAATTTATCTTCGCCATAGATACATATATGTGAATGGATCCAAAACATATTGGCTTAAACTTTTTGGTGAAGTTGCGCTCATCCTGCATATGCAGGTAGTTTGGTGAATAATTGGTTTCCATCCATCTCCTCGCATTTGGTAGGCCGTTCTTGAAAGAAATTGATTTGGTAGCTCCGATATCTAAAAACGCTTCTTTTCTCATTTCTAACCGACTAATCGTTATTATTCTTAGCTTTGGCTCGTAGACATGACTTTTTAGTATTCCTAAACGACCATCCAAATTCATTTGGTGGCTCCGACATTTAGGGATACGCATTTTGCCTAAGCGACCAATCGTTGTTATCGTTGGCTCCACCTTTTAAACACGAGTTCCTTTCAGTATTCTTAGATGACCAATCCTTGTTATGCGTAACTCTGGCTTCTAGGAATGCGCCCTTCATCTGGGAAATGATCGTTGTGATTATTTTCTCCGGCTCTAGTTGAGGTTCAATCTCAGTTACCTTTTGATGTTACTCAACAATCAACCGGTTTCGCGCGTTGTTGGCTTTGGCTTCAAGTAATATCTCTTTCCAAACTATGTTGGTCTGATTCTCTTTCTAGGAATATATAAGAAACCTCATAAAGGTCAAACCTCATATCTGTGTGAATATTTGAGCCTGCCGTTGGTCTTGTGGCCTTTTTCATATTTCAGGCCAAGGTAGTATACCAAATGAGTTGCCTTTTTCACATTATGTAGAGGTTTGTATAAATAGCTAGAAGCCACCAAGAAGGGAAGAAAAAGATAGAAAAATAAGATAAATAATAAAATGAGAGAGAAAATTGCGTTCATGACTTATAATGGCAGAAAGAAAGCTAGATTAAGTTTCTTCAAACTGTGGGAGAGTATTGGCTTGTTTGAAAAATAAAAAAGCATTTAAGCATCAGAATTGAATTGAACCCAATAATGTCTAGATAATCATCTAGCTAAACCCAACAAGTTAGAACTGAATTGAACATTAATGTCTTATCAACTTTAGCTTTATAATATATTGATTGTGGAAAAAGAAAACCGCCTTGGATCATCATCTGAAGTCTTTTATCAAACCATGTAGCGAAGCGCTCTTTCTCCACCACTTCAACCCGAGGACCCTACAACTGGTCTTGCCTGAATACTGAGCACTGGTAGCTAGCAACGAACGTACGGATTGACGAGGGTGGCCGAGTATACGGTCCTTCTTAGGACCCCTCATAGCTTTTGACCACAAAGTGACCTCGTCCACTGTCTGGCTACCGTCTGTCTGGGAGTTGGCTTGAACTATTTTTCTATATGAATTATGTATAAGAAAACAACAAAAATGTTAGAGAAATGCTACTGGCCGTAACCAATAACAATACAATAGGAATACAAAAGTAATACAAGACTTATGTGCTCACCGCAAACTGATTCGCGCTCTCAAACACCCATTTCCCATATTTGTTTTGGTGTGCGAGCTCAAAGTGGCGAAGCCTCGTAGTGGGCCTTTTATTAGGGTCCTCTTCTGTGAACTTCAGCTCATGCACAGCAAATGGACAAGAACCAGCACTATGCTTCATCTTTTTCTCGCTGTGAGCCATCTCGTTGCCTCGCTCACTCAGCTTCGCCCAGTTTGCTGTACACCAATGCGACACCAACTACCCCTACATGACTTTAGAGAAGTACTAGGGGCTGTGGTCCCTGGCCATAGATATATCTGTCGCACCCACCCGAGCTAACGCCTGCCTCCTCGCATTGAGCATCCATTTCTTATAGTTTTCGAAACAATGCCACTCTCAGGCCAGCTTCCTAAGTTCTTGGTCTCCGTCGGACTCAAATTTAAAATAGTCCTGAATATAATTCAACAAAATTTCAAATATGGTTAGCAAGAAAAATTCAACAATAATGTACTTCTAAAACCAAATAAAGCAATTAAAAATAGACAATCCTTACCAAGAACTTCCCCCAGACAAGTTCCATGTCTGCTTCTGTCCACAATTTCCACATCGCATAAGGTGTGGGAGGTAGGCCTTGATAATAGAACCGATTTGGTCTTAACACAATCCTCAACAAAGCTAATTATAAGAAATTACAAGAAATCACAAGAGAGATACATCAATCCAAATATAAGAACGTATTAAGTTAGATATGTACGCTAAAAGATGTTAAAAATTGAGCTTTGAAAATTAAAAACCTACTAATTATTGAGGACATGAGCAGTAATCCTCTGCTCCGGGGTGGATAAAAGAGGTATCTCGCGTGTGATACCTCTAGGTACAGATGAACTAGACGCTACAAATGATGAAAAAGGAAGATATATATATATATATATATATATATATATATATATATATATATATATATATATTGTTTAAGAAATATCTTTCAATTCGACACAAAACTAATATTGTCTCACCATGTTCTGAAGCTACTGATGACGACATCGTCTACTCATCAGTTGTCGCGTTACCAATCCTAGTCAATTAGGGCTAATTATAGCTAATCAGTTTTAATTAGGGTCGATTAGCCTAATCAGTGTTAAGTAGTGCTAATTAGGGCTAATCAGTGTTAATTAGAACTAATTAGGCTAAAAATATATCGGCATCAGTAATTTTTTTATAAGTAAAATAACACAAAAAATAGAGTACACTTTTTGTTAACCTAATTAACCTATGGAAGATGAACCTTATTAACCTAATTCCAACCCACAATGTCATGTTTCATTATCGCGTTAACCTAATTAACCTAATTTCAACCCACCATTCAATGAAATCACATATCCGATATCTCAATCCAATTGGGTCACATCCTCCATCAACAATCTCAATTCTCAAATGCTCAATACACAAGTAACAACCTAAAATTATCAATTAACAACCTAAAATCATCAATTAATAATCTCAATTCTCAAATGCACAATTAACAACCAAAAATTATCAATCAAATAATCAATGCTCAAATGGAAAAAAATTGTTCAAAATGCACATATTCAATATATCAATCCAATTGGGTTCCATCCTCCATCAACGATCTCAATTCTCAAATGCTCAATGCATAATAAACAACCTTACATTACCAGTAGTAATAAATAGGAGTCAAACTGTATTGCCCATGTGATTTTTGAATAAGCTTGCAATAAACAAAGATGGGCACACGATCACACAAGCACAAAATAACTAAAAATATTAATCAAATCAAAGAGCTTCATGTACATACATAATCAAAACCCCAGCACAACAAATGTTGATCAAATCAACTATGTTGTACGAGAAAGTCAAAGTGCTCAGTTGTTAGCACCACATTCAGGCTACTGCCTTGTCCCTATGTTTACGATAACAAACTCCAGAGAAAGGGAAAAAAATCCCTCCACCATAAGAAACTTGACCGGCTGCATCAATTCAACTAAGGCAGAAGCTAAACATAGAAAGGTTCTTAACCATGTTTTAAGAGTTTTCTATCCATAACATTTTCTTCGCCACCAACTCTGCATACCATGAAGGGTATATATGCACATTCTACAAAAACCTCATCATCAACATCACTAGTTCATGCTCTGATCAAATTGAAAATCCTAAAGGCCATGATGCACTCATTATGATGCCACATAATTGCAATACTGGAATATGCTAAAACACTCCTTTGAGTTTTATTTCCCAGCTTATAAATACATGTTACTAGGCATGTCCCCTACGACCTAGGTTGAGAGAGTGCCTTAAGTAATAAAATTTAACCCGTAAGATTTCAGTGAATTTAACAACTAATTTTTAATATCTTACTACTCTACTGGTGTATGTTCTTATAGTCACGAAACTTTACAAGATCTTCAAGTCTAAAGCATAACTAAAGAATATAGCATGCAATTCAGCACCCCACACAGACCCATTTAAAGATGCAAAGAATACAATCGGATGCTAAACAACTTTTAGTAGTTAGTGTCTCTTTTTGGCTATTTACTGTCAATTTTCTTTTAAGAATCATATCATAAAAAAAAAAGCCAGACATGCACCCAGAGTTTGACATTATCAGCAATATATGTATTGTCAATTTAAATCTCCTTGTACTTTGAGATATTAGGAGCATAACAATGGGGCTAGATCACTCATTTCAAACCAGAAAACCAGTTAATACATACAAACCATAGCCAATCTTGGAAAGCCAAGTACCTACCAGGGAAAATCATGTCATAAGAAAGATTTATGTAGTCACTTAAGGCACTAACCTAATATATATATATGGAGCTGATCCATTGATAGCGTTAACAAAATAGAAGATTTTGCTAGCGCGTTTTTTTTTCAAAAGCTGTCAGTCGTCTGCAACATAGTGTAGCGGATGGAACTTTTTACCAGACTGCCCCTCCTCTTCCGTCCGCTACTCTATATGGCAGACAACTTTTTTGTCCTGACATGCGACAGTCAAAAATTCGTCCGCTACACTATGTAGCGAACGACTTTTACCTGACACGACTGACACACTGCCATTAATTTTTGTACCTTTAATTCTAATTTCTGTACATTTAATTCTGTACCTTAAAGTTTAATGATGTCCGCTATATAGTATCACGGACAATATTGCCTCTTCATCAAAACATTCTCACATTTTTCAGCACAATTTTCTTCTCCTTCAGACTCACTTGCTTCTATTTTCAGCTCCTTTCAAGCTTCAAGTAACACTTGCTTTAAGATTCACTCAAGCAAGATAAGTTTGTGAATGGTGAAGTTTTCTTTATGGATTGACTGATTAAGTATAATTTTTTTTGGACAAAAAAATATAAATTTTTTGTGATGTTCTAGAAATTTGTCACTCTATTCATCAATTTGTGATGTTTTAGAAATTAATTTGTTAACTTTAAACAAATTCATTTTTTTGAGGTTCGCTAACTTCAAAAAATTTATCTTATTTAAATTCGAATTTTTTGAGATATATTTGTTGTAATTTGGCATGATGAATTTGTCTATTTATCTTAGTAATTTTAATTTGTTATGTTCAATAAATTAATAATTGTTAAATTGGAGACACTTTTGAGATTATGTATATGGTATATTTGTCATCCTAAATTGGTCTATTTGCCAAGGTAATTTTGAGGTAATATTTTCAGTTAGAAATGTTATTTGATTGTTAAGCGTAGTCTATTTCTACATAGGTCTTGTTTCACAATGTCTGATTTCGTGTCGAGCTCCAACACCCCCGTAGATGCTAGTGATCCGTATCTAGGACGAACGTTTCAAACATTGGAAGAAGCTGAAGAATGTTTTCGAGCGTATTCATTGAGGGTTGGTTTTGGCATTAGAATAAAGACTACAAGAACAAGCAACGTAACAAAAAAGATATGCTCTCGCTTATACGAGTGTCATAGGGGCAGAAACCCACAGCAAAATGAGACACGCGTAGGCAATGATGACAGTGATGACGAAATAGGATATTCGGGTAGAAGACAGGACTGCTTTGTGCGCACAAATTGCCAGGTCAAGATGTTCGTAAGCTATAAACCCAAGCAAGATCATTGGCTTATTACCAGCCTGGAACTGGCACACAATCACCCGTTAGTAACCCCTTCTAAGGTGAGTCAGATGCATCAACACAAGAAGATGGGTAAGGTCGCAAGGAGCCTAATTCACACAATGAGCAATGCGCGGCTATGACCTACCGACATGATTAATGTTCTTGCTGAACAGGCTGGGGGATTCAAAATTTAAACTTTAACACGACAGACGTTCGTAACGCGGTCCGAACCCATAGACGAGCCGCGTATGACCTCAATGATGCTCAATCAACAATGAGCCTATTGAAACGGATGCAGATGGAGGACCCGCAGTTTACCTTCGATTATAAACTTGACGACGAGCATCGAGTTAGTACAATTTTTTGGGTCGACGGTCGTTCGAGGCTAGCTTATAAGCATTTTGGGGATGTCGTGACTTTCGACACCACATACCGTACCAACAAGTACTCGATGCCATTCGCTCCTTTCACGGGCGTCAATCATCATTATCACTCCATCCTGTTCGGGTTCGCCTTGTTAAGGGACGAGAGCGAGAGTTCTTTTGAATGGTTGTTTAGGGTGTGGCTGGAAGCAATGAACTTCAAAGCACCCAAAGTTATCATCACCGATCAAGATTTGGCAATGAAGAAGGCTATTGCTACCGTCTTCCCAGATACTCGACACAACTTGTGCACTTGGCACATAAGCAACAAATACCCTGAACGTTTGCATCACGTGTATGCAAAGTATCCAGACTTTAAACAGGATTTTAAAAGTGCATTTATAAGTCGTTAACGATTGAAGAATTTAAGGAGAGGTGGGAAAAGCTTGTTGAGGATTACTCATTGCAAGACAACGAGTGGCTCCAGCACTTGTACGAGCTCAAAGAGCAATGGATTGGCGTTTACACGAAGAGGTATTTTTCTGCGGGCATGAAAACGACGGGCAGGAGTGAATCTATGAATGCCACGTTCGATAGTTATGTGGGTACAGCTACCAATTTGAAGAGTTTCGTCCCATCCGCACAAAAAGTGGTTGCCTCGTTATTCGTGAAAGAAAGGGCTGCAGACTTTGCAAGCACGTACAAACAAAGGAGAAGGTTGCTTGAGACCCCGCTGGAGCTGAACGGTGCAAAAGTCTATACGAAGGAGATCTTCCTGCTATACCAAGTAGAGCTACAAAAATCGGGATGATACAGTATAAACAAGGTGGCAGAATAGTCTACGCGTGAGTACAAGGTTTATTCGCTCGTGAATGACCTCGTCCCTGAGAAGCTGCGCAGAATTTATACGGTGAGCCACAACACATTGACGAATTCGGTGACATGTGTTTGCAAGAAGTTTGAGTTTCATGGCATCCTGTGTAGACACATTCTGCGGTTTTTCACCCAGAAGAATATCAGGACAATCCCCGATAAATATGTCCTGCCACGGTGGACGAAAGGTGCAAACAGGTTGCACGGTACCATTGCCTTTTCGGAGCACCCGTATACTGACTTTGAAGAATCAGAGACGTTGCGGTATAATCATCTGGTGACAATGTTTACCCGTTTGTCCATAAAGGGTGCTGCTACAATGACCGGATATAAACATCTCCTCGAGGTAGCTCAGCAGCAAGAGCCCATCGTCGACCAGTTTAAAGCAGCTTCAGCTAGCAATGCGGTTGACACCGAGCCTACAATGGGATCAGAAGATGATGAGCCGGGGGAGGAAGACGACAATGATATCCAGCCTTTGGATCCAATTATATCGCAAACGAAAGGCCGCAAGAGATCTACGCGGATGAAAAGCTCTATTGAACAGACAACTCAACCTAAAAAGCTGAGAAGGTGTGCATTGTGCAACAAAATGACCAACCATGACAAGCGGAACCATTACAAGGCACTAGGGATAAGTCCAGGGGGTTTGCAAAACGAGGAAGAATATGACGCCAAAGATGAGGAAGAAGAAGATGCAGTGGACCTTTAAGTTTTTGTAATAATTTTTTTATAATTTTTGACATTTGTAATAATTTAATGTAATTTTTTCTAATAATCTTTCAACCAAAGATTGAAATTTCATTTGTGATGGATCTATGAAAGCCATCAAATCTAAGTTTAAGCTTTTTTTTTTATTTGCCCCGTCTGCTACATAGTCTAGCGGACATAGTTTCTTTATGTCCGTTACACAGTGTAGCGGACAGTGGCTAAAAAAACTTTTGGTGTTCTTTGTGTCCGCTACACAATGTAGCGGACGTCTCTGCACAGTTTAAAATTCCAACACGTCGCTAAAACTCCTCATTTATAATCAAATTGGCCATTCTTCTTTCTCCCGTTTCTGTATCTGTCTCGAACATATCACCCACCCGCGACCCCCTCTACGGTGATTCACATCTCCAGCGACACCACCGTCCTCTTCCCGACGTGGTGCCACCTCCGGCGATAGATCTGTCCTGATGCTTCTGCTTCGGTGAACAGGGACGTTTCAGCCGGCAGACACATCTTCAAGGTCATGATTCCTGGTTTTCATACAGAACTTATAGGCCATCCTTCTTTCTCTGTATTTTTGTGTGTGTTAAAAGTTTTATCTTTGGTTAAAAACTTACATGTCTTACTGTATTATGAATATGTTAGGCCATACTGGTAGCTTTTTGCAGATTGCTTACCACAATGATATCAAAAGAAGCAACTTTAACCCGCCACAAGGGGTCTGGCTTGTTAAAATCAAGAAGAAGCGCGGCCAAGATGAAATTTGTTTCGAAGAGGGTTAGAACAAATTCGTGTAGTAGCATGATCTCCATCTAGAGGACTTTGTAATGTTTGAAGACATGGGGCATATGCATTTTCAAGTGATGGTGTTTGATCAAAGCACTTGTGAGAAAGTTTTCCCCTAATGTTGAACTCTGAGCCCTAATTTTGTGTTATTTGAAATTTTTTTGTGTTATTTGAACATTGATTATTTGTTTGATAATTTTAGGTTTTTAATTGTGCATTTGAAAATTGTGATGATTGATCGTTGATTTTAAGCTGTTAATTGATGATTCTTATTGTTATCGTGCATTTGAGATATTGAGGTTGTTGATTCCATCGCTAAAACATTTATTCCGTCGCTAATTTTATAATTTTTTTTAAAAATATGTAGAAAAGAATTAGCATTGTCCGCCATACTGTGTAGCAGACGGTTAGAAAATTTTTTGTTTCCTCTCTCTGTCCGCCACACTGTGTAGCGGACAGTGCAACAGAATCTCCAAACTCCAGCACTTAGAAAATTTGTTCTTTCCTCTCTCCGTCCGCCATACTGTGTAACGGACGGTGCAGCAGAATCTCTAAACTCTAACACTTAGAAAAAAATTTGTTTCCTCTCTGTCCGCCATACTGTGTAGCGGCCATACTGTGTAGTGGACAGTGCAGTAGAATCTCTAAACTCCAACACTTAGAAAATTTTATGTTTTCTCTATGTCCGCTATACTTTGTAGCGGATGGTGGAACAAAATCTCTAAACTCCAACACTTAGAAATTTTTTTTGTTTTCTCCCTGTCCGCAACACTGTGTAGCAGACGGTGTAGCAGAAACAATTTCTAGGACTTTCCCCCATTTTGTTTACCACCGGTCAATCATTCTTAATGAGAGAAAAAAAACCCAAATATATACGTTAACTCAAATCAAATCTAATCAAATCAACCCAAATCAAATGTCAACTGATTTCAACACAAATCAGTCAAATCAATCATCTTCAACACCAATCAACTGATCTAAACACAAATCAAATCAAACCAATGACAACTTTTATAAAAATAATCAAGATTATTAAAAAAAACTGATTCAAATGTTAGAATGTCAACTAGGGTGCTCATCTTGACCCAGATTCTCGGCCTTAGACAGATTTTCAATAAACCTAACCGTTTTAGGCCGGCCTTTCATAATTTGCCAAGCTATCCCATATATAAAGCCTTCCACGCATTCTTGACTCCAGACAGTCGCCTTGAGGCTCTCAGACCGACAAATGTAATCCATGTACATGCAGACAAAGACGCCGCAGTCCAAAGTATTACGTTGCTTGGGCCTCTTCTTCTTCAATCGGTATTGGAGCTTTGGCCGCACCGGTACTCTTACATCACAGATAGAGTGGAGCATGGCAAAAAATAGATTCTGCGAGAAATAGAAAACGGGCATGAGACACGAGTTAACATTTACAATTGGCAAGTTACATTAAGCATTAAACAACAATCGAAAGATTACCATAGCACTGGCTTTGTACGTCCACAACACAGGCATGTGGACGGTATCGTCGTCGAGACTGGCGATGACTGATTCGATCTTCTGTGTTGGTTCATAGCAAACCAAGTACCAGTGGCTTTCCCCTAAAAATGGGATTAGAAACACGTCGACAACCCTTGCGCTCACTGGACTATCCCTAGTAAGATACTCTCGTAGGTTAGCAGACGGCCTCTACTAGCTCAACTGTTTCTTCCCCCTTAGCTCGACTCACTCATGCGATTCAGATACTAGGAGGCTATGAAAAAAAGCATCCACCATAAAAATGTGCGGATACTCGTCCAGCTGCTCCCAACCCCTTTGCTTTAGAATCTCCACGTAGTTCGAGATGACACCGCTGTCTAACCAATCCCCCTGAGCCAGCGAGGCCATTTCTCCCCACCAGCAACAATAATCCATTAAATTTGGGTGATCCACACTATACGAAGCTTTGTCTCAGGGGGCCCCGCTAAAACAACGCTCTCAGATTGGTTGGCGTTTATGCGGCTTTAGGGGCTTCAATGGATGCCCTTTGCGATATTGCCCTCGGGGTCGACCGGGGGATATTGCCCTCCTTTAGGGGGTTGACATGGAGATATTGCACTCCGAGGGAAACATATGGTCCCGCCCACGGGATAATGGACAGTGTCTCAGATAGACTGATATTTTTGAAACCCCAGTCCTGTATGACTTGACTCTGAGAGAGGGGTTGGGTTCCGAGTCTGTAAGCAAAGAGAACGAGGGCGCACTGTAATCATCCCACGACGCTTGAGCCTATCCCATGGTGCTTGGCGGTCCCTAATCGCCACCCATTCCTGGTACAGAGGGACCTCCGTATCCCTGGCTCACCCCCGAAGTCTGTCCTAAGGGATCACCGTATCCCTTGCTTACATAAGGGGACTGCCATCCCGGATAACCCATTCCAGGGCTGACCCCTGAAGGTTGTCCCGATTCTTAGCAAAAAAAATTCCCTCAACCAAATGCCAACGCTTCAGCCTGTTGGCGAAGCTCCTCGCCCATTGCATCCACCAGATCCTTTCGCTCGTTCAACTTCTAGAAGAAGGCGAATGAGGCATTAACCTACATCCAAAGATAAAATCAATAAGTAACTTCATACACACACTTAGAATCATCAAATTCAATTAAAATCACTTGTTGGGCAACTTACCAGATCGTATGTCATATGCTCATCGATCTGACCCCTAGGGCGGTACTTCTCCCCGCCTTCAAACCTTACTGGGGCTACTCTTCTCCGGGTGATGTGATAGTACCACTACTTGTACTGTTCGATGCTGATTACGGGGTCAGCTTTAACACAATAACTGCCAGTGTGTCTTGTAAGGAATTCCAAACCTCAATTTTGCGTGCGCACAAGTCGTGCGCATTTGCCTTACCAAACAGTCTGACACCCAGTGGGTTCTTGTTAACCCTCATATCTGGGGCATCGACTGGCAACCCCTGTAGGCTGTTAAAATGGTGCATAGCACAATCTGGCAGCTGCCACTCTGCGACCTCAAAGTGGATCAGGGGTGTGCGTCGCAACCCGTAGAGTGTAAAGATGAACAACTCTCCCACCCGTCGAGCCAAATGTTTGTACAGTACCCAATGCATCTGGCCCGGAGATAGCGAGTTGAGCTCCCCCCGATAGTATGTAATGTTGTGATGGGGATTGTCTCTCCTCGAGTAATGGCTGTCCTTCCGACTGTACTCCCAGGCGTATAATTGGGGCCACACATTATAGGTTCCATCCCTACGCCTGGGTGCGCAGGTAGCAAGGTGTTCATAAGACCACACCTGAGAGCAAAGACAAATTATATAAAGTATAGTCAAAATTTATTGTCGATTCAACAAAAAAAAATTGAACATGTAATCAAGATTTATATGATATACCTGCAACAGCAAGAGACATGCACATATAGCTTTAGAGTCGGGCCTCGTTGCCTTGTGCAATGCTCGGTATAGGTACGTAAGAGTTGCTGCACCCCAAGCATAATCCCTAACTTCTTGCAGGTTACCCAACAACGGTAAATATTTCACGCTAACCGTGTTCTTTGACGTCGTTGGGAATAAAATTACCCTCATCACCCATAAGAGGAAGGCTTGTGTGTATAGCACAAGCATCTCGTCCGTGTAGTTTTTTGGCAAAACCTTGTAGGTCTCTATCAGCCACTTCAACTTGATACCATCAGTGCTAAATTGATCCTCAGGTATCAAAGTAAGGAAATCTCTAGCGGTTCTCTTATTCGTTGCTTCCGACGGAGGAGCAATTATCGGCCGCCCCGTCACCGGTAACCCTAAGATGAACCCTACATCTTCGAGGGTAATTGTCATCTCTCCGAGAGGGAAGTAAAACGTATTCGTTTCACTTCTCTACCTTTCAACAAGGGCACCTATTAAGTGCCGGTCAAGGGGTTGAAAGATTTGCCCATGCGTGAAAATTCCAAACCCAATCCCACGCAATAACCTTTTCTAGTATTTGTTCAATTTTCAGGCTTTGAAATTATCGGATATTTCTACTGTGTTGAGAAGTGCTCTTTCCTACGAATTAATAAATACAATTTAACCAAAACAAACGGTATACAATGTTCGTAAGAATAAGAAAGTTGATAAAATAAGTATCTTACCCCATCATCCCATATGAGGGGACTGACATGGTTTGCTTGGTCGTATAATACGGAGGGATCTTCTGGGCCAGGGTTAAAATCTATTTTTTGCAACTTAAATTATGGGCAAGGTTGGAAGCTTTTATCAAACATTCTCAAACATACAACGCTATCACATGCATAATACATACAACGCTAGTTTGTGCTCAAATAAGTACACACACACACATATATGTGTGTGTGTGTGTGTGTGTGTATATATATATATGTATAAATTAACAAACGCTAGCACATGCTCAATACATATTCAAAATCATCCATAAGCCGTAATACTCATAACAACTTTAGATTATGAACAAATAAAAGAATGGTTTGTGAACTTACATGATTGATGAGATGATTAAATGATTTCTTAGAAAGAAATTGCGTAGATCTTCTTGCCAACGACGCTAGAATAATTTGTGAGAAGAAAGAATAAATAAGAGTTTCGAAGTTAGGTTTATGTTTATTTATATATACCGTCCGCAACATAGAGTAGCGGACAGTAAGGACTGTCCGTGACATAGAGTAGCGAATGGTATATTTATTTTGTCCGCTACACAGTGTCGCAGACGGCGGGATGGGTCGTGGGGGCAACAGGTTTGATGTGACAACTGTCAGGGGGATGTGGATGACTTGACGTGTGGCAGTCGAAAAGTCATCCGCTACACAGTGTAGCAGACGGATTTTTGACTGTCACATGTCTAGACAAAATTTGTCCGCCATACAGAGTAGTGGACGGAGGAGGAGAGGCAGTCTGGTAAAAAGTTCCGTCCGCTACACTATGTAGCAGACGACTGACAGCTTTTGAAAAAAAATAAGATCTGGGCCGTCCATCTTTTCAGGATGAACGGCTAGATCGCCCTTGTAAAATCTCCTATTTTGCTAGCGCTATCAAGAGATCAGCTCCCATATATATATATATATATATATATATATATATATATATATATATATATATATATATATATATATATATATATATATATATACATGTATATATATATACATGTATATATATATATAGATGTATATACATGTATATAGATGTATATACATGTATATAGATGTATATACATGTATATATACGTATATGTATGTATATATATATATATATATATATATATATATATATATATCTCTATATATGTAGTAACTTTGAGTAGAAATGTAAAAGATAATACATCTGTTGGAAAATGCATAACCTTAAAAATGAATGGGAAGTTCATACTTTCTATCTTGTCAAATTATAACTTACCTTGTTAAGCTTTGCGCACGGAGAGGTGGGCTTGCCGGTGGAGAGGTGGGCTTGGGCGACGGCGTGGGGACGGCAGCGGCAGGGAGTGACGACAATGAGTCATTCGAGTGATGACGAGGATGGCAGAGGAGGTGCTGGCATTGGGCAGTCAGTTGGATGGCAGAGGAAGAAGGTTCAGGCATTCGGCAGTGGGCAGTTGATTTTGGGAGACAAAGAGACAGATTAAGGCAGACAAAGAGACAGATTAATTTTAGCGGTCGTTAAAATTAGCGACTGCAATAGAGACTATTTTAGCGACCGCTTGGCAGTCGCTAAAAAAGGTCGCTAAAAATACCCGTCAAAAATATTTCTTTGACCCCGCCATTTAATGATACATTTAGCGACCGCTGAAAGTGGCAGTTGCTAAAGCGGTCATTAATATATAGTTTAGCGACCGCATTTTCTTGCGCCCGCTAAAATAGTCGCTAAAAACCTGATTTCTTGTAGTGTAGTTATTTACTATTTTCCTTTTTTTGTGTCATTTTTTTTAAAGAAAAACTATAGGATGTCAAGTGTCAACATTCTAAATATGTAGTTATCGTGGTATACGCGATGCATGCACAAAATGAGGTTAGTAATATGATTTCTATAAAAGCAAGCATGGTCTTTAGAATATATTTTAACTATATTTTTTTAATGAATTTTGAATGGCCTCAATGTGCATGAATAAAGTTGTTTGAATCCTTGTGGCATACGTGACGAGTGTGCAAAAACAAGGTTAATAATATAAATTTTGTTTCAAAAAATTTAAGCATCGCTTTTAAGTGTTTATTATCATATTATGTAAAATGAATTTTAAGCTATTGAAAACTAAACATGTACTTATAAGTTTCATCTACTATTTAAAATTTTATTTTGTGTCATTTTTAAAAAAAAAAACTAAGAATGCCGACAGATACTTACCATGGCACACATAATGCGTGTACAAATATGAAGTTAGTAATATCATATTGTTACAAAGCAAGCTTGGCCTTTTGGCTCTCTTTTTTAATGAATTTTAAATGACCTCATATGCACCAAAAAAGATGTTTGAAATTTGTTAAAAAAATCATGTATGATATATAAGTGTTTTAAAATTTTCAAAGTGCCAATTCTCACCAAAAGAAATTTCTCTTTATATATAATGAGTTATCGTGGCACACGCGATGCATGTGCATAAAATAAAGTTCTTCATATGACATTTTTATAATATCAACACTTTTTTGGTGTATTTTAATTGAGTTTTTTTGGAATGAATTCAAAACTTTAGAAACAGAAAACATCCTCAAAAGTAAGTTATTTGCGTGATATACATGATGCATGTTAAAAAGTAAAGTTAATAATCTGAGAAATTTAAAAGATTAAGCATGACATATAAATATTTATTGATGTCTTTGTAATATTGAAGTTTGGTCTTCATAAATTATCTTAACTATATTTTTAATAAATTTTAAAATAGAAAAACCAAACATGCTCTTGTTGGTAGTTATTTACCGTTTAAGTTTTTTCATCTTGAATCACTATTTACAAGTTTTCTTAGAATGTCACTTAATCATTCTAGATAAGTATTTGTGTAACACCAAAAGAGGTGTTATACCAAAATAGGTATTCTTATTATATATAGTAGAAATATATATATATATATATATATATATATATATATATATATATATATATATATATATGTAGATATAAATATAGATAAATAGATATAGAAGATAATTACCTTTATCGTAATAAATACGTATTACATGTATCAAGTAGTTAGATGTTTGTGTACTTGACGTTACTAATAAATTATACTCCATCCGTCCTACAAAAATTGATCGTATTTTATTTTTGGGCTGCCTCACAAAAATTGTTCATTCCAAATTAAGAAATATTATATAAGTACTTTTATATATTTATCTTTATTATATTTTTTTTATTCTATTTCTCTCTCCACATTTAAATCTTCATCAACTCAATTACTCTCTCATGTCCCATTTTCTTACACTTTTTGTTATTCATTTTTTTATTTACATTTAACACTCCAATGATCCATTTTGTCTCTCCTGACTTACTTTATTCCTCTCCTCTCTCCAAAAGGTGGAATAAATAACATACAATAAATGAATTAAATTCTTAATTTGCGTAAAAAAAATAATTGTGAATAGTTTACGTGAGATGGAAAAAATATATAATATAGAGAATAACCATCTTTATCGTAATAAAAAGGTACCTCATGTATCAAGTACTTTGATGTTTGTATACTAAATCAACTAGATAGAATGACGTTTACAAACTTATAAGTTAGAACTTAGAATCACATGACCTTCCGTCTCCCGTTCGCATTAGAATCACAGCATCCGGTTAAGTCTTAATAATTACTTATACCTAAAATGTTTTAAGTCTTAATAATTACTTCTTTGTGGGGGCAAATATTAGTATTCACTGCTGTAACATAACATTTATTGTTAAGCTGCTCGCTCAATTATGACTGAACTATAATTCTTTAGCAGCAGATCAAAGATGCTATAGACGTAATTATTGAATCGATAAATTAAATTAAATTGATCCGAAGAATTTTTATACTGTCAATACTTATCTCATCAAGCTATAAAAAAATAAAAAAAAAGTACCAATAAAAAAGTTTTTTAAGGACAGAGAAAAGGTAAATCGGTTTTATAGCTCCAAAAAAGGTTCGGTTTTCCATGTGAAGGGTGCTACTTTGCGTGGCTTGTAAGATCAGTCAGTGATGTGCTCCACGTTGGAGCTGACGTGTGAGGGTGTCATACTGGGTCCCATCACTCCTTTACAAGTCCATGGATGCGCGCTCCCTTCGCTTCCTTCTCACGCAACTTCCTAATTGCTGCGCGCGCGTGCGCACGCACGCACGCACGCACACCATATCTCAAGGTTTTGACTTGAACTAACGTCTAACCATGGTTAACACAGCCTCGTATCTTTTCAAGTTCCCACTGCCTCAAATTTTTTTCCTTATCCTCTCCGACGGATACGAAAGTGGCGATTGAAGCCAGATAATATTAACAAAAGCCAACAACTCTCCCTCCTCGTAGAGCTATCTATCATCAATCAACCACTCCAGTAGTGTATGACATCATGTGACTTTATGTTATTCCCCTTACGAGAGCATCACATGTTCTATCACTTTTACCCTACGATTGCTAAATGAGAATTTTCAGCGACAAGAGAACCCAACAAGGGAGGGGTATTCCAAAATAACCACATCAATCTTAGGCAGGCCTCTATCACTCCGGATTTCCTTGTAACAAGTTAATAATACTTGAATTGTCTGCTTCAAAAATTACTGAGCTAAAGCCCAGACCAAGAATCATCCTTAAGCCTTTCTCTGCCGCTAGAGCTTCAGCTACTAAGCCACTACCCCAATGAGTCAATTCACAAATCTGTCCTATAATAAACTTACCAGATCCATTGCGTATGATCACTCCAACTCCGCCTTTCCTCCTAGCTGCTATCCATGACCCGTGCACATTAATTTTCATGTAGCCAAGTTCTAGGCTAGTCAAACATTTCCACTTTCGTGGCGAAGCTACGGTGTTATCTTTCCTGTCAATGCGACAGTTCCCTGAGGTTACATATAACTCAAGGAACAAAGTCCAAATTACTTACACAATTTCCAAAGGATCACAACTCTTTCCATTAAACACCTTTCATTTTGACATTTCCAAATGCGCCAAACCATACATGTAGCCCATGCTACCATTTTTGGCCCCCGCTCCTTAGCCTTGACAAGTTCAAAGACGTTATGCCACCATACCTTAAGATACATACCTAAATATGATTTTACAAAGATTTTTATAGCGAAAGGTGAAACACGTCTCTAACTAATAAGGTAAAGAAATTGTTAAGAGGCAAATAAAATTATAAGAACTACTTTCACAAGAATTACTTTGTCGGATTTGAAACAAAGCTCTGACTACTAGCGTGCACTAGTGTACAACAACGAGTTTTTGTCTGAGTGTAAACAAACATATCTCTGTTTGGTGCCTCTACCATAGAAGAAAAACTTAAAAGCAACCATGATACCACGTCACATTGCTAACATAGTATCACACTCGAATTAAAACTAAAGAAATAAACACATGCACAAATTTCAAATATGTAAGTCCATAATGAGGTGAATGTTGGTCGACAACGATAATGCAATTGATAGCAAAGACGCCAAGTCGACCACAAATTAAACTTTGGGAGTCAATGTAATCTACAGCCACAACAAGTCAATGGCACAACAAGTTTAACGAGATCGATGGCCACGAGAGTTGACAAGAATGACGTTGAGTCGTCGAACGAATCTTAACGCCTCCTCGACAACAATGAATGCCAATCTCAAGCATGTCACCCTGATGCCCACGCGCCCCGTCGAATTTCATCACTATCGGGCCAGTTCATCTCCACTATGAACCATCGCTCATCAGGCATGTGGAAGAGTTGCTATCGTGTTATGTTGTTCTTGTTTTTAGATGGAGTGAAGGTAATGAGGATCTCATTATTGATAGAGAAGATGACGATGATGATGCAAATTTCGAAACAAAAATTTGCAAAAATTCAATTAGATCCTAATATTATATCAGCAGTAATGATGGGTATCACCCTCAGTGAAGTTTTCCTCCAAGGGTTTGTAGCCTCGAGCAACTCAAATTTTGGAAGAAACAGAGTCAGACTTAAAGTTCATTTAACAACTATGTTTATTAATTGTAAGAAATCCCGTGTGTATATATATATATATATATATATATATATATATAGAGAGAGAGAGAGAGAGAGAGAGAGAGCTAGCTAGCCAGCGCTTATTTGCATTGCAAAATCACTTCCAACCTTCTATCTGAGGATTATCTCGAGTTTTCCTACCTTCTCCATATGGTGCAGAAGAAGACATTGATCAGGGTTACTTAGCTCAACCAAAGCTACGTGAGTTTGCGTGATTCAACCCAAATTGGCCTTTCGCAGCTCCCTAGGATCCAGTCGTCGCTTTCGCCCCCCTCTCTCTCTCTCGGCTGACGCCGCAATTGGCGATGGAGGAATGGTCCCCATTGCCCACTCGGAGGCCACTGTTGTCAGTAGTCACATGATTATGTTCCACTCTTTCTCTCAACTCACTGGCTTGTATTCTCCGCTGGGTCTTGACTTATTAAACCGTGGCTGGGTCAGGGTTCTGCCGTGATTTTCAATTCTCAGACCCCACCTCATTTTGTCTTCACTCCCACCGTCACATTCATCTCATCTACATCTTGGATGCTGTGCTTACTACGTTACTGATGAAATTGGAGTACTAGTTTGCTTTAATATATACTCCGTAATTCGCACTTTAGATCTGGTTGGGTAAGCATAAATCATTTAGAAGAGTTGTGAGGTGCTAATGTACGTATGAGCAGAATCTCTTTTGGGGCCTCAGCTGAAAGTTTTACAAGAAAGTATATAGCGGCAAAGAATGCTAGATTATGTTAAATTCTTACTCAAAAAACAAATTATTCCCTTTTTTTTGGTGACATGATTGTAAGGTTAAGCGAGACGGATATACTTACTTTTACAACATGTCAAATGTTTTTGGAACAACTAATGTTTTTATTTTTTATTTTTATCATTGATGGATATCCGAGTGTGGACCAAAAACAATAATGAGGTTTTGTTGAGCTAAACACCTCATCTCCTAACATCCGGTTTAGGCAAGATTGTATCCCAAATCCTTGGTATAATGCTAAGAAGCTATATTAACTGGCTAGCTAGTATTTTGCTAAATTTATCAAGTAAATGACGGTTATTTATAGTTTCATCAGGACATCACAAAATCTAAGCGATGTTTAGGTGATTGCTCATCAGTATTACCATACGTAATTTCTTGTATATTTGAATCTTCTCGTGATTCTCTTATGTGCTTATTAGCATGTTCGTACGTATTTTCTCGTGAGACATGCTACGCCCTTACATTTTTCATCTATGCTATCCTGAGTGTCCTATTAGACAACTTTTATTAAAGCAATGGGTAGATTGCATTACTTAGCAAAACAACAGTAAATGATTTGGCGGTAAGGGTGAATGTTTTAGAAATCGAACGGTACAGATAGGTCTGGATTGGGCTCAGAAGAATGAGTTTTACCCCAATTAATACATTTTTAAAACTTAATTACCAATATACTCTATTTGAAACTTATTTACGCATATATCACATTTTTAGAAATCGCTATTTGAAACCACAATTTCAAAGTAAAAATCGTTGTTTACTTTATTTTTACTTGAAAGTAGAAATCGGTATTTACCAACATACCGCACTTTTAAAAAACGTTGTTTGAAACCACGATTTTAAGGAAAAATTGTTGTTTGAACAACGATTTCAATCTTGAAATCGTGATTTCAAACGATGTTTTTCAAAAGTGTGACATGTGAGTTAATAAAAATTGTAATTTTTACTTTGAAATCGTAATTTCAAATAACGTTTTTTAAAAGCGTGATATGTGAATAAATAAATTTTAAAAAGAAGTAAATTGATAATTACATTTTAAAAATGTATTAATTAACGGAAAAAATTCGAGAAGAATTGTGCAGAAACTACCGAGTCTTTGCTTTCATTATTATATATATATTTTCGTCTCACGGGGGTGTCAGAACGGAGGCGTGCTTCAACAGAGGAAAGGACAAAATCGTATTAAATCCCAAAAGCCAAAGCGGCTTAACATAAACGGTCAACCAAATTCCCCAGCGAATCTCTCACCGCCACGTAAGAATCAACGGTTTTCCCATTGGCACCTGCCAGTCACCACTAGTTGCCACGCGACGTGTCAGTACACCATTGGCGATCGACGAGGGAATCTTTGATGTCAGACAGCAGAGATAGCAATAAATAATTAAACCAAAAAATGGATTAAGGATGAGATCAAGGAAGAAAACCCTCATAACCTTTGGCCTTTATAAGCAGACAGAAGGCGGCCATATTTGCAAGAGTGAACAATCAAAGTGAGGCATTTTACCAAGAATATTTGTGTGCTTGATCATCTTCTTCTTCGATCAATCTCTCTTTCCCCCCTCTCTCATCATCCCGCTTCTTATTAGATCCCTTTCTGTCATCGTCTGTCTTTCAAAGTACAATTTCCTGGTTTCATTTTGTTGATTTTGAGCACATTGAAAAACACTGCACATCACAAAAGGAAGGGTGTTTTTGAAAGGTCAGGTGGTTCAGAATAGAGATCCAGATCTTATTTTGTAGCTTTTACCTTGATCAAACAACTAGAAGGGTTTGTTTTTCTACCCCTCAAGTTGGTTTTTAGCAGGAACAAAGGGTTGCTTATTATCCACAACCTCTTGTTTTCTCTTTCATCTACCTGTTCTTTGATTTTGGTATAAGAAACAGGTTGCTTTTGTTAAACTTTTTTTTTTCAGATCTTTCTATTGCTCCTTGCTTTTGGTTACTTTAGTTTCCTCCCTGTATAATTATATAACTCTGTTTGGAAGTGATGGCAGCAGCTATAGATATGTACAGCAGCAGCGGTCCAGTTTTCTCAGATCCATTTAGTGAAGAGCTTATGAAAGCACTCGAACCTTTTATGAAATGTGCTTCTCCTACCTCTTCCCCCACTTCCTCACCTTCTGCCTCTGCCTCTCCCTCTACCTCCTCCTCTTCTTCTTACTACCCTTTCGATACTCCTCTCACTTCTTTCTCATCAGAGCCCAATATGTACCCTGATTTCAACCCAACACCAGCCAAACCCCACATGTTTTCTCAAGGGTATTTGAGCAATGATCAAATTGGTCTAAACCACCTCACCACCTCTCAGATCCTTCAAATCCAAGCTCAAATCCAGCTCCAACAACACCAACAGTATTACGTGGAATCCCTTTCGCCATCTTCTTCACCAATCCAGACCCAAAACCTTAAAAAGCTGCATCAATATCAACCCCTCAACTTCCTTGGCCCAAAACCAGTTCCCATGAAGCAAGCCCGAAACCCACAGAAGCCCACAAAGCTTTACCGTGGAGTGAGGCAGCGTCACTGGGGCAAATGGGTTGCGGAAATCAGACTCCCCAAGAATCGTACCCGCCTCTGGCTTGGTACCTTTGATACTGCTGAGGAAGCTGCTTTGGCTTATGATAGAGCTGCTTATAAACTCAGAGGAGATTTTGCGAGGCTAAATTTCCCAAATCTCCGCCATCAAGTGGCCGATGAATTTGGTGATTTCAAGCCTCTCCATTCCTCCGTCGACGCCAAACTACAAGCCATTTGCCAAAGCTTGGCTAACTCTCAGGGAAATTCAAAGAAATCCATGAAAACGCCGATCGCTCCTCGGGTAAAAAATGAAATTGATGATTCGGGTTCTGATAACGTCAAGCAGGAAGTCTCCTCGTCGCTGTCGTCGTCATCCTTGTCCGGTGGGTCGTCGCCTGAATCGGAGGATATGACGTTCCTGGAGTTCTCAGAGCCATCATTTGATGAGTCGGAGAATTTCATGTTGCAGAAGTTTCCTTCGGTGGAGATAGATTGGGAAGCTCTTAAATCTTCTTTATCATAATAACTATGTAATTTCTGTTAATTAGTACTCTCTTGATTTGGTAACTATTTTGGTGTCTAGTTTTGGCCTTCTCTGCATATGGGTTTTTTGACATCGGCAGAGTTGAATCAGGTTAGGGTTTTTGGTCATTAGGGAGTTGTTAATAGTGTGTAATTGTAAGGTCTCTCCACCTTGGTCAGCTGGTAATTTTTCTTCCATGCTTGATCCTAGTAGGTTTGGATAAGTATTTATCAGTTTTCTAGCTTTTTGAAGCCTTCTCTAGGTTTGAAAATGTTTAAGTGTGTAATGTACCTTACATATGCAGTGTGTTTATGTGATGGGATTAACTTCTTGCTTGATTACATGACCATTGAGGCCCAATATTTGTTCATACCGACAACAATGACTATTGACTAGCATATGACTATTTACTAGCATAACGTTTGAATCTGGCAAGTAAACATACTTCATTAGCAAACGCTACGTAGCCGATTTTTCTAGCAGGAATGAGAGTAAGAGAGCATGCAAATGAAAATGTATTCTTAATAAAGGAGCGTGAAAATAAAAGCAAAAGCGTTGCCCAAATAAGAGAATTTAGCAACTTAACCTCTCAAATGTCAAATAGATTGAGCAG
This sequence comes from Escallonia herrerae, assembly GCA_033070095.1. Taxonomy (NCBI): domain Eukaryota; kingdom Viridiplantae; phylum Streptophyta; class Magnoliopsida; order Escalloniales; family Escalloniaceae; genus Escallonia; species Escallonia herrerae. Next base: position 779,539 of record JAVXUP010000013.1, read on the forward strand.
GCCTTAACCAATCTTGAATGAACTATTGACTTTTAGGTGAACCTTTGAGTCATGATTGAGATGAACGTGGTACTTTACTTTTGGATTACAATATGCTGAGCTGGTTTTGGTTTTGGTTTTACTATTGCACTCGCACAAGTTGCTGCTTTTCAATTGAGTTGTAAATCTTGTAAATCGTTTTAGTTTTTTTTTCTTTCTATGTTCTCTTGTAGAAGATAGCATTGACTACTCTTCTAATCATGAAAAACTATCATGTTTCATATATAAAAATTCTCCTGTTTAAAAAAAAAGAAAAAAAATATTGCTGATTTCCCCTTTAAATAGAGTGTACAAGAACATCTCCGCTGTTAAACTAACCAAAGAAAATTGAAAGGCATCTACCTAGTTATTGGTTAGTTCAGTTGTTTATGAAAAGAAATGTAAGATTTATAAGCTACATTATTGGATCTTGGAACCCCAAAGAAATACGAAGCTAAAGAGAAAATTCTTTTCCCTCGTTCGTTTGCATCGAAAAATATGGGTAACTGAATTTTTGCGCCAACACTGTGTTAGGTTATTATTTCCTTCATTTCTTGTTTGATTACATGAACATTTGAGGCCTAATATTTGTTCATGCAAGACAACAATGATTATTGACTAGCATAACGTTTGAGGCAGGCAGGCAAACATACTCCGTATTTCATTAGCAAACGCTACGTAACCCATTTTTCTAGCCGGAGCAAGAGTATAGGAGCATGCAAATGAAAGTGTATTCTTTAATAAAGAGCAAGAAAATGAAAGCAAAAGCATTGTCCAAGTTAAAAGAATTTAGCAACTTCACCTCTCAAATGTCAATTAGATTGAACAGGCCTTAACCCATCTTGAATGAACTATTGACTTTTAGGTGCACCTCTGAGTCATGTTTGAGAGGAACTTGTTACTTTACTTTTGGATTACTAACATGCTGAGCTGGTTTTACTGTACAAGTTGCTGCTTTTCAATTGGATTGTAAATCTTGTAAATCAGTTTTGTTTTTGTTTTCTCTCTTATCTTATAGTATGTAGCCTTGACTACTCTTGTAACCATAAAAAAATAGAGATAATTATAGCAGTGCTTCTGAGATAATTACAGGCGTATTCATTAGGTTAGACAAATTACACTTATGTCCGTTGATCAGACATAATAAAAAAATACATAACGGTTTTGACGAAAAGACTATATGGCCCCTTAATGAAATGAAATTCCATTTTCTCTTTCCTTTCTCTCTCCAATTCAAGCTCTCCTCCTCTCGGAGCAGATCCATGAGCATACAGGGCTTGATGAGCTCATTGGAGTAGGGTGACCAATATTGCAGCTCCAAGAGGATTTCAGCATTGGATCTTGGCTTTGGTGATAGGGCTTTTGCTCTGTTTTTTTGGATGAGAGGAGGTGGGCCCCAGATCGCTGTTGATCAGTCCCGCCGACTGAGTACGATTTCAGGGGCAAGGTGAGGGAAGGGGTGGCGGCGGGTGGGGGGAGTGAAGGGGCTGCAACGTTAGGTGAGTGGTGGTGGTTTTAGGTAGGCGAGAAGAGAGAGATTTTAGAGTTAAAGATGTGGGGTGATGGAGCTACTGACGGCGTGGGGAGCGAGAGCTAGAGCTGGCGGCGTGGAACTATGGAGCTGTTGGTGTTGTGGGCAATGGAGCTACCAGCAGTGTGGGGAGATGGAGCTGTTGGTGTGGGGCGATGGAGCTGCCGGCGTAGGGTGAGGGAAGGGGCTGCTGCAAGGGAGAGAGCTGGGGGAGGGAGAAAAGAGACAGAGGGGGAAGGTCGACGTCGCTGGTGATGGGGGCGACGCCAATAGGAAACTAGTCGCCGGCAGTGGGAGAGTGAACTGATCAAAGTATAAAAACCCTAATTTTCAAATTAGGGTTTTTATACAAACCCTAAATAACCCTAATCCCAATTTAAATATTTTAAAAATTATTTAGTATATGCAAGGGCAGTATTGCCATTTTGAAAATACGTAACAATGACATCATAAAAAAATATACTTTTTGGACTGAACCCTAACAAATGGATACAAGTGTTACAAAATTAGGATTTTTGGTCACGGTATGTTACATTTTGAAACCTAATGTCCTTGACTGTAATTACATCCTAACCTTAGGGACACTGCTGTAGTTATCCCAAAAAATTATCATGTTGCATATATAAAAATTCTCTTGTTTAAATCCAAAAAAAAAAAAGGTTGCTGCTTGTTTTTTTTTTTTTTCTATGTTTAGAGTGTACAAGAACATATCCGCTGTTAATCTAACCAAAGAAAATTGAAAGGCATCTACCTAGTTACTGGTTAGTTCAGTTGTTTATGAAAAGAAATGTAAGGGTGCGTTTGATAATCTAATTCTGCACTTGAAACTGAAAATTTTTAATGACTTAAAATTAAGTGCGTTTGATAACCAACTCTTTCTACAACTTAAAGTATAAGTGGCTAGTCAATTAAATGTCAATATTTTAAGTCACTCATAGTTGACTTATTACTTATCACTGAAAACGCTCAATGGTATGTCATTGTAACATTTAACACATAAGTGTCTAATTTGCCCTCAATATTTCCTTATTTGCCTCCTCTTCTTTCCGATTGTTTCACCGTCTCTTCTTCTTCTTCCTCTAGATTGAGGTGAAACAGCAATCTCTGCTCACGTACTCTCCAACCACAATTGCAACTACGTGATTTCTTTTTTTCTCATGGTACTTGTTATATGGTGTTGCTTAATTTGTGTATGTAATTAGAATTTTCTTAATGTTTATCACTTAATTCTAATTGAGATAATTAAAAGGTAACATAATTTTACATAAAAAGAATAATTACTATCATGATGCCACTTCAATCAATTTACTGGCAACACTGCATCTACCACACTACAATCGCCACCATAACTATTATTTCCTTTTGCTATCACTACCAAGTTTCTCAAGACCTAGCCACTACCACCACCACCACCACCACAAGGAAACGCCACCTTCACCACACCATTACCACCGTCACCACATCCATGTCGGTCAAAATCGTCTAAATATTCACCACACTACATCCACTATCGTAACTACCATGTCACTGCATATTGCTAACACCACAATTATCAACATCACGTCTTCATGCACCACTACTGCCACCGTTAACACTTTTTTGCCGCCGCCACATCCACCACCAACGCAATTTTGGCAGAAAAAAAAGGTTATAAAGTACATAAATAAATGCATAATTTTGATAAATTTGTAAATAGAATAATTTTTAGACATTTACTTTCAGTTTACCAAACATGTTAACTTATTTTTTAGTAAAAATTTTGTTGCTTAAAGTTTTTAATTTTACAAATTCTGCGCTTAACGTTTTCAGTACTTAAATTTCAGTTTTATCAAACAGCCCCTAAAATTTATAAGCTATATTTGTGGATCTTGGAACCCCAAAGAAATAAGAAGCTAGAGAGAAATTTCTTTTCCCTTGTTAGGAGAAAATGAATTTTTGCATTAACACTGTGTTAGGTTATTATTTCCTTTATATTTATAAAGATGTTAAAAAAAATTGTATTTTCAATAAACAGAAAACACGTACGATAATTATTTTGTCATAATTAATAATTTTTTGTGGATTAACTAAGTTCTAAGATGTATATCAATCAATAATCTCTGGTAACCTACGATATATAGTTTTAGAAGGAAAAGAAAGTCATGTAATATTATTAACTATTAGATGGAAAATACACCCTTGACTATAAACCTATATATGTTAGAAAACTTTAGGATACTACTTTTCACGTGTACATATTTTCTTACTTCGCTACATATCCAAAGTCAATTAATCAAACACCTTGACTTCTTAACCCTTAAGTTTATGCTAAAGAAAGGATACTAGAATTTTCCTCATGTCTGAGGTAGGGTAATACGCAATTTGTAGTTGCAACAATACAATTGGAAGTTAGTTTGGTTTTTTTTATTTTTTATAATTGAACTATCTGTACACTGCATAGATTTGTTTAAATGGGTGAAAGTGTTGAAATAAACTTAGCAATTTCGGAAATGTACTTGTACCCATTTTTCTCGCTTTACAAATTTATTGTAATAACAAATATGAACTTTTAGCAAAAAATAAGGGGGTCAGTAGCATATTAGGAGGATAAAAATAGTTATACTATATATAATGAACAATTTTCCAATCTCTCGTGATTATTAGTTGTTAGCGGGTCGACTGTATTAACTTGTTGCAATACTATTTTCAGGATTGCAAATATAATGAAGTTTGATTAATACCACATAATAGTTTTGGAAGCTCCTTTTTGTTGTTTCAGCAAAATGAGTGAGGTGTATTTCGTAGTGTATTCATAAAAAGTTGACGATTAGTGATTGCACTTGCTGTTTACCAAGAGAGAAATAGAAATGATAGCCGGAAAAAAAAGAAAAAAAAAAAGCACCACAAAAACTCTTTAATTAACCTTGATATCTAAGCAACAAATTATTTTCTAGCACTTTCCTAAAATCTAGACAAAAGAAATAGTTTGTTTAGATTTTAGTAGCCTCACCTCTCAAATGTCACTTAGATTGAATAGGCCTTAGTTGACCAAGTCTTGAATGAATTATTGACTTCAAGGTGCACATTTGAGTCATGATTGAGAGAAATTTGTTGCGTTACTTATAGATTACTAACACGCTGAGCTGGTTTTGTTATTGCACTCGCACATGTTGCCCTTTTTTCCTCTACTACGTTTATAATGTACAAGATCAACCCCACTGTTAATCTAACCTAAGAAAATTGAAAAGCATCCACCTGATTACTGGTTAGTTTAGTTAAATATTTATGAAAATTTTGTAAGAATTATAAGCTATTTTTGGATCTTGGAACCCCAAAGAAATACGAAACGAGAGAGAAATCTTCTCCCTTGTTAGTTTGCAGAAGAAAATGAATTTTTGCACTAAAACTTCGTTTGGCTATTATTTCTCTTTATATTTATAATTTTAAAGACGTTAAAAGATTTGTCCTTTCAGCAAAGCAAACGGAGAAGATGTACAACCCTTATAATGAATAATTAATGATTTTCATGGACTGACTACATTATAAGCTGTATAATCAAACAAGCTCTAGTAAGCTGTAATATAAATAATTAGAAAAAGTCATGTGGTATTAAACGGAAGTCAATTAATCAAGCACCAGTTGCAATATTTGCCTAAACTTCTTTAATCAGTGCTCAAGTTTAGTCTCAAGAAAGGGTACTAGAATTTTTTTTCCTCATGTCAGAGATAGGCTAACACGCAATTTGTGAAGTTGCAACATATACAACCAATTTTTTTTTTTTTTGGGTTCTTTTTTCTGTTGAACAACCTACACACATGATTACAATTTTTAAATGGGTGAAAGTGTACAAAATGAACTTAATTATTAAGGAAAATGATATTTTTACCCCTTTTTAGCTACAAATATATTTTAATGTCAAATTTGGACCTTTTAGTGACAAACAAGGGGGTTAATTAGCATAACATGGGATGAAATAGCGTTTCTCAATAATCAATAGTAGTAATATATAATAAATAATCTTTCAATCTCTCATGATTATTAGTTGTCTACTGTATTAATTTGTTTGATACTAGTTTCGGAATTGCAAAAATAAGAAAGTATAATTAAATACCACATAAAAATCTTGGAAACTCCTCTTCACTGTTCCAGTGTCATTATCTACAAATTCATGAGCCAAAATAAGTGAGGTTAATTCCAATAATGTATTTGATGAATAGTGTTTGAATAGTGGTGTTTACGAAAACAGAATTTGAGAATGGTAACCCAAAAAAAAAAAAAAAATCTTCAACCTGAATGATATCTAAGCAACTAGTATTTTCCAAAAAATTTGAACAAGAAACATTCTTCTCTCTTCCTTTCCTCGGTGAATTTCACGAAAATGAGGAACGAATATATATGTAGAGTTATTCTTACCTTATCTTCTACGAGGCTCGAAAGATAAGTGGGAAAGCCAAAACCATTGCTTGTTGCTAAGCTCTACTTGTCTTAACGCTGTTTGTTTCAACTTATCTCAACAAATATATATATATATATATATATATATAGTTGTTATTCTTACCTTATCTTCATTCCTTCCATAGCTTAGAGATAAGGAATTCCCTAAAAAAAAAACCAGTCAATTCGATATTCTCGTCCTTTGCTTTTGGCATGTGAAGACAATTTCACTCTGCAGAACACTTGGAAGAGCAAAAGTGGCACTGAAAAGCTCTTTTAGGCCATGAGGAATCCTCATCAAAGCTGAGCATGGAATTCTTTACCCTTCTTTCTTCTTTATACCGTTCTAGATTCCTATATGCTCTTTTAATCTTCGTTTGATGTTTTCTTTCTTTTCTTTTTTCATGGTGAAAAGTACCCAATAAGAGACCAAAAGGGATGTGAACGGGGCGTAAAAACTTGCATCTTCAGAAATGAAGAAAGGGCAAGGTCACAAGTTGATCTTCCACTTTACAGGTTTTGATATGAGGTGGACTGTGGATGCTTTGGCCTCTAATGTGAGCAAGAATCTCACCATTCCCCCTGATCTGCGCCTACATACCTTTTAGAATCTTCCTACGCATTGCTGACTCCGTGTGTGTGTGTGTTGGGGGGGGGGGGGGGGGGGGGGGGGGGGGGGTTATGGAGGGAAAGGACCAATGCCTGAATTAAAGAATTACTCCCTTTCATTCCAAATTCGAATCTTGATTACTATTCCAAACTGCCCATATAACCGTGCTTGAAGTATATGCTACTTCAAAAAACTAGTGAATTTGACATAATCATGCTATTAATCGATCCTCACTATGCACTTTTGATCATTCTTGGTATTAGATTAAATCGCTAATCTTGACCTCATAATCAAGACTTTTAGAATCTTGCAATAATATAAACACGAAAAAAGAATAAGGTTTTAAACTCACCGGAATCAAATGAAGTCATAGATTATCAAAACTTTACTCCGATGACGAAACAACGCGAAGTTGCGGAAGCAAATGTGTCTCCTTTGATATTGATTCTCACAATTCTTTTTTATTCTTGATGATGAAATAGAGTTGTGTAGTTTTTTATTAGTCTAGGAGGCCAAAAAAAAGGGTAATACAAAATTATGATGCCCTATCCTATAAGAGAAGAGATATTTATATAGAGAGAGTAGCGAGATCAACATTAAACTTGCCAAATCTCACCCGTTCACCAAAGTTAAGAGATTAGGGTCTATAAGCCTCTTATATACCATAAATAATTAGTATATTAGGTGCTAAAGTTATGTTCAAGTCAAGGAAATAATCCAAGTTAGGCAACTTAATTGGATTGGAGCTGTGGAATCCAACATTCTCCCACTTGGCCAAGGGTTATACTTAGGTCGACCTCATAAGTTTTGACATAACGAAGTTGAACAAAACATCCCATAAGTTAGGCAAAATTTAATAAAAATACTAAAACCGAATAAAAAAATTGTATATGTGTCTCTTAATATCACATGAACTGTTTTATGGTTATAATCTTAGAACTTTTGCCAAAATATGAAGTCAAATAGCTTAATAGACATGAATTTTGTCGTTTTATAATAAAAAATGATGTAGACGAGTTTATGAGATCCTTACGTGAGTTTTTGTTTCAAAATACTTTAAACGTACACTTTAACAAGAAATAACAAACCATATCATAATATCCAGAATCTAAATGTAAGGCGATCACATAAACAAATGTCTCAACTTAGAATCCCATCATGTATAAGGAAAAGCTATCGACCAAACGCATGCTAGTAATATGTTCTCGAAAGAGACTGTGTGGTAAGCCTTTCGTCATGGGATACGCTAACATAGCGGTTGTATTGATTTGCTAAATAGGTATTATTTGATTATGAATTGTTTCCCTCACAACAAGATAATTAATCTTGATTGCGTTCCACCACTTAACTTGTTGTTTTTGGAAAACAACAGCCTGATTATCACTGAACATCTTTAGTGGTCGCGAAATGGTGTCAACCACTTTCACTCCAGTGATGAAGTCCCTCAACCATACAATGTGACACGAAGCCTTAAAACATGCCATGAACTCTGCCTCCATGGTGTGAGAAGCCACTAATGACTTCTTAGCGCCTTTCTATGAAGCATGTCCTTCTGCGAGAATGAAGACATCACCTTATGTAGATTTCAGGGTATCTATACACTGTGCATAATCGGACTCGTATAAATGAGACTTCCTACTACTGAGGCATAGAGAATACACTCTATTTCGTCCAGCTCCAGTTGGTTCTTAAGACATTGTAGCAAATTGAATATGTCACCCTTAACAACAGAGGCAAGAGTGGGAGCACAGTTATGCATGTTGTTGAAGCTTTTGAGAACTTTATCACTTTAGGCTCTTTGGACAAGCCTAATATTCCACAAGACCTATCTCGGTGAATCTCAGTGCCTGTAACGTAAGAGGCTTCTCTAAGATCTTTTATATCAAAATTCTTAAGAATTTTTTTTCTTAGTCTCATGTAACATATGCATATCACTACTAGCAAGTAAGATATTATCCACATACAAAACTAGAACGATAAACTAACTCCACCTGATCTTTAAGTATATACATTGGTCTACTGCATTTTCTTTAAAGCCGAATTTTCTAATCACATCACAAGACTTAAGATACCATGGTCTACAGGCTTTTTTTAATCCAGATATGGAGATTTGTGTGTTATGTGAAGTAAACTTTTTCATATATCATTTCCATCATGTAGACACCATCATGATGCAATTCATCGGTTCCAAAATTAAACCCTTTTTAGTTGCCTTGCACATGCGCACACACAAACATTCATACCACACAGCCAAACCGCCACCCACCCCCACGTACCCCCACCCATATCAGGGGTTCCTTGCCTTCAGCCTTTAACCCTTTTGATCGCATCATATAGACATTTCCATGTAAGTCAACATTAAGAAACGCAGGCTTTTCATCCATTTAATGCAGTTCTAAATCGTAATGAGCTACTATAGCCATGATTATTCGAAATGAATCCCTTTTCAACACAGGAGAAAATGTTTCATTTTAATATATCCTCTCCCAGGAGGGAAACATTTAGGGACGAGTCTAGCCTTATATCTTTTGATATTACCTCTAGGATCTAGCTTACTTTTGTAGTCTTATTTACAGCCTACAGCTTTGGCCCCTTCAGGCAAGTAATCAAGGTCCCAACCTTCATTTATTTTCATTGACTCTAACTCATCTTCCATGGCTTCAAGGCATTGAGTTGAGTGACAAGATTATAGTTTAGCTCATCTAGGTACACAATATAATCATCAGACAGAGTTGTCTATCTCTCTCTTCTTAACTTTAAAAAAGGTTGTTTGATAGCAAGAACTAGAGTAGGATCCATAATAGGGGGCACATCATTAGGTACTATCTCAGGTGCATCAATATCCTTCATATGAGGTAATGATGCACCAAGCTTTTGGGTAGCAGGAATATAAACATGATATTGAATCCTCAAGGTTTATTATTCTTGGTTTTACTACTCTCATGAGGCATCTAAAAAAAAAATACTGCACGCCTAGTTTCAATCATTCTAGTAGTATGTGATAGATAGTGAAATATGTAACCTTTAAACATTTCAAGATAACCTATAAAATGACTATATGGTATTGGGATCAAATTTCTTAGTGTGTGAATTGTCAAGTTTTGCTTCACCTAAATAGCCCCACACATGAAAATATTCTAGACAAGATTTCCGCTGTGTCTACAATTCAAAAGGGGTTTTGGGCACTAACTTACTGTGAACCCTGTTAAGATTATGCAAAAGTGTTTTACGTGCTTCAACTGGTAGAGTTCTTTGGCATATCATATTTCGCACGATTTCTCCTTTCATTACAACATTCTAGTAGGACATATCCCTCATTGTTTAGTGAGAAACAGTGCCACATTCTTCGAAAAACAAGGCAAAAGGACATAGATAATGACATGTTTTAGAGAATTTTCCATTATATTCCCTTTTTTTGTCAGATCTTATAATTTCATTATTAGGTTGAGTTGATTTTCATATTTTGTTTTCTCTTATCACAAGTTTTAGCAACTACATAATTCACGTACATCGTTGTCAAGGATTCTCTATAAGAAAAAAAAAAGCTTGCAGACATAATTTGTAGAAGTCTTCCTCCAATAAACTAGAACCAACATAATTTGTAGAAGTTTTCCTCCAAAAAACTAGAACCAATAGCTCTAGAGTAAAGAAAAAGAGAGAAGCCTTTATTCTCAAACTTAAATGAATATCCATAAGCATCAAGTTTAGAAACATAAATAAGGTTTCTATTCATACTGGGAGCATAAATAGTATCAACTAAATCCAATTTGAAGCCGCTCTCCAAAACTAAACAGAGAGTTCCTGCAGCTTCAACTTGAGCTTTCTCCCCATTTTCTTTTACGATCCTTTTTCTTTAGCTTTTTCACGGAAAGGAATCCTTGCAACGAATTGGTGATGCCAAGGAACTGGGTTCGCAGTCGACGTGGAGGTGCCATAAGTAATGCAGTCCGAGTCAGATGCCAAGTATGCTAATGCGAGACACAACAATGATGGAGCAAGGGCAGAGACCAAGAGCTTCCCAAACAGAGCCTGAGGGTGGCAATACTGTGAGGGTGATGGTGCTGGGTGAATACATGATGACAGTTACAGTCTGATGCTCAGGTCCAGAGTCAAGGTCATGTATGTTTCTGTCTCTAGAATTCTAGACTGAGAAAGTGAATGTGAAAATGAATTTTGAAAATTTTCTAATCCTCCAAATGAATTCATAAAGCTCGAGATGATGATGTCATTAATCGACACGTGGCACTCCCCAATATTGACACCTCACCGAGAGGTCACAAGTGTCGGTGCTCCACGAATTGCCAAATCGCATATTTACCCAGCATGCTGGTACAAAGTTGCTTGTTTGTCTGAAACGACTGGCCCACACAGCGAACGGTGTGGCTAGAGAGCCCCTTGATCTAGCCACCAGTCCAAGGCCCTTGCAGACTCCCATTGGGTGTCAAGAGACGCTGAGGGGATGCCAAAGACCTGACAGTGGTTAGGAAGACCCGACACGCAGCTGTCAGGTGGACTAGGTGCGAGCCTCCAAAGATCTACTCCTGTTTCAAAGTGACCTGAGAGTCATAGTCCCTAGGGGTGCCGTTGAAAGCCCCCAGTGCTGGAACACGTAGGCTAGTCATGCAAACACCCTGATAGAGATAATGTACGGAGGAGTTGCCTATCTCGTGGGTGAGTCCTTGTGCCGGAGCACTCGGAGCGTGCCAAGGTAATGTTCTGGAGGAGTCGCCTACCTAACGGGCTGGGGTAGCATTGCAGATGAGCCGTGTACTTGGGGAAGAGGGAGTTAAAACTCCCTGGGGGAGATAGTGCTTGGAGGAGTCGTCTATCCCCATAGGTGAGTCCTTGTGCTAGAGCACTCAGAGCGCGCCAAAATAGTGTCCCGGAGGAGTCTCCTACTAGACAGGCCGAGGTAGCATCCAGGAGATGCTGTCTACTTGGCAGAATGAGAGTCTTCATGCTATAGCACTTAAAGCTCCCAGGAGAAGATAGTGTTCTGGAGAAGTTGCCTATCCCCACGTGATGCTGCATACTCTGGAAGTGAGTCGAAACATGTTCCACGACCAAGGAAAAGTGCGCACGGTGTGGTGAAAGAAAAGGACCAACATGGGGGCGTGGTAGTGTGACAAAGTTCTGTGGGGCGCGACTGTATAACCGACATGGTGCATGGGCATGACGGAGTGTATACGGTGCCAGCAAGATGGTAGTGTGATAGAGAGTCAGGGGACGCGACTGTATCAGGGGTGTGGCGCATGGGCCTGACAGAGTGCGTCCATGCCAAAGGCATGGTGACATGGAAACAACACACGGGTGCCGAAAACTGGGTTCGTTGATTCGATGTGTTGATGCGGCAGTCCAAATGTGCACAACCGGCCGGGGTAGCCGGTTGAAACAAGCAGGCCAGCCTGTGCAGCTGGCTGATCGGGACGCTCGATCGAGACAGGCCGGTCAGTAGATTGGGGTCGCCAAACGGGATATCAGAGGTCCATGTGTGCATGGCCAGGATTGGATAGCAACAATTGGTTATGTGCACAGTTGCACTTTTGTTAACCCACCATGTACTTAAAGGAGCATCAGTTGTATAAGACTCAAAACAAACACAAATAGGTAAATTATATTTTTCAAGTACTCTCTAAATTTCATACATTCTCTCCTCATTTGTCCTTTAGCTCAATAAAAGTTACACTTGGGACCAGAAGGATAGTTGGTGCCAAAAGAGCTTGCTTTATCAGTCATATTAAAGGAGCTCTCTTATTCCCTTGCATGCGACATTTGTCAAATTTCTTTCTTTCCTTTAGATGGACCAGTTATGGAAATGTGAGCACCATCAGTTTGTTTAGAATTTAGCCTCTCTTCTTGGACACACATGGAAATCAACTCGCTCATCTTCCATTTCTCTTTCTGCGTATTGTGAGTGATCTTAGAAGGACCAAACTACGTAGAAAGGAAAGTCAAAATAATGTGCATGAGAAAGTCTTCAGAGATTTTCATGTCTAATCCTAGTAGTTAAGAAGCCATATCATTCATATGCAAACACATGCTCACAAACAACCTTGGATCCACTGTACTTGAGCTTAACCATTTTAGACATAAGAGTAGTAGCATGTGACTTGGAGGAGCCTTGAATCTGCTCTTCAATATGAACAATGTACATTTTAGCATTTTTTGAGTCAGAAATAGCTCCACAAATTGCAGTTGAAATGGCATCTTTCATAATGATCAGGAATATATGGTTGGAATGCTCCCACTTTCCATAAGCCGCCTTTTGCTCAGTGGACCTTTAGCAAGATCATCAACTGGTAAAGCATAATCCAAATCCAGAACTCCAAGAATTATGCTAATATGCTCTTTTCACTTTCTAAAATTGGTCCTACTTGATGATTTGATAGAGGAAAGATATCTAGTAATTGCAGTAAGACTGTATGCTAAGTAATAACAATAATTATGCACGCTAGTATAGTTAGTTCATCATTTAAACTCATAAATTTTTTTTCCATAAATTGAGGATGGACAATTTATTTGAATGGAAAAGTTAAATACAAAAAAGCTATTTTTTTAAAAAAAAAAATTTAACGTGTCACTTAAAACCTTCCTTTTAGCATATTATTTACATAATATATTATTTTTTTCCCTTTCCTTTCAATAAAAGAAAATTCAAAACATATTCTTCCATTGGCCCGATTAAAATTTTTTTATTTAAGAAGCTTAAGGTGAGGTGGTTCTATCATTATCTCAATTTATTAAAGACAATAAATTACGGTTGGACCACTTATTGGTAAATAAGTTAGGACCACTAATTATATTCAAGTTCATTACAGTAGTCTAATCATGCCAAATGAATCATAAGGTATTAACATGATCCCGTAAGTTTAGACTAACTCTTGAAATTAATAACAATATCAAAACTTTATATTCACTAATATCCCAATAACACAAACCAATATTTAAAAAATATATATATGTAATCACTATAACGTCACTAATAACTAAGGCTCAACTCGTATCAGTACGCCCCTCATTAAGTGGCCAAAACAGGCCCAATTTGCAGCTACAACATACAAGCCCAAAAAATGAGAGTGGAGGCTACGCTTCAATTGGCCTTGAATTTTTCCAGGCAGATTTGGGCTTAGATAATTTCTGTGGGTCCAATTTTGCTACAGGCCAAAGCTGCCCACTGGCGTCACATATAGCCATATGAAGAAGTCCAGACCATTTCATACAAACAAGTGCAGGCTACAGGTGGGCCGAGACAGCAGGTCATTGGGCCTCTAATTTTGCTATGCGAAGTACGGGCCAATGCAAGGCTTCAAGCCTAATTTTGGTAGTCTAATCCACAGTCCACAAACAGCCAATTAAGTTAAGAGCATACAGGCGGAACGAGTTGGGAGTCTCTGAATATTTGGGCCGTTGTCACATGCAAGTCAAACAATATTTCTAGGCCGATAACCATAGTAACAAATTCAGTATTCGAAATTTATTCGGCATGTACAATAATCTGGAATTTGAGAATTATTCAAAGCATTTTATCATTGAATCGATAATAATTCGGTGAAATAATAAAATTTGTATTGTAAATCAAAAATAATTCGGTAATTAATCGTTAAGTTTATAATGGTTTTTAAGTGTAAAGAATTTTGTAAACTATATACAACTGAAATGAGAAAAATACAAGAACTCTTTCATTCTTTAAGTGATGGGTACAAAAATATTGTTGGGGGGGGGGGGGGGGGTATTGGCATATAATTATGTGTGGCTTAATAAAATATCTACATTCTTTTGTTCAATTTAATCAAGAACCATGGGTTGTGTGATGGCATAAAAATGTGCTTGTATGCAGTGATACCTATGTTCGAGTCCCACTAGAATAAGCTTTGCTATCTTCATTTTTTTCAAGAGAACGAAGGAGGAACTACTCGTGATATATTCGTATATGTCGCTATAAATTCGCTAATCTCGCGATATTTAATATGTATTTGCGAATCCTGCAAATAATCGCGATATATTCGTGATTAGTACTTTTCTATCAATTTATCGCGATAAATTCAGGAATATCGCCATTTTATCGCAAATATTGTTACCATGCCGATAACCAAAGCTTCGCTTGATCATTTGAGCAATCATTCTTAATTTGGAAAGCAGATTGATGAATATTTCCCGTATGTGAGATCAACACTACCCCAGCCCCGACTCCATTATTAGTTTTTGTTCCATCGAACATCATCTTCTAAAGGACGATCCCAATGTAAATTATTTCCTTTTCGATGTCATCACTTGGATGATCTGCTAGGAAATCAACAAATTCTTGTCCTTTCATGACTTTCTAAGGGATATAGATTAAGCTATACTCTATTAAGGGTAGCACCTATTTTTTTTTATTTTCCTTCGTAACACCAGCCTCGATAGTATATATTTTACTAGATCGGTCTTTTTCACTACCAACATGTCAAAGGGCAACATGCAATGTCTAAGTTTAACTACAGTAGAATACAAAGCTAAACATAGTTGTTCTACAGCAGAATATCTATATTCTGTTACATTTAGACCTCGACTGAAATAGTTAATCATCTGCTCAAAGCCCGAAAGCAGCAGTTACGCGGCCCAAGTTTTTTTTTCATGTTAACATTCAAAATTACATTTAGAAATAAAATTCCAAAAAACTTAAAAGTGAAGTTCTGTAATCATGCAATTGATTAACATGGCTCTTATACCACATTTTGATTAAAATTTTAATCTTGACCCCATTTAAGACCTTTAAAATCTTACAATACCGTAAATATAAGAATAATAATGTTTCAAATTCACCGGAATCGAAAGAAGCCATAAGTTACCAAAAGTTTTATTCCCTTGATGAAAAATGTGATGATGCGGAAGTGAACCTGTCCCCCTTGGTATTCGTCTTTACTACTCTTCCCTATTCTTGATGGTGAAATAAAGCTGTGTATTTTATTATTAGTCTAGGAGGCAAAAAGGGTTTCTAGAAAATTATAATGCCTTAACTCCGAATAAAAGAGATATTTACGTATAGAGAGAAATGAGATCAAACTTAAACTTTTCAATCCATCAAAGTTAAGAGATTAGAGTCTATAAGCCTCTTATACACCATAAAATAATTAGGACTGTAAATGAACCGAGTTGTTCACGAACAGCTCGCTTTTCGTCCTCTCTGGAACTTGTTCATGTTCGTTCAAATAATAGGTGAACCGGACACAAGCACAATTCTAGAGCTCGTTCGTTAAACGAGCCGAATTTGAACACAACATTGTTTGTTTATTAATGTTTGTAAATAAGAGGGCTCGTTTAATTAACGAGCTGAATACGAGCTGACCCTTGCAAACGAACATCAGTTCATTTGTGGATCACCAAATTCTTAACCTCTCTCATCACCAAAAAAGTAATCTGCTCAATTTGTTTTCCTTCTCTCAGACTGACTCACACACCCGCTGGCCCCTCTCTCATCACACCGGCACATTGCAGCCACACCATTGCATGCACCGCCATCTACAACACCCTGTCTCTCGTCACATAACAAAGTCCTCTCTCATTAGTCATCACACAATCGACCGCTCACACCACCTTATGTCTCGTCACATAGCCAACTCCTCTCTCATCAGTCATCAGATAACCATCTGCATGTGCCTTCTTAAGACAGGCCACAACCGGCAGCTATTCCTCCACAGAGGCATGAGCTGGCACTCTTCTCTCATTAGTCATCACACAACTGCCTCTCTCACTCACACAACTAACCACTGATGCCTCTGTAATCGTGATCTTCTCATTCATAGACATTTAGTGGAGCTTATTGCTCTAAACTGATCAGATTAGATCTTTCTTCACTGGTATGTTTTCTTCTTAAAAATTTAAGTTTCTTCTCACATAAAAGCTGATCAGATTATATCTTGTTCCTGCTTTGGGATGGTAATTAGATTGGATTCACAGAAAATACACGTGATAAGTAAGTATGATAACAATTGATTTTTGGTTGGGATTTTTGGTAGTCAATTCTGAATGTGGTTAGGGTGCTAAGCACTTGAAAGAATACCTATTTTTACTTTACTAAAGCTAGTTTAGTTTGTTTATAGTAGAGTAGTAAGTTAATACAAACACATACACAAACTTAAGCTCAGGCTCGATTCGTGAAGATTAAACGAACGAGCCAAGTCGAGCTCAAACTCTTGATCATTTTTACTAATTGAACACGAACACAAAAGTATGCGTGCTTCACGAACATGAGCAGAGCTCAAACACAACCCAAGGATAAATGAATGAGTTTGAACATGCCATGTTGGGCTCGGACTCGGTTCGTATACGGCCGTATAAATAATTAGCGCATTGGATGCTAAAACTAAATAGGTCTAAAATGATATTTAGCCAATTTCAATAATTAATGTCCAAATTAAATAAATAGCAAAGCTATTATGACCCGTTAGGCCATTTAATTATATTGGACCCGTCGAACCCAACTCTTGGATCCCGCTCTCGCGACACGTCAACAAGTATTTTAAATGACCAAAGTTCAAAGCTACCAAGCCAGTCAACTCCAAGCGCATGCTCAAGTAACGTGATGCACCTTTGGCATAAAAGTATCTATGTGTTGTATTTAATGTCGTGTCTTCCCTAAGGGGTTGGTCCATGCCCTATCACCCAAGCAATCAGCCTAAGATCCACCACTTTATCCTTTGTGGGGCTCCTTCCCCATGGGGGATCCCTTGCATTGGGGGTGCCTCTTGCCTCACTTCCTTATTCTCTCATCCCCTTGGGACTTCCATGCTCCATGACGTCCGTTGTTGCGCCCAAATATTGTGATTCCCATCGTCGTGCCCAAGCACTGTGTCCACATCAAGTGCCTCAGGGCACGAAGCCCATTGTTGAAACACCCTACCATGCTCGAGTGTTGTCGCTGTGTCACTTGCTTCTGACACAACACCTATTTTTGGGACTCTCGACGGTGCCCTAGTACCGTCTTAATGTCATGTGTCCCCCAGTGAAACGCTCGACTGCACCCAAGTGCCGTCCCTTGACATACTTACCCCTGATACTCATTCTCTCGGTCGTGCCTATCTATTTTCGTCATGTCACGTGCCCCCCATGACAGTCCCTCATCATGCCCCTAGCAATGCACATACCCCGTTATGCCCATGCACACTCCCCGTTGATCCACAAAATTTCCAGGATCAATGATACCCGAATTACTCAAACAATCTAATCGATTAACTCAAAAATACAGACATTTGTGGGATCAACACGTTATTGCTGTAAGAGAAACTGTCAAAGAGGCTTCTTACTTCCCAAATATGTATAAAATGAAGAAAGCTGTCAAATGGTATTTTTGCTTACGTCCTCTATCTATTTCAATTTTCAATCAGCTAAAGCCGTTTGAATTTTTAGTTTCCTTGACCTTCCGGCACTGGGCAGGCGTCAGCCCCCAGTGAAATTCCTTGTCGGATAAGTTCTGACCCGCACCCAAAATGCAAATAAAGAAAACAAAAATTTGTGAAGTGTATGGCTAACCCAGTAACGAAAGTTTCGTAAAGGGACTGGAGCAGGCTAGCGGCCTTTAACTATAACCTCTGCTATATTTATTTGTCTGAAGAAATCCTAATGAAAAGCATCTGGAAATCCATGATAAGAAACTGTAGCTGAAATAGTGGATTCCATCAGGGAAGAGAACGGGGAAATCCCATATAAAAAGTTTTAAAAATTGGATCAGAGAAGCAAAAGGTATTGGATAATTCTCACAAATAATTCTAGGAGGGATTATTTGATTTACAATGTCCTTTTGAAATCAATGAATACTCAAGCCGACATTCTCGCTTCCACTTTTTCCACCCAATAGGCTGAGGAGCAAAAGAAGGGAGCTAGTGTTTTTACAAGATTTTGGGGGAGAGATACTATTTTACAATCAAAGTTATCAGTTTACTCCGGTGCCAATTATACAGTTGTGCCCCCCGGTATTCTATCACATTGCCACGCCCTTTGTGTTGGTCCATCCATTCACCATACCATACGCACCTTGCCTTAGTCTCGAAACACGCTTCGACCCACTCTCCAGAGTGTGCATGATCCTAAATGGTAGGCGATTACTTTGTGAAACTACCTTTGAGTGCTCTGTCATGAGAACTAACCTTCCACCAGGTGAGTGACTCCACATGGACACTTTTTTGGCACGTTGGGAGTAGCCGACTCCTCAGGGATACTACCTTGGCACGCTCCAAGTGCTCCAAACAAAGGGGGATAGGCTGCTCCCCCTCGACACTATCTCCATTAGGGAGCTCCAAGTGCTTCACTATGAGGATTCCCCCTACTGCCACGTAGGTGACTCCTCTGAGAAACTACCTTGCTAGTTTATTCGGGACACTACCTTGGCCCATTAAGTAGGCGATTCTTTAGGGATATTAAGCTGGCATGTTTCAAATGCTCTAGCACAAGGGCTCACCAGCGAAATAGGTAACTTTTTTGTGACACTGTCTCCGCTAGGGTGTTTGCAAGACTTGTCCACATGCCCCGACACTAGTTCTCTTCATTGAAATCCCTAGGAACTATGAATCCTAAGTCATTTCGAGATAGGAGCAGATCTTAGGAGGGCATCATGTCTAGCCTGTCTGGAATTTGGGTTTTGGGCTTTCCCAACCACTATGAGGTCCTCTGTGTCTCTCGACGCCCATATGGGACTCAACAAAGGCTTGGACTGGTCGCAAGATTAAGGTGTTCTCTGGCTACACCTCTGTAGTGTGATCCAACGATGTGTGCAGGGTAGGGCGGTGAATAAATGATCCGATAGTCCGTGGAGCACGAGCATATATAGCCCCCTTAATGATAGGGGTGCCACATGTTGTTTGATGACACATGCATATCTTTGCCTACAAATATTGAACTGTGCACTTCATTTAAGGAAATTGGAACTCATTTTCAAACACTCACTTTCTAATCTAGAATCTTAGAGCTCAAGAGTTTTAGAGAGGGAAACACTATGGATTACGACGAATGCCCTCAACTTCGGACCTTGACTCTAGACCTAAGCATTTGATTGTGACTATCATTGTGCATTCACCTTTGGGGTTCTTCCTCACAGCACTGCCACTTCTCTAACTCTGTTTGGGAAGCTTTGGTCTCTGCCCTTTTCATCCTTTCTTTGTTCCACATCAGCATATTTGACTTTTGATTTAGACTGCATTCTTTATGACACCTCCATGTATACCGTGAAACCACTTACTTGGCATCAAATCATTCACTATGAAAAGCTAGGATTTTATTTGAAGGGTTCAAAGTGCATACATAACATCTACATGAAATATTATCACACGACACTGTACTGTTACTTGCTGTAAATGTTTTGGCTTTGTTCTTTTTTTTTCTTCTATTTGTTTTTTCAAATTTTCTTATATTTTTGTTTAGCTTCACGTTGGAAGGACTAGAAAATTTTTATGTATTCAAGTACTAGGCATTTTTTATGTGGATATGAGCCCATTGAAAGTGAGTGGACTCTGCATCTGTGGACTATTCTGTTTAACCAAAATGCACATGACTGCATGCGGTTTTGGCTTAGTGTGGACTAGAACGGGGGCGATGGATATAGTTAAATATGTAGTTTTCTAAATTATTTAATACTAACAGTGACCATTGATTTAACAACTAATAACTAACATTGATTCCTTGATTACAACTCTAATTGCTTAGTTATTAATGGAAGAAAAACAGATTCCATGAATCATGAAACCGATATTATAGTACATGATTCATGGAAAATCGAATATGTACAAAGTCCACTGATGCATGAAACTGATATTATAGTACATGATTCATGGAAAATCGAATATGTACAAAGTCCACTGATGTTGTTTTAGGTAGGTTAAATTATCTAATTTAGTTAGGATTCCTAAGTCAAATCATCTTATTTAGGTAGGATCCCTAAGTCAAACCATCTTATTTAGGTAAGATCCTTAAACTTAGCAATCAACATTGATATCTTGTAGTATAACTACTACACTTTTCACTTCGATAAAATTATCAAGAGAATTATCAAATTCTTCAGTTATAGTATTGTTTGATTCTGTATCGTTATTCATATCTTTTACATTGCTTTTTATATGCCTCTATCTTACTATTTTTTTTCTTTTCTCACCAACCACTATTGGTAGTATGGCGCACTGTCTTCAAAGAGTTCCTCTCTGGCCTGGGAAGGCCTGAGAAAAATGTGAAATCGCCATCTTATTTTTATTCAAGAAGAAAAGATAAGCAAAAAAAATAAAAAAATAAAATCAAAATGACTATGAATTGCCAGCGTAGGCATCTAATCAAACGAAAATAGAAATGATGGGTACGGAGGCTAAGTTATATAACGGGTAGGTGTTAGGCACCCCGTTGTACCCTAATTGGTTTTTACAACATTTTTAGCCATTTTTGTCTTTTATGTCTCAAAGATAAGAAACAGTAAAATTGGCAGAAAGCAAATCCTAAGCTAATAAAAAATTTGGTTTGTGGAGGTCGAGTGGCCTTCATACCTGATCAGACAAATTGGGATCAAAACCATGTAGTTTTGACCGGACTCTATAGGATAACCTAGATCTCGATCTTTGCTCTTTGCTCTCTTAATGGACTTGACTTCTTCTAGTCGAATATACTTAGAAATCTAGTTGACTAAACTTCAAGATTCTGATATTTTGTTTCTAGATTGTTTTTTTAATCTTTTTTAAATTGAGATTCGGCCACAAGGAGGGGAGACAATCTAGGACTCTTCTGATCTAATTAAAATTAATTGATCTAAACTTAAAAACACCCAAAATAAGGATAAAAATTATACTTTAATCCGATTGTCGATTTGCTTGATCCAAGAATCGATAAAGGTAATGTACGATTAGAAAAAATATATTTTGAGCCTCAATAAGGATTTGACTTCTTTACAAAATTTCAAGTGTAAAAAAATACAAGATTTAAGCTTTTGAATCACCTAAATCGAGTACCATATGAGCAATTTATGACTGATCAAAGTTCATGTATGTGCTTAATATGAGAAGTCGAGATTTCTAGTCTAACCACTCTTCTCCTAGAGTTTTTCTCTCTTTTCTAGGAGTTTCCCTTCTCCTTTCTCTAATGCCGAAGTGGTCTATTTATAACAGTTTGGGGATTAGTAAAAATGGTAAAGTTGGCTGTTTCGTGCATATCTTTCTAAAAAAATGGATAATATCCCAATTAAATTCAAAGGTCTAAAAAGTCAACTTAGGCGCAATGCATATCCCTAAATGTTGGAGCCACCAAATGAATTTGAATGGTCGTTTAGAAATACTAAAAAGTCATGTCTAAGAATCAAAGCCAATAATAATAATAACGATTAGTCGCTTAGACACAAGAAAAGAAGTATTTTTAGATGCCGAAGCCACCAAATTAATTTCTTTCAAGGACCGCCAACCAAATGTAGGGAGATGGACGAAAACCTATTATTCGCCAAATTGCTTGCATATGCGAGATGAGCCCAACTCGACCAAAAAGTTTAAGCCGGT
The DNA here is from genome assembly GCA_033070095.1 of Escallonia herrerae. NCBI lineage: Eukaryota > Viridiplantae > Streptophyta > Magnoliopsida > Escalloniales > Escalloniaceae > Escallonia > Escallonia herrerae. The sequence goes on from JAVXUP010000013.1 coordinate 801,605, forward strand.
ATGTTTTGGATCCATTCACATATATGCATCTATGGCGATGATATTTTTTCACATTTACAGATGTGAAACAACCACAACTCACACATTCAATTCAATGTAAACGTTGGCTCTGCTCATTGTAACTCGACTTGTCACAGTGATACTTGTTAAATGTGCAACTGATATTTGTGTTTAATTCGATGTTTACATGTACCACAATATATCCTAATATTTTCGTAGAAGGTAAGGAGGAAAATCTACTGAAATGGAGTAGTAGACAGTGGTTTCTCGCTGCTATAAAAATTAATGCGATCATATTTTATTGCGACGAACTAGTTGAAATATTCTAACACTTTGTTTTCATTTTTGTGAGAAGCTGTTACCATGGATTAAACCAACAAGAACCATATCAATGCTAAATTGATCTGGTACATCATCATTTTGATATGGTTGACATGGATAAACTTCGGGCCGGTCCATAACCATATTATCTAATTGTTTGGTTCCGGGCTAGTTATGGACTACTGCATCTTACAAATGGGCCCATTTTTCTGGCCCAAAACTGAACAATCGATGAGGAGCTCAAGCCCCCTGATGATCCCCTCCCTCCCTGGTCTAGCCATCCGGTGAAATAGACCTACTCGAACTGATACAAATAATGATATGCATGAGAATCTTATGCATAGCTGATTCCGAGGCTTTTAGTTGTGCTGACAATGGATCAAAAGAATCAAACGTGCAAACAACTTTAAGTCCACCCGTACTCACCAAAGCTTCATGACACATACCCACTCCGACTCTCAAACGGTGATATTGAAACTTGCAACAAACACTGAGAAAATATATCTGATTGTCACGGGATTTGAACCAAGTGGAGTATAGATTCTTTACCTCATCTGTTGGAATCAAGCCTTGTAACTTGAAAACCGGCCATCACGAATTGTTGAAGAGAGATGGTACGTAAGAAGTTTTGTATCCAAGGCGTCTAGACGGATTTCGAAATGTTTTGTGACTTAGAAATGACCGGTCAGGGCTGAATTGTGCGCCACTAAAAATTATTTTTGTTTCTACGTAACCAGATGCATCAAAAGTTGATTTTTTTTTAACATACTCTTATTAAACCTCATGCGCTTCGACTAAACGTGTCTACATGAATTTCCTAGTTCCACCCAAAGGCTCCACAATCACAATCCCCCATCCTCCAAAAGAAAGCTCTCTCACACCAAAGTAAGAATAAAGACCTGAACCTACTCAACTACCAAGTGTGAAGGAAAGAATATTTTGTCATGTAGACAACCGGATTCATTAGTGATCATGTAATCTGATTTTGAACCACCGTTCTCAGAATTTGAGGTCAAGAATCTCCATGCATTGAACTATAGAACTTAGTCATGAACATAAACTAGTAGTATCCATTCAGTCATTCATAGAGTAGATATAAATATATCCCTCAAGATAAAAAGATATAGTAGTTTTTATGATCATTCTTAGCCATAGCAGATCTAAAAGATTTGGTTCTCCTTTTGGCACGGGGCACTGGCATGCGGAGAGATTCTAAACCTCAAAAGGCCGAGTAAAAGCAATGCCACTGTTCTTTTGAGCTCTATTGTGGCACATTCTGATTTGGTTGAAAGATTATACGGTAGTTATGGGATCGATCCCCTCACCTTCAACCTCCAAAAGGAGAAGAACATAACCTGTTTTTTAGAATCAGCAGATCTGTTCATGATTCAGCTTGAATTGACCCTCTTAAGTCAAATGATAACTTGGTCAGTTGAGATACAACTATGCCACACACACACACACACACATTAGAATATGTACACTAGACAAGTGGAGTAGGAAAATGGTACAAATTAAAAAGAACTAGGCCGATGGGAAGAATCCAAATCATCTGAAATATGGCAAGAGTAGATCAATGATAACTCGGTTTCTTTTATGGACACGAATGTCAAAGGAAATATGACTTACAAATGTCAAAGAAATGCCCTGCTTTGAACAGCTTTGCTTTCACAACAACATTTAGCCTCTCAATGCTTTCAGAACAATGGAAGTATCAAAAGGGGATAAAGGTTCAAGTCTGATCTGGTATAATTGAAGCGTTGCTAGTTTCATACGGTAACAAATTGTAAATTTTAGCTTTCTCGGTATCATCTCATTTACAAGCCTTCTGTGTCGTTGATGAATAAGTTCTTGCATTTAATTCCAAGGAGATGCTTATTCGGGAAACTTTGGAGCCACTTTGCGGTTGCTCTAGGTTGTGGAAAGGGATTATGGTCGAAAGCAAATTTTAATGTAGAAATTTGTCAAATGTGTCAAGTAGCTACTCTCTACGATTCAAAATATATTTGGAACTCTAAAATGCGATGCCAAACTAGGTCTTAGAATGGAACTCCTCATTTTTGTTTTACCTATTTGCATGGTCAATTGATACTCTTTCAATTTTTTTATTTGCTGCCCATTCCAACCAGCTAGTTGGTCTATACTTTTCATTGTATTACTTGCTTAAATTCTTCTCAAAGGATATGGAGTAGTCATGGAAATAGGGATTGAAGAAGAACCACTTTGATAACAGAATAAGGAATTTTAGATAAAAGATAAGCCAACTACCACTTTACATATTAGAGGAACAAGTTTGGTGTTAACTCTGATTTTAGCCAAATGCTGTATCACCATTTAGTGATAATTAATTATCGTCAAATATAATAACGTCATAAAAGAATATTGCTGAAAATTTCATCGGGTGTGAATTCCAAAATGCCACTAACCGTATTCCCAGAAAACTTATTGTGATTAAAAAAAAGTTGTTGCATCCTTTAGTTGCAGCAACAAATCTTTCCTTCTCTGGTCCTTCATTCTTTTCGTTTTGGGTTCTGAGAATCTAGCTACTAATTGTTTACCCACCGGAGGAATGGAATACTACTAGCAACTCTCTCCCATGTGGGTAATTTCGGCTGTTTCACTCAAGTTGGAGTTTCATGTGCTGTGTTACTTAAAGTTGTGCCTTGAAGTGATTTCATGAATCAATTGATACGTAAAGTTTGGAATCCCTATGTGGTTTTGTTCACTTCATTATAGCTTAAACACTAACCCAAGACGGAAAAAAAAAAAACTTATAACTTCGGGTCTATTTGAAATCACTTTTAGTTTTTGTTGGCAGATCGGAGGTTGGTCGCGTCCATCTACTTCCTTGTGTACTCGACTGTGTGCGCTGGCTGTTGTGCCAGGATTATAAGGAAATAAAGTTGTGTCATTAGTCCCTTAATAACAACAATTGCTTTTGGTGCAGTGGTAAGCGTTTGATCCTACTAGTTTTGATTTTCTATTTCAAAAAAAAAAAAATCAAAACTAGTTTAGTTTTACAAAAATAAATGGGTGTTTGATTATCCAATTTTTATTTTGAATTTTTTCTTTAATTTGATTGCGGTTGTGGTGGTCGGCGGCGGCTGTGGCCAACGGGTTGCGGTGTCTTGCAGCGGTCGTCACTGCTTTAATAGAAAACCAAATGATTTTCAAAACACTACCTTCGACTTCTAAAACAAATGACAACTTTGTATCGATGCAGAGATGGTCCACTCTCGTGAAGAATGCTTCCCACAAACTTGAATTCTCACTCAGTCGTGTTAATATGTTAAAGCATGATGCACAACACTGAGTTTACATTTAACACCTTACTCTTTTTAAGTGAAAAAATTAACATGTTTTAAAACTATAATTCGGAAAGGTCTTTTCATTATTTCTTTGTGCTAGTATGTGGCTTCCTTTTACAGTACTCCGTACTTCATTTTCACACTACATATTTACACTTTCTGTGCACCTCATATTATTGTGTCGGTTGTTGGTTTGTTCATCTTTTATACATTTTGTCAATTTTCACATCACTCATTATTTGTTATAGAAAATTTTAAATGTTACGTCACTAAATAGGTAAAATTTTTGAATTGCTTATCGAATATATAAATTATTATTGTACTAAAGTCACCTTTACGCAACGAGATATATATATATATATATATATATATATATATATATATATATATAGACACACACACACTCCGTATCATCATCATAAAATGAAAGCAAGACTAAAAAGCCTTTGTCATATAGTACACGTGGGGAGGAAGAAAGGACAGGCATATGAACTCTTTCCACGTTTAGTACTGGTAGGTAACTTTCCTGGTAGGGATCATCTCAAATCATGACTATAGTAATAACTTTATAAGCCTCACTTCCTTTTAATTTAAATAAAGGATTTAGATTGGACTCGATCGGAAAGAATGTTTTCCAACTGAACTTGCGCTTGTTCTTCCGTCGTGACATCGACGTGTAACCCATGTGGAAGCCCATCATGCCGACCTGGACGCTCGTAGGCAAGGACCCCGGCCCATTGATTGATTTCACATCACCAACTGTTTCGGTTGGAGTTGGAAATGGCTGAACAGGTTTAAAAGATTATTACTAAGAGCAAAGAGAAGGAGAGAGATAGAGAGATGGGTTCTATCTCAAATCCAGCTCGACCTTACCTTTTTGCAATATGCAAACACAGATTAAGCACATTGAAAGTTTTCAAGGAAAGGAACCAACCAGTTCGTACAAAAGTGTCTTCAACTGAAGATATTGTTGCAGCACTGTGCAGGAATTTGGATTGGTTTGCCGACTCTGAACTGTAGGGATAAGAAATCATTTATGCTGATCATGAGCAGTGACAACCAGTTGCGCCAGATTTGTTTGTGAAGAGATAACGTGTATCCGTTGCTTATCTATGACAAAAAAGTCTTAATCACTAGGAGATATCCTTAATTACGCTATTAGCACAGTATATGCAAAAGCATATCACATAATCTTAGTGGCACCGTAAAGAGAGTGAATTGCATCGATCTGAGTGAACTATTAAAGGTGACATCTAATCATTAAACAGTGACAATCATTTGTTTAACTACGTGACATCTGTGCATATTTATGAAATGAAAAGAATGAATGCGCCCGTCATCTGATCTGCTACATTAATGTCGGTGGATGCAACATACAGGGGACGTACACTGAAGGGAGTTGATGCTCGTGCTCAAGTTCACGAGGAAGAAAATTATGCGTTTGGAAAAATGAGTGATACCAAGACTTATAAAGAGGGAGGAAGAATGCATCACATAGCGTTCGTGTTTGAACTTGACTCTTGTTCGTGAAGGAGCTTAGAGTTACTGTTCAAACTTTACACTCATATGCCCACACAAACTTAAGGAGAACTCATGATGGGCTCATTTCAAGATAGTGTCGTGATGAAAGCTTGGATCTTTGTCAACCAAGTTACTCCGGATTTCACAGAAGTTCCTGTAGAATTATTTGAATTTTGTTACTCGAACTTGTTTTATAGTAAAACAATTTCCAACTTTGAAATCAAGCTCAGCTTGTTAAGCTAAAGGATGCACGAACGACTTTTAGCCCTGATAGTTTAATCATATATAGATAACTTCTCTACATACAATACGACTATATAATTACCAGTCGAAAAAGTAATTTAAGGCAGATATTGATATGAGAAGAACTATACTCCGTTCATGTCCATGGTCCACAAACAGACCCCGATCTTGAACCGACACTAGTGCTTTTTCTTTTCTCGATCTTCATCTTCATGCTCTTGAATATTCTCACTTTTACAGAGATAACAGAATACTTTCTTTATTATTTAATTCTTCGCAAAAAGTTGTTACTATAACTCTGAAAAGGTAAAAGTCAATGCCAAAAACATTGAGGATGCATATCCGGTTTTAACGTCTTTCCTCAACGTGTGGGTTAGACGATCGGCATCGATAGTCAATTAAGATTTTTGCTATGTAGTTGGTTTTTAGGTGCCCACCTCCGACCTAGTTTGTGACTCTCCCACAGACCAACCGATCAAAAGTGGATGTACCTTATCTACTTTGCTCTTTCCAAGTTTTAATTTAATAATGGATATAAACAAGTAATTTAACAACAATTACTTTGATGATTATACCCATGCGTTCACGACTGCATGCAAGTTCTATGCAAATAATAGGTCCAAGGATGCTCACGCACGTACACCTTCTATCTTCTCTTATCTTCAATGCACATCTCAATCGAGCACTTCAGATAATAACAAAGATATTTGATCAAAATCATATTAAAAAAAAAGAAAAATAAAAAGGAAAGAGAAGCTAAGCTAAGGATATCCAGATAAAGAGCCAAAAAGAAGAAAACAGGATCGAGGATCGTCGCTTTGTGAGATGCTTATGTGGTGAGCACTACAGGAGAAGGAAAGGGATGATGGGGACCCAGATGGAGTCATAGCAGCAATCAACTTGAGCTTGAGGGATTTGGGTGGTGACCCTAAATTCACAGAGCAGGACCATGCCATGCGTCGTGTTGCCACCACGACACTTCATTTTCCAGGGCTCACATCAGATTAACCGAAAGTTATTTTGGATTGGAATTTGGCAGTTATGTTGGTTACTTGTCACTTTGTTGCTACAGATCGATTCTCCATATTAGTCTGCAGAACTCGTTTTCAAACTCCTCACGATCTCTTCTTTGTTTCCTCCACCACCTTTTTAACAAGCACCGGTGTCACTCTTCTGATGATTTCTTCAACTTCAGGACAAGAGTTCACTTCCCATCATTAGAGCTCAAGTTGTACAACTTGAGTTTGACTTCAATTTACCAAATAAAACCTTAGTCACTCCCATTTAAACCGATTAGACAAATCAGATCGTGCACGCTTCAATGAGGTGGACTCTACGAATCGAAAACCATGTTTTGTAGCTTCTAGACCGAATTCACAGCTTTCTATGTATACACGTATGTTGGAAATTTTTCCATAATTGACACGTGAGTCCAATTTTAAAGGTTGTGACTCTTCGAGTTTAGTAGAAAGTTGAAACCTTTAATTGTAACTTTTAGTTTCATATTAGTTATAATTTATTAAACCTTTTCAAAGACACCTTTTGGTGCATTGTAACTGTCAAGGCTTTTTCCTTAATTGATGATGAATTTTTTTTGTATTCTCACTCATAAGATAAATTTCTATCTGGTTACTATTTTGCAAATAGAACCAATAATCGCTTGTTTTATCTTGGGAGATGGCTTCACGATATTCCGTTACAGTATAGGGGGCAAACACAGTCTTAAGGAAATAGTGCGCCGATTCAGGCAATCTCCATCTCTATTTGCTATATTTTTCCAACAATGTGCACAATAATTACGGGTATAAGTCCTTTTGCAACTCATATGTCAGCAGCCCCTTTTCAAGTCTCGCGCCCATGCGCCCGTCAAGCACAGCGCCCGCGCACTCAACAGTAGTGCCCGTGCACACCAAAAGCCAACGGTGAAGATCTGAAGATCCAGGCGTGCGTTTTTGCTCAATTTTGGTAGAGATCACCCTTGTATATATTTAAGTTTCCCTATAAAATTTCAAGTCATTCTGAGCTGTATTTATCTAAAAAGGGACATTATGACTCCTCGCACATAGTGACGTCTACTACTGTCACTTAAGAAAATTCTCTTAGTGGTACTATATGGGAGGTCATGTTGCTTAGTGCCAGACACCCATACCCGAGAGTCCCTTGCTTTTGTTTTAGCTTGTCTGTCTAGCTAGATTGCACACTGTGGATGCAAACAAAACCTTTTGTAAGTTGTAATGATGCTATTGAAGTAATGAGAATATTTGTGACTGTTTTGCCCTTGTGTTGAAATTTACTCTTTGTGCACTATTTTATACAATGTTGATGCACTGCTTGCTCTAAATTGTTGGGATTGGTTGGCGGACTCGTCTTGTAAGCGGTAATTCGAGTGCCACACACGGTTTCCTTTGTGTCATCAAGGGCCACCGTGTGTCAGGTGGTATCAGAGCCGCGATTGCTAAGGGATCGTGGCTTTCCTAAGAAAATATTGTGGAATAGTTTGTTGAGAAAAACTATGGCCAACTCAAATGCGAGAATCGATGCTTCGGAAGCACAGATACACAACATGTTTAAGAGCGACCCAGATACTCCAGGCATCCTGAAGCAATTCTCCCTTCGCCTTGACGTGTTGGAAGTGAATCTTGAAGCCACTGATAATGCCTAATATGCTAAGAACACGGAGTGGCACTACAAGAAAATTTTCATTTAGCGACAAATAAATTCTCGACGAACTTAGGTTTGTCAATAAAGGTAGATAAACGTTGACGAATACTGAGTTCGTCGATAATAGTCCAATATTTCTTGACGAATGCAGTTATTCGTCAATAAATCATTATTTTTATCGATGAATTTGTTAATTTGTCAAAATATGTTCAACGAGAAGTGGCCCGGGAAGGAAAAGGATTTTTGGCGCTTGTTTTGACTTATTTTTCACATTTAGCGATGAATATCGTTCGTCAAGAAAGCCGAAAATAAATAAATATACTCTACTTTTTGCTTTCTTTATACTGCCTCTCTCTCTCTCTCTTGCGTCTCTGCTCGATCTAGTGTCTGACTTTCTCAGTCTCACTCTCGCATCTCTCTCTAGCCGACGGGCAACGGCTACAGGGGCTCTCTCTCTCTCTCCCTCTCCCTCTCCCTCCCTTAAATCAAGATATGGAAAGAGAAGACCAGCCTGAAGAAGGTCTTCAGTTCCTCCTTGTTGTTCCAGATCCGAGAGAAGACCAGCGAGTGACCGGTGACGGTGGCCGGTGACCAACGAAGGCTCTACCGGTGATCTCTTCCCTTTTCCACTACTCTCCTCCGCTGCCGTTACACTGTACTTCGCCGCTACCACCTCTCTCTCTATCTTACGGTGCCGCCACAGTATCAGGTATGACATCCTTCTTTCTGTTCTTTTGTCAATCACATACACCACCAAACCACACTTCCCTTCTTCTTCCCCTTCTCTTTCTTCTCCATTCAATCTTGCACACAACTAGTATAAGATATAACGTCTATAGTCAATGGGTTTTCAGATCTCACCATCTCTCTTCATACAACATCAAATGTTGCCCAGGTATCGTCTCTTTCTTGCTTCTCTTGTTCTCAATTCTTTGTTTCTTCTTCTCTCATTTAAACCCTTTTTGCTGTTTGCAGTCACTTTGTTCATTGTCGATAAGAATTGCCCCAAATTTGATCTACCTTCTCGCCTTTATCACCAATCTTAGTTAGGGTTTTTGATGTCTCACACGTATATGTTAGGTGTCTAGTTTTTAATTCTCTATCTCTAATTTAATGTATTTCTTGGAAATTTAGGACCAATCAATTAATTTGAGAACCAATTTGAGATTACTGTAAGTTGCATCTTTTTGTCAATGACTCAATTTTGCATTTTGATCAATTTTATGAGCTCTGGTTTTGGTTCAAAGTTATCAGTGAATAGCAGAGAATATCTGGGTATGCCTAGTAACTTGAGTGAATTCATCTCTATACGTTCATTTAATTGTTTATTGGCTTAAGTTACTTAATGGGTTGTGAATGTCTGCATTGGGTTGAGTTTGCAGCTGATTGACCCCATTCTTTGTAGGCGTGTAGTTGCTATTACACAGACAAAAGTAGACAATTCTCTACTGGTTTAATGCTTAATGTTAAATTGTTAGACTAAAGGTTATTAACAAGTAGACAATCTGTAGCCTAAGGATTAGACCAAAGGGGTTAACAAGTAAAACTTTGAGCTATTTCTAGTCATTTAGACATTGTATAACATAATGAACTTATTGGGATGACATACCTTTTTTTTAAGTTTCTAAAGAGACGACTGACTCGGTATCATTGGGTTGGTCAGACCACTAAAGTAAGATCTACAAGAATCTACAAAAAGGAACTACCGGTTGGTACTAAACCAGAAGACAGTTCGGAGGATTAGAGGTCATGGTGAGGATGTGAAGTGGCGTGCCTTGAGGTTGAATACAGGGAACTTCTCTTGGGGCAATGAGGCTGTGACAAGAAAGGCTACACTTTTGGATGTTGTATGCAGTGCATCGAACAATAAGTTGGTTAGGACCCAGTCCTTAGTGAAGGGCGCAATTATTCAGATTGATGTTGCGCCATTTAAGCAGTATTATCTTCTGCATTACGGCTTGATGTTGGTTGCGAAAAGAAATCTGCTGGTTCTGGAAAAAAAGAAGGGCAAGTACTGGAGTCTTTGTTAAACATTTTTTTGGGACATGTCTACTGATGTTAGACTTAATCTTTTTAGTTCTTACAATGATGCACAATAAAAAGATTGTTAGATCGAAACAAGCTTCGGTGTGCTTCAGCACCTATTACTTTCAATATTTTGCATTATTTAGTGGTTTTGAGTACTAAAGAGGACTTCGATTTTGTAATGTTACGCCCAAATAGTTTAGACATGATACAATCACAAAAATTTTCATATTAAAATGCTATACTTGTTTTTCTCCCCTATCCTTTGGCATTAGAGTACATGCATAAACAATATACATATCTTTTTTTTAGATTCTTCCGTAAGATTCTATTTTCAGTTCTTAAAGTGACTTTTCTTAATGGACTGTATAATTTTTTTACCAAAGGGGATATATCATTTCTACTTGAAACAATTTTCTTTTGACTTGCATCAATTATGTGCTCCTTATGTACATTTACGGCAAAATGTCTAGCAACCTTTCCTTATTGTATACCTTTCTTGATCCATCATGCCTGAATTGTAAGACCAGTCATCAGCTAATTGTTGGTTGGCTGACAATCTACAATTCTTTTGCATTTTTTTTGTCAGGTGTGACTTCGAGATGCGAAGATTTGTAATGAGCCTGACTAAGCTAGTTTATAAAGTGCTTGCATATATTCATTTTATTACTTTTCAAATATATATTTGTGGATTGCTACGTTATGGTTTGCTAATTAACTGGTTCAGAGAAGGTTGATGCTGCTCTAGAGGAGACAAAGAAGAACAAGCATGTCCTGAGGAAACTAGAGAAGTGTAAAGAAGATCGCACGCTTAACCCACTTGTTGAAGAGCAATTTAGCACTGGGCGCCTGTTGGTTGCTATTTTGTCATGGCCAGTGCGGTCGTGCTGATGGGTATCGATATTTTTCTCTGCTAGTGTTTATTAGTTTTATTTAGACTTAATTGTACCTCCGGATGAGACCGAATGCAAAGTGCTCATTTGGTAATCATACTTGCATTTTATTTAGTCTGTTATATAGTTAAGAAAGACCATAAGTACCGGTTTCTTAGTTGCCCTAAGATGGCAAAAGAGATATTTGCAGATGAAGCTTTTGATTTTGTGAGCTTAGATGGGTATTTCTGAGAGATTATGATAAATCTCATGCTAATCTTTGACTGATTGAGCAATAGGATGCACACTTTTCAATAACAATACCTTGAACACAACAATCTTGTTGTGGCTTCTCAAAGTGTATCGGGAATATGATTCATTGGAGCATAACAATCTGTTTCAGACGAGGGCCTAAATTCTGAAAGAATAAAGAATTTATAGAGGATTGTGATCTTCTTAATTTTGTACTCAATTCTTGTTGTCTTAAGGAAACATGTTAAAATATTGTTTGACTTTCAGTAGGTGCACAACTATAAATATGTGTAGCTACAAGCACAACTCCATAGACTTCTCTCTTCACAAATCTTGAGTTCTTGTGAAGTGGGTGGTGGTTGCACTGGAGAGATGAGGGCTCATTAGGCAAAACTGAACTGTGTCATCACCATTCCCAACCTTAGTTTTGGCACTTATTCCTTTGAGAACGATAGAGACGCCACTGAACTAGCCATCCAAATGGCTCTTAAGGTGCCATATGGCCTGCTCTCATATTACCTTCATACTCATTTTTCCTCTCATCCGCAACTGCAGATGAAGTGTTTTGCGTGCTTTCGTGCCTGCACGTGAACTCGCGCACTTGTTCCGCATCATTAGGTGTATATACCTTGTGAATGTGTCTGATTAACATCTGTTATATGTGTGCAGATGGGTTACAGACATTTTTTATACCACGAAGATATGTGGTTCTGAGCCAGCTGTGGGAACTGTTCTAAGAGAAGCTATTCTCGATGGGAGAGTCGAGCGAAGCGACATTTTTGTGACGTCTAAGTTGTGGGGAAGTGATCATCATGATCCAGTCTCAGCAGTCAGCACTCAAGCAAACTCTAAAGTAATCATATTTGCAGGCTCTTGCAATGCAATTCCATGGGAACATAATATATATCCAGTTCTCTTATATGAAGCTTCTACTTTCTCATGTTGTAGGAATCTTGAGATGGAGTATGTTGATGTGTACTTGGTGCACTGGCCAGTGAAGTTGAAGCCATGGGTTGCTTGTGTTGTTCCCAGGGAAGATGAATTTGAACCTCTGGACCTGGAGACCACATGGTCTGGGATGGAGAAATGTCTTGTGGTGGGTTTGTGCAGGGGCATTGGTGTGAGCAATTTCTCTTGCAGAAAGATCCAACAGCTTTTGAATTTTTCCTTTGTCCTTCTTGTTGTTAATCAAGTACGCTTTTGTATTTTTTGGCGTAGCTCGTGCATACCAGTAGTATTTGTCCAGCTTTTGGCGATAGGCCTAACCTGTTCGGTTATCGTGTTTATTTTTTTATAATGTTGATTTTGGGGCAGGTTGAATTGCACCTAGTATGGAGGCAGACAAAGCTAAGACAGTTTTGTGGGGAATTGGGGATACATGTAAGCTTATTCATCACATGGGGCACCAGGCAACTGCTGGGGATCGAATGTTGTAGTTGAAAACCCGACTATCCAATCCATTGCTCTCAAACACGGAGCAACCGCTGCTCAGGTCAGTCACAGTTCTCCCATCACAATACTGATTCTTCAATCTCGAGAGTTCTAATACAACCCATTTTAGCATATATAAGGACTTTCTTCATAGCTTTGCATCAACCGTTCGGAAAAAGGACATCTCTAAGGCTTCGTTACCTAATAAAGAAGTCAATGACGTAGATTTTTTTTGCAACAATCTCTTTCAAAGTGTATCGGGAATATGATTCATTTGAGAGAGTGCAAGATGATGATAGATAATTCATATACTACAAGGACCTAAAAAGAAGAGGAAAAAAATACTAAATTCTGAAAAAATTTACAAAAAGGCTTTGCTTCGTATACTCTCTTTATCTCTCTCTCTCTCTCTCTATATGTTTTTCTATATGTACGCCTTTTTTTTTGCTTATGTCCCACTAACATCAGTTTTCCCCACTAGAGAGTTGCAAAGATGTAGAAAGAGAGGGGGGTGGGGGGTGGTTACAGTTCCAACATGCGTGACATTATCATGTAAGATTGTAAGTGATATACCCCGGTATTCCAGACTCACTACTGTAGTATACCATTTATTTTTCACCTCTCAATTTTGACTATTTTAATATTTGTTGATTTGCATTTTGTTTTGTTCGTTTAATCTTTCCACACTCCATTTCTGAACCATTTTTATTTTGGCTCAGTTCACTGCGAAATGGCAACCAAGAACCATTGCTCATTCTTACACTATGTCTCTTCTATCTTGGATGGTATACAAACCAGATTTTGATACATCCATAATTGATGATTGATTTAATTTTAAGTTTTTGGGGGTGTGTGTGGAGGTGCTACATGAATTGGGACTTAACTAGGTTCTTTTACTAATGATACAGCTAATAAATTGGAGCGGCATTTCTTACAACCTAGGGATGCTAATGGTCATTATTCTCTGAGAGGTACTTAGCTTGGATTTTTGTTACTTCAGATGGTAGGATCTTTCAGTGTAATGTTGATTGGATTTATGTGTAACTTATTCTAGATATGCACATTTCCTAAATAAATGACAACCAAAGTTGCTAATATTAGTATGCTCTTCAAGCTACAATAGCATTGGTTACAGCTAGAAATAACAAGTCAGATTGGTAAAGTTAACAATTCACAGCAAGGCTTATGTGCCAGGCAAGGGTTTACTTACTATGCCACGTACAACCGGATATCTGGCGGTTGATTTAATTGTAAGGTGTAGGGGTGTGGGGGGGGGGGGGTGATTTCATATGTAACGAACTGTTGTGCACACACAACTTTTGTGACAATTGGGCTTTTAAGGTGTGATTTCAAATTAATAACGTCAAAAGACTGCGTGATATATATGATAGCATGTTTATATGTGCAAGGATGTTTCTACTTTCTAAGTTGAAGGCCCTTATGTATATGTAAATTTATATAAACTCCCTTTATTTTTGTGATGTCATATCTATGAGTTAACGATGAATGACACGCACACCCATTGCGTGTGCACGGCTGCTCGTTTGTGGTAAAGAAAAAGATGTAATTTATGGTGGTGGATTGCATGGAGTATGGAGAGGTTTGAGCAACAACTTAACATGAATACTTCTATTCCTCTTTTCATTTTTAATGCAGGCTTGCAAATATTGTTCTTTTAGTTGCGGTATTCTCGGATGCGATATACGGATCATCTCTGGACATGATATGAAGCAAGTGGTCGATATTTTTTGCGTCACCAACCACTAGGATGGTTGCATTTGCATCACCATGTGCATTGTGTTTGTATAGTGCTAATTTGTACTTAGGATATATGTCAACCTTTTTTGCTACGTACTTATGTCCTCACGTTGTAACCAACTAAAATTTTGTAATGGATAGCATTAATTTATATATTAGATGAAGACTTTTTTTATTATTTGTTGCTAAATCTTTCTATTATTTGTCGTTGAATAAAATCTTTCTATTATTTGTCTTTGGAGTTGGATGCTCATCAAAGACCAAAGTATTCGTCGCTAAAGGGGCAACAAGTAATGACAAACTCTTTCGTCGTTGAATGTAGTTTTCAACGACGAGGCCAAGATGTCGAGAAAAAAATTGTGACGAGGAAGGTTTTACCGACGAACATGAGTTCGTCAACAAATGTTACAATTATCGACGAAGCTAATATGTCAAGAAAGAATTGTGAGGATCAAGGTTTTTGTGACGAACTTGAGTTCGTCAACAAATGCCACCATTATCGACGAAGTCAAGATGTCAAGGAAAAAAATAGTGACGATTAATCATTTGTTGACGAACCCAAGTTCGTCGAAAAAGAAATCCATTCTTGATGAACTTAAACATCTAGCAACAAATTCGAGCAAACTATTTCGACGAAATAGTTCGTCATTAAATATCAGACATTCCTTGACGAAGTAAAAAATCGTCAATAAATATGCTTTTTATTGATGAACACATATATTCGTCGAAAAATACATTTCTTGACGGCGAGTCTTTGATGAACTTCGTGTCGAATTTTTTTCGTCACTGTATGTATTTCTTGACGAATATGAGACCTTCCTCGACGAACCATGTTCGTCGCTAAATGGCAAATTTCTTGTAGTGTGGGAGGGCAGGTTTCGGAGCTTCAGGATCAAGTGGAACACCATGCATAGCATGTTGAAGGTATAGATTGAGAGTCTAAATTTCAAGAGCTCCAGGATCGAGTGGAGCTTCTTAGTCGGGTAGTGGTTAACACACCCGCAGGGGGGGGGGGGGCAGAGCACTCATCGAGGCCCCGAGTACCAGAGCCCAAGAGTTACGGGGGAGCCCGTGACGCCAATGAGTTAGAAAACTTCCTTTTCGATATAGAACAATACTTTCGAGCCATCATAGTAGACTCGGAAGTGACGAAGGTGTCGATGGCTGCCATGTACTTGGTTGGAGATGCCAAGTTATGGTGGCGGAAGAAGTACGCAGAGATCGAAGATGTGTCTTGCATCACTAACACCTGGGATATACTCAAACATGAGCTAAAGAGCCAGTTTTTCCCAGAGAATACCGCATTAAACATGAGGAAAGCGTTGTTGGAATGCAAGCACACTGGATCGGTCTGGGAGTATTGCCAGGCATTTTCTGCCTTGATGTTGGACATCAACGACATGTCCACAGTCGACAGACTCTTCTTCTTCTTCATGGAAGGGTTAAAACCATAGGCTCGCACCGAGCTTAATAGATGTCGGGTAAACAACCTTAACGAAGCCATCATCACTGCCGAGAGCCTTTCAGATTACAACTCCGAGCCACAGAGACCCCCTTAGAGAGGAAATCCAAGCAGAAGTAATGGTGGCAAGAAGTCAGGGGGTCAAGTGCCAAACCAAAGTTGGGGCAGTAAAAGCAGTTGGGCGTCAAACTCTTCCACCCAACAAAAGAGTGAAGTTGGGTTCAAAGCCAAGCCTGACGCTAGCACCAGTGAAGAAGTGAAGAAACCTCCTTTCAGGGGTTGCTTCTTGTGCCAAGGGCCGCACATGATCGCTAACTGTCCGCAGCGACGAATGATGAATGCCTTCTTCAACAACATTGGGCAGGTGCAACGTGAGGAAAAATCTAGCTCTCAATCAAGGCATCCACTGACAGAGGAGCAAACAGACACACAAGATTATGAAGAGGAAGATACCGTCGGGGCCTTTCCTCAGTGGTGTTATGCTGTGACAATGTAAGTTGGGAACCCCGAAAAGAGCTTGACTGGGGAAAAGCCTAAAGACATGCCGCCAAAGAAAAAGGGCAATGTACCAGGGAAAGGCTTGATGTATGTGGACATCAAGGTTAACGGGAAGGCGATCAGGGCCATGGTGGACACAGGCGCTACCCATAATTACATTTCTAGCACTGAAGTGGAAAGACTGGGTCTAACTCTAGAAAAAAGGGTGTGGACGGATGAAGGCTATCAACTCTGCTGCCCAGCTAGTAGCGGGGATAGCGAGATCTGTTTTGATCAAGATTGGCCCATATGAAGGAAGGACCAACTTTTCAGTAGTCATAATGGACGACTTTAAGCTAATCCTCGGGTTGGAGTTTCTGCGTGACACGAAGACCACAGTGATGCCATGCACTAACTCTCTGACCATGCTTGGGAGTAAACCGTGTGTTATCCTGACTATATCTCCTAGGGCGGGAGAACGTTTTATCTCAGCCCTCCAGTTGAAAAAGGATTAAAACGGGACGTAACAACCTACCTTGCCATGCTACGGTGGGACAAGATTGAAGAAGTATTGGGACCATTACCCAAAGAAGTTAAAGTGATATTAAACGATTTTGAAGATGTGATGCCTGATGAATTGTCGATGAAATTACCACCTAGAAGGGCAATTGACCATGAGATCGAGCTCGTGCCAGGCACGAAGCCACCCGCCCAAGCTCCGTATCGGATGTCACAACCAGAACTTGTTGAACTCAGAAAATAATTGACGAAGTTACTAGACGCGGGTTTGATCACTCCAACGAAGTTGCCTTACGGTGCACCAGTCCTCTTCCAGAAGTAACAAGATGGTTCCTTGCGAATGTGTGTGGACTATAGGGCGCTAAACAAGATGACTATTCGGAACAAGTATCCTATTCCTTTAGTCGCTGATTGTTTTGATCAGTAGGGCGAGAGTGTTTACAAAGTTGGACTTGAAGTCTGGGTACTGGCAGGTCCAAATCGCCGAAGGTGACGAGGCGAAGACAACTTGTGTCACTAGATACGGTGCTTATGAGTTCCTGGTCATGCCGTTCGGCTTGACCAACGCCCCGACCACATTTTGCACCTTAATGAATCATATTTTGCGGGACTACATTGACGATTTTGTAGTGGTGTATCTCAATGATATTGTGATCTACAGTTCTAGCTTGGACGAGCATCTGAAGCACTTGAGGAAGGTGCTTACCCAACTGAGGGAGCACTAGCTATACGTGAAGCTGTCGAAATGCACTTTTGCCTAGACCAAGATTAAATTCTTGGCCCATGTGATAGAACAGGGTCAGATAAGGATGGACGCAGCTAAAGTTCAAGTGATACAGGAGTGGCAACCGCCAACTAATGTTTCAGAACTGAAATCTTTCCTTGGATTGACCAACTATTATAGGAAATTTGTTCGAGATTATTCGAGAATGGCCCATCCCCTAACTGAACTTCTGAAGAAGAGCAAAGTTTGGGAATGGTCCAAGGAATGTCAATCGGCCTTCTCGGCCATGAAGCGGGCTATGTTTGAAGATCCGGTACTTGCTCTCCCCGATGTGTCGAAGTCCTTTGAAGTTCATATAGATGCTTCTGACTTTGCACTAGGAGCTAATGCAAGAATGCCACCCGGTGGCATATGAGAGTAGGAAGCTCAACGAAGCAGAACGTCGCTACACCACTCATGAGAAAGAGTTGCTCGCGGTAGTTCATTGTCTCAGAGTTTGGAGGCACTATCTGCTTGGTTCTAGCTTTATAGTGCGAACAGATAACACTGCAGTAAGCCACTTCTTGAGTCAATCTAAGCTCACCTCGAAACAGGCCAGTTGGCAGGAACTTTTGGTAGAATTTAACTTCATGCTCGAGTACAGGGCAGGCTCAACCAACAGCATAGCAGACGCCCTCAGTAGGAGAGCTGAACTAGATCAGGTAGCATTGATGACCATGAATGCTATTGTTAGAGTAGACAGCCGAGTTATCATCAACATCGAAAAGAAGATCATGAAGGCCCTTACTAGGGACCCGGTTGCCCAACAACTGCTGAAACTGATCGAGAGCGATAAAACTCGACAGTTTTGGCAAGAAGATGGTTTGCTGATGACCAAAAGAAGAAGGGTATGCGTCCCCAAAGTCGATGATCTGAGACGAACATTGATTCGAGAATGTCATGACACCCTTCGAGCAGGCCATGCCGGAGGAGAAAGAACATTAGCTCTCCTTCAACAAGGTTACTACTGGCCCCAAATGGGGGATGAAGTGCAGGAGTATGTGAATACATGCCTTACTTGTCAGCAGGACAAGGTGGAGCGTAAGAAGAAAGCATGGTTACTACAACCGCTACCGGTCCCCAAGAGACCGTGGGAGAGTGTGTCATTAGATTTTATCACTGGTCTGCCGAAGGTTGAAGACTTAGGCACAATCCTTGTTGTTGTTGATAGGTTTAGCAAGTATGCGAGCTTTATCGCAACACCCAAGTATTGCTCAGCTGAAGACACAGCGCAACTTTTCTTTAAGTATGTGGTGAAGTATTGGGGCATGCCTCAAGACATTGTCAGTGATCGGGACTCCCGTTTCACTAGAAACTTTTGGATTGAACTCTTTAAGTTATTCAGATCCCAACTTTCGATGAGTTCAAGTTATCATCCAGAATCAGACGGTCAGACGGAGCGGTTCAATTCCATGTTAGAAGAGTACCTCTGCCATTTTGTCAGTGTAACACAGTAAAATTGGGTCAAGCTACTAGATGTTGCCCAGCTGTGTTTCAACTCACGTAAAAACTCGTCGATAGGGAAGTGTGCTTTTGAGATTGTGAATGGACAACAGCCGTTACTACCCCACATAGTAAACGTCCCCAACGTAGGAAAATCTCCAAGGGCCATAAGCTTCAGCAAAGAATTGAGGCAGAATATAGATCTAGCTCACTCCTACCTTGAGAAAGCAGCCAGAAGAATGAACAAACACGCTGACAAGAATAGGATATCTCAGGAGTTCAATGTGGGAGACAAAATTATGGTTAAGCTACTGCCACAAGATAGCAAAATTCTAGGGGGTAGAGACTCTCATCTTCTGTAAAAATATGAAGGACCCCTGACTATAGTGAAGAAGATAGGCAAGATGGCTTACAAAGTTGATCAGCCTCATTGGTGGAGCCGCCAGCTCCATTCTGACTTTCACGTCAGCATGTTGAAGCCATTTTATGAAGATACAACAGACCCCTCCAGGGGACAAATCAGGAGACAAGGACTCAAACCCAAAGCGGCAGGAAAACAAGTTGCCGAAGCTATTTTGAATGATAGAGTGATTACAGCATCCCGCAAGCACGATCAGGAGTACCTAGCTTAGTGGCAGGGAGATATGGAAGAAGAGAACACTTAGGAACGAGCAACAGACTTATCAGCCTACACCGATAAGATTGAAGCCTACCACGTGCAGAAGTTGACGAGGGCATTAACAACTCTAGTGGGGGAGAATGTCACGGGCTACCCGTTGTACCCGCCTAGCATTGCGCCCTTGCGCCCATCCAGCACAGCGCCCCCGCGCCCATCCAGCACAGCGCTCATGCTCCCTTCCAACACGCGCCCATGCGCCCTCGCAAGTTCTTCAAGTCTCGCGCCCATGCGCCCATCAAGCACAGTGCCCGTGCACGCCAAAAGCCAACCGTGAAGATCTGAAGATCCAGGCGTGCGCTTTTGTTCAATTTTGGTGAAAATCACCCTTGTATATATATTTAACTAAAATTTCAAGTCATTCCGAGTTGTATCTCTCTAAAAATGAGCACTATGACTCTTCGCACATAGTAACGTCTACTACTGTCACTTAGGAAAATCCTCTTAGTGGTACTATATGGGAGGTTATGTTGCTTAGTGCCAGACACCCATACCCGAGAGTCCCTTACTTTGTTTTAGCTTGTTTGTCTAGCTAGATTGCACACTGTGGATGTAAATAAAACCTTTTGTAAGTTGTAATGATGCGATTGAAGTAAGGAGAATATTTGTGACCGTTTTGCCCTTGTGTTGAAATTTACTCTTTGTGTACTGTTTTATGCAATGTTGATGCACTGCTTGCTCTAAATTGTTGGGATTGGTTGGCGGACTCGTCTTGTAAGCGGCAAGTCGAGTGCCACACACGATTTTCTTTGTGCCATCAAGGGTCACAGCGTGTCACTATGTTAGGTCCCCAACGAGCGTTGGTCCTAGTAAGAAATAGTTGTCTATCTAAGCTCGTGTAAAGTGTGCTGATCTTAAGTGAGGAGACCCAGTAATGCTGAGATCTCGTCCTTATCTTGCTAAGGTTTGAAGTCGATTTGTCGAGGAACTCCACCTTTGGATCGAGGTCCTTTAATAATACAGCTAGCTTATGAGGGTCTCCACACCCCAATTCCGCTGTTCAAACGAGTTGGTAATTTCTATCGCTTACTTCAACTCATTTGCACATATGGCCCTCTCTTAACGCCAAATGTTTTAAATTGGACAAATGCAGCAACTAACCACGTTACTATAAGTACATTGTGATCAGATAGAAAACATTTGTTGAACAAGATGCTTTCTTTTTCCTCTTGTTTGGCTTTTTGATCTAGCGGATACAATGGTGAGAAAAGAAGAAAAAACGACATCCTTTTCTGATTTTTTTCTCAAAAAAAGATACCAAGAAACAAACCAAGAAGAACTGAGTTTGCCCCTGTAGACATCTCTTTGGAGCCCAAACAGTACCGATGTATACATCTACTACTACTAGGTGGCATTTAGTGGTCAGCCAATACGACATTCTGTGAAATCATTAGGAGCAATAATGACTTGTTTGACTGAAGATAACTTCACACCCCGACGCATAGAACTCGTGACACAGAGATTCGGTCTTTGAGTTCGGATGATTGTCACCACTGGCAACACAAGTCACACCTGACAAGGATGAAGGAACCCAACTCAGAAGGTTGCAAGATGATCAGCCCCGTTGCCCCCCCCAAGTGGGTGTGTACCAGTCAAACCCACGTTTCAAAGTTCAAACCGTGGGCCGACCCCAAAAGTCTTTCCCGGTTGCACGCGCAATTGGATGTCAGTCTTCATTTTTTATTTTTCCTTTTTGGGTTTACAATTGGATATCAAGTATCAACTGTCTTGCGTGTTTGTGACAGAATATAGCACGGGGAATACTGTGTCATTTGCGGTAGGCCCTCTCTTTTTGAGACGAGCCTTGTTCTAGCTGTCACCCTTTTTTCGCTAGCCACCTATAGTCAAAATGCGTATAATTTGAAAATTTCCAAAAGAAGTCGTTATTATCTCACTCGAAAAATGAAATAATTCCTTATCAACTGATGCTATTCACATGGTACAGAAGAAAGTTTCATTGATTCAGCTGTAGATTAGGACTGTCAATTCACTTGCAACATAGGTGAAGCTCTTCTCCTTGTTATTGGTACAAGTTACCCTTTTCAAACTAACACCTTATTTAATTAATTCATGGCAATTTATAAATTTCATTACTAAGTAAAAGTTTAACCGTAATTCTATCCGGACATGTCAATGGCTGCACAATCATTAACTTGGGTGACAAGCCATCGTCATATATCTTAAGGATGACTTCGAGAAAGTCATCAGCGAAGTTTACTCCTTCCCCAAATTGGCAACCTCATAATAAAGCATCAAAGATGCTATAATATGGAAAATTTTTGTTTACCCCAAGATAAAGTTCACGTAGATAACTCACTCTTTGGCAATTTATACTTTATGTTTGACCTTTTTTTTCATTTGACGTACAAAATTAAAAAGTATGCCTTTTCTAACACCTCCACTTCTATGTAGTTTCAATGGCAATGAGGCATACAAAATAATGCAGAACGAGAAAGTAAAGAGACAGGATTGAAAGTACAAAACTGTCTTCATAGAATAGTTTTCTTTCTAAGTTTTGACATGAGATAACGAGAAAAGGAAGAACCACGTAACTCTAAGGTTGAAAGTCGTGGAACATTTTAGTTAGAATGGTTTTCATGTTAACCTTCATAGTACCATTATAGATCAGAGAGCTCGATCTAAATTGCCGTGGTCCTCTTTTGTGCCTGTGCCGATTAAAGGAAAGATTTTCCTTACTTATTACGATCACAAGATCAGTTAAATGTGATTTTATAGAGAGTGCACCAGATCAATTATAAATGTTTTTTTTAGTGTTGTTAGTGTAGCATCCATCATGTAGATACATTACTTTCATTATTATTACATGTTATTTTTCCTTTAGTTGCTTCAAAAGTTCTTTGAGAACTTGTCTTTCGTTTCATCCCACTTACTGACAAAAATATATTCACATCAGTATAATTACAAGCAATTAAAAGGAGTTCATTATGAGTGGACGCATCACTATGTATTATTCGGCTAATTGGGGCCTCTATTTGCTACAAAACTCACGCGCGCTCCACCTGCCTGTCGGATTTCAGTCTAGCAAGTCCAAACCTTCTTCTGCGAGTGTACGTACTCGATGCTCCAATCGTTGAATTCTAAGAGGTGGCCTGTATAGCCTACCTGCATCAAAGGCCATGACCTGTTAGGGCTGAAATTACCTTAAAGAACGGTAACTTTGCTCCGCCTCAACTTTTGTCAATTCGGTACTCATGATAGCTCTAATTTCTCCGGCAGTTTTTCTCTTCTGAATATGCATAACCATGTGAGTGCTTTTGTATTTGACACATCTCAACTTCTGTTAGCAAGTTTTGATGGTTCACCCACTTACAAAGTTTCTATGTTGTGTTGATCGCTCTTGAAACGCTCAGGCATGTGCATGAAAGTGAAAGATGTTAGAATTGTGATGAGCGTGTAAGGTCTATACGGGACCACGTGTGAAACATAATTCTCAAATATGTTAACTGGCTGATATTTGTGTCGAAAGTACTTAATTTTACTTCTTTCAAAGAATCAACGAGAAGTTGGGTATATCTTCAGAGTTCTTTTGGTCTAATACTTTAGGACTTTTTATGTATTAATGGTATTGCTACGTCCCCATACCCTTATACATCCTCAAACTATAATCGAATCACGTCTATATAATTGTGTAACATAACAATTCTACCGGTAGAATATAGCATTTTAAACACCACAAACACAATCATCTATATCTCAAATACTGTACTTAAAAAAAATCCAACTTTTCATTACATCCTTTCTGACTAATTATTTGAATCCAAATTAAACAAAAAGAAACTAACTAGTAGTTCATCTAAAGAAAATGCGTAACGTCTGTATTGCTAATTGCGAACACCAAAGCAATTCAATTGTTGTACTAACATCTCAGCCTTCATTGTAGTCTTAGTCTGGAAGGGAGAGAAAACGAAAAGTAAGGGAGTGAGCATGATTGCCCGATGAGAGATCTTATATTGAGAGGGCCAAAAAAAGGATACATATTTGAGTTATCAAACATAGCTAACGAATAGGCATTTAGATAAGTCAATCAAATTTCACATAATAATGACAAAAGTGACCAAAAAGGGGATTATATAACTAATAAGCCATATATTAAATATAATTGATCAAATCTTGTGGATGTCACATACACAATTACTTATTATTAAGAATCACATGTACACGTCATGGTTATACAATGTCGAATATTACAGACGATACGTTAGATATAAGTCACGATCCTTAAAAGTGACTTTTAAATACAATTATTACCCATATTTTAGTGATTAAATAAGTATATTGATATTCCTTTGAAGTTAAGAAATAGTTATTGTAGACTCAAAGTAAAGAGAACGAGAATACGACCCAAGGAGGCATAATCAACTTAATCAGAGGCCAAATGAGTGACATATCCTTAAAACAAGATTTACCGGAAAAAAAAAAAGGTACGAAAATCAAGAAAACAAGAAGGAGACACATGGCAATACTTTGGGAAGACTTCTATGATTTGGACTTTGTTTGGCAGTGCATGAACCAAATGGAAAGAGCCAAAAAAAAAAAATAGACTTTGAAAAAAAAAATCTTGTTATTATTTCTAGTTATATGTATTTGAATGTTTGATATGGAATGAACATTGGATCCCCTGCCTGTACACGCTCAAGGTTCAATCCCCGATGAAAATAGATGCAAAGGTAGAGGCTTTAATTGATCAGCAATCTAACAGCCGGAAGAAAGATCTGGTTTATAATATCTTCTGGGAATATGAAGTTAGGGCCATCCTTCAAATACCTCTGGGCACGGGTTGACATGAAGACAAACTTATCTGGCACTATGATAGAAAATGAATGTTCTCTGCTCAAAGTGTTTATTGCTTAATCATGGATCAACAGATGCATAAAGAGAAGGACATTTCAATGGAAGAGGCAAGTACGAGTCCTGCCAGTAGTTGGAACTTTATTTGGAATGCTCGTTTACCAAATAAAGTAAAAGTATTTGGATGGTGGGCTTGCAATGATATCTTGCCAACGGCATCAAAACTGAAAAGGAGACAAATCACCGTGGAGGATGATTGCAAAATATGTGGTTAGGAAGGGGAAAACTTATTCCATGTAATGAGATTATGTTCTTTTGCTAGACAAGTGTGGGAGTTAACATCTTATAATTTGTATAAGGAGTGTGTTTGTGGTGAATCAGTTTTGCGTGGTGGATGGAGGTATGGAAATGTGGCAAAAAAGACGAATTCGAAACTTATGGTCATGCTATGCTGGTGTTTGTGAACTAATAAGAATAAGGTTTGCTTCAAAAGAGCTCAAATTGAAGCATTGGAACTATATTCATGAGCCCAACTTTAGTTAAAAATGTTCCACAGAGAAAATACTAAATCAAACGTGATGAAAGATCAGGTTCATATATATATATATATATATATATATATATATATATATATATATATATATATATATATATATATATATATATATATATATATATATATATATATATATATATATATATATATATATATATATATATATATATATATAGTGGTGTCCACCCCCCCAAAGGTGCGTATAAGATAAATTTTGATGGGGCACTTTTCTCAGAAGATCATGTTATTGGAATTGGAATAGTTATAAGAGATTACAGAGGTACTTTCTACGCGGGTCTCTCTAAGTGCGTGGAAGATCAATCAGAGGCGAAAACGGCTAAAACATTAGCTGCTTTTACGGTCATGGAATTCTGGATAGAATGCGGATTTAGAGATGTGGTAGTAGAAGGTGATTCGGCGTTCGTCGTCAATGCTATCAAAAGTACTGAGGAAGATATGTCGTGACTAGGGGTCCTCATTGAGGTTGCAAATAAGATGTTAACACACTTTCAATCTGGTAAAATTAGTTGGGCCAAAAGAACTTGCAATCATGTCGCACATAGACTAGCAAAATATGCTCACATTCATAGAGATTGTGTAATTTGGATGGAGGAAGCGCCTGGTTTTATAATGCCGGCGATCATCAAAGATGTACCCAACTTGAAATGAATAAAATAGTCTTTTCATTCCAAAAAAAAAAAATAGAATGCTTGATATTGAAAAAAAAACAAAAGAATAACAAAATGTATCGAGAGTAGGAAAGAACCATGACAAAACATATAAAAATTTGGTGTATCACAAAAACAGAGCATAAAGCCCTTAAAGTGTTGAATTTAGCATACAAATATCTCCTTCTCTTAGACCGATCACAACTTCGTGCTTGAAAACCCAAAAGAATAAATTAGGTCTTTTCTCCTTTTCTTCTCTCAAAATAAATATGGAGACTCTTATGTCTTCCTCTTTCTTATATAGTTTCCTAACGTAATTATATGTGACTTGAAATCTTGATTGCTAATTCAAATAGAATATTACTCAAAATCCTCAATGATATAACTTAAATCTTACTCCGAGTCAAAATCTCTTTGAATGCCTAACTTAATCATATTGGCCACTAAATAATACTTCCTCCGTCCCACATAAATTGATCATATTTTTTTTTGAGTTATTCCACAAAATTGTTCACTTTCCAAATTAAGAAAAAATATGTAGGTACTTTTACCTATTTATCATTTTTACACTTTTTTTTAATTCTACTTCTCTTTCTACATTTAACACTCTACTAACTCATTTTCCCACTCTCCTGCCTCACTTTCTTCCCCTCAGCCCCCTGGCCTGACTATATAGGACATAGGGTAGAATACACACAATATATGACTTAATCCTTAATTTACGTGTAAAAAAATGTGAACAATTTATGTTGCAAGGAGGGAGTAGGGGGTATCAAATTTTAATTTTGTCACTAAAAGGAGTTCAAGCCTTTAAGATCCATTAATAAATTCCAAGTCAAAATACTCTCCTAATTAATATTTATACAAGTAGGCTGATAGAAAAATCTAGGGTAAACTTACTCCTAATCAAACCATGCATTATAATAATATAATTAATGAATAAAGACAATTTACGTTCATAGTATTTGTGAATGAGTGGCTGTACAGAAATGATCATACAGTGATGGTCCAAAGCAGTTGATTTAAAGTTAATGAGTGTACTTTAGTTTGGGGCTGTTTGGACGAGACAAACAACTGATTTGATCGTTCTAACCTAAACTAAGATAAACATGTTCACTTAAGGTAAATTAAAATATGAGAATGTAAACTGTGAGATTGTTTGTGTTTGGTGCTGAAGATGATTGAGATAGCATTTAAGGATTTTATAGCCGAGTTGTAATCATTTGACCTTTGGTCGATCCAATCTGGAGCTGTCATGTATTTTAGGCATGTTTGTTTTGTTATTATATTCATGCCTAGTTTCTAAGACGATCTAATCTAGAGTTGCCAGGTGTCCACGCCTGCATGTTTTATTATTCCGTTCACATTAAGTTTTCTTGATTGGTTTGAGCTCATCAAGTGGTTGGACTGGATTGGGCCTCGTTTTTACCTTCTTGTGTACGTTTACATCCATCCTTTGACACATTTTTTGGAACGGTTCCATTCAAGATACGTAGCATGGTAAAAAAAATTAGGCCTTATGTGAAAGAGGCACGTGTCTCCCTTTTGCTTTGAACTTGCCACGAGTCGTTTAGCCATTGCTGTCTTCGATTGAATGATATGAATTGACAGTCACTAACTTGTCCCACGTTTGTGGTGGGATGAATCGGCCTTAGCAGAAACTTGTTCTCGAGATATTTCTCACCCATTAATGACGTGATGACATGCTTAACGACTTTAGTTGTAGCAATCTTACTTAGCCTCATGTGTTGCGTTTTTACTCGGTGCAAACATATGCTTAACACTGTCAAATGCAAGCTTAAAAATGGAAGCTACACAAACATATGGAAGGGGACAACTTGCATGCTTGGAATCCAGATTTCTGACGCAAATTCCATTCGAATGATGAATTAACGAAGTCGACAAGCATCACATTATGATTACATTGAAATAATCATAGTAGTTGTTCGATAATACATTGATTTGATGGATATGCATGCACCTCTGTCCAACTGCTTCACTGGTGAGCTGCATTTTCCTCCGGGACAAGCAGCGGTGTCGGTTCCTTATAAGTTGAATGTGCACTTAATTCAAGCCTACAATAGCGAACCATTTAAGAGGAAATTGAAAGTTTAGGATAAATTATTTGCACAGCTATACATGAGATTGTTACTTTCGTGCAACTAGATCAGTTTTTAACCATTATAGTAGAATTTGTACGGGACTAAACGCATTACACATTCGATTTTTTGCCGCAGGCTACATAACTACAAAGCCATTAATTTTGAGAGGATGCTCTTAATTAGAAGGAAACGTTGTTACCCCCCTATAAGAATTCACCATCGTAAAAAGAATTCTAACAAGTAAAAATACAAGACAGAACCTATATTTTCAGAACAAATTGAAGTGTAGTAAACTTGCTGGCAAGACGCTCCGTGCTTTTGTTTTCACTTGTTTAATGGAGGATGGACCGACCAAAAAGTGGAGTTGCTGGAGAGCATGTGGGTTGCGGGTGGCGCACGTACTGGCCTCCGACACCTGGATGCTGCCACGTGTACGAGGGGTTTTCTCGTATGGAGAAGGTTAAAAGGTGAGAAAAAGTAGCATCAGTCCACACGTGTGGTGTCGGGGATCAAACCCTACAGCCCCTTCGTGCCCTATTACTATTAGTCCCCTTCTCCGGCGGCACTTGTACACAACAGGGGCTTAGGCCTACGGGTAGTACACATAATATATTGGAATTTTAATTCTTCATCTTATGTTTCAGATTGGGCTGACAACAACCCAAATAAAGCCACTCTCTCCAAGGTGAACGTGTAAACATTTTTGTTTGCTTCTCTTTTAACTAGTCACACGGTGCTTCTTTGATGGGTAGTTTTTATGATTTGAGTTCGATTTAATATTGATGCCTCAAGTTTTATCCCAAAGCTTGTAGGAAGTCAATTTGTAGGGTTGGTATACGAGCTATACTTTTAACAATTTAAGCTTCACTTCCGATCCGTCATATCGTCGAAGTTCTTTCAAGTATTACTATACAATCATATTACGATACTGTGAAGTTTAAATGATAAAAATTATAGCTCATATAGCATTTGCCACGGAGAGAGTTACAAAATAGAAAGAAATGAAACACGTAACACTTTGTCACGGAGGTAATAGGGAGAGCCCCATGTCCAACATAAAAATACACTGCAAGATAAGTCCAACTAAACCTAAAATCTTAAAATAATAGTACTTGGTTAGATCATACTGTTGCAGCTAAAAACTGTATCGGGAACCACACCAGAAATCAGGCCTGCAAAAGAGAACACGGAGTGATCGCCGGGTAGGGTTCCGGCGGGGAACGCTCTGATGCTTAAATTAGAGATGACTAATGATGTAGAACTCTGAAAAAGCAGTAAGACACAACGTGTAATTATGTGTGTGTGCGTCATCCTCCATACCTGAGGGGTTAGACCCCTTTATATAGTAGTAGGAAGGAGAGCCCTAGTAGAACTAGGTCGTCCCCAACTCTAATCAGAATTGAATTGAGATCCTCGAGAACCACATGTCAGTTAGGGCCTATTTAGGATTCTACTTGGTGACTGATATGACAACTGCTTTAATTAGCAATAAGTCAGTCTGGACCACATGTCATAATTGCCACTTATCGTCCGTAGATAGGAGGCGTATTTTTAACTATATCAATGACTTAAAGGGAAAACATTGACCTTCAAGATAGACATAACACATGTTATGAGAGTGCAGTGTTAGTAAGAGGCAATCAAGCAGGATCGAAAGGTCTCTGCATTCGCGAAATCTTCTAGACCCGTTTAGGCCACTTCCTTAACATGACATCATCTTCCCTAGACTGATCACGAGCCTGCAGTCTCTTAGACCGATTAAAGCATTCGATCTGCAGGGTCTCACAAGGAGAACGACTCTTTGGAGCCTTAGGTCTCTCACAAGCTCTGCATACACAAGGGGATACCAGTTACTCATTCAAGTGCTCATGGATAATACTTTACATCATAGAGCTTGTACTGTTGTCGTGAGTTGGGCATTAAAATGCCCACACCAGATACTCTCACCACAACAGACTTCTTGGTCCGTTCCCGTTACTCTCATTAATGGTCAAGGCAGCATAATTTGTTTTTGAAACTGAAACGCATTCCCAAGATACATAACTTGACCTGGTAAGTTATGATGTTACTTGCAATGAATCCATTAAAGGGTGAAGTTGGCACATAAGAACAAGTCTAGTCTCCTATGTTCCTTTGCATGTGCAATGCCTTTGATTCTCTAGTCATATGTGGATGGATGGGAGTTTCCCTACCACTATACTACCAGTCACTGGGTATCAATAATCGTGTATATATGCTACCTTTTTCAATCCATTCGACATCTTTTATATGCCCTGGAGAGAAGAATAGAACTCAAAAAAGTACCAGTCATGACATCACGAGTTGATACCCCCAGTGATTCACAAGACGACGCTTTTACAATCTTCTTTCTTTCTTTATACTAACTTGGCCCTATATAATTGCATACGGCTCAAATTATATGAGACATTTGAATCATTGGAAGGAAAGACATAATGTGCAACCAAAACCATTGGCCGAAACCCTAGATAATTGTATGGCTGACAGCGGAGATTCAGGCGAGAAAAACGGAATCACTTTTTAAATAATACTAATAAAGGGTTCTTTATACTTGGTTTAAATCACTTTTTCGATCTTCTTTAATTTCTTTTCAACCAAACTCAAAGGAACTGGTGGCATGGAGATTTCCAAGTCCTAATGTTGTATTTATTTGAATACCACTTTGGCTACCAGCAGCATGCACCGTGATTACGTCGTTGCCCACACATGTGAAAAATCAGAATATTGGTTGCAAATCTGTAACTTGAAGAATCTTATGATTTCTGAGGAGGGGCAAATTATGTTGGGAATATAAAGACGTTCAAGTCATCAAAGGGATTCCTTTTTTATGATTCTAGTCATTTATTCTTTTCTTGTACCTTTCAGACTAATTGATGAATCACCTTCGACCTTTACTTAATTAATCCGTGCTGCATGGCCATTCATTTTCAATCCGTACCTAGATTATACTCCACTCAGATGTACACGACGAGCAAAAACAGACACATGCACATTCCTTTGTACAGTTATAAGATACAAATACCTTCTTAAAGTAGCTTTCTTGCTTCTCTATGATGCAGGAAAAGCAAATACGGCCAAAATAAAAACTTTAATGATTACAAAAGCAAAATGAATAGATATAACACGGGGAATGCAACTACAAAGGTATTCTCGAAACTATAATTTCTCTGGATTCATGGATTCATGGATTCAGGACAACGAAAATATGCACAGTCCAAGTATCATGTTTGTAATTGTCAGAGTAACGTATAACTGTTATGATTAAAAGGTACAAGCTAATGCAACATTATCTTTGTTTGCACTAATTAAAAATTTTGATATGGCATTAGTTAGAACGTTGCTCCAGCATATCAGGCATATGCTTTTGTAATCCAATCATCTTATTTATTTGGCTCATAACCAAGGCACTCCAAATCGTAACTCTGAAGTGGAGAGGCTTCTGTATACAAATTTTCAATTCAAAATTTTGTCTTTTCGTTTCTTTTAAATGGAGGAAAAGAGTTGATGTTTGCCTTACATTTGATTACTAATTACTTAGTTCTTGAAAGCATGTTTTAGCAAACAATAACAAGCCACAGCATGGAACTGAATGATGAAGAAAAGAATAACAAACGTAAACTTGTCATAATTGATTTAGCAACATCATTTGGAAGTAATCACCATTGTCCTACCGTAAGAACTTTGATATTCTGACGATGCCAAGTGGTCTTGGAACACATTCCATGTCCATTATTCTGTAGCAACTCTAGTTACCATGTTAAAGGGTAGATGCAGAGAAGGGAACCATGAACATAAAGACGAATGGTACACTTACTGTCTCTCAAACCACATCCGCTTCCGTCTGTGACTCTGTCTCTCTTCCTTCTCTCTGCGAGAGTCCTCTATTTTGACCGGCAAAAGTATGTATGTGACCATACATTTGGCAATTAATTTTGGATTTAGGTGTCAGTATGCAGTAGTTTTCATCCATGTTACCAAAACCTAGCTATACAAGAAACAAGACAGTCAAACCCTACAATTCAGGCCAGATGGCTGCTGCATATTGCTTCTTTGTATTGTCACCTTTAGGCCGGTATAATTCATTGTGAAGCTGCTGACAAGTCTCAAGTGCTTTTGCATCTCCAAAGAATCCAACTAAAGTTGTTAGCAATCCCCAGCAGGTTGTAATCACTAATTCATTTGCATGGCTAGCTACAGTCTACTCTGTGTTGTATTTAGGGTCTGCCTTTGATAAAGGCTATTCTTCTAAATAAAGATGGAAGCCTTATTTATCTACCTTATCAACCTACATAGGAATATAACTTAGTTCCAGCATAATTAGATTATAAATTCAAAACCCTCCTGTAAAGGTAAAGCCTCTAGAGGTTCGAACATAACATTGTTCTTGTGTCTTACTCATGAATAATGATATAGCTCAAATGTAACTCCCAATAACTGGAGGACAACCGGCAATCACAAAAATTGATAACTATTCTAAAAGAGTCATTAGAGATCATGATCTGATTCTCGAGAATCCTAACGCGATCCTAGCACATCTGGCCCACGGCCTAATCTTCTTAGAAATCTTCTCCAATAGTTATATAAAGGAGTCTTCTCCCAACGGTCACTCATTTTCTGTCTTGTAGGTCATCGGTCCAGACTAGGGTTCCTGAATATACGCGGAGAATATTTTTAATAGCAACAAATAATAACATGACACTTAACACAAAAGGTCGGCAATACTTAGGTTCTTCTAAACGTTAAAAGAAATTAAGGAATCCAGAAGCAATAAATAATTGTCATCGAATACAAATATAATTGGGTGCAACACGAGTCCTCACCTGGAGAGTGAATAACGTTTCTAAGAGTTTTATACTGAATAGGCCGCGCCCTAACACATTTTGACAACATAACATGCCAGACTACTAGCTCATATATATAAAAGTGAAACAAGTGAGAATCGACAGATAATTTATCATTGGTAACACTGTTACGATCAATTGTTCTCTACCTCAAGTACCACGTAATTGTAGACGAGTAGAATAAGTTTGTGGTCCAACAGAGGCAAAAAGGGGTCCACCCGGTAGAAGAACTTTCTACTTTTCTCTTGGTACCTAAAATAGGTTAAATGACGGACGCAGCTGGTTTTGCCTAACTTGGTTGGTCGAAGCTGTTGGTTTACTGCCACTTACCAGGGGCCTGAAAGCATTTAGGGACCATTTGCTATATTGGGCAACTTCATAATGTATAAAGGGTTTAATTTGGTTTTCACACCGTGGGTTTCGGATCTGGATTCTAGTTTTAGATCCATTTCGGGAAGGCGTTCGAATCGAGTCTATGGGTTTGCCCACGTCCTTTTCCCGACAAAGTTTAAAGTCAGGTCCTTTACTTTATTAAATTTTTTCTCAATGACCATTTCTAGCACTACTCAATTGTTGTTATTCACATATTAAAAGCTCATTCAGCAATAAAGTTCACCATTACGTTTTTACCTTACTAAATTTCATTCATAACTTGTTTCTAGCGTCGATTTATAGTCACCGAGCTGCAAAAAAAAGTTTTTTTTTAAAAGAAAAAGTTTAAAAAAAAAAGAAAAAGAAAGGCCAAGCAATGTCGGCCACGTGGCAACAAGTGCCAGCTGGCAGATGCTGTTTGTGTGACGGCAAAGACGGCGGAGCAGGAGAGAGAAGGGTAGAGAGAGATATTGGGGAATGCGGTGTGAGGGGGATGAGGGACCACGCGGGCTTAGTGGAAACCCTCCCTCCCCCTCCCTCAGGGATATCAGGGGCGAGGGCGTGGGGCCCATCTGCCAAATTATAAATAATAATAAAAAGATAAAAGGAGGGGTCCCACCTGGACTTTGAGCGTTTCGTCCGTTAGTGTCTGGTTACAACTATAAAACAACCAAAACGGTTCTCCAATCTCTCACAAATTCATCACCCTCACCCTCACCCTCACCCACATAAATCTCTGTGACCCATTCCCCCGGTCTCTGTTTCCTGGTTTTGCTTCTTGTCTTTGCCAATCAAACCCAAGGCTCAACTCATTCTCTCCCAGTAAAGAACAGAGTACTCTGTTTTCACTCTTCTCTTCCCATTACAAGCGGCCAGATGACGAAGCAGAATGTGGTAGCTTCCGAAGTGACCTCCGACATCAACATGGCCATAGCCGTGGCGGTGTCCAAGTCGTCCATGTTCGCCTCGGCTGTGCAGAAGCCACCGGCGGTGCCTTACATCACCATTTCGAGGAAGAAGCTCCTGCAGAACCTCGAGATCAGTGGTGGCGCGCGAGTCACCTCCTGGGTTGACTCCATGAGGGCTTCATCACCCACCCACCACAAGTCCACACCGTCACTCTCTGATGACCAGAGCTCCTGGATGGTGACTATCCAATCTCTCTAAACAGTACCCCCCCCCCCCCCCCCCCACACACACACACACAAGTACACTATGCCCATACACATGTATGTTTGCAATCCGAAGCAACTGACGTGAATATACCTATTAACGTACATTTATATGGACACACAGACTACCATCAGTGTTTACGGCAGGACTCTAGTGAACCAGATTTTTATCTTAAATTTTACTGTACCACATAGTACTGCTGATAACCTTGTGGCACAATTTAATGGAACAGCTTCACCACCCATCGGCCTTGGACGTGTTTGAGGAAATAACAAATGCTTCAAAGGGAAAGCAAATTGTGATGTTTCTCGACTACGATGGAACCCTTTCGCCCATTGTTGAGGACCCTGATCGCGCTTTCATGTCCGACGCGGTTAGCTCCTCTTCTTGTTATCTTCACCTATGATCCATTTTGTTGTGTTCGCTTACATATTGACACTTTGACATACTCTGTCACTAAGGTTTTTTGTATTGCTTTATCTATCAGATGAGAGCAACAGTGAGGAAACTTGCAAGATATTTTCCCACTGCCATAGTTAGTGGGAGGTGCAGAGACAAGGTACATTTTTTTTTCATGGGTTCTAACTTCAATGAGATTTGTTGCAATTGGGGCATATGGATTTATGCTTTTGTTCTTTATTCTACAGGTATATAGCTTCGTACAGTTAGCAGAATTGTACTATGCCGGAAGCCATGGAATGGACATTAAAGGACCATCAAAAGGTTCCAAATACAAGAAAGTAAGGGCAGCTTTTAATCAGCTGTATTTTCTCTGTTACAACCAGTCTATTTTTTTTTCCAGTTTTCCTAATTTTCATGTTTGTCAATTTCAGAGTATTCAACCAGTTCTCTGCCAGCCCGCAAGTGAATTCCTTCCTATGATCGACGAGGTTGGTTTTTTAATTCCAAATGCTTGTGCACACCACAAAGCTCAAAGCCATTGTTATGCTCAAATTTTATGCTATTTTTCAGGTTTACAAAGCACTTTTGGAGAAAACTGAGTCTACTCCGGGTGCCAAGGTTGAGAATAACAAGTTTTGCCTTTCTGTGCATTTCCGCTGTGTTGAAGAGAAGGTACAGTCCATTCCTGAATTTTCCTTCCCCTGTGCCTTGTTTAATTTAATGACAATGGCCTGGTAACTAAAACAACACTGCTCATGATACTCTAACTAATTATTTTCTCTATTGCATGCATTGAACATGGGTCTTTGTTTATTCTCTCCCTTGGGACCAAAGCATGCTTTAAAGGAATACTAGTGCATCAGAACTACTTACTTTTCAAACTTAACATATTTTAGAAGATACCTAACTTGTTTTTATGCTTGAAAAAAATACAGAAATGGAGTGAACTGGTACAACAAGTGAAGTCAGTGTTAAAGGATTACCCAAAGCTTCGACTGACCCAAGGGAGGAAGGTGCGACTTTGTATCCAATTCACTGCCTCCATGGTCTTATTTTATCTCTACATACACATGCATGTGCATGTAAACCATAAGTTTCTTGGATTCTAAATCTAAGTTTGTTAATTGAAACAGGTGTTAGAGATCCGTCCTACTATTAAATGGGACAAAGGGAAGGCCCTCGAATTTTTATTGGAGTCACTTGGTGAGTTTAATAATCCCATTTTCTTATATGAACAATGACAACCACACGTCGGTTTTCTTGGGTGCATTATGCTCTTTGGCAATGTAGTTGACAGCAACATTTAACAATATCAAATCAATCTCCTTCTGCAGGGTATGCCAATTGCACTGATGTATTTCCTGTTTACATCGGAGATGATCGTACGGACGAAGATGCGTTTAAGGTATCCGATGTCCCAACTCAATCAAACTGAATCGCAACTAATGGATGTTTGTTTCCTGTCTAAATTATTTGAATTTGAGATGGTGACTGATTATATTACCATATCCATAGGTGTTAAGGGAGAGAGGACAAGGTTTTGGCATTCTTGTTTCCAAAATCCCCAAGGAAACTAATGCATCTTATTCTTTACAGGAACCAACCGAGGTAAGAGCTCTATCTGAGTTCATGCGTTGCTCTGTTTCTTTTTTAGGCTTTTTAGTTGACAACTTGACAGCAAAACCTCTTTGTTTTCCAGGTTATGGATTTTTTGCGACGATTGGTAGAGTGGAAGAGGCTGTCCTTAAGAAGGCAATTCAGAATGCGAAGACGCCTTGAAGGGATGAAGGTTTCACTACCCAACTGAGAATGTCTAGGCTTAGGGCGGTTGAAGAAATGTAATTTCTTGTTCGAAATTAATTAACGAAACGAACAAGAAGGAAAATGAGGGGGAAAAAAATAATGAAAAATGACCTTTTTTCCCTCGGCCTAAGGCCTTGTACGTCTTGTAACTAGCCGTGTACAAGGGAAAAATTTGTAATTGCAATTAAGTTGTCTAAATGAATAGAAGGTCTTTGTCTACATCCTGCTGCACGTTGTTATCTTTTCTACTTGTCAAACCCGTACAAAAACATGGCAGACAATTGACTATGCTTTCTATTCATGAATGGAATTGAACGGGAAATGAATGGGTTTACCTCTAAGAGTTTCTGAGAGTCTAGGAGACGAAAGCGTTACGATGGGAGATGGAGCTAAATTTGCGCTATCATTGAGAAGCTTGCAATAGTCTTATTGTGAGGCTAATAAAAGTTCACCAATTTAATTCGCCGGGTGATATAACTCAAAACAAACTCCTAATCAATGGAAGATACCTGCCATTTTTCGTCAAACTTAGTCCACTATGAAAATGGTACTTACCTTATTTGATGAATTAGGAATCTGAAAGCACTCAAACATTATCCCCAATGACATGGTCCGAGGCCCAGCATCACTCCTAGTTGTATATATTAGGGGATACACACCTCTGTATAAACGGACCTCCCCCAGGGTATATACACAAAGGATTGAGATTCCCTATTGTAATATTGTACCCAACAACGTGAGAGGGAGAAGAGAGAGTAACCTGCTGTAACTCATGGTTACGGCGGGGATCCATATCCGTGCACAACTATTCATAAGCAAACACCACCGTGTTTCTAGTTTATTCAGAATTTTTCCTATCTGTGCTTGGATTAAAGCATGGGAGAGTTTTTCCATTAAACCCCCCACCCAGCAGTAACTCTTTGTCTTGCCCGTCATTATTACAAGTTGTTGTTCCCCATCAATACTTTAAGCAGGAATGGATTGGCACCATCTATGGGATGCACTAGCCAACAGTCCTCAAGGCAAACAACCGAAATATCATTAGATGTCTGTGGGCAAAAATAGCACAAGCCGCTCTCGGCAGCAACACGTCGGAGCCTCCGACATAGCTGTTGCGGCAGCCAGATACACCAACGTTAACAACGTCTCTCTAGCAAAGAACAAAGAACATGCCAATGAGACCACGGTGAGCACAACAAACAAACAATCCACAGGCTATGAAAGTTACGAGCACGACGCCACCACAAAAAAGCATACAAGGGAGCAGCGCCGCCGGAGCCACATGCACCACAAATCGGCGATGCCGACCAAAGCCAGCCACCAGAATTGTCACCACCAAAGGGCCGCCCCAATCGACCCTTCTTCGATCACCATATCCACCGCGAAGCTGCCTTTGCTAAATAAAGTGAGAAAAGAAGAAGGAAGAAGAAGGTTGTACAAACTACAGTTGCTAACCAGCCTTACGACCACTGGCCACAATGCACAGTCATTCACCCGATGGCATTCGGAATAGGGCTTCTGAAGTCCCTTACAAGCCACGACCACCATCGGTCGAGACCCTAACAAGGTCTCCGCCAACACTATGGATCACAGTAGCCCCGCGGCCCACATGGTTTGAAACCCTCATAAGGTTTCCGCCACCGACATGGTGTTGGATTGAAATTGCAGAGAGGAAGAAGAAAACGAAAATTCAGTGGCCTGAGGTGCGTCTAAAGACACTGTCTTTAAGGCGATATTTGCCCCCACTCGATTCGAGTTTGCTACCGGGTTAATAGCAAATCACCTCCAGGATTACTCAAACCAACAATCTGCAGATAGCAATTATGAAGATTCGTTTCAGAATTGCTCCTCAAAATTGTGTATATCACTGAAGAAATTGAGATTCAAAATTTGAAAAATGCTTAAGTAAATTATTCTGAATTTCAGTAATCTTACATATAGACTTAACAGCCACCCCTTCATGAAGGGACACAACCAATCAAAAAATAACAGAAATAACTGTTATTTCTGGTGTCTTTTCGGAATTACTTTCAAAGTCATTAAAATAAATAATTGAAAGAAACAATTCCGAAAATTAGTAAAAATACGGGCCGTTAGATCATATATAAATCAACGCGCTATACGCGCTCATGGCAAGCGTGCAAAGTGCGCCCACTAAAGCGCACACAATGCGCCACAGGCGCGCACGCGTGCACATGCGGTGCACCGCACAATAGCATTCTCAATCTTCCCTCCAAAACATCTCAAAATAATTCAAATGATATGTACCATGTGATTGGTTATAAGGAGAGAGAAAGTTCATTTTCTCTCCAATGTGGGACAAAGAACAAAATCTTTTAGGTCTTGAACTTCTCAATCAATACACACACATTACATAACAATCTACCACCAACACTAACAATCCCCCACTTAGATTGTTATGTTGATTCCCAGTTACATACTGATATTGTCATGCTTAATAAAGGTATCTCTCGATTTAAACCCTTACTTAGTACAAACACATCAAAGCACTAATTAAATTCATGGTGGCCTAAGCTTAAACCTGGATTCATTGATATTAGAACCGGATATGCTGCACACATAACGATATCCAATTTCAGTGAGCAATTCACCAAATAAATAATGTATAAGTACAGCCATTAACGTCATCCTGGACTTCATGAACATTTACAAAAGTAAACCTTTAACTTTTGCTAGAAGCGGCTCCACTTCTTATGTTCACATAGGTGAAGTTCCATCCGTGTCCCTGTTACTTGAACACTTATACGAAAATTAATTGAACTTCATTAAGAGTCAATAACTCACCCTCTATATCGTAACAGGCAGCACTTTCACATCCTGGAATAGGTTACCAAACAAATAATTAAGTGCTCCTTCAACCACTTATCAGTAACTTGTTATTACCCGTTAAACCACAAGACTAGCTTATGGTCGGGTTTATATTACTGGTGGTCTAAATAAAAGGTTTCAAACCCATCCCACTAGATGTACTCCTCACCAGGTCTCTTGAAAGACCTTTAGTTAAAGGATCCGCCAAGTTATTACTTGACCTAACATACACTATGGTGATCACACCATTTAGTATCAATTCTCGGACATACTCATGTCGTAAGCTTATATGCCTAGACTTACCATTATAAATGGTACT
This sequence comes from Escallonia herrerae, assembly GCA_033070095.1. Taxonomy (NCBI): domain Eukaryota; kingdom Viridiplantae; phylum Streptophyta; class Magnoliopsida; order Escalloniales; family Escalloniaceae; genus Escallonia; species Escallonia herrerae. The sequence goes on from JAVXUP010000013.1 coordinate 841,229, forward strand.
ATATGCTCTAGACATAGTTGCCTCACTATTACAATGCAAAGAAATTTATGGCACCTGTTGTGGCCACAACTTTATATCAAACAACAGATTTCTCAGCCATTCCATCGTTGAGTGTGTTATACAAGTCTATTTCTTTGAAGCCCAAGAAACAGCTCCTCCCGCGAGGGTAAACACCCAACCTGAAGTTGACTTGTTATCGCTCGCACTAGTTATCCAACTAGCGTCAGTGTACCCTTCAAGTACTACATGAAAGCGATTGTAAAACAGTCCTAATTTTATGGTTCGTTTAAGAAACCCAAAGACTGTACAAATAACTTTCCAATGATCAACATCAGGATTACCTGTATATCTAGAAAGTTTGCAAACTGAAAATGCTATATCAGGCCTAGTACAATGCATTGCATACATTAGACTACCAATGGCACTCGCATATTCTAGTTGAGCAACTGCTCTACCAGAAATTTCACTCAATTTGGAAGAAGAATCATATGGGGTACTCACTTCTTTAATTCCTAAATGCTGGAATTTAAGAAGCATTTTCTCAATGTAGTGTGATTGAGATAAAGCATAACCCCCACATGTTTCTTAACCTTAATTCCTAAAACAATATTAACCTCATTAAGATCTTTCATCTTAAATTTAGAATTAAGATACTCTTTTGTTTCAGAAATTCCTTCCAAATTCGTACCAAATATGAGCAAGTCATCCACATAAAGACATATAATAACACCATATGCATCTGTAAATTTTGAGTAAATGCACTTGTCAGCATTATTATGTCTAAATCCATGAGATAAAATAATAGAGTCAAAATTTTCATGCCACTGTTTTGGTGCCTGCTTCAAGCCATACAAAGACTTAACCAATTTGCAAACCTTCCTTTCATTTCCCGGCATAACAAATCCTTCGGGTTGTTCCATGTACACCTCTTCATCAAGGTCACCGTTTAAAAATGCAGTCTTAACATCCATTTGGTGTACATGCAACTTATATAAAGATGCCAGTGCAAAAATCACTCTAATGGACGTTATTCGTGCCACAGGTGCATAGGTATCAAAATAGTCTATGCCCTCCTTTTGTCTAAAACCTTTTGCTACCAATCTGGCCCTAAAGGTTTGTATAGACCCATCCGTATTATATTTCCTTATAAACACCCACTTACATTCAATTGGTTTAGATCCTTGAGGCAATTCAACTAACGCCCAAGTATTATTACATAATATTGAGTCCATCTCATCATTGATTGCCTCTTTCCAAAAAGCAACATCTCTGGAAGCCATTGCTTCAGAATATGTCTTTGGATCATCTTCCATATTTAGTAACATGGGAATTTCCTTGAGAACATTCTCTCTATCACCCTCCACCAAAAAAACGATTGCTTGAGAGTCTATAAAATCGGGATCCAATATTTTCTCTTTTCTAGCTCTTTGACTTCTCCTAGGTTCAGTTGTCTTATTAGGCACAACACTCTCATTTTCACTAGATGAACCTACATTCGTGTCAATTTCAAGTGAAATTGTGGGTGTTGAAAAATCAGAATCAAAGTTGAATTTATCTTCGATAAACTCAACATCTCTAGATTCTACAATGACATTAGACTCTAAGTCTAATAGGCGGTAGGCCTTGGAATTTTCAGCATATCCCACAAATACACTTTTGAGAGCTCTTGGTCCTAACTTTGTTCTCATAGGATCAGGAACCCTATAGAAGGCAACACAACCCCAAACTCTAAGATAACTTAGGTTAGGTTTTCTTCCTTTCCATAGTTCATATGGTGAAACCTTGGTTTTCATCGAAGTTATCCTGTTATGCACGTGACAAGCTGAAAGTAATGCTTCACCACATAAACTAAAAGGCAATTTAGCATTCAAGTGCATAGCATTTATCATTTCCGTAAGTGTCCTATATTTTCGTTCAGCTAAACCATTTTGTTGTGGGGTGTAGGGTGCACTTTTTCTGATGTATGATGCCATGCTCTTCACGATAAGAATCAAATTCAGTAGGAAAAAAAATTCTCCACCTCTATCACTACGAAAATTTTTAATCCTTTTCTCCTTTTGTTTCACAACCTCAGATTTATAGCGCTTGTACATATCAAAAGCTTCACTTTTACGTTTCAATAAATACACATAAGTATATCTAGATAAATCATCTATAAAAGTGATAAAATATCTATTGCCACCTCTACTTAAGACTCCATTCATTTCACAAATGTCAGAATGCACAAGTTCTAACGATTGTGTATTTCTTTCGGCCATAGGAAAAGGTTGTTTAGACAACTTTGCTTGAATGCAGATTGGGCATTTAACATTTTTTACATGATTATATGAAATCAATCCATGCTTAGACATAAATTTTAATGATCTAAAATTTAAATGAGCTAAACGAGCATGCCACAAAGAAAAGGAGTCAACAGAGTAAGCCAAATCAGATACATTTTTATTAATAGATAGCTTAAACATGCCATCACATGAGTATCCTTTCCCAACAAATACTCCACTCTTAGACATGACCAATTTATCAGACTCAAGCAAGGCTTTTATGCCTTTCTTACAAAGAAGACTAGCAGATACAAGATTTTTCCTAATTTCTAGAACATGGAGCACATTGAGTAGAACTAGTTTCTTCCTTGAAGTAAACTGAAGTTCAACACTCCCTTTGCCCAAAACCTTGACAGAACTATGATTCCCCATCAGCACCACTTGTCCATCTGTTGCCTCTTCGTAATCCTTAAAGAAGGACTTCTCGTTGCAAACATGAACTGTAGCCCCGGAATCATACCACAAATTAGAATTTTTACTCGAAGTTGTCATATGCAGTTCAGTAATCATGCCAATCTACAATTCAGAAATCATGGCAACCACTTCATTGATGTCGTCTTCCACCACGTTTGCATTATGGGAACTTCCAGCATTTTCTGTTTTCTGTTTTTTCCTGCTTCTGCATTCCTTCCGGAAATGTCCCTTTTTTCCACAATTATAACAAGTTTTGTTCTTCTTGTTATTCTTGTTGGAGTTTCCAGAGTTGTTTATTTCAGAAATTTTCCTCTTGTTTTCACTAGAATTTTCATTCTTAGTATTTTTCTGATCCACAAAGTTTACTTTTGAGTTAAAATTCACCGAAAAACTTTTATTGCGAACCCGAGTTTCCTTTTCAATTTGCAAGTGTTTCTGAATTTTCTCAACAGTAAAATCTTCTGTGGTATGTAGAAGTTTCTTTCTGTAACCATTCCAACTAGGAGGCAATTTAGAAATAATAGCCCCCACTTGTAATGGTTCAGAAACTTCAACCTTTAGGTCTTTTAGTTTGGAAACAAGAATTTACAACTTATGAACTTGATCCATAACAGATTCACTATCATTCATAGTAAATTCGAAATACTTAAGAGTGAGAAACTTATCTGTGCCTTGCTTTTCATTATTGTACTTGTTCTCCAAAGCCTTCCAGATTTCTCTTGGACACTTGGATGATGTAAACTGGTCATAGAGGTGATTCGAAAGTGCGTTCAAAATGTGTCCTTTGCAAACTAGTTCGTCATCTTCACGTTTCTTTCGAGCTGCTTTGGTCTCGTCAGAGTCGTTGTCAGTAGTTTCCGGAAGTGGTGGCAGATTAGGATCCAAAAACATATTGAACCTTTAGTGCAGTGAGTAAGAACATCATCTTGTCTTGCCAACGGGTGAAATTCATTCCATCAAACCTATCCAGTTTCATGAAGTCCTGATTCATCACTTGAAAAGCCGCCATTGCTAATTATCCTTCCTTTGAAATATCGACTTAAAAATGTTGGATTGAAATTGCAGAAAGGAAGAAGAAAACGAAAATTCAATGGCTTGAGGCGCGTCTAAAGACACTATCTTTAAGGCGATATTTGTCCCCACTCGATTCGAGTTTGCTACCAGGTTAATGGCAAATCACCTCCAGGATTACTCAAACCAACAATCTGCAGATAGCAATTCTGAAGATTCGTTTCAGAATTGCTCCTCAAAATTGTGTATATAACTGAAGAAATTGAGATTCAAAATTTGGAAAATGCTTATGTAAATTATTCTGAATTTCAGAATCTTACATATAGACTTAACAGCCACCCCTTCATGAAGGGACACAACCAATCAAAAAATAACAGAAATAACTGTTATTTCTGGTGCCTTTCCGGAATTACTTTCAAAGTCATTAAAATAAATAATTGAAAGAAACAATTCTAAAAATTAGTAAAAATACGGGCCGTTAGATCATATATAAATTAACGCGCTATACGCGCTCGCGGCAAGCGTGCTAAGTGCGCCCACTAAAGCGCACACAATGCGCCACATGCGCTCACGCGCGCGCGCGCGAGGTGCTGTGCACCGCACAATAGCATTCTCAATCTTCCCTCCAAAACATCTCAAAATAATTCAAAATATCTGTACCATGTGCTTGGTTATAAGGAGAGAGAAAGTTCATTTTCTCTCAAATGTGGGACAAAAAACAAAACATTTTGGGTCTTAAACTTCTCAATCAATACAAATACATTACATAACAATCTACCACCAACACTAACACATGGGTCAAGACCCTAACGAGGCTGTGAATCCATCCTAGTTCTCGATGCGTGCATGACTGTCAGTCCACACACTACCATGGGACTTCCACTTAGTTGTTGATCCACGCACCGCAATGAGATTTTCAACCTGGCTGTGGCCATTCGGGGCTCTTACAAGGGCATCGTTCATGGCTGCACAACCATCATGATGGATAAAGGCATCTCTGAAATTACCGTTGTTTGGTCCAACTCCCTGGCTTCATGTCATCCAAGTCAAATGAAGTATTCAATCGAAATTATCGCCACTTTTGCGAGAACTCCTTATAAGCCAAGAGACGACCAATGGCAACATTATCGTCTTTCCGTCCAAGTCCCAACCAGCACCGGCAAAGCACACCATTACCATCACTGCCGGCCGCTGAAATCAGGGGCAGATCCAGAAAGTGAATAATCGCGGGAGTCAAAAAGTGTTTTTTTTAGTCGTTCACTTAAAAAAATTTTAAAAGGTTCAAATTTACCTAAAACATGACAAATCAGAAACATAATGTAATTAGCATCACTATATACAAAATACGTGCTCAATTTGACTATTAATCATATAATTTTACTATTGAAAGTGATTTATTTAACTTGATAAGAGTAGTATTAACAAATTACTAAACTTACACGATAGAATTTATTAATGTTATTATTAATTGTATGAGTACAATAGTAACATATAAGTTAACACATGTATAAAAATTTAAACTAAAAAAAAACACTAATCTTGACCTACTCTTTTCTCTCTCTTTTTTTTTGTAATATAAAGTTTTAAAATTTAAAATTTAAAAAAGTAAAGATCGAACAAGGAAATAAGAAAGACAAATATATAATGAGCGGTGGCACAAAGAGTAAACAACACAACAAAATATAATCTTAATTAATTATTATAACGGTATTTTTGTAATTTATTTAAATATATTTATGCATTGTTTATATATCAAAAAGAAAATTTTTCAAAAAATGGGGGGGGGGGGGGGGGGGGGTGCCAAGGCCCCTACAGTTCAGGTGGGAGGTCCGCCCCTGGCTGAAACACAAGGTAGATCACATGTGGAAAAACCAGTTAATGCCAAATACACAATTGTGTCCAACTCTTTGGTGCCTCGACATCCAAATCCCCAGCTCGCAACGTGCACCATGACCAAAGCCAACCCATTAGACTCAAGTCGTTGGATTGGCAGGGCTGTCATCGCTTTTCTATCCGAGACCCCACTGTTGTGCACCGAATAAACGGCCTTCGACGTCAGCTCCAGTGGCGTCGATGCATTGTTGTGCCTCCTGTGAAAGAGATTGTTTATCAAACCAATATATTAGGTGGAGGCCTTTCTGGCGCGAGAAAGAAATGGGCAGACCAAGAGATATCTGGTTCATCCCTACTTTTTAGGGAACTCTGCACTTCCGCCACAAACATGCACACTTAGATCTAAGACCATATAGTCTTAATTATTAGGCAGATGCCACGTATCCTTAAAAGCCTCGCACATGTGCAATCATATGTTTCTTTATCATGTCTCCCTCGCTAAATATAAGCGGCTATAATTTTAGGCACTAGCAAACTTTTCAAAGGCTGCTTTCACCTAGGTTATTCATTTTTTGGTCTAGCACTGTCCAGTCGCATTAATTGGCACACGCATGCTAAATTTTGGGTACTCTGAATGCTATGAGTTTTTTTAGTTTAAGTTTACTTGCAGCACGTAATGTAACATAACCCTATTGTCTAACCAACAAGGCACTTTTAGGGCCATAAAGTAAGACTATATATTTCTCTTAATTTTTTTTATCCAAAACATAGTTGCACTTGTTAGCTTACACGATTTATTGCTAGGAAAAAATATATTTTCTTGTCAAGAGCTTTTCCATGTTGCATGTGCTTAAATTGTACCCATAAACTTCAACAGTGGCGTACAAATCGCTTCATAAGTGAAGAACCGGCTCACAAACCCTTGTGACTTCGGCCGGCTTGGCATTACGTGCTGACTTGTGAAACTGTTTAGTCATACATTGACTTTTATCAGTTATGAGATTCCACCTCGACGCACTGGTGAGCTGATCATAGAATAATAGAGGTGCATACAGTACGAATTCACTTGGTAAATTAAAGCACATCACAAGAGTATGATGGAATCAATAATACGTCTGGGAAATTGAAGAGCTCATGCGCATGCAACCAGGCAAATCAAAGCCAATTCCTGCATAGAAGAGATTTTTGCACTTTGCTACACAGCATAATGCAACAACATATTTATTGCTCATTCAATGACAACTTGTTCAGACGAACTCCACATCCTTTAGCTCTATATGCCCGTTTGGCTGGTAGACATATTATGGTACTTAACATTCAATTGCTCATGTATGCCCTTTCGCGACCATGCTCATTCTTCACAACTGCTGAAAAGCCATCATCACATTTACTCATTCTCAGCCAGGAAACTTCCTATATATATGACCGTGGCAATATTTAAGGCTCAATGCCTTGTGCCTTCTCATTCGGTGTCTCGACAATAACTACTTGTTACTTCCACTGCAACCTATCAAGTCACCAAAGGGCTCAAAAAAGCCCCCAAGGTCATTTACATGAACCTTATGTTTTATTAGCCCCAAAGGTGTTTACATCAACTCTGTGTTCTATTAGCCCCCAAGAGCATTTTTAAGATCTTTATGTTCCGTTTTCCCTCAAGGGCATTTACATGCTCATTATGTTCTATTAGTCCCAAGGGCATTTACATGAACTTCATGTCCTACTGGCCCTTAAGGACCTTTACACGAACTTGATGTTCCATTAGCCCCAAAGCACGTTTACGTGAACTCTATTTTCCATTAGCCTTAAAGAGAGTTTACAAGAACTCGATCTATATGTTCCATTTTCCCCCATGGTTTGACCTCATAAGCCCAAGCTTTGAGGAGGCTTGGCCTGGCTCACACTACAAGAAAACACATCTTTAGCGATGGACACAAAGCCGTCGCTAAAAGTCACGTTAGCGACAGATTGTCCAGTCGCTAATAATCTGTCGCTAAAAAGTTTTACGGACAAATTTTTCCGTTGGTAAAAAGCTTTAGCGACGGATTTTTAGCGACGAGGAAATACTGACGGATTTTCCGTTATTAAAAGTATTTTTTTTATATTTTCTCCATTTTTTTGAATTTTTCTTATTCTGGAAATGATGACTATAAATATATCGAACCCTAATTTTTCTTTCAGTACCCCGCCGCTCCTTTCTCCTCTCCTCTCCTCCCCTCGTCCCCCTCTCTCTCACACAGCAGATTGTCGGCTGGTACCCCCTCTGCTGTCGCACCTCTTCCTTGGCCGCCTCTCATGCCACCCATCTCCACTACTGTTGCTGCTCAACAGACACAATCACCACACCGCTGTCGCTCCGACGGAATTTCCAACATCTCTCTGCGAGTACTAAAAATCAGGTACGCCATCCACAAAACAATTTTTCAGATTAGGGTTTTGAATAGCATGAGCCTCTAGTTTTAGGACTAACGTTAGGGTTTCGGTTTTCATCTTGACCAAACATTTTCTTAATTCATTCGATTGCTATATATTTTTTATCTAACTATTTGGATACGTTGTCTGACTCGAATATCTAACGAATTTGGTGAGCAATTTGATGTTTATATTTATAATTGTTTTTGCTTTATGTTGAATTAGTTGAGAAATGTTTGAATTTTTTTGGATCTGTTTGTATTGTGCCTTTTTGTGTAGATCTGTGATGGTGTAGTGTAGAAATGTTATGGATCTTGACTTTAAGTTTAGACTTGTATGGTTGTTATGGTGTTCTGGTAGATCAATTGTTATTTGTGGTTAATTTTTTTTTTTTTTTGATGTAACTTGAAGCAAAACTTCATGGAGGAGGAGTTTTTTGAGATTTTTGTTTGAGTTTCTGGGACAATTTTACAATATACTTAACTCAATTAACCTGATGACATGTTTTGATGGAATTGAGTAGAGTAGATGCTTATTTAAGATTGTGAATAATGAGATGAATTAGAATTTGTACGTAACTGAATTAGAATGTGTTAGCGTAATACTTTTTGTTTCTTATGATGTGGGATATTATTTTGGTCATTAATGTTGTAATTTTGGTTATGTGTGTTCTAGTTTCTGAGATAACTACCTGATGCATTGCTTTTCTTGAAATTTGATGTTAGTTTTGTATTTTGAGCAATGCATTGAAATATGTGCTAGCAAAGATGTGAGAATCTTTTGTTGATACTATTTTTATTCAGCATATATTTCTCAAATTGCTGCGATAATATATGGGAGTCAGTTAGGGTGTAGCTTCTTATTTTTTAAGTTTGATATTTATATTCATACATTGATCCGAAATACTACTAAAAATGTGTATCTTAATTATAATAACTTTGTCACTTATATTTCTCTTTACTTTCTCATTCTTTTTTCTTCCCTGAAGTATTAAGCATTGCTGAGTAGTTGCTTTTTAGTCTAATGCAGATGGTGCTCGACTACACTTAAAACGTTGAGCCACTGTTGGTGTCACAAAGGAAAAGAGGATTAAGTACGTGAAGCTATCAGATTTGAGTGTCTCTATCTTGGGAGATGGATATCTATTTTTTTGGTTTTGTTAAAATAAGTAATATTATTTCGGAATTTGTAGGAAGTGATTTATTTTATTCGAATTTTTGAAGCTGACTATTGGGGGTTAGATATTGGTGTATGACTTATATTTTATTTGTTTTGCTTGAAATCTGGTAAAGAAGAGTGCTATATTGTTGATTAGAATTTATTCTCAATGAAAATAGGCTTGAATTTTTTAAAAATTAATAACAATTTAAGAAATAGCTTTGTTTAACTTTTACCTATAGACTTTTAGTGACGAAATTTCATTGCTAAAAGTCTGATTCAGTTGTTACCTGATGGATTTGTAGCGAGAGAAGTTGCCTCACTAAAAAGGCTTAAAGAAGCAAAGGACTTTTAGTGACGTAGTATCTGTCGCTAAAAGTCTTTTAAAAATGAATTTTGAGAAAATAAAAAAATTTAAATAAAATACATAAAATGTATTTAGAGACGGAATTTCTGTCGCGAATTGAATTTATTGTTCCGCAGCTAAAAGTCATTTTTTAGGCGACGGATTTTTAAATTTCGTCGCCAAACTTTTAGTGACGGGGTTGTAGGTGACGGATTTTTAGCGACGGGTTGTCCGTCGCTAAAAGTCTTTAGCGACAGATTAAGCACTTTTAGCAACGGACAAGTCCATCGCTAAAAGCCCAGTTTCTTGTGGTGTCACTTAGTGTCTCAACAATAAATACTTATTATTTTGAGTGCAACCAGTCAAGTCGCTAAGGGCCGTAACAAAGCCCCTAAGAGCGTTTACGTGAACCTTATGTTTCATTAGCCCCTAAGAGCACTTACAAGAACTCTATGTTCCATTTTCCCTCATGGGCAAGTACATGCTCTTTATGTTTCATTATCCCCCAAGAACATTTACATGAACTTTATGTCTTATTAGCCCTCGAAGGCCTTTACATGAACTTTATGTTCCAATATCCCCAAAGGGCATTTACATGAACTCTTATGTTCTATAGCCTCCCAAGGGCATTTGTGTCAACTTTATGTTCCTTTAGCCCCTAAAGGCGTTTACAAGAACTCTATGATCTATTTTCCCACAAGGGCTGTTCTCACGAGCCAAAGCTTTGAAAAGGCTTTGCCTAGTTCCACACCTTGAGAAAAGAAGGCATTATATGGGAATTCATGAGCCCATCATCCTTTTATCTCTCCAAAACTTCCTATCGATATGCAAGATGGGATTTACCAACTCACAAGCAATGTTGCAAGTTCAAGTAAGTTAACAAGTACAAGCACATGCAACAGCTTGCATGCATAAAGCTATGCATGCATAAAGCTATGCATACTCGCAATAGAGAGGCCACATTGAGGCACTCCCTTTAAGAATCTCACGATGTCATGATTTGTCTTCCCAGAGACAAATTCGAAACTGCTTGAGTGCAATTCTAAGACTTGGTTCTCAAGAGCTAAAGGTCGAAACAACTTACTTAAACAAAATTCCGTGGCTTAAGCTTCCCAGAGCTCAAGTCTGGGACCCTAACAAGTGGGTGAAAAATCTGCAAAAAGTTCAACGTTTTTCTCAAGACACCCAATATAAACTTTGTTAGCCAAACATTTTGGCTAAGAAAGTAGGGGGCTTATGATCTAACTCTAGATAAACTCCTAATCAATATGATGACACCCGACATTCCCAGTTAAAATTGGTCAACTGCGAGATTGGTAGTTACTTTATTGGGCAAATTAGGATTATGAAAGAAGTCTAACATGATTCCCCTAAAGATCAGGTGCAAGGCCTAGTCGTCACTCCTAATTTTTACAAGGTTCTGTATAAAGGGGCATTCCCCTTGGTATGTCGGCAACCATTCACACACAAACACCAGCGTGCTTTTAGCTTATTTAGAGTTGTAACCTGTGCTCTGACTTAAGTATCAGAGAGTTTTTTAACTGGAACCCCACCTGATGGTCACTTTCTTGCAAATTATTATTGCAGGTTATGGTTCATGATCAATATTTAAGCAGAAATAAAGTGTTGTAATCGAATGATGGATGGTGCCATAACTAAGATGATTTTGGACAGTAAGACCACCAAGTCACTACATACTCTGAACTATAATTCTGGCATTACATTTTGTTTTCCTTCATGTGTAAATTCTACAAGACTACAGTCCAAATTGACCTCTAAACATACCAAATATGCGTACTTCAGAGGTAATTAATGTCTTGCATGGGATAGGCATGAGAATTACATTAAGTATACAACAAATAAAATGTGATGTAGAAGGTCGTTATAGCGAGTCATCTAAGCAGCCTACAAGACAATTATTGGTGCAGCATAGGGCTGCTCAGCAAATTGAATATCAAATTGTAAACAATAATTATTTCTAGTGTACTCAAAGTTGAGTCTCCTGGACTTATAACGTCCATTTCAGAGATATTCAAAGCTAAACCATAATATAGTACTCCATATTTTGATCGCCTGATGCCTAAGAAGTAAATGGGTTGCAAGGATTTTAGTTCATCGAACACAATTAGCCAAACAAGCAATCATTGTACGATGGAAGGTTAAACAATCAATCATACTAAGATTTTTTATCCACTATTACGGGGCACCGGTAAGCATCAGTTGATGGGCTGAGTTGGGCTGGGCGCAAGCATGAGCTTTTTTAGAGTAGGCTAGGCATGATATGACTTTTGAGCTTGTCCAGCATTCCTAGGTTGTAGCCCTAATTGCATCCGGTACGTGGGCGCACACAAGCATATTGGAGTGGGTTGTAACCGTACATACGACCATTCAGTAGTTGACCCCGTCATCGTCCATTTTTCCACGAGAAAGGAACCCAATCACGGAGGCGAGGTAATTAATCCCTTCTCCGAACAAAATCGACGAATGGACCTTGATTACAGCAGTAGTCCTTAACCATTTAACTCATCAAAATGCCAGAGAAACACTTCTTCTGATAATTAATGCACCACGAAGAGGTCTACTGTTGCTGCTGTCCACAAATCATCCTTGCTCACTTGGAATCTCTGAAGTCGATTAGAGGTCGAGGGACAGGCTCAATTAAGTTGGGAAGAGAAGAGATTTCCTTTCTCTTCAGTTTATACAAAATAACCTGACAAGATGCTAAAACTTTGAGCAACCATGGAGCCACATCAATGTAGCAACACTCTGGCAGTTAAACACTCTGGACTTTTATCTGTTATAAAAAACAATAAATGTTTCACATGTCAGCTTGTAATTCAGCATTGACAGTACTTGCCTATTATTACGGATCACCTTACGCAATATAAGAAAAATTACTTTTAGCGATAAATTTTTCCGTCGCTAAAAATCTATTTTCCTTTGAAAAAGACTTTAGCGGCGGACTGTCTGTAACTAAAAGTCCGTTGCTAAAAGATTAACTACAAAAATTAGTGATTTGTCGAAAGAACTTTACTTCTACCGACGGAATTAATTACTTTTAGCCAAGAAAAATTCCGTCACGAAAGGTTTTTTAATATTTTTCCTAATTTCTGAATTTTTCGAAAAAAAACTTTTTTTAAAAAATTTTAGTGACAAAACTCTTCGCTAAAAGTCCATCGCAGAAAGGTCTTTAACAATATTAATTTTTTCACTAAAAGTCTATCTTTAAAATATTTACCAATATGTAGAAAAACTTTTAGCGACGAATTTCTGTCGCTAAATCTCTCCCTGTAAAGGCTATTTTTTATTTTTATTATTTTTTAAAAATAAAAATAATTCTAGTCAACCAATACAACAATAATTTAAATCTTTGAGTCTCATCGTACAAATCTAAAAAATAAAATAACAAGTTTCGTTAAAACTGAAAAAATATGTACTAAGAACCCTTTTAGCATACACATATACACAACACTACAAGAAAGGAAGGATTTAATGACGGAATAAATTCCGTCATTAAAAATCATTTCAGTGACCGAAAAAGACGTCGATGAAAATCCGTCGGTAAAGATATTTATCGACGGAACACTCCGTCATTAAAACTTTTTGGCAACGTATTTTCATCAATGATTTTTTACCGATGAAAATTACCGTCGGTAAATATTTTATAGATTTTTTTAATTTTCGATGATTTTCAAAAACATAGAGGCAACGGAATAATTTCGTCGGTAAAAATACCCGTCGGTGAAAGCAGAGTTTTCCCTGACGGACTTTGATCGACAGGTGTGTTCCATCGGTAAAGGCCTTAAAACTCAGATCCCCTTCTGCTTTTCTTTCTCCCGTTTCTATCTCTCTATTAACTCTCATCGGCGATATTTCCTTCGACGCCACCTCTGTCGCCATCCCCGGCAACCTAGACGGTCGCCACCGTCACCGCCACTACTACCTATCTTCAAAACCGAAGAACCGTCGTCGCCACTGTTGCTGTTCTCTCTTGCGGTTTCTTGATTTTCAGGTAGGTTTTGCACTAGTTTTTCATATCCATTTGGACGTGCCGTGATAGGCACTGCTCATGCTGTGATAGGAGCGTCCTCACCCCCAACTGCCCCTCCACAGACACCTGCTCCTCGGCATCCGTTGGACAACGAGGAGATCCAGCGCATTGCTACGGTAGTGTTGAGGATGATCAGGGAGCAGGATCAGCAGGGTGCCGCTGCTGGACATGCCGAGTTGGCCCCGGATCAGCAGGATCCAGATCCGGAACTCGACAACCCCTGATGAGCTCCTATAATTTTTTTTGGCTTTTGGCGACGGATTAATTTCATTGCTAAAAGTGTTTCTTCTATCAGTTTTTAGCTATGGAATATTCCGTCGCCAAAAATTTTATTTAGCGACGGAACAAACATTTATTCTGTCACTAATTTTACAAAACAGAAAATTAATTAAAATACGTAAAATATAATTAGCGACGGATATTCCATCGCTAATTAGTAAATAACTCCGTTGCAAAAAGTACAATATTAGACTGTGGATTTAAAAATTCCGTTGCCAAACTTTTAGTAATGGACTTTTATACGAGGGACTTTTAGTGACGGTATATCCGTTGCTAAAAGTTTTAGCGACGGATTTATTCGTCGCTTAAAGCCTTTTTTTTTTCTTGTAGTGAGCATATACATCGAACATAAGGTTTCATCATTACAACGTTTTCTCAACTGGTCAAAAATTTGACTGCTCATTAAGTTTCACAGACAGTTTATTGCAACTTTGAGTTCCATTTCAACAATTTCTTTTACAGCATCATTTCTGCTAGAATCAAAGTGTTCATCCTCAGCAACAAATCAGATTCAGATCCAATCTAAGTCATTAAAAAGTATCATCAGTAAATCACACGTACTCTTTGCTGGTCAAACATATAAGCCATGTGAATCTCTCTAAGTGGTGCAACTTTAGAAATGAGGACCTTAAACAACACGTAGTGAAGCAGTGCAATTTTCTTATTTCTAAAAAGAGCAAAAAACAAAATTAAAAGAAGTATATCGTTTAACGAAACTAAAAATTTTATATGTATTCTTCCAACTTCACATATATTTATGACCCATGTCATATGCATTAATTAAAATCAAGCAACGGCGAAATTCATATGATTAAAAAAAGACTAAGCAGAGGCATTAACAAAAAAATAAAATATAAAAGCGATTTTCAGACCTTGGCATCGACTTTTTGGCAGTAACACTTAAAGGCATCTTTGATCTGACGCTCAGTGACTTCCCATGACAAACCTCCAACCATATATACAGTTACAATCACACAGAAACCCAAATTTAGACAATAGATGTATAACATATTCAATAAATGGACTCTAGCAAAGACTTAAAACTAAAAAAATCAGATCATCAGAAAAAGTGAAAAACTGTCTACAACAAATAAGCAAATCAAGTTGATGAATAAAGAAGCAGCAGCAGCAAACCCAACAGTAGCAGCAGCAACTGCTGAAACGTGGGCGCACACATATATCCACACCCACGTACACACAAATGGCTGTTTTTTTTTTCTTTAGAAGAAATCACGGGATCTGAAGGATCTGCCATGGAGATCGTCCATTTCATTTCAATTTACTAAGAGGGGCAACCACCCTTAGAAGCATCCCTTCTCTCTGGAGCCTCATTCTTATTTCTGAGTGTTCTTAAAACTAAGCAGATCAAGTTGAGGCTTGCTATACTATAAAAGAAACAGAATCGCACTAGCTTTCTAAACAGAGAAAAAGTGTACAAATCGGACAAGCTGAACTACTACTCCCACCCTTTCATCAGATTCGTCCTCTTTTCATGACTTTTTATTCGTCCTCTTTTCATGACTTTTTGCGGATAAGTACGGTAGATGCAAACTAATCTAACCAAATAACATTACAGATCAAATACGTATCATTAGCCAAGTCAATCTAAAGTAAAAAGCACGATAAAGGTCAATATCCACAATTACTAAATATAACCCAAGAATTCACAAAAATCAAAAGGGGCAAAAACCTAACGAGATGGGAGAGTATTTACTGAATCAATTACTAAACACTAAAACGAATCAAATAACACGATACAGATCCACATATCTTACGAAAGATTGAAAATAAGGAAGAGGGAAAATGAATACATATGTGAATGAGAGAGAGAGATTCTCGTACCGTCCATCTCGACGATAGGATTGGCGATCTTGATCTCCCCGAAGCCCATTGTCTTCGCTTGTTTGCAGACTGATCTGACGGTCAGAATTAGGGTCTGTGGAAGACGCTGGCAGCGAAAGAGAGAGAGAAAGGTCAATATCCAGCTTGGTGGTAGCAGTCTTGACTTTGTTGTTGGGTTAAGGGGGAAGGGTGGCAATGGGGGTGGGAATGGCTGGCGTGGGAGGCCAACAGCAAAGGTGGTGGTTCGACTTGCAAGCCTATACGCTTAAGCAAAGCAAAACCCACATGAATCATACAGAGGATTGAAGCCCTATGTTGGCTGCACACTAATTGTCATGCCATTGAACTATTTTACTTCCGAATAATATGATTGCCAAAATTTTGTTTTTCTGTGTTTATAATCCTTGTTCATGTTTGCTCTTGAAGCAAAGTGCACAATGAACTCCAAGGTCACCCGCAGGCGACTTTCCGATGATCGGTCGAACTCCAAAAACATCCGGCATGCTCAGGCAAAGTCCAAAGGGGTTTTTGGTCATCAGCATATTCGCTATTTGAAGACAGTACTCTATATAAATTTTTTTACCTTGGTCCTCGATCAGCCACTTTTAATATTCTGGCAAAATTGGAGTAACCGTTTAGGCATGTGAAAGACATCGTAAAACGGGTAAAGTGTCATAATCGATCTCCGATCATGTTGAACAGAAATTAAAGAAACTATGTTTGACTTCGATATTCCAGTTTTCCCCATTTGAAACCATTATTTATTAGTAATCAGGCACGACTTACAGCTATTTGAAATGCTCACTGAAATATGGCAAAGTAATTTATTCCGAAAAGTATCTAGCTAGTACTTGTTTGTCTCGTCTTTGTAGCTGCGTCCTTAATCACATACCAACGATCCACATACACCCTTATCTCGGACAAGAAAAAGAAAGAGATCTGGGTGGATTATACTAGGCTTTGCAAGCCCTTTATTCAAACATAAAAATGAGTTGGAACCGCATAATGACAACCGTTCATCCCAATATAAAAGTTCAACCCAATTACATGAGCAGACTAGATTTCCTTGCACCACCCAAGAAAGCTGTGCCCATCCATGTTCTTCAACATGTACCAAACTCTCTCAGTTGATGACTAATTATTGAATGGTCTGAAAAGCTCTCACTGCAGAGTAAGGATAAAGAAGATACGCGCAACTTTAAGTGTATATATTTTTTGAAATTTCTTAATTTATTGCGTTTAGAATGTGAAACTTTTATATGAAAGAGAGTGAATTGCTGCGTAGAGAACTCCAAGTATTTTTACAAATTACATTATTCAAAACCCTGTACATCTAGATGCAATACAAAATCGCTAATATAATCTGTATATATATCTCTTTAAATGCACTGCGAAACCCCGGAGTGACAGGAAGAAAAAGGTACCCCACGACTCAAGCCGTCGCTAATAGCTTAAACCATGCCTTAAATGTTATTAGAGCCTGGACAGATGGAAGGAAAGTCACTGGTTAAAATCATAAAAACAGACCAACCCCATTGGGTACTCAGATTTGGAATGATACTGTATGATATGAATAATGTTTATGTGAGGATACTACGGAAGAATAACTTTATTTTCCTGGTTAGGTTGTGAAAGGGAAACCCACCACTAGGTGTAGGGAATCTAAAAATGGTTGAATGAGGAGTTGGAATCCACTTAAAAGGGGTGCTTGATGTGAAGAAAACACATGGATTTTGGAATGGGGACAATAACATGGCTCCAATATTTTGACATCCTGGTTTCTTTCGGACGTGGAAAGATGGAGTCCACTAGGTTCATTCGCCATCATTGGTGCCTTAACTGAGTTAAACTAAATGTTTTGAAGTTCCAATTATTGGTAGGAATGAGTAAGACCGCTACCCTGCATACTGGCAACTCTTTTCCATGTACTACCCACCTTCCACGACTTGCCTTTGCAACAACACGCAGCCCCTTTTAGATCTCATTTCCAGTCTTGGTATTCGTCTGCATACAATTAAGAAACGTTGCTCTATTCAGTATGACTTGCGTTGACAGTTTATCATGGAGTGACGACGCAATTACAATCATGGCGTAGACACTGCATAACTAGGGTATGCAATCACTTTAAATCGTGTTTTAAGCCTTACGTATTCTATGTCAAAAACAATTTGGTTTTAGCGGGCTTGAATTCAACATTATGTCTATTTCTACCTATGCAACCCTTCGAATTTTAATATCTCCTGTCTTTGCAGAGTTCTGCAGCTAGTAGGTTTAGGTTCCGTTGCTTTGCCCATGTGTTGCATACATGCCTATCAGCCTATGTAACATCTGCTAATGATTATGCACTGCGACGACGATTTTTGGTTAAAAGATCGTTTTGTTAAGTTTGAATAATTAATACACAATGGCAACTAATTCAATCACGTAACGAAAAAAAGTATTGTCAGAAAATTACCATTTAAGTCTCTCGATTTTTCCATTGCCAATTCAGAGCTCACGGAGGAGGAAATATGCATAAATATCCACATGTAACAACGTGAGAATCTACCACCAGGCGCGTATGTCAACTGGTAAGGAGCGGTCCTAACCTAATTAACTAGATGTCTGGGTTCCGAGCCCTGAGAATGGAGCAGCATTAAAACTTGATAGGGAGAACTTTGTCGTTCATGTGGTCCTACCCGGCTCGAAGGTATAAAATACTTAATCACATTTTTTTGTAAAAAAAAAAAGTAACAACGTACGAATCCACGTGACCTGTGACCACCTTAGACAGCAATTTTATTTGTGGTTCAGATCAACAAGGGTTTCCAAGTTGATACGGTCTGAATTATTTACCTCTTGTTCCCACCAACCCATACTTTGGAAAAGCTGTATTATTATTTAGGGGGATGGATCAAATCATATGAACTCGTCGTATCATTCGTATGAACACCCTAGACCACGACCACCCTTATATAAAATGAATTTGACTGGAATCTCTATGTGCCCAGAGGGGAACCCCATTTGTGGGCAAATGGTATGTCAGAGTTCATGCTGGGCAGGGATGGTCCTGTAGGATACGTGTCAACTGGCAAAGGCATACATATACATGCACAAACACGTGTCGGTCTCGGGAGTCGGTCCCCGCATAGATGGTCGAGCCAGTGGAGGTTGTTGGTTTGTCTTTGGAATTGGAATCGAATGACTTTTGCACCGTATTTCATGTGTGTTTATGGGTCTGGTCATTGGTCGGAGGTGCCCAACAAATGGTCACATGGATGAACGTGTGACCCAGATGCCATTCTTATGGGGAGCAGATGAAGGGTGCCGTTGTGGGAATTTGGTCACTGGTCGGATACATTAAGAACCAGCTGACATGGACAAATTTTGCTCTTGTTCTCATGTCATTTGTTTAGTATACTTGTGTGGTCTTTCGTTCATGGGAACTGTGAGAATGGGCACATAGTTTAGGTTGCTGTGAAAGTTTTGCAACCTTACGCCATGAGAGGCACGTGTAAACAAGTCTTCCGTTGTCGGGATCAGTTCTATTTTATTTCTCACGTTAAAGTCGCTTTTTACCAACTTATGAACTTAATTAACACCGTCGAGAATCAATACAAGAAAACAGGCTTTTAGCGACGGAGAAAACCGTCGTTAAAAGCCCAAAATCCGTCGCTAAAAGAATTAGCGACGGATTAACCGTCGCTAAAAATCCGTCGTATAAAAGCCCGTCACTAATAGTTTAGCGACGGAATTTTTAAATCCGTCGCTAAATATGTCATTTTTACCGACCGATTTATTTTTCATTAGCGACGGATATTCCGTCGCTAATTATATTTTTAGAATTTTAATTTATTTTCTTTTTTGTCAAATTAGCGACGGATTAAATATTATAGCGACGGAATATTCCGTCGCTAAAAGTAATTTTCATAGTTTCCTATTTTTCGTTATTTTCTCGAAATTCAATTTTAAAATACTTTTAGCGACGGATATTCCGTTGCCAAAAGTCCGTCGTTAATCTAGGCCTTTTAGTGACACAACTTCCGTTGCTAAAGTCCATCCAATTACACTTGAATCAGACTTTTAGCGACGAAATTCCATCGCTAAATGTCAATAAAAAAACTATTTTTTTAAATTGTTATTAGTTTTTAAAATTCAAGCCTATTTTCATTGACAATTAATCCTAATCACCAATATAGCACTCTTCTTTAAATTTCAAGCAATACAAACAAAATATAAGTTATACACCAACATCTAACACCCAATACTCAAATACAAAAATTAAATATTCTCCGAACAAATTGTTGCACCAAAAAAAAAAATATACTCAACTACAAAAATTAAATATTCACCGAACAAAATAAATCACATCATACAAATTTCAAAACAAAATTACATATTTTATTAAAACCAAAAAGAGATATCAATCTCCCAAGAATATATATCAATCTCCTTAGTGACACCAATAGTAGCTCCACGTTACCCAATGTAGTCGAGCGCCATCTGCATTAGAGCAAAAAAAAAACTACTCAGCAACGCTCAGGGAAGAAAAAAGAATGAGACGGGTACAAACTAGACGGAATATCCCATTGAACTTACAAGAACTACGGGGCAAGATAAAAATAATGGGTATTGATGAGGGTACAAACTAGACGGGTACAACTCTTATTCCATTTCATTGGGTTACCTGTAAATGGCAGGATCTTGGATCAAAAGGGGGTCATACGACCTCCTAGGTGGCTCCATCATCTCAAGGACCAGGTCCTCGGGCAACCCGGGCAGTGCTCGTAGCATACAGGCGGCCTCAGGGCTGAGCAGGGCCTGGCATTTCAAGATTTGGGCCACGTACACGTTTGGGAGGCCAGTCTCTTGAGCAAGCTCGGCGTAGGTCTTGGCCGACTTACGCTTCACTGCCTGTATTGCACTCACCGTTCTTCGAAATCACATAGGCGGCAGCAGTAGCGGGGGTGGGTACCAGGAGAGGCGGCCAGGGAATAGGAAAGGCGGCGGAGATCGGCGGCCTGAGCGGCGGTCAGGCGGGCGGAGAAGCCTGTGACGGCGCAGTGGTAGGCGTAGAGGATCTTCGACGGGTGTGATGACACTGACCGGACGATGGAGGAGTACCAGTGGCGGTGGGTGGTGTGGCGGAGCGGATGGCGGCCGACGGTCGGCTCTGTGAGTGAGGGAGAGGGAGAGGGAGATCGAGGGGGCATACGGTCGGGAGGAAAGAAAGAGAAGAGCGGCGGGGAATGAAATGAGAGCAAATTAGGGTTTGCTTCATTTATAGTAAAATATAAAAATTATTTTTAAAATAAAATTCAAAAGAAAATGAGAAAATACGAAAAAATATATTTAGCGACGGATTGTTCTGTAGGTAATAACCCGTCTGTAAAAGTCCGTCGCTAAAGACCTTTAGCGACGGAATATCCTGTCGGTAAAAGTCTTTACCGACGGACTTTTATCGAAGGACAAATCCGTCGCTAAAAGTGACTTTTACCGACGGACTTTTACCTACGGGGAAAATCCGTCGGTAAAAGTCACTTTTACCGACGGATTTCAATCCGTCGATAAAAATCCGTCGCTAAAAGTTATTTTTCTTGTAGTGAATGGAGAGTAAGCTTTGGACTGGCATGTAAGCTTTGTTGAATCTACCTTTACCTTTATCTTATCAAATATCAAACACATGCATTACTCATGTCCGATGACCACGCTCTCCCGCATTTCCATCGTTGTAGACTTTTCTAAAAGGTGTATGTATAAGAATCACAAGTGACGAAACAGAATCAGAATTAATTGTTGACATAATAATTTATATTAATAGTACTTATAAAAGTACGAATGAGTTCAAATCATTTTTTGGACAAATTAAAACTATCCCAATAATTTTCTTTAGTGCCATAATTAACCTTGACCGTAACTATTAATTAATTAACTAATGTCATGGCCCGCAAAAATTCTTCATCTCTCCGAGCTAGATGCGTGGTTCCGTTCCTCTTTCATCCTCTTTCAAAGTTACTCACTGTCAAATGCTAAATCCCCGGGTCTTCTCCTTAAATTAATTGAAACCTTTTAACTTTTAGCCAACCAATCAACTTTTTTAACAGTAAACATGTATCTACATTTATTCTCTCTATATAGATTAATTTAATTGATTTAGTTTTGTCATTGAATTGTAAAATTGAATTACACCTAAGTTCAACATCTTCAATGTAACTCACACCTCCAAAATAAATGTCGACAATATCAAGCAATCCCTTTTCTTTTTCTTTCCATCTTATTTTCTTTCAAGAATTAATTGCGACAAAATTCCAATGATTGAATCTTGATCTCCACCGTATCAATTTGGCGCATGATTAAAGAGGATTACAATCATACAATGATTCTCTTGACATTTTCTTCACACCTTCTATCTAAACTTAACCCTGCAATTTGCACAACCTCTAGGTGTGTCAAATAGTTATATAAGTGAATGCAATAATACAAACTACAAAGAGAAACAAAAAACCCCAAAGGGCGGTGGAGATGGTAAAGGGTCCCGAGTAGTGACCTCGAGATCCCAAGTTCGATTCTTCATACCATCGGGCCATATATGAATTGCAGTTCTAAACAATCTAAAAAAAAAAAAACAAAAGTAGGTTTGGCCAAAAAATATGTAACTATTACCTTCAACTTTAAGAAATGGGATGAGAAGCCTTAAAAAGTTTATCATTCTATCTTCTAATGGATACAGTAACATTCTCAATAATATACATTCTTATAACCAAAAACACGTTAGCATAAGAATTATAGCTATCTTCAATGTTTTCAAGTTGTGACGATAAAAGAATTTTACCTAATCTTTTACGTGTGAATATATGACGTTTATTTATCAATAAGCGGGACAAATACATCTTAATTTAAACTTGAGATACTCACGCTAATAGGAAGATTACCATCTTCATTTGGACAATCTCTATAAGTAACATGAGGTTTACAAACATCTTGGTCATAATTCATTTAAAGAATCTGATCATCTACTTATTTGTAACTTGTTCCTTACTTGATACCTCTCGATTAACCTCTTCCTCGCATGAAAGCAGGTTACATTACTCTAAATTTTTGTTTGTTTTTACTTTTGATCTATTTTGATTTGGATGACTATTCGATTCACAAATAAAGATATTAAAACAAAATATCGCACTCAGATAAATGGTAATTGTTGCATCCAGTCCACGTATTTTGAGTACACAAATTTTTTGAACAGAATGCAGTAAAAGAAATTCTATTTAGTTACGACCTAAGGAGAATTTGATGAGATTAAAAAAAAATTTTAATTTCTTTGTGACGGAATGAGTGAAATCAATCACTTTCACTTGTACAAACGAGTGCAATTTGCATCCGATTGCGCACAAAAAAAGATGCACATAGACGATCATCGTAGCCCGTGCTCCAAGAAACGTGGATATGTTCTTTTACAGGTATTAAGGAAGGGCACTGAAAATAAACTTAATCTTGTGCAGATAGCCGCCACAACTTAATTTAGCTCCATAACAAACAAATATAAGAACTCAAAATGATATCAAGAATGGTATCCGGTCTAAAGTTGCAAGGTAAGAATATAAGACCGGAAATCAAACGAAAACTATTTTCAAAGAAAGTTTTCGCCCGCATTTAAGTATTGACGTATAATGATCACAATCATCAATTTCTAACAAAAAAGGGTTAAAAGAAGCATAATTGGAGATTAACCATGTGCAGCTGCAACTTATTTTAAAAAAAAGAAAAAAAAAAGTAGCACCACCAAGAAACTTCCATTGTCACCATCCGGTGTGAAGCATAATGCAGCAAAAAGGAGTGGCACCCTAAGCCTACCCAAAAGTATCCATTGCTCTAATTAAATTATACACCATTTAAAGTTTCCCACCTTTAATCCAACACACTCTTTTAAAGTAGTTTGATGAAAGTTCCTTTTAAAGTATAAGAAAAATTATCCATTGATCATATCTTGGTGCTTTTTTCCCTTTTACTTTTGTTGAAGATCTTTGGAGGAAGCCAAAGGTGAGACCAAATTCTATATTCTATATCTTAACAAAGAAATCATCGTGGCCCATTGAGTTTCCGGCCTTCACTTGATGAGACACTGAGATTGGGCTAGAAAAGGGCCGAGCTGAGTGCCCGTATTTGACAAGTCAGAATACTTGTATTTCGAGACTGGTCTGAGCTTCCTAGACCCGTCCAGCTTACAGCAAATCAGGCTTTTGGTAGAGTGGGGTGTCCATCTATTTGCATGTGGCAATCCTACTCATCCCTCCTTTAATCCAGCTTGTGTAATGCTTTGATTCACCGTCTGGTGTGGTAGACGGGTGGGCTACAACAAGATGAGATTCTATGACAATAGGAGGTTATGTTTTTATTACTCTTTCATAAGGGTGTAACTTGGACAGGCTGTACGGGCTCAAGGATTAGATCATGACCAGTTCGCTCTTCAAATGTTTTGCTCATGTCCAGCTCAGCCCATCTACGGGTAAAATAATATGTGTTCACGTCAAGCCCATCAAAGTTTTGATGTATACTGTCCACTGGTTGTCCATGATTACGAATGACTTTTTTTAAATAAAAAAAAATCTCGAAACATATCATTGATCATCAAACTCTATAATTTAGTTATGATAATGAAAAAATGTACATTAAAGTGTCAAAATGAACTTAAATATAGGCATGAAAACAAATATTTATGACAAAATGAGAGAGAAAAAGACAAGAGTTTCTTATCCTATAATAATAAATATAGTAGGAAACGTAAAGTCTTCAAAGATCTCTAAACATGAACGAAAAGTGGGAACCGTCACTTAACCTGATTCAGAAAATAAAATAAGAATATGAGCATACCTTTAGCTTTGAGGTTTTGACTTTGTTGAAGTGAGAGCTAAGGGTTCAAAAAGTACAAAAAAGAAAAAGTATTATATATATATATATGGAGCTGATCCGTTGAGAACGCTAGAAAAATGGGTTATTTTGCAAGCGCGATCTAGCCGTCCATCCTGAAAGATGGACGGCCCAGATCTTTTTTTTTTAAACTGTCAATCGTCCGCGACATAGTGTCGCGGATAGCCTTTTTTATCATTTTGCCCCTCCTCCCCTGTCTGCTACACTGTGCGGCGGACTACTTTCAAGTCCTAACATGTGTCAGGAAAAAGATGTCCGCTACACAGTGTAGCGGACGACCTCTAGGCTGACACATGTCATGACCTGTCCCATCAGTCCTTTACGCTCATGACGGTAATCTTGTCCAACAGTGTGGCGAACGTAATAGTCCGTGATATAGTGAAGCGGATGTTTTAAAACTGCCCGCGATACTGTATAGCAGACGTTTAATATATATTCAAAAAAACCCTAACTACGACACTTTTCTCCATTATTTCTACTCACAAATATTCTCAGCGGCGTTGGCAAGCAAATCTGTACAATTTCTTCTTAAGAACACCTTTAATACCCTAATAGATCATGTAAGTTCACAAATTCAATCATTTACATGTTTATAATCTATAGTTGTGATGAATATTGCGTTTTATGCGTAGTTTTGATTATGCATTGAGCATGTGCTAGTGATGAGAATTTATATATGTATGTATTTGTTCATGTGTTAGCGTTTGTAAAATTCAATTCCGTATATGTATATATATCGATTATACATATGAGTATATGCTAACATTGTATGTATTATGCATGTGCTTGCGTTATATGTATTATGCATGTGCTAGCGTCGTATTTTTGCTAGCGATTATCAAAATCCAAACCGTAAAATCCAAACTGAGAAGGTTTTTTCATAATTTCAGTTGCAAAAAATGAAATTTAATCCTGAACTAGAAGATCCATCTGTGTTATACGACCAAGCCAACCATATCAGTACGTTCATATGAGATGGTCAAGTAAGATACATTATTTATCAACTTTCTTATTCTCACGAACATTGTATACCGTTTGTTTTGCTTAAATTGTATTTATTAATTCGTAGGAAAGAGAACTTCTCACCACCATAGAAGTATCTCACGAGTTCATAGCATGGAAATTGAACAAGTCCCAGAAAAGGATACTGCGTGGAATTGGGTTTGGGATTTTCACGCATGGGCAGATCTTTCAACACTTTAACCGACACTTAATAGGTGCCCTTGTCGAAAGGTGGAGAAGTGAAACACTCGGAGAGATGAAAGTTACCCTAGAAGATGTAGGGTTCATCTTAGGGTTACAGGTGACGGGGCGGCCGGTAATTGCTCCTCCGTCAGAAGCAATGAATAAGAGAACCGCTAGGGACTTCTTTACTTCGATACCCCAGGATCAATTTAGCACTGGTGGTATAAAGTTGAAGTGGTTGGTAGATACCTACGGGGTTTTGCCAAAAAACTATACGGGCCAGATGCTTGTGCTGTACACACAAGCCTTCCTCTTGTGGGTGATGGGAGCAATTTTATTCCTAACGACGTCGAAGAACACAGTCAGTGTGAAATATTTACCGTTGTTGGGTAACCTGCCGGAGGTTGGGGATTATGCCTGGGGTGCAGTGGTTCTTTCGTATCTGTACCGAGCATTGCACAAGGCAACGAGGCCCGACTCCAAAGCCATATGTGCATGTCTCTTGCTATTGCAGGTATATCATATAAATCCTGTCTTCGTTATTATTTTTTTTAATCGACGATATAAATATAATTTTCCCATGTTCTCATGTGTGGTCTTATGAACACCTTGCTATCGGTGCACCAACGCGTAGGGATGGAACCGATAAAGTGTGGCCTCGGTTGTGTGCTTGGGAGTACAGTCGGAGGGAGAGCCACTACCCGTGGAGAGTCGATCCCCATCACAACATTACGTACTATCGAGGGGAGTTCGACCGTCTATCTCCGGGCCAAATGTGTTGGGCACCGTACATACGTTTGGTGCGAAGGGTGGGAGAGTCGTTCGTTTTCACGCTCTCCAGGTTGCGGCGCACACCCCTGATCCACTTCGAGGTCACAGAGTGGCAGCTGCCAGACCGAGCAATGCGTCATTTTGAGTTGGAGCAGGGTTTGCCAGCCAATGCCCTAGATATGAGGGTTAACATTGGTGTCGGACAGTTTGGCAAGGCCAATACGCATGAATTATGCACGGCTGAAATAGAGCTTTAGAGTTCTTGGCAGGACACACTAGTGGCCTTCGTCTCGGAGCCTGACCCCGTTATCAGCATCGAACAGTACGATGAGTGGTACTACCGCATCACGCGGAGGAGAGTAGCCCCAATAAACTTTGAACGCGGGGAGAGGTACCACCCTAGGGGTCAGATCGATGAGCATATGGCATACAATCTCGTAAGTTGCCCAACAAGTCTTCTTAATTGAATTTGATGAATATAAATGTCTGATTGAAGTTACTTATTTTTTATCTCTTTGGATGTAGGTTAATGCCTCGCTTGCATTCTTCCAGAAGTTGAGTGAGCAGAAGGATCTGGTGAGCGCAATAGGCGAGGATCTTCGCCAACAAGCTACTGCATTGGCTTTAGGCTGCGAGAATTTTTTACGCCAAGCATCGGGACAGTCTTCGGTCCTCAGCCCGGGAATGGGATACGGGCGTCAGCCAGGGATACGGTGATCCCTCATGACAGGCTTCAGGGGTGAGCCAAGGAGTTGGTGGTCCCTCTATAGCGGGGATGGGATAGGCTCAAGCATCGTGGGATGATTACAGCAGCCCCTCCTTCAATTTGTTCCCGGAACCCCAACCCCTCTCTCATAGTCAAGTCACGCAAGACTGGCCTTTCAGAAACTATGGTTTCTCCAAGGCATTGCCCATTGTCCCGTGGGAGGGACCACTTGGCTCCCCCGAAGGGCAATATCCCCGTTTGACCTCCCCGTAGGGCAATATCAGCCGACGGAAGAAATGGCCGGAGAGCAATATCAGTCGGTCGGGGCCCCCAAAAGACATTATCAGCCCACCGAACCAGGAATTGGAGGCCAATATCCCCTGCTCTTGCCCCCCGGCAAAGGGCAAGATTTGCCGGTTGACCAATATCTCCCGAACGACCCCCAAGGGCAATATCCGAAAGGGTATCCAGCCAGGCCCCTAAAGCCGCGTAAATGCGAGCTAATCTGAGCCCGTTATTATAGCGGGCCCCCAAGACGGAGCGTTGTATCATGTGGATCACCCGGAGGGCTTGGATTACAATTGCTTGTGGACAAAAATGGCCTCGCTGGCACCGGGAGCTTGGTTAGACAAGGTGTCATCTCGTACTATGTGCAAATTTTGAGGCAAAGGGGTCGGGAGCAGCCAAACATCGGTCCGCACATTTTTATCTTGGATGCTTTTTTTCATGGCATCCTAGTACAAGAGTGGAAAGACTAGGTCGATTCAAGGAAGGAGAGAACCCTGGCCCAGTCAGACCGGCCGCTAACCTATAAGCATATCTTGCTAGGGATAGTCCAGTGAGCGCAAGTGTTGCCGACGTGTTTCTAATCCCATTTTTAGGGAATGCCCACTGGTACTTGGTTTGCTATGAACCAGAAGAGAAGACAGTATCAGTCATCGACAGTCTCTATGTTGATACCCCCGCGATGCCTGTGATTAGCATGTACAAAGGCATAGGCCAGTTGGATGCCATGGTAAGATCCTATTTACTTCTTATTGTAACTTGCATATTGTAAGACTAATTAATCTTATTCTGTTTGCTATGTTTAATGTTTAATGCTTATTATGTTTCTCGCAGAATCTATTTGCTACCTTGGTCAATGGTAGGCGTCACGAGAGGGTAACCGCGCAGGCCGAAGCTCCTTTTTTGATTGAAGAGGCGTAGGCCCAAGCAACATAATTCCTCGGACTGCGGCGTCTTCCTCTGCATGTACATGGATTACATTTGTCAGTCTGAGAGCCTCAGAAAGGCCGGCTGGAGTCGAGAATGCATAGAAGGCTTTAGGTATAGGATGGCTTGGCAAATTATGAATGGCCTACCTAGAGTATTAGGTTTATTGTAAATCCGTGTAATGACGAGAATCCCGCAGGGATGAGGCCCTCAATTGACATTGTAATATTATATTCACTTTTTAAACATATATTATCTTTATGAAAGCATTTCTTCATTCATCGGGTTTGAATTGATTTGTGTTGACATCAAGTGATCGGTGTTGAATGCGATTGATTTGACTGACTGATATCGTTGTGTTGAACTCAGTTGAGTAATTGATTTGTGGTCAGAGATATTATAGCATTTTGGTTCATTGACTGATCTGTGATTTGCTTTGAACGGTGGGAAACAAAGTGTGGGTCAGTGACTTAGTGTTGGCCAGTTTTGGATTCTTTGATTCTGCAGGCCGTCCGCTACACAGTCGGACGTAGAGACAACCTGGAGTTCTGAGTTTCTGCAGGACCGTCCGCTACATAGTATAGCGGACTAGAAAGAATAAAAAAAACTAAGTGTTGGATATCACCCTTTCTGCAGGGCCGTCCGCTATATAGTATAGCGGACGTAGACACAACAAAAAAAAACTAAGTGTTGGAGTTCTGACTTTCTGCAGGACCGTCCGCTACATAGTATAGCGAACTAGAGAGAACAAAAAAAAAACTAAGTGTCGGATATCGCCCTTTCTGCAAGGTCGTCCGCTACATTCTTATAGTATAGCTGATCTAATTAATACATAACAGCTAGAGTCGTTTGCTACATTGTGTAGCGGACAAAAGAAACCCAAAAGTTTTTTTTCTGCACAGACGTCCGCTACATTGTGTAGCGGACACAAAGAACACCAAAAAATTAGGATTCTACAGAGATGTCCGCTACATTGTATAGCGGACTAGAGAGAACAAAAAAAACTAAGTGTTGGATATCGCCCTTTCTGCAGGGTCGTCCGCTATATAGTATAGCGGACGTAGAGACAACAAAAAAAGCTAAGTGTTGGAGTTCTGACTTTCTGCAGGCCCATCCACTACATAGTATAGCGGACTAGAGAGAACCAAAAAAAAAAAAACTAAGTGTTGGATATCTCCCTTTCTGCAGGGCCGTCCGCTACATTCTTATAGTATAGTCGATCTAATTAATACATAACAGCTAGAGTCGTCCGCTACATTGTGTAGAGGACAAAAGAAACCCAAATGTTTTTTTTTCTGCACAGACATCCGTTACATTATGTATCAGACACAAAGAACACCAAAAATTTAGGATTCTGCAGAGACGTCAGCTACATTGTATAGCGGACATAAAAGACTCTGCAGAGCCGTCCGATACACTATGTAGCGAACGGGTCAAATAAAAAAAAACTTAAACTTGGGTTTGATGGCTCTCATAAGTCCATCAGAAAAAAAAAAACACCAGTATTCGGTCGAAAGATTATTAGAAAAAAATTACAAAAAATTATTACAAATGTCAAACAGACTTGATGGCTTATACAAAAAATTAAAGGTCCACTGCAGCTTGTTCGTCCTCATCTTCGGCGTCATCTTCTTCCCCGTCTTGCAAACCCCCTGGACTTATCCCCAGTGCCTTGTAATGGTTCCGCTTGTCGTGGTCGGTCATTTTGTTGCACAATGCACACCTTCTCAGCTTTTTAGGTTGAGTTGCCGTTTCAATAGAGCTTTTCATCCGCGTAGATCTCTTGCGGCCTTTCGTTTGCGATATAATTGGATCCAAAGGCCGGATATCATTGTCGTCTTCCTCCCCCGGCTCGTCATCTTCTGATCCCGTCGTAGGCTCGTGTCAACCGCATTGCTGACTGAAGCTGCTTCCAACTGGTCGACGATGGGCTCTTGCTGCTGAGCTACCTCGAGGAGATGTTTATATCCGACCATTGTAGCAGCACCCTTTACGGACAAACGGGTGAACATCGTCACCAGATGATTATACCGCAACGTCTCTGATTCTTCAAAGTCAGTATACGGGTGCTCCGGAAAGGAAATGGTACCGTGCAACCTGTTTGCACCTTTCGTCCACCGTGGCAGGACGTATTTATCGGGGATTGTCCTGATATTCTTCTGGTGAAAAACCGCAGAATGTGTCTACACAGGATGCCATGGAACTCAAACTTCTTACAAACACATGTCACCGAGTCCGTCAATGTGTCGTGGCTCACCGTATAAATTCTGCGCAGCTTCTCAGGGACGAGGTCATTCACGAGCGAATAAACCTTGTACTCACGCGTAGACTTTTCTGCCACCTTGTTTATACTGTATCGTCCCGATTTTTGCAGCTCTACTTGGTATAGCAGGAAGATCTCCTTCGTATAGACTTTGGCACCGTTCAGCTCCAGCGGGGTCTCAAGCAACCTTCTCCTTTGTTTGTACGTGGTTGCAAAGTCTGCAGCCCTTTCTTTCACGAACAACGACGCAACCGCTTTTTGTGCGGATGTGACGAAACTCTTCAAATTGGTAGTTGTACCCACATAACTATCGAACGTGGCATTCATAGATTCACTCCTGCCCGTCGTTTTCATGCCCGCAGAAAAATGCCTCTCGTGTAAACGCCAATCCATTGCTCTTTGAGCTCGTACAAGTGCTGGAGCCACTCGTTGTCTTGCAATGAGTAATCCCAACAAGCTTTTTCCACCTCTCCTCGAATTCCTCAATCGTTAATGACTTGTTAACGCACTTGTCAAAATCCTGTTTAAAGTCTGGATACTTTGCATACATGTGATGCAGACGTTCAGGGTATTTGTTGCTTATGTGCCAAGTGCACAAGTTGTGTCGAGTATCTGGGAAGACGGTAGCAATAGCCTTCTTCATTGCCAAATCTTGATCGGTGATGATAACTTTGGTGCTTTGAAGTTCATTGCTTCCAGCCACACCCTAAACAACCATTCAAAAGAACTCTCGCTCTCGTCCCTTAACAAGGCGAACCCGAACAGGATGGAGTGATAATGATGATTGACGCCCGTGAAAGGAGCGAACGGCATCGAGTACTTGTTGGTACGGTATGTGGTGTCGAAAGTCACGACATCCCCAAAATGCTTATAAGCTAGCCTCGAACGACCGTCGACCCAAAAAATTGTACTAACTCGATGCTCGTCGTCAAGTTTATAATCGAAGGTAAACTGCGGGTCCTCCATCTGCATCCGTTTCAATAGGCTCATTGTGGATTGAGCATCATTGAGGTCATACGCGGCTCGTCTATGGGTTCGGACCGCGTTACGAACGTCTGTCGTGTTAAAGTTTAAATTTTGAATTCCCCCAGCCTGTTCAGCAAGAACATTAATCATGTCGGTAGGTCCTAGCCGCGCATTGCTCATTGTGTGAATTAGGCTCCTTGCGACCTTACCCATCTTCTTGTGTTGATGCATCTGACTCACCTTAGAAGGGGTTACTAACGGGTGATTGTGTGCCAGTTCCAGGCTGGTAATAAGCCAATGATCTTGCTTGGTTTATAGCTTACGAACATCTTGACCTGGCAATTTGTGCGCGCAAAGCAGTCCCGTCTTCTACGCGAATATCCTATTTCGTCATCATTGCCTACATGTGTCTCATTTTGCTGTGGGTTTCTGCCCCTATGACACTCGTATAAGCGAGAGCATATCTTTTTTGTTACGTTGCTTGTTCTTTAGTCTTTATTCTAATGCCAAAACCAACCCTCAATGAATACGCTCGAAAACATTCTTCAGCTTCTTCCATTGTTTGAAACGTTCGTCCTAGATACGGATCACTAGCATCTACGGGGGTGTTGGAGCTCGACACGAAATCAGACATTGTGAAACAAGACCTATGTAGAAATAGACTACGCTTAACATGAACAATCTGATCGTCAATTAATGATAGTGAGGGAAATAACTTAAAAATTATTTTTAAATTATGATTTAGTATATAATTATCAGTTTTGGTTATTTAAATATGGCAAATGGGGTGATTTATGGAGAAAGTGTGGCATTTTAAAATGACCAAAAAAAAAAAAAAAGAGAGAGAAGGGAGAGATTAGAGAAAATTGAGATATATATATATATATATATGTGTGTGTGTGTGTGTGTGTGTGTGAATAAGATAAAAGGAGTCAAAAAATAAAGGAGAAAAGAATAAAAAATAAATAAAAGGAACTGAAAGAGAAGATGGGCAGGGAGATAAAGAGAAATGGCAGCCGGCCCTAGAGCGGCGGCGCCGTTTCCACCTCGGAGCAACCCCACTGCTGGCAAAATCTTCGGCCACCGACGATCAACTCGGCCGCGTCTTCACCGAACTGCGCCTTCATCGAGCCTCCGTGACCATCGTGACGAAGCCACCGCATCGTAGCCCTTGCGCTGCGGCCAGGTTGCTGCTATCACCGCAAGCCATTGTGAGATCACTGTCGTCGACAGCCTAAAGCGCCGGCCAACTCCATCACCGACGATGAATTCCGGCGTGCCTCCAACAAGCGCCGCTACCCAACACTGCCAAGCAACCAAACAGCCGTGCAATCGCCATCACCGGCCACACCCAATTATCAGAGATCAACTCCGAGCAGTCGCCTTCACCGAAAGCTCGGTCCGATGCCTACGTGCACCACCAACGGCACCAAATGCCGCAAACTGTACCTGCCCAATATGATTTGCACAACACCGCCACCGTCCATTCCGTAAGGCTTCGTCACCGTCATGCCGTACCCAACGCACCGCGTCGCTGCTACCACCGCGGGACTCACCACCGGCCTTCCTTCACCGAGCCTCCGCGACCACCACACCGCAGCCATCGCACCGCTGCCAAGGCACAGTTACCACAACAAGCTGTTGTGCGATTGCTGTCGCCGGCAGCCCAAATTGCCAGCCAATGTTTTTTTTCCTATATCACGGTAGCCCATCACCTGTAATGAACTCCGGCGCCGCCACAGATCTGGACAATTTCCATGTCGCCGGAACCATGCCGATTGTCGTCGCCGCTGGGATCTATGACCATGGCAAAAGAAAGAAACAAAAAAAAAATTGGTTTTGTGGAATTGTTTGTGAACCAGGGTTTGGTGATGTTGTGATTTTGGTTTGGTGGGCAGTGGTGGCCTAACGGCGATGGTTGCATTGATTTTAGTCGGGTTATGTATGTGCAACGGTGGGTGTCCAGTACCTGTGTTTGAGAGTGGTGCTGATTTTGGTGACTGAGCAGTGGTGGTGATTTAGCCAGAGTGATGGCGGTGGATGAAATAAAATAAATTAGGTGGGTTTATGTGTGCAACGGTGGGTGTATGGTGCGTGTATTTAGGCATGTTTGTAAGGGTAGCTATAGGGGTGGCTGTTGTTAGCCGATGGTGTGTAATAAGATATGAATGGGGATGTTGTGTGTGCATGATAGCACGTGTTGGATGTGTATTGGTAGAATGTGTGGTGCAGATACTGTATCGGTTGGGTGTTTGTGGGTCGACAGGTGTGTGTACGGTGGGTGCATGTGCATGCTTGTATGTGCATGAATGTGAACTGTGTATAATGTGTACATACAGAGTGCGTCTGTATGTAACAGGGTACGATATGTTGGTGTTTGTGTAATGGGGAGTGTGGTGTGGTGCTGATTTTGGGGGTTGGATCGTAAAGACAATAGTGGTGGACCGGTTGATTTGGGTGTGGGATTGTTGAAAGGTGGCACCTGTGGTGGCAGATTGGTTATGGGATCTAGCAACCGGTATATTGGGTTTGATGATACTGACTATGAAACAGGGTTTGGTAGTGTAGTTGCGATATTGGTCTGGTTCAGGTTGTGGTTTAATGACGGTGCTGTGTCTATTGTGTATACAAGGTGCATGCTCCGTGGTTAATGCTGGGCAATAGTGTGTAACAGGCGGTGTTTGTAGGGCATTGTTGTGTAGGTGTATTTTGTGAGAGTAGCGTGGTTGTGTACGTTGAGGTATGGGTGAGTATGTACAGGTGAAGGGTATATGGTTGTACAAACATTGTGCATAAAGAAGGATTAGTAGTGGGTATATGTGTAGAATGGTTGTGTACACTGTTCATATGGTGGTACTGTGCATGCGTGAGATATGCATGTGTATGTGCGTAGTGGGCGGTGTAGATGCTGTATGTTATTAATGTTTGTGGGTGAACGGGAGTGTGCATAACGTAGGGGTTCAGTGCATGTGATTAGGCAAGTGTGAAGGTTGCTTGGTGGTTGCTAAAACGGGTGAATTAAGGGATGTTCGGCAACGGTGATTAGATGCCAAGAATGACGTGGTAAACTAGGCATGATATGGGATGGGTATGTGAAGGTCAGGCAGTTGACTGCGCCATCGAATTTGTTTGAAGACATGTTCAACAGGAATGTTCTATCGAGACTGACGATACTTCGGGTTGTCGTAAAGCTGAGAACACGAAGATAAAAAGAAGGGCATTGAAAGTACTTCGAATCAGGTGTGGTTGCAGTTGCGGCGTCTGAATTGTTTAAGAAAATATCCAACAGGAATTCTGCATTTTCATCAATGATACCCTTCGGTTCTAATGAAGTCGGGGCTATGGAGATGAAAGGAATCGCATTAACGGTTTTATTGGTCAAAGGTAACAACTGATCATCGCACTAGATTTTGGATCGAGGAAATGTGTCAGCGACAAGTAAGTGACCCTTAATTCAACTAGTATTTTTATATGCAACGTATATGTTTATCTACTGTTAAAAATGTGTTGCTTATCAGCATTGACCGTTTTAAGTATGTTTAGCCGCTCTGGCTTAATTTGTCGAAAAAATTTTCGTGATTTATTTCTCGTTAAAAACCGGACCAGCATGTAACTGATGGTTTGCTTAGAGAATGCAAAGAAACTCAGATTTGAAATATTTTGGCAATTGACATATTTGCGAATATGGAACTTGTTGAAAGCCATCGAAATGGTTGTGTTTACAATGAACCAAAAGGTTGTATGTTTGTTTATTCGATTGCTGTGCCCCATATCCACGGGGGAAAGTTGGATTTCGGGCCGTGGTCAACGGGGCTTGTACATTGATGCACAGTACTGTTGCTCGTGGTTCGCCCATGCGTCCACAAAATTTTATCCCGGATGAAGGAGGGATTTCGGGCCCTAGTCAGTGGGGCCTGTACGCTGACCGCAGCATATCGTTTGAAACTAATGTGGGATGGAACCGTTTGTCTTGGGGTTTTTGTGTTAATGACTTTATGCCTTAGTTTTGTTCCATGTTCTTTATTTGGTTTAAACAGATGGTTTCTTATTCTATGATTTTAGATTTCTTAATGTTGCTATAATATAAAGCGAGTTATTTTTTTTTGCATGCTATGGTCCACCTAGTTGAATCATTGTTTACTTACTGAGCACGTGGAAGCTCATCCCTTACTTATCATTTCAGGTTGAAAGTAAGGCGATGGTGAGGAGCATAGGAAGAGACAATTTGGTGCGGAACTTCAGACACTGTATGGAATGAGTCGCTGAATATTTAGGTTGTTGGTTTAGTTTTAGCCGTTGATAAATCAGAGTTATAATGAGTTTTAGCATAAGTACTGTATTCAAATAGAAATATGAAAATGTAATTAAAGTTTGTAGACGTTTTAATTTTCGCTGCAGCATATATTGGATTTTAGCGAGTAAGGCCTGGCAGAGCCTTTGGTTGGAGCCCATTGGGTCTGCGGCCGGTCACGTGCCTAGCTCACGGGCCCTGCCCGTGGGTTCGGGTCGTGACAGAAATGGTATCAGAGCAATACGGTTTTGGGATATTAGAGCTTAAGTAATGATCCCGCTGGTTAGGTTACATGATTTTGCGGACTTGTAATTAGGCTGACGAAAGTGGAAGGTAGAACTCAAGATTTGATCCTTTTGAGTGAAAGTCATATGTAAGAAATTCTTTGTACTTTGGTGCACCATAGGGTTGTAGTTAAACTTGCTACTACGAAGTAGACCATGCGAAAGAATATATTGTGGTTTGTTATCTGAAAAGCGTAGCAGAAGCATGATGATTAGGAATTTAAATATCTGGTTGAGTTGGAGTGGAGTAAGTATAGTCAGTGAGCTTCGTATTAGCTGAACCATAACTATTTCGAGGTTGAGTAATAATATTTGGTTGGTTAGATTATAAAATCTTAGGTTATAATCTGACTCTTATAGTACAATGAAATGTTTGAAGTTACGATGGACGTTACTGAAGTACTGATGTTCTTGACTCGTATTTTGGAGGCTATTAAAGCTGCTAAGATTGTGAATGTTGTTTCTTGATGTTAAAAGGCTTGTGACTTTTGAAAATGATGTTGTCTCTTAGGGTTATCAAGGGTTCCTTTTGGGATTGGTTAATTGCGATTATGAATTTTTAAATTTTCGTCAATCAAAATCTTATGAGCATAGGTCTTCAATTTAAGCGTATTTCATATAAGAACTAAATTATTAAACATCAAGGTCATTGGGTCAGGTGGTTCTATAATCGTTAGCGCGTAAATGATAATTCAAGCTCTATAGCATCGAGTAGTATTTAAAGTTGCTTAGGCTATGACTGATGATGATAACTTACATTTCAAAAGTTTCATACCATTAAGAGAACTTTCTTCGTTTGGGTGAAGCTAGATTAGATTGGTTCAGAAAAAATGTTTTCTAGTTGTCAAAGCTGGTTCAGAATGTAAAGACTTTGGGAAGATTATATGATCTCTTGAAGTTTTATAAGTGTTAGAGCGTAGTGATGACCTAATAAGTTTGAGCTTAGCATTAAAGTTTGAACAGGAATCCTAATGTTAATGTTCATCAGTGATAAATTTTGTGGAGGTTAGGCACTGCTAGACTATTATGTTGGTTGCTAGGTATTTGAGTTACCTAGCAGGATCTAGTGTCTAGACGTTGTAAGTATTGTGAAATTCGAGGCTGAATTTCTTTTAACGGGAAGAAGATGTAATATCCTAGTCTCAAATTGGTCTTTTGGTTGATTTTGATGAATACACCTGATGCTCTAGAAATTTGATCACTTGGTGAGACTTCAAGGTTTAACGATGATTTAATTATATAAATGGAGAAATGTAGAGATAGCATTTACAATTGGCGAAGATCCTAATTTAAGATTATTAATCTTAGACGTATTTTTGGTTGGCAAATTGAAGTGAGTTTAAAATTAAATGTTATGATGGGAGATGAGATCAGACACCATTAAGTGTAAAAATCTAGTAACACAAAGTTTTGAGGTACGGTTTATTAGTGGATTAAAGTGTGTTAAATGCATATCACACATTCTGTGCTTTAAGGTCTTTGGGTGCATGTACTTATTAAGTCGCTTGAAATTATATCCGAGTTTGATTGTGAACCATTTAGATGGATGTAGTTGTGTAGTACACTTGAAGTGTTAAGCTGATGGTTATCAGCGATCAAACATGATTAAGATCAGCTATGCAAGGAACACCTAATTTCGAGGACGAAATTTCTTTAAGGAGAGGATAATGTAATACCCCGAACCTAGGTTTGAACATTTTAGTAAAATTTTAGTAGCTTTACTTATTAATTATTCTTATTTAGCGGCAAATTTTACAAGTAAAAATATTTTTGTTTTTAACGACGATTGACATGAACAATCTGATCGTCAATTAATGATAGTGAGGGAAATAACTTAAGAATTATTTTTAAATTATGATTTAGTATATAATTATCAGTTTTGGTTATTTAAATATGGCAAATGGGGTGATTTATGGAGAAAGTGTGGCCTTTTAAAATGACCAAAAAAAAAAAAAGAGAGAGAGAAGGGAGAGATTAGAGAAAATTGAGATATATATATATATATATGTGTGTGTGTGTGTGTGTGTGTGTGGAATAAGATAAAAGGAGTCAAAAAATAAAGGAGAAAAGAATAAAAAATAAATAAAAGGAACTGAAAGAGAAGATGGGTAGGGAGAGAAAGAGAAATGGCAGCCGGCCCTAGAGCGGCGGCGCCGTTTCCACCTCGGAGCAACCCCACTGCTGGCAAAATCTTCGGCCACCGGCGATCAACTCGGCCGCGTCTTCACCGAACTGCGCCTTCATCGAGCCTCCGCGACCATCGTGACGAAGCCACCGCATCGCAGCCCTTGCGCCGCGGCCAGGTTGCTGCTATCACCGCAAGCCATTGTGAGATCACTGTCGTCGACAGCCCAAAGCGCCGGCCAACTCCATCACCGATGATGAATTCCGGCGTGCCTCCAACAAGCGACGCTACCCAACACTGCCAAGCAACCAAACAGCCGTGCAATCGCCATCGCCGGCCACACCCAATTATCAGAGATCAACTCCGAGCAGTCGCCTTCACCGAAAGCTCCGTCCGATGCCTACGTGCACCACCAACGGCACCAAATGCCGCAAACTGTACCTGCCCAATACGATTTGCACAGCACCGCCACCGTCCATTTCGTAAGGCTTCGTCACCGTCATACCGTACCCAACGCACCGCATCGCTGCTACCACCGCGGGACTCACCACCGGCCTTCCTTCACCGAGCCTCCGCGACCACCGCACCGCAGCCATCGCACCGCTGCCAAGGCACCGTTACCACTACAAGCTGTTGTGCGATTGCTGTCGCCGGCAGCCCAAATCGCCAGCCAATGTTTTTTTTCCTATATCACGGCAGCCCATCACCTGTAATGAACTCCGGCGCCGCCACAGATCTGGACAGTTTCCATGTCGCCGGAACCATGCCGATTGTCGTCGCCGCTGGGATCTATGACCATGGCAAAAGAAAGAAACAAAAAAAAAATTTGGTTTTGTGGAATTGTTTGTGAACCAGGGTTTGGTGATGTTGTGATTTTGGTTTGGTGGGCAGTGGTGGCCTAACGGCGATGGTTGCATTGATTTTAGTCGGGTTATGTATGTGCAACGGTGGGTGTCCAGTACCTGTGTTTGAGAGTTGTGCTGATTTTGGTGACTGAGCAGTGGTGGTGATTTAGCCAGAGTGATGGCGGTGGATGAAATAAAATAAATTAGGTGGGTTTATGTGTGCAACGATGGGTGTATGGTGCGTGTATTTAGGCATGTTTGTAAGGGTAGCTATAGGGGTGGCTGTTGTTAGCCGATGGTGTGTAATAAGATATGAATGAGGATGTTGTGTGTGCATGATAGCACGTGTTGGATGTGTATTGGTATAATGTGTGGTGCAGATACTGTATCGGTTGGGTGTTTGTGGGTCGACGGGTGTGTGTACAGTGGGTGCATGTGCATGCTTGTATGTGCATGAATGTGAACTATGTATAATGTGTACATACAGAGTGCGTCTGTATGTAACAAGGTACGATATGTTGGTGTTTGTGTAATGGGGAGTGTGGTGTGGTGCTGATTTTGGGGGTTGGATCGTAAAGACAATAGTGGTGGACCGGTTGATTAGGGTGTGGGATTGTTGAAAGGTGGCACCTGTGGTGGCAGATTGGTTATGGGATCTAGCAACCGGTATATTGGGTTTGATGATACTGACTATGAAACAGGGTTTGGTAGTGTAGTTGCGATATTGGTCTGGTTCAGGTTGTGGTTTAATGACGGTGATGTGTCTATTGTGCATACAAGGTGCATGCTCCGTGGTTGATGCTGGGCAATAGTGTGTAACAGGCGGTGTTTGTAGGGCATTGTTGTGTAGGTGTATTTTGCGAGAGGAGCGTGGTTGTGTACGTTGAGGTATGGGTGAGTATGTACAGGTGAAGGGTATATGGTTGTACAAACATTGTGCATAAAGAAGGATTAGTAGTGGGTATATGTGTAGAATGGTTGTGTACACTGTTCATATGGTGGTACTGTGCATGCGTGAGATATGCATGTGTATGTGCGTAGTGGGCGGTGTAGATGTTGTATGTTATTAATGTTTGTGGGTGAACGGGAGTGTGCATAACGTAGGGGTTCAGTGCATGTGATTAGGCAAGTGTGAAGGTTGCTTGGTGGTTGCTAAAACGGGTGAATTAAGGGATGTTCGGCAACGGTGATTAGATGCCAAGAATGACGTGGTAAACTAGGCATGATATGGGATGGGTATGTGAAGGTCAGGCAGTTGACTGCGCCATCGAATTTGCTTGAAGACATGTTCAACAGGAATGTTCTGTCGAGACTGACGATACTTCGGGTTGTCGTAAAGCTGAGAACACGAAGATAAAAAGAAGGGCATTGAAAGTACTTCGAATCAGGTGTGGTTGCAGTTACGGCGTCTGAATTGTTTAAGAAAATATCCAACAGGAATTCTGCATTTTCATCAATGATACCCTTCGGTTCTAATGAAGTCGGGGCTATGGAGATGAAAGGAATCGCATTAACGGTTTTATTGGTCAAAGGTAACAACTGATCATCGCACTAGATTTTGGATCGAGGAAATATGTCAGCGACAAGTAAGTGACCCTTGATTCAACTAGTATTTTTATATGCAACGTATATGTTTATCTACTGTTAAAAATGTGTTGCTTATCAGCATTGACCGTTTTAAGTATGTTTAGCTGCTCTGGCTTAATTTGTCGAAAAAAATTTCGTGATTTATTTCTCGTTAAAAACCGGACCAGCATGTAACTGTTGGTTTGCTTAGAGAATGCAAAGAAACTCAGATTTGAAATATTTTGGCAATTGACATATTTGCGAATATGGAACATGTTGAAAGCCATCGAAAATGGTTGTGTTTACAATGAACCATAAGGTTGTATGTTTGTTTATTCGATTGCTGTGCCCCATATCCACGGGGGAAAGTTGGATTTCGGGCCCTGGTCAACGGGGCTTGTACGTTGATGCACAGTACTGTTGCTCGTGGTTCGCCCATGCGTCCACAAAATTTTATCCCGGATGAAGGAGGGATTTCGGGCCCTAGTCAGTGGGGCCTGTACGCTGACCGCAGCATATCGTTTGAAACTAATGTGGGATGGAACCGTTTGTCTTGGGGTTTTTGTGTTAATGACTTTATGCCTTAGTTTTGTTCCATGTTCTTTATTTGGTTTAAACAGATGGTTTCTTATCCTATGATTTTAGATTTCTTAATGTTGCTATAATATAAAGCGAGTTATTTTTTTTTGCATGCTATGGTCCACCTAGTTGAATCATTGTTTACTTACTGAGCACGTGGAAGCTCATCCCTTACTTATCATTTCAGGTTGAAAGTAAGGCGATGGTGAGGAGCATAGGAAGAGACAATTTGGTGCGGAACTTCAGACACTGTATGGAATGAGTCGCTGAATATTTAGGTTGGTGGTTTAGTTTTAGCCGTTGATAAATCAGAGTTATAATGAGTTTTAGCATAAGTACTGTATTCAAATAGAAATATGAAAATGTAATTAAAGTTTGTAGACGTTTTAATTTCCGCTGCAGCATATATTGGATTTTAGCGAGTAAGGCCTGGCAGAGCCTTTGGTTGGAGCCCATTGGGTCTGCGGCCGGTCACGTGCCTAGCTCACGGGCCCTGCCCGTGGGTTCGGGTCGTGACAAAAGTAGTCCGCCGCACAATGTAGCGGACAGGGGAAGAGGGGCAAAATGGTAAAAAAAGCTGTCCACGACACTATGTCGCGGACGACTGACAGTTTTGAAAAAAAAATAAGATCTGGGCCGTCCATCTTTCAGGATGGACGGTCAGTTCGCGCTTGCAAAATACCCTATTTTGCTAGCGCTCTGAACGGATCAGCTCCATATATATATATATATATATATATATATATATATATATATATGAATTGATATTGATTATTAAAAATAATTATTGAACTGAATATTAATAAATTGCACAGATAAACTTGAAAATTAAATTGATTGAGTAAGAGACATATGTGAGGAAAGAGAAATATTATTATTGAAGCATAAAACTTATAGAAAGATAGAACTACACTTGAAGACGAAGGCACTCTTGAAGACAGAAGCACACTTGATTACAAAGAAGCACACGAGAAAGAAAGTGGAGAGCTTTTACAAGGGAATATTTATGAAATTTCCTAAACTGTCTAATGCTTGCCTATAAGACTGGGAAACAACCATTATATAGGCATACAACAACCATGATAGAAACAGGAACTGTGGTTGCTTTTGGAAAAGTAACCATAGTTAAATGATGATGTCGACCGCGTGTCCTGAATATGTGGTGGAGTCGATCAGACCAGTAGCATCATCTTTTGCTTTTATAAAGCAGTATCACATTTTGCTTTTGATAAAGCCATATTGCATTTGACTTTAATATAGCCTCCATATTTATGCCACGTTGCATGTCATACAAATATTTTCGCAGAAAAAAAATACCTCAATATACCAACCATTCCTCCCATAGGGACTCCCTCGTAGCGGCATCCCAGTCCTTCCGGTACAGACGTGGCTCGAAGAATCGGCCCTTCACAAGAACGCCGATCTTCGTCCTCGCCTGATCCTCCAGGATCCTGTCAAAGAAGTAAATAAATAAATGAATATAATTCAAATATATATTAACATCCCAAAAATTTAAATATAAGGCATGATGTGATTTTTTTTT
The DNA here is from genome assembly GCA_033070095.1 of Escallonia herrerae. NCBI lineage: Eukaryota > Viridiplantae > Streptophyta > Magnoliopsida > Escalloniales > Escalloniaceae > Escallonia > Escallonia herrerae. The sequence continues at coordinate 884,133 of JAVXUP010000013.1, forward strand.
TACTTACTGGCCCTTCTGGGTGAGCATAACTCTCTATTTACGCTGGGGGTCGATGCGTACCCCGCGTGTCGGGCCACGGTCTCGTCGAGATCCTACAAAACACATACATTAATACAGGTCAAAAATACTTTAAATATAAGGCTAGCAAAAATTGACTAAACACTGTTATCAACTATACCTGAGGTAGAACCCACAGAAGAAGGAGAATCAACACGCGTGTAGGAGGAATCTGAGTCGAGCTGGGGCGATGGCTGGGGCTGGGGCTAGGGCTGGGGTTGGAGCTGGGGCCCTGTCTGCTGTATGTGAGCATTCTAGTCCTCGTCATCAGTGGCAATGACGAGGTGGGACCCACGGGGGAGGAAGCAGCTCAGCGTCTACCCTGGTCACGAATAGCCAGTATCTATTCATATCTGACTCATATAGATAAATTGCAAAGACATTAACACACTAAAAATAATAATTTGGCAGAAATCATCATCGGCACTATATATATGAACGGAGGTGCAAAAACACATCATATGAACCAAGTTCTAAAATGTTACTACATTTTTACGTGGTGTTACAACATTACAAGTCAATCATTTTCAGTTTGGGAATCATCATCATCTTCATCACTAGACTTGTCGTCCTCTTCTTCGTGGGACTCGATGTCCTCTTCATCTTCTAATTCATCCTCTTCATTGGTAGACTTACTCACATCATCTTCAACACTTTCCACGTCTTCCACATCATCATCTATGACTTCTTCTCCTACATGAAGTGTTGTTGGAAGAGAAAGATCGTCCTCCTCGTTGTTCACCTCAACATGTAACAAGACAGGTGGTTGGTCGGCTTGAAAGGTGTCTAGCTCACTGTCATATGTCACGGGCAATTTCTTGGACTTGATAATTGTATACCAATGAGATTTGGGATTGGCGACGTCCTTCGCGTAAAAGACTTGTGCAACTTGACTAGCAAACACAAAAGGCTCGTCTGATGCAAGTCTTGACTTGACATTGACATCTAAAATCCCTTGAAGCTAACACAGATTCCTCTACTGCATGTGACATCAAACCATGTACACTTGAACATTACCAGGAATTTTTGGAAACCCAGATATGTTAGCTCAACAATCTCATCTAGCTCTCTGTAAAAGTCCATGCAATTCTCGGCATAACAGTCGCCGTTGACCAAGACTCCACTGTTTTGGGTTTGTTTTGTTCGGTCATCATCTTTTACGTTAACCTAAACCCATTGATGATATAGCCTCCATGGCAGGATGCTTGTTTGGTAGGGCCTTCAGCTAGTAATTTCAAGCAGGAGACTACTAGTCTATTCATTGATTGAACCTATTATAGATGACGGTAAAAATTAAGGATAAATCTGTATACTAATTGGCCATAGAACTGTATATAACACATAATATAATTTTGTTAAAGACTTACACGCCTTCTGAACCACTGTACAAATTATGATTTTTGATGAAATTCAAGTCCAGCTAGATCAGTGATTAAAGATTCCGCATCAAACTCACTGCAAATCAATATAGTTGACTCGCTTATCACACACTTTCAATTATGTACATCAATATAAGTGAATTAAGACATTAACTTACTCAACGAATGTTGAAACTTCATTGCAATTTAGAAGGGCATATATTGTTCAGCACTGTACTCTTCATCCTTTAGCCATCGAGTATACGTTCGGCCGAACGGACAACCTGACTGCTTGAATATTGACAATTGCCCTTCTAAATTTGTGTTTGATCTGGGGTCATTTAGGCCTAGTTGATTTAACATTGTATCAACATCAGGCCCGAAATATTGATTACAAAAGTTTACAAGCTCTTTCATTATGTAAGCCTCCGCAATTGAGCCCTCAACCCGAGTCTTATTGAAAACATTTTTCTTAAATGGAACATGAACCTAGAAGTTTAGAAAATCGAGTTAGGTGGAATATCAATGATAACAGGTGTCGCATTAAGTGTAAACGAACAACTGTAACAATTTAAAGATTACCTCTCGAAGGGATACATCCACCGATATTGCACGGGTCCACCCATCTTAGCTTCATATGCCAAGTGAACAGGCAGATGCTCCATTGAATCAAAGAACGAAGGTGGGAAGATTTTCTCCAGCTTGCAAATCGTCACCACAATGTTCTTCTCAAGCACCTCCATGTTACTCACCCAGATCGTAGAAGAACATATATCTCCAAAGAAATGAGATAATTCAGTTAAAGTCTTGCAAACAACCCATGGCAACAGTCCCCGGAAGGCAATAGGAATGAATCTCCCCATGAATACATAGTAATCATGACTCTTCATCCCTTGGAACTTGTATTCCGATACATTGCAACAACAAGATATGTTGGACGCAAACCCACCGGAAGCTTCAAATTCTTAACCCACTGACAGACCTTCTCCACTTGTTTCTTGTCTAGACAGTAAGGTGCTTTCGGAAGTATCGTCCTCTCGCTGACTGTTCGAGGATGCAATTCACGGCATACACCCAACTGTTGTAGATCCCTTCTCTCTTTAAGGTGATCTTTTAATTTTCCCTTGACATTCATCACTGTGTTGAACACATTATCAAAAACATTCTTCTCAATATGCATCACATCCATGTTGTTTTAGATAATGAGCGTCCTTAGTAGGCTAACTCCCAGAAAATACAAAATTTCCTCCAGTTGTGCTCTTTCCCGTACCCTGGAATCTTCTGATTCGGCACACCCTTGTCGTATGGTATGTCAGTATCAAGTGCCTCAAGGTGTGAGAGCACTTCTTCACCAGATGGGTAGTCCAGTGTGACAACCTCACGCTCGATTGTCCCGTCAAATTTATCCTTCTGCCTACGAAAATGATGGCCCGGTGGCAAAAGCTTACGGTGACATCCGAACCACGAGGGCTTTTCGCCGTGCTTTAACGTATGACCGGGGTTCACGCCCATACAAGCAGGGCATGCTAGCTTCCCATGTGTGCTCCAGCCACACGTCATTCCTAATGCGAAAAAATCATGTATAGTCCACATCAAAGCAACCTTCATTTGAAAATTCTGTTTAAGGGATGCATCATATGTTTCGACTCCATGATTCCATAATTGTTTTAACTCATCAATCAACGGCCTTAAATACACATCTATGTCCTTGCCGGGACTCTTCGGCCCTGGAATAAGCAACGACAAGAACATGTATTGCTTTTTCATGCACATGCCTGGTGAAAGGTTGTACAGGACAATAATAACAGGGCAACATGAGTAAGACGTGGTAGACTGACTGAAAGGGTTGAACCCATCGGTTGTGAGACCAAGTCTAACATTCTGAACCTCCTGAGCAAAGATTGGATGCCTGCAGTCAAATCCTTCCACGCACTATCCATCAGCTGGGTGTGTCAGCACATTGACATCATTGCTATGAGTCTCATGGTGAGCCCTCATATGTTCAGCCATATTGGAGGAGTAGTACATTCTCTAAAGCCGTGGTGTGACTGGAAAATATCACAATATCTTTCATGCAATGTTTTTCTTCTTCCCTTTGTTCGGTTTGTACCTCGAATGATCACATACTTGACACCATGACAACTCCTTATTCTCTTTCTAAAATAATACACAATCGTTATTGCACGTATCTATCCGCTCATAGCTCAACCCAAGTTTTCTCATCATCTTCTTCACGTCATAGTACGACGGCGGTAGCTTTTCACTTTTGGATAGAATTTCTTTGATTAAGGTAACAAACTCATTAAAACCTTTCTCACTCAGCCCGTGATATGATTTTAACTGTAATAACCTTCTAACCACAGACAGTCGTGTGTGTTTTAGAGCTCCATCCCACAGTGACTCTTCCGCAGCTCTCAACAGCTCATAAAACTGATCAGCCCCCTAGTTCGGCGGTTGGGGACTGTCGTCACCACTGTCGTTACCCCAATCAACATTAGCATGCCCAGCATCCATAATCATATCTCGGTAATCATACCGTGCCTCCTCCTTAACTTCAGTTTGACTAGCCGGGTTGGACGAAAATACTATTGTTTCCCCATACTGCGTCCAGCTTGTGTATCCACCCATAAAATCATACCAACGAAGATGACATTTTACTTTAATTCTTTTTCTCCACTGTAACAACTCACATCTACCGCATGGACACCTTATCTTATCAAAGTCAACATGTGCAGGATGCACGTAAGCAAAGTCGAGAAATTCACCAACGCGATCCTCAAAATTGTAAGCATTCTTCCTTTTCATCCAACTTCAATCGACCAACATGACGACTGAATTATCGTACTGTATACCACCTTCAATTATGACCAATCATTAGTCAGGGTCGATGTAAATATGAATGCATGAATGTGACAACATGTCTATATATTTCCCCTCCAATCTCTAATAGGTAGTGGTCCTATCCCATTCGAAAAGAACATGTTTATAAAATAGTGAAGAACTCATGCTTAGTCCTATGTTTGTAGAAAATTCGGCAGTACCTCCCCGCATTTCTCCAAGTACACGACATCAATTAGGTGTTCTAACATTCATCTAACCTTGCCTTGCAAGGTTTGACGGATCTTAGAACACCAGATCTGTATGCACCCGGAGAAACACATGAGAACGTGTACCAAATATCCATGACATAGAACACAGAGCATGAGTTGAAACACTATTTTATAAACACGTAGCTTTTCCAAATTTTCCAAACTAGACATCCAAAGGCTCATTACAAAGTATTACTTTGTAATGAGTACCTTTGAACGGGAACTATGGGTTTTATGCATGCATGTGTTCAGAAATTGATAACATATGCAAGAATCTTTCTGAAATATCAAAAATGTCGAAAGATCGTTGCATATGTTACCAATTCCACATTAAATAGAATTCGTTGGCAACGAGTTGAACCATCTCGTTGCCAATAGACTTCGCAAAATAACAACTAATATAAAGAATGCAGGATTTGTAAATAACGAGTAATTGAACCATCTCTAGGCAATATCGAGTAATTATGGGGTGTACAAGGGCTAATTAAGGCTAACTAGGTTATTTAGTCCTAATTAGGGTTAATTGTGCCGAGTGGTGTTGATTAGTCCTAATTAGGGCTAATTAGGATTAATTGGGTTATGTTAGGGCTAATTATTGTTAATGAGTTATTTTGGATAATTAGGATTTATTAGGACTAATTAGGATTATTTAGTCCTAATTAGGGTTTATTTGTACCGAGTAGTGTGTATTAGTCCTAGTTATGGCTAATTAGGCTTAATTGGGTTATGTTAGGGCTAATTATTGTTAATGAGAAGTTATTTCAAATAATTATAGCTAATTAGGGTTGATTAGGACTAATGACTAATTAGGATTATTTAGTCCTATTAGGGTTTAATTGTACCGAGTAGTGTTGATTAGTCCTAATTAAGCTTAATTGAGTTATGTTAGGGCTAATTACGACTAATTAGGCTAACTATAATCAATATGCGCGTAATTGGGTTCATTTGGGCTAATTTGGGGTAGTTACAGCTAATTTGATTTTCATTGGGTTCTTAGGGTTAATTAAAACTAATTAGGCTCGTTAGAGCTAATTATGGTTAATTGGGTTAAAATATGGTTAGTTAGGGCTAATTATAACCAGTGTTAGAGCCACGATGAGATTTCAAAGGGTGCTAAAAATGTCGCGTTAACCTAAATTCAATGCACATTCAACAATCTCAATTCCGACACCTCATATAAGGTGTGATATGGTGTTCGATACGTGTCCGACACCTCCGGACACTTGTCTGACACCTATCGACACGTGTCTGACACCTCTGGACACGTGTCCGACACATGCGAACACGTGTCCGACACATGCGAACACGTGTCCGACACCTACCGACACGCACCTCCGGACACATCGGCATACATTGATTTATTTTTTAAATACCAGACACCGTCGATCGGACCCGATTTCCATGTCCGTGCTAACTAACAGGTATCTCAATCCAATTGGGTCCCATCCTCCGTCAACAATCTTAATTCACAATTTTCAATTCTCAAATGCTCAATGCAATAAAAATTAATAAAAATAACACATTCAATCCAATTAGGTCCTATCCTCCGTCAACAATCTCAATATCTCAAATGCTCAATGCACGATTAACAATCTAAAATCATCAATTAACAACCTAAAATCATCAAGTAATAATCTCAATTCTCAAATGCACAACTAACAACCTAAAATCATTAATCAATAATCATAATTCTAAAATGCACAATTAACAGCTTAAAATTATCAAACAAATAATCAATGTTCAAAAGCTAACATAAGACAAATGTCCAGAGATTGCATCTAATTATTATTCTTTCTATCTTACAATTATCAAAGAAAACATACATTCAGGTCTTACATGACAATAAGATCAATCCTTCAATTGTTATAGAACAAGACAATAATATGTTTTGTTGTATTTCGCGTTTGTATCTTGATAAATCAGTGCTTCCTTGGAACAGTGGTTCTTGCCAAAGATAAGAAATGACTACATAATTTGGGATTCCAAACTTAAGAACAAGAGACTTGGTTTTGAAATGTTACATGTTGGACCACTAAAGGAACCTAATAGTATAAAAAGGTTACATGAAGTAGTTGCAAAGGAGCTATCATAATTGAAAATTTGATTGTTGTTTAAGTTAGTTGTGATTAAATTTGGACATCTTATTCTTTATGCTCAAAACAAGTTTTTTATTGGCAAAATATCTCTTACCAACGATTATTGATTGATTTAGCAAAATATCTCTTATGTCTTATTCATGTTACGTAATTGTACTAATATACTTTTTAAATTTTTATAATAAATTTTATTAACTGACCCGAGATTGACTTAGGTTCCTAGGGTCTAATAATATGTAAAAAAGCAATAAATGCAAAGATAGCCTTTTTTTTGTGTCAATTTTGCATTATTGCGTTATGTTTTTGATATAGTATCAAAATTTATACGAGTTATACGCTAAGCATATTAGCATCGGTGAAGATCTCCAAAAAATATTGTTGATGTGGTCACTTATTTTGCAATTGATTAAATTTGCAAAAATAGTAAACATACAAAAATTAGTAAGCTTTATACAATTTGAAAACCAATTCGAAAGATTCTAAACTTGTATTTAACCGATACAGTGACCTATTAATTAGGACTTTAACTGAACAATTATATATCGATTGAAACTCTCTAACATGAAAGAATTACCTATAAACCAGAAAGGCTTAGCTGCTTTTCAAACCTTGACCTTGACATAAATCTACAACCAATAGTATAGATAGGTTACCCGAAGTAGTTGCAAAGGACGTATCATAATCAAAATTAGCTGCTGCTACTGAATTTTGAACTCAACTATACCCCTAAAACCCCTCAAAAAGAGGGGAGAAAAAGACTCGTGTAAAGATTTTCCTTCCATTTACATCTCATATATACAAAATTAAGCCCTCAGCTTTCCCTACAAAATTCCCAACCCCCAGCATTTTCAGCTTAACCATAGACACGCCTTGTCTAACTATTAGCATGTGTGACATCCAGCGTTTTTGCCCGTTATGGGCAAATAATAAGTATGGTGGTTCATCAAGTAGCCCTCAGTTTTGTTCAGCTAGTAAGATCTGCTGAGTTGAGGGCAGACAAATACTAGTCATTAAAGACACCAAGGTGGCTCCAGCAGTGACACATCCTATATGGCCGACAAAAACGTTTCAGGCCATGAATGTTGGTAATACTAAAAGAATGATCAAAGGGCTAATAAAGGTATAACCTATAAGTTCTATTCTCAAGATATACTATGAAGATGTTAAGACGGTGAGAACTTCATTTCAGACTCACACTTTGAACTAGCTTACGAGACAAATGTAACAGGGTAGGCCACGATGTGCCCAACTTTACCCTGTAGCTGATCATGATTTATGGTGGTGTAATAGCTTTCTCTGCTGGTTGTTGAACATGGCACAGAAAGATTTCAGGGCTTAGTCCATAGTTTGCATTATAAATAAAGTTTATACCTTTTCAATTACAAGTAAAAAGGCTTTGGAACTTGACCATAATCTTCATTTAGCTAAAACTAGAACTGAAAGAGCAATTTCTCTATCCTTTACTGGAGATCTAGCGGTAACTTTCCAATCAATTGCAATAAAGAAACAAATTTCCACAGAACAACTTGGCTGATCATTAGACTCATTTCAATCACTCAACCATGTAAAACCAATCATTTACACAGTAAGAACCCAGAAAAGAAGAGCCAAAACTATGAACCTTATTATTTGCTACGAACCTTGAATTGTGAAGACACACAGCTTGACTTTGGGATGTAGACACAGTCTCCCACATGCAGCATGTGTATTAAAATTAGTCAATTGCACAAATTTTGAGCTTAATCCAAGAACTTACTTTATTCTATCTTAGCTTACAAAAATTATACAACGAACGTTTACCCAAGTAAAATTCCAAGAACATAGAGGTTCTCGAAACCCTAGGAGATCGCATGGGCTGTGGGTCGAGCTGAGCTAGGCTAGGGACCATGAACAGGCTAACAAGAACCTATATATCAAAGTAATTAACCAACATCCGAATCTTCAAGTAGTGCGAGCACAAATAGAAACTCACATTAAAGCATGTATAAGCTGAAGTTGGTAGGGAGTGAGATTAAGCAGAAGCCCTGAACCTGGGCTTCTTGCCATTGTTCCTCTGGCACAAATCTAGGTTAAGCCAAAAAGAACCTCAATTTGCTAAACAAGCAGACACATTGTTGCATTGCATAGTTACGATTACAAGTAAATTCATTAAAAAGGTGCAAATGGATATGAAAAACTAGTGCAAAACCTACCTAAAAATCAAGAGACTACAAGAGAGATCGGCAGTAGTGGCGACAGCGGTGGAGGTGGCAGGCTATATTCTGTAGGGGGTGGGTTGCCAGGGATGGTGAAGGAGGTGGCAACAGAGGAAATATCTCCGGTGAGAGTTAATATATATATATATATATATATATATATATATAGAAAGAGAGAGAAACGGGAGAAAGAAAAGCAAAAGGGGACCTGTTTTTGTAAGACCTTTATCAACGAAACACACCCGTCGGTAAAAGTCCGTCGAAAAAATCTCGTTTTTCACCGACGGGTATTTTACTGACGGAATTATTCTGTCGCCTCTATGTTTTTTAAAATCATCAAAAATTTAAAAAACCTATAAAATATTTATCGATGGTACTTTTTGTCGGTAAAAAACAGTCAATGAAAATACGTCAGTAAAACGTTTTAACGATGGAGTGTTCCGTCGTTAAATATTTTTATCGATGGATTTTCATCGACGGTTTATTCCGTCACTGAAAGGACTTTTAGTGACGGAATTTCTTCCATCGCTAAAAGTTCGTGGCTAAATACCTCTTTTCTTGTAGTGACTTTTCTTCAACACATGCTTATGGCTGCCAACAGTGCTCATAATCGAAATCCCAGAGAAAATGAAGCATATATAGCTAGATACATAATAGCCGTGGATCGTGGGATCATTATCTTACTCCCATTGAGCAAAATAGTATCCTAAATTCCATCAAAGTTGAGCCTAATGGCACTCCCATTCAAGTCAATGGGCAAACCCAGTCAAATGCAGTCACCACTTTAGTCACTGTAATTGCCAAGCATTTCATGGGCAATGCCAATACAGTCTTTGAAAGAGGAAGAGAACTTCTTATCAACTTTAGATGTCCCACACTCAATCATTTTAGATGGTACAAGGATGTTTTCCTAACCAAACTTTACCAAAGGAGTGATGCTCAACAAGACTTTTGGAAAGAACGCTTTATAGTAGGCCTTCCTACTCTTTTTGGTGAGCGTGTTAGAACCCATATCAGAAAAAACACAATGGTGCTTTTCCTTTCTCCCTCTATACTTTTGGGGAATTAATTAGTGAAATTTGCACTGAAGGACTAACCTTGTGTAATGTATCAAGCTCAAAAATCAGCTTAAGAAAGAACACAAGATAGGAAGAATAGAGCTAGGACAGTTCTGTTACCAATTCGGTTATGATAACCTCTCTGTTCCCAATTGCAGGAAGAAAGAGAAATCTTCTAAATCTAAGAAGCCTTTTGGGGGATCTAAATTCTCTAAGAATTATAGGAGAGAGGAATCTTCCAAATCTTCCAAAAAATTCATAAAACAAAAGTATCCCAAACATAAAAAATTCTCCAAATCTAAAGTCATCTGTCACAAATGTGGCAAACCAGATCATTATGCTACTAAATGCTATACCAAAAAGAAGATCAATGAACTTGTAATTAATGAAGGACTCAAAAAACAATTAAGTGCTATCCTTATCAATTCCTCTGATTCTGAAACTGATTAACAAATGAATTAAATATTATTGATGAGGATTTCCAAAGTACCAGCAGCTCCAATGAACAGGACCACTGTTCTGATAAAGAAACTGAGTGTCACGAATGTAGTAGTAAAATTGATTACTACAAAGCGATTCTTGAAATGAATGGTTTAAATATTAATGTCATCACTTCTGAAGAATCTATAATCCTTGATCTTCTTGACAAAATTGACGATCCTGAGAAAAATAAACATGTCATCTTCAAAAATATTCATAGTGCTCAAAATCCTTCTGCACCTAGCCAATCACAACAATTACATATCATAGGTAATACTTTCAATTTTTCTAAAGTCATCAACATATTGCAAATGGTTGAACAAAAAGATCCTACCATTCAAGACCTCTAAGGTGAAATCCTTATCCTCAAAAGAGAAATAAAAACTCTTGCTAACCGTGTTTCTCTCCTTGAATCTCACAATCATGAAGAAGTTTTCAGCGAAGGAGAAGAATATCTAAAGCCAAATCCCAATTTTCTTCCTGATCCAGGAACCAGCCCTCCAAAACATGTCAATGATACCACTCAAAAAATTCTCAACCTTGAAAAGGTCACCTTCCAGAAATGGTATGTCGGTATCAAAATTGTCATCAACCAAGACTTTATTTTTGAGGGTATAACTCTTATTGATTCAGGAGCAGATCTTAATTGTATTCGTGAAGGTATTGTACCAATAAAATATTGTGAAACCACCAAACAAGCCCTCACCACTGCTGATTCTAGCAGGATGAAAATAAATTACAAAATCTTCGACTCTTGGGTTATCAATAATGGCACTTGCCTCAATGCCCATTTCATCGTAGTTCGTGGTCTTAGTCAATTTATTATATTAGGAACACCTTTCTTATCTCTTCTTGATCTCATGACCATCAATGATATACTCCAATATTATGGGCCAAGACATCTATTTCAAATTTATCAACTCTCATCAGAAGCAAGTCATTCATTCTCTCAAGAAGAAACTTATTTTCCGAAGGAACCAAATCTGCCTCTTAAAAGAAGATCTCAAATTCTAAAAAAATCAATCGATATCTCCATCAAGAAAAATAAAAAATTAAAGCTTTCTAGAATATATTGGAATCTGAACTTTGTGCTAAAGTTCCCAATGAATTTTAGCATCACGAGCAACATATTATTGAATTACCTTATGAACCTGATTTTAATGAAAGGAATATCCCGACTAAAGCTCGCCCAATTCAAATGAGTCAAGAACTTCTTGCTCACTGCAAAAAGAAATACAATATCTTTTAGACAAAAATCTTATTCGCAAAAGTTACTCTCCTTGGAGTTGTCCTACTTTATATGATAATAAGGAAGCTGAGAAGAACCGAGGAGTTACTCGTCTCGTTATAAATTATAAGTGCATTTATGATGAATTTGTTATCCAATTCCTAACAAAAACGATTTACTAAATAGGCTTAATAAAGCCGTTATATTTTCAAAATTTGATATGAAATCTGGAATTGGCAAATCCAAATCAAGGAAAAAGATAAGTACAAGACTGCTTTTACCGTACCATTTGGACATTTTGAATGGAATGTAATGCCTTTTGCTTAAAGAATGCTCCTTCTGAATTTCAAAATATTATGACTGACATTTTTAATCCTTATATGGATTTTCAATTGTTTATATAGATGACGTTCTTATATTTTTTCAATCAATAGATCAACACTGAAAACATCTAAATACTTTTCTTATGGTCATTAAACATAATGGCTTAGCTGTTTTTGTCAAAAAGATCTGTCTCTTCCACCAAAATAAGATTTTTTGGTCACAACATTGAAAAGGGATCAATTATCCCATTGACAGAATAATTGAATTTGCTTCTAAATTTTTTGATGAAATTAAGGAGAAAACTCAGTTACAATGATATTTAGGAAGTCTTAAATATATTGCAGACTTCTACCAAAATATGTACAAAGATACAGAAATTTTATATCAACATTGAAGAAAAAATCCTCAACCTTGGTCTATTGACCACACTCAAGCTGTTCACAGGATAAAGCTTAAAGCTAAGTCCCTACCATGTTTGTGTCTCCCTTTACCTGAAGCATATAAAATTGTGAAACCGATGCTTCTGATTTTGGTTATAGAGGCATTCTAAAACAAAAAGTTGAAAATAAAGAACACTTAGTTCGTTTTACTTCTGCTGTTTGGAATACTACACAAAAAAAATTATTCCACTATCAAGAAAGAAAATTTTTTTATAATAAATTGTATTCTCAAATTTGAAGAAGACCTTTTAAATCAAGAGTCCTTGTTGCGCATAGATTGCAAAGCTATGAAAGATGTTCTTGAAAAAGATGTTAAGAACATTGCTTCAAAACAAAATTTTGTTTGATGGCAAGCCTTACTTTCTTCTTTTGATTTTCAAATAGAATTTATCAAAGGAAAAAATAATTCTCTCCCTGTTTTTTTAACAGAGAATTTTTGCAAGGACAATGACTCCTCCCAAATCAAGACTGCAGGAATTTGGCAAAGGATTACGACCACGTGGCAATATCCGCTATAATTCAAGACAAATAGAAAAGTCTATTGGATCATCCTCCTACAATGAAGATATGTTTGAAACTTCCACTTACAATACTCATTCTAATTTGTGGGATATCGTCATCATAAAAGATGAGGAAGCCAATCTATCACCAATAGAGGTGACAAATAATTATCTTAGCAAAGATTAGGCTTTTCTCAAATGAGCTTCTGGCAAATCCAGAGAATATTATGAATAAATTTTTCGAGTGATAAAATCCGCAGTATTTACACATAATTATGAAAAGGATTCTCCTTATCATAATTATGGAGATAATCCTCCATATCAATTCTCAAATTGAAAATGTTGAGATTTATATCAAAAAGACAATGGGGAATTGACCCCACTAGAACAAGAGATCTTCCTCCTCACGTCTCCCCATGGTACTTCAATTATTTTGATTATATTGATGCTTAGAACAACGTTCTATTTTATCAAAATTCCAGGCATAAACATTCCTGATTTCTCTATATATATATATATATATATATATATATATATATATATATATATATATATATATATCTGTGTGTGTGTGTGTGTGTGGGAAAGTGAATATAAGGCTAGCCTCACGCAAGTTGCATGAGGCTAGCGGCAAAAACTGAGTAGTTTCATTAAAAAATGAGGTCAAATATAGTCAATTTCTCTCTCTCTCTCTCTCTCTCTCTCTCTCTCTCTCTTTCTTTCTCTATCTCTCTCTCTCCCCTCCTCTCTTCCTGGTTTCTCTGTCGCAGGCCCAAGCAATCCACCGCCCCAACCTTCCTGCGCCAGCCACCATCGCACCCATCATCACCACATCTTCCTGCCACAATTCGATACACCACCAACACCATCACACCCACCCACTGTACCCATCTTCATGTTCCTCCAAATCTGGCCACCGTCTAAGCCACCACACCCACCATCTCCAACGCAGACAACCCACCTTCCATCGTCACAAGCCACACTGTCACCCATCTTCCACAAGCCTGATATTTGCCATATGACCATATCTGATCTTTTACATACTACGCTTGTCAATGACCAGAGCAAGAACAACCAGTTAAGAGTGAAGGCAAAGGCAATGAAACGCATTCTTGCTAAACCTCACTAGGAATCGTGAACTGCTCCATCTTCTGTCGACCTCCATCGCCGACAAACTCCTTCGTCGATAACACAACACCGCTACCACAGACTACCCAATTTGAGAAATTCACTGACGATTAAAATCTAAATTAACAAATCAAATTAAAAAATTAATCCATTTTTTTGTTTTGAGATGTTGTGGAGGCCAGGATGTTTGCTGTGGTGGGTTACTAGGATAGGGAAGGTAGAGGTGGAAATCTGTGATGGTGTTGTGGTCCACAGTGGCGACGGCGGTGGATTTTTGGGATTGTGGTGATGATGTATCTTGTGAGGCCATGGTGGTGTGTTAAGTGATGGGTGGAGAGAGAGAGGTGTGGCAGAGGGTGGGCTCTATAATTGTGGCGGTGGTTTGTGATGTGGTTGAGGGTGGTCTGTGATGTTGCGGCAATGGTTTACCAGGTTGTTGAGGTTACCGCAATGGAAGATCGACAACAAAATCTAGGCAGTCAGAGCTATGTGCGTGTGATGGCGCGACAATGGTTTATGAACTTGCTGAGGTTACCGCAATGGGAGATCGGCGATAGAAGGTTAGCGGTCTGAGATATGCATGTGTGAGAGAGAGTGGAACAGCAGAGAAGAAAAAAAGAGAAGAAAGAATTAAGTAATTTCATCAAAATTACGTAGTTTTTGCCGCTAGCCTCACGCAACCTGTGTGAGGCTAGCATTATATTCGTTTTTTCATATATATATATATATATGGGAGATAATCAGTTGAGAGCGTTAGCAAAATAGGAGATTTTGCTAGCGCGATCTGGCCGTCCATCTTGAATGGATGGACGGCCCATATCTTTTTTTTTTTTTGCAAAGGTTGTCAGTCGTTCGCTACACAGTGTAGCAGACAACTTTTTTTACGAAATTACCCCCTCCTCCCTCCGTTACTCTGTGTAGCGGACAACTTTTTGTCTTGACAGTTTCCAGTCAAAAAGTCGTCCGCTACACAGTGTAGCAGACGACTTTTTGACTGACACACGTGACACACTTCCATGAATTTTTGTAGCTTTAATGCTGTCCGCTATACAGTATCGCGGAAAATATTGCCTATTCATCAAAACATCCTCACCTCTTTTAGCACAATTTTCTTCACTTTCAAACTCACTTGCTTCCATTTTCAGCTCCCTTCAAGCTTCGAGTAACACTTGCTTCATGGTTCACTCAAGCACTGTAAGTTTGTGAATGGTTAAGTTTTCTTGCCGGATTGACTGATAAAGTACAATATTTTTTTTGGACAAAAAAAATATAAATTTTTTGTGATGTTCTAGTAATTTGTGACTCTATTCATCAATTTGTGATGTTCTAGAAATTAATTTCTTAACTTTAAACAAATTCATTTTTTTGAGGTTCGCTAACTCCGAAAAATTTATCCTATTTAAATTCGTATTTTTTGAGATATGTTTGTGATATTGTGGCATGATGAATTTGTCTATTTATCTTAGTAATTTTAATTTGTTATGTTCAATAAATTAATAATTATTAAATTGAAGACACTTTTGAGTTTATGTATATGGTATATTTGTCATCCTAAATTGGTCTATTCGCCACGGTAATTTTGAGGTAATATTTTCAGTTAGAAATGCTATTTGATTGTTAAGCGTAGTCTATTTCTACATAGGTCTTGTTTCACAATGTCTGATTTCGTGTCGAGCTCCAACACCCCCGTAGATGCTAGTGATCCGTATCTAGGACGAACGTTTCAAACATTGGAAGAAGCTGAAGAATGTTTTCGAGCGTATTCATTGAGGGTTGGTTTTGGCATTAGAATAAAGACTACAAGAACAAGCAACGTAACAAAAAAGATATGCTCTCGCTTATACGAGTGTCATAGGGGCAGAAATCCACAGCAAAATGAGACACACGTAGGCAATGATGACAGTGATGATGAAATAGGATATTCGCGTAGAAGACGGGACTGCTTTGTGCGCACAAATTGCCAGGTCAAGATGTTCGTAAGCTATAAACTCAAGCAAGATCATTGGCTTATTACCAGCCTGGAACTGGCACACAATCACCCGTTAGTAACCCCTTCTAAGGTGAGTCAGATGCATCAACACAAGAAGATGGGTAAGGTCGCAAGGAGCCTAATTCACACAATGAGCAATGCGCGGCTAGGACCTACCGACATGATTAATGTTCTTGCTGAACAGGCTGGGGGAATTCAAAATTTAAACTTTAACACGACAGACGTTCGTAACGCGGTCCGAACCCATAGACGAGCCGCGTATGACCTCAATGATGCTCAATCCACAATGAGCCTATTGAAACGGATGCAGATGGAGGACCCGCAGTTTACCTTCGATTATAAACTTGACGACGAGCATCGAGTTAGTACAATTTTTTGGGTCGACGGTCGTTCGAGGCTAGCTTATAAGCATTTTGGGGATGTCGTGACTTTCGACACCACATACCGTACCAACAAGTACTCGATGCCATTCGCTCCTTTCACGGGGTCAATCATCATTATCACTCCATCCTGTTCGGGTTCGCCTTGTTAAGGGACGAGAGCGAGAGTTCTTTTGAATGGTTGTTTAGGGCGTGGCTGGAAGCAATGAACTTCAAAGCACCAAAAGTTATCATCACCGATCAAGATTTGGCAATGAAGAAGGCTATTGCTACCGTCTTCCCAGATACTCGACACAACTTGTGCACTTGGCACATAAGCAACAAATACCCTGAACGTCTGCATCACGTGTATGCAAAGTATCCAGACTTTAAACAGGATTTTGAAAAGTGCTTTAATAAGTCGTTAACGATTGAGGAATTTGAGGAGAGGTGGAAAAAGCTTGTTGAGGATTACTCATTGCAAGACAACGAGTGGCTCCAGCACTTGTACGAGCTCAAAGAGCAATGGATTGGCGTTTACACGAGGAGGTATTTTTCCACGGGCATGAAAACGACGGGCAGGAGTGAATCTATGAATGCCACGTTCGATAGTTATGTGGGTACAACTACCAATTTGAAGAGTTTCGTTACATCCGCACAAAAAGCGGTTGCTTCGTTATTCGTGAAAGAAAGGGCTGCAGACTTTGCAAGCACGTACAAACAAAGGAGAAGGTTGCTTGAGACCCCGCTGGAGCTGAACGGTGCCAAAGTCTATACGAAGGAGATCTTCTTGCTATACCAAGTAGAGCTGCGAAAATCGGGACGATACAGTATAAACAAGGTGGCAGAAAAGTCTACGCGTGAGTACAAGGTTTATTCGCTCGTGAATGACCTCGTCCCTGAGAAGCTGCGCAGAATTTATACGGTGAGCCACGACACATTGACGGATTCGGTGACATGTGTTTGCAAGAAGTTTGAGTTCCATGGCATCCTGTGTAGACACATTCTGCGGTTTTTCACCCAGAAGAATATCAGGACAATCCCCGATAAATATGTCCTGCCACGGTGGACGAAAGGTGCAAACAGGTTGCACGGTACCATTGCCTTTCCGGAGCACCCGTATACTGACTTTGAAGAATCAGAGACGTTGCGGTATAATCATCTGGTGACAA
This sequence comes from Escallonia herrerae, assembly GCA_033070095.1. Lineage (NCBI taxonomy): Eukaryota > Viridiplantae > Streptophyta > Magnoliopsida > Escalloniales > Escalloniaceae > Escallonia > Escallonia herrerae. Next base: position 901,607 of record JAVXUP010000013.1, read on the forward strand.
TGTTCACCCGTTTGTCCGTAAAGGGTGCTGCTACAATGACCGGATATAAACATCTCCTCGAGGTAGCTCAGCAGCAAGAGCCCATCGTCGACCAGTTGGAAGCAGCTTCAGTCAGCAATGCGGTTGACACCGAGCCTACAACGGGATCAGAAGATGATGAGCCGGGGGAGGAAGACGACAATGATATCCGGCCTTTGGATCCAATTATATCGCAAACGAAAGGCCGCAAGAGATCTACGCGGATGAAGAGCTCTATTGAATAGGCAACTCAACCTAAAAAACTGAGAAGGTGTGCATTGTGCAACAAAATGACCAACCATGACAAGCGGAACCATTACAAGGCACTGGGGATAAGTCCAGGGGGTTTGCAAAACGAGGAAGAAGATGACCCCGAAGATGAGGAGGAAGAAGAAGATGCAGTGGACCTTTAATATTTTTTTTTTTAATTTTTGACATTTGTAATAACTGTCTCTAATTTTTTTCTAATAATTTTTCGACCGAAGACTGGAATTTTATTTCTGATGGACCTATGAGAGCCATCCTTAGTTTAAGTTCTTTTTTTTTTTTTAATTTGCCACGTCCGCTACATAGTGTAGTGGACAGTGGAAACTTTTCGTCTTCTTTATGTCTGCTACACTGTGTAGCGGACATCCCTGCACTGTTTAAAAGTCCAACACCTCGGTCACTCTTCTTTCTCCTGTTACTGTATCTGTCTCGAACATCTCACCCACCCGCGACCCCCTCTACGGCGACGCATATCTTCGGCGACACCACCGTCCTCCCCCCGACGCGGTGCCACCTCCGGCGACAGATCCATCCTGATGGCTTCTGCTTCAGTGAATAGGGACATTTCAGTCGGCAAACACTTCTTCAAGGTCATGATGCTTGGTTTTCATACATAACTTGCAGGCCATCCCTCTTTCTCTATGTTTTCGTGTGTGTTAAAAGTTTTATCTTTGGTTAAAAACTTACATGTCTTACTATATTATGAATATGTTAGGCCATACCGGTAGCCTTTTGCAGATTGCTTACCACACTTTGGTTTGAAGAAACTATAACCAGCCGCAAGTGAAAAAATTTCTAGCGGTTCTCTTATTCGTTGCTTCTGACAGATGAGCAATTATCGGCCGCCCCGTCACCGGTAACCCTAAGATGAACCCTACATCTTCTATGACAATTGTCATCTCTCTGAGATAGAAGTGAAACATATTCATTTCACTTCTCCACCTTTCAACAAGGGCACCTATTAAGTGCCGGTCAAGGTGTTGAAAGATCTGCCCATGCGTGAAAATCCCAAACCCAATCCCACGCAGTAACTTTTTCTGGTATTTGTTCAATTTTCAGGCTTTGAAATTATCGGATACTTCTATTGTGTTGAGAAGTGCTCTTTCCTACAAATTAATAAATAAAATTTAACCGAAACAAACGGTATTATATGTTCGTGAGAATAAGAAAGTTGATAAAATAAGTATCTTACCCCACCATCCCATATGAGCGTACTGACATGGTTTGCTTGGTCGTATAATACGGAGGGATCTTCAGGTCCAGGGTTAAAATCCATTTTTTGCAATTGAAATTATGAAAAAATGGCAAGGTTGGAAGCTTTTATCAAACGCTCTCAAGCATACAACGCTAGCACAAGCATAATACATACAACGCTAGCAGGTGCTCACATAAGTTCACATGCTTGTAACAAATTGCTTTGATTGATGTTTTCTACATTATGTAGCGGACAAGCACTGTAGTGCACTCCTCGGGGGTATTTTTGTCAAAAAAAATCATCCTCTACATTATGTGACGAACAAACTTAAAAAATACAAAAAAAAAAGATCTGGACGGTTCATAAATCGTGCATGGACGGCCAGTTCGCGTTGACAACTTAGCCCTATATATATATATATATATATATATATATATATATATATATATATATATATATATATACCGATAGGACCTCATAAAGGAACGAGATTGGGGCTGGCCAGAATCTATCAAAGAAGCCGCTCTCACTTGGGGGTGGCTGCAGTAGCTGGGGATCCAAACCCAGATCTTTGATCTTTGAACCAGCTTGGAATACAATCATAAAGTTGAAAGTTATATATATATATATATATATATATATATATATATATATATATATATATATACGCTAGCAAAATAGGAGATTTTGCTAGCGCGATCTGGCCGTCCATCCTGAATGGATGGACGGCTCAGATCTTGTTTTTTTTTTTTTTTGCAAAAGCTGTCAGTCGTCCGCTACACAGTGTAACGGACCACTATTTTTTACGAAATTGCTCCCTCCTCCGTCAGCTACTCTGTGTAGCAGATAATTTTTTGTCCTGACAGTTGCCAGTCAAAAAGTCATCCCGCTACACAGTGTAGTGGATGACTTTTTTACTGACACACGTCAAGTCATCCGCATCCCCCCTGACAGTTGTCACATCAGTCCTGTCGACACACGACATTTCAGCCGTCCGCAACACTGTATAGCGGACATGCTTTAAATATGTACAAAATAAATATCGTCCGCTATATTGTGTCGTGAACAGTTTTATTGTCCACTTCTCTACAAGGCGGACGATCGTTATTGTTCGCTACTTTATGTTGCGGAAGGTACATATAAATAACCGAACTTTGATACTCTTACTCTTTCTTCTCACAATTAGATTGTTCTAGCGGCGTTCGCAAGAAGATCTACGCAATTTTTTCCCAAGAAATCCTTTAATCGTCTTATCAATCATGTAAGTTCACAAACCATTCATTTATTTGTTCATAATCTAGAGTTGTTATGAGTATTGAGGCGGCTTATGGATGGTTTTGAATATGTATTGAGCATGTGCTAGCGTTTGTTATACATATATATGTGTGTGTACTGCTCAGAATCTGATTCTGTGAGTGTATGTATGTATGTATGTATGTATGTTGTATGTATGTATGTATGTATATAGCGCGATCTGGCCGTCCACGCCCAATCTGCGGCAGACACAGATCTTTTTTTTTACGTTTTTTTTTAAGTATGTATGCTACATTATGTAGCGGACGAGTAGCCAGGCACTACTTTTTTTTTCTTTTTTTCTTTTTCTCTGTCCTTTCCCTCTTTATACTTTTGACATGTTTCTCTCACTCTCTCATTTCTCTCACTCTCCTTTCTCTTTCTTTCTCTCTCTTTCCTCTCTTTTTCTCTCTCATTTCTCTCATCAATTTATGACACTTTCTTTTTCTTTTCTCTCTCCATGATTTCTTTTATGGGTTCTATTGATGCTTAGTAATACTGACCGAGATGTAAGAAAAGTGAAGACATTGTCCAATTTGGCGGTTTGACTTAATTAAGATTGAGGTTGTGTTTAACATTATTTTTGAAACTAGTGAAAACATCTAAAAGTAACATGCTGCATACAAGCTTTTGCTTTGATTCCATGCTCATTTCACAAATGAGTCTCAATATCGTAGATGCATTTTAAGATTATGTGGGAAGCACCTCCTTAAGTAGTGGTCAGAGTGAATCACGAATAGCTTATACTCTGATGCATGCGTGTGTGCATGCGTGTTCTTTTAAAATTTTCTGTATTACCAAATTTGTTTAAACTTTCAAGCATTTCATATAGCCTTGTTTGTACACAAGGATGCTCTTGGTATAGCAAGTGTTGTTGCTGCAATGATTGACTTATCAATACTCTTACTGTTGGGCGTACTTGATTGGGATGATTGCTTAAGTGAAAAATCTGCATGGGATACTTTGGCTTGGTTTGCAGGCTTAGTGGGAATGGCAGCCTAATTGACAAATCTTGGAATCGTTTCCTAGATGTCTGGTTGTGTAGCCAAAGTTCTTCAACCGTTCTCTTTAAATGGACATGGGTACTTTTTGCCGAGTCAGAATGCGCCGACTTGAGCGGTTGCAAGCACTGGCTCTCGACGTTCATATCTACAAGATGAACACTTTGATGGAACTCATGGGTATTACTGAGCATCAATAGAACCCATAAAAGAAATCATGGTGAGATAAAAGAGAGAGAGAAAGGAGAGAGAAAGTGTCATAAATTGATGAAAGAAATGAGAGAGAGAGAGAGAGAGAGAGAAACATGTTAGAAGTACAATGAGAGATAGGATAGAGAAAGAGAAAAAAAAGTAGTGCCTGGCTACTCATCCACTACATAATGTAGTAGATGGAGCTGGAGGGTATTTTTGTCAAAAAGTCATCTACTACATTATGTAGCGGACGTACTTAAAAAGCGCAAAAAAGATCTGGACCGTCCACAAATCGCGTGTGGACGGCCAGATCGTGCAGGTAACTTAACCCCATATATACACACACACATACATACAACTTGAGTTAAATTGCCAGCGTCTGACCGTCCACGCGCAATCTGTGGACGGTTCAGATCTTTTTTTTTAAGTCTGTCCGCTACATTATGTATGCAGCGGATGATGTTTTGAAAAAATACTCCCCATCTTAAAAAGAGCCCATTAATGTTCTGACTTTTTCTCTCTTTTTTCTCTCATCCACTACATAATGTAGCGGGTAATTTTTTTTTACTTTTTTTCTCTTCCTCTCTCCTTTCTCTCATTAATATTCTTGACTTTTTTCCCCCTCTCTCTCTCTCTCACTCATTTCTGACTTGCCTCTTTCTATCTCTTTTCTCTCACCATTTTTTTCTCTCGTCCTCCTCTCATCTCCTCTCCTTTCTTCTTCTTCTTTTTCTTCTTCTTCTTCTTCTTCTTCTTCTTCTTCTTCTCTCTCTCTCTCTCTCTCTCTCTCTCTCTTTCATTGTAAGGACCAATTAGCGAGTTAATATGATGGTGCAGGTTGACAAGCTGAACATCAGGAATGGGGAATCTAAGACCATCATGAGAAATCATTGAAGGCCATCAGGAATGGAGAATCTAAGACCATCAAGAGAATTTGGTCATTAAAATCATTGAAGGAGAAATCTAAGACCATCAGGAGTAGGGAATCGGTGCAGATAGATGATGGAATTGGACCGGTGAAGCAGTTGTTGCTAACATTGAAGATCATGAGAGTCAATGCCATCTTCAGGATTGAAGTATGTAGCATTTTTGCAAAGATGTTGCTTGATAAGTCAAATACTCAGATTGTAAAAGGCAGGGATAAAGATAGTGGTCTCTCATTGGAAAGCTTGTTAAAACTCAGATTAGGGAGGTCACCAGATAGCCAATTCCGGGAGAGATTGAGGCGAGAGAGATAGGTGAGGTTTCCAAGAGAAAGAGAGATAGATTTGTGGTGCCAGAAAGCATTCAATGAGAGAGAGAAGTCAGAACATTAATGAGAGAGAGAGAAAGAGAAAAGAAAGAAAACTAGTCCGCTATATTATGTAACGGATGAGAGAAAGGGGATAGAAAGAGAAAAAAAAGTCTGAACATTAATGAGCTCTTTTTAAGTTGGAGGGTATTTTTGTCAAAATATTGTCCGTTACATAATGTAGCAGATAGACTTAAAAAACCACAAAAAAAAAGATCTGGACCGTCCATAGATCGCTCGTGGAACGCCAGATCGCGCTGGCAACTTAACTCAAGTTGCCAGCACGAGCAATGGATCAGCTCGTGTGTGTGTGTGTGTGTGTGTGTATATATATATATATATATATAGTTAGACGGGCTGGTTTCCCCCTAGGCTGGACGGGCTTGTGGAAACCTTTGCCCATGTCCAGCCAATATTTTTTACGGGCTCAAAATTTTGAGCCCATGTCCACCACGGTCACTAGAAAAGTAAGTCCATGTCCATATTTTTGTCGGGTGGCACAGGTTGTCCACGGGTTTTCTTGCCCAACTTGCACCCCTAGTCTTTCATCTACAATAACCAGATATCGCAACCCCAACAAAAATCAAGCTTTTTTACCCCTCGCACCTCCAACCCAGCAAGAGTCTAACATATCCACAACCAAACAAGAACATGAAGGAATGTTTGGGTCCAATAAAAAATGGAAGAAGATGGCCATATCAAGTTTATAACAAATGGAACAGGTTCAAAGTGAGCTGGTGTTTCAAGAGAAAAGAAAGAGAGGAGTGTACAGATCCGATGGAAGTGGAGGTTCAACCCAAAAAATCAATAGAAGAGATGAGCACAATTTTACAATCGGCGGTGGGTGTGATCTAGCCCTGCCGGTCGCCATGACGATTCTTGCTTGGATTTGTGATTGGCTTAGGAACCCGAAAGCAATTCTTAAGATGGAAATGTTTGGGATAAAAAAAGAGCCCTTTTTAGTCTTCCTTTTGGAGACTAAATGTAGTAGTAGGAAAGTAGACTTTCTTAAGAATAAATGGGGAATGCATGGATTAGGCGTAGATGCAGTAGGTTAATCTGGAGGTTTACTCTTCGTTAGAGGAACGATATTATTGTCTTGGTTTAGAGTTACTCAAAGTTCCACATTGATGCTACGGTGGAGGACATCAAGGGACAGGGCAAATGGTGTTTTATAGGCTTATATGGACATCCATTACTTCAAAAGGCAAGCAATCTATTGCAAAATAGGTTGCAAATACAACCTATCCTGGTACCATGGTACTATGGTGGCGATTTCAATGAAATTGTTCAGAAATAAGAAGGAAGGGAGGTTAAGCAAACCGAACTGGTAGATGTGTGAGTTGAGAGAGATATTAACTGATTACAGGTTAGAAGATTTGAGGTACAATGGATACAAACTTATATGGTACAACAATAGATGTTTCCTTTTCACTGTAAGGGAAAAGGCTAGATGTATTTTGTGCAACCTCAAGCTGGAGTGATATGTTTCTAGATACAAGTGTTTCTCATCAATCAACACGCATCTCGAATCTTTTGCCAATCCTTAACTCGCTGGATGAAGGCTACCAAGCAGTGGGTGGTAAAAGAAATAAACAATTTAAATTTGAAGGCATGTGGATGAAAAGATCAGATTGTGAAGAACAAATTGCTAAGGCATTAAGCAAGATGATCGACAGTGTGTTTAATCGATATAAGACAATGTCGTATTGGGCTCCCAAATTGGAATAGAAGTCAAGTTTGGAATGTATGAGGAAAAATTTGGGAGTTAAGGAACAAGATTTCAGGTCTTAAGACATGAATGATTACAGAAGAATCAAACAGGGAGGAAAGAGAGCTGATTTCAGAGCTTGAAGAAATGCTTGTCTTGGAAAAAGATCTACGGAAACAGAGCTCTCGAAGCATGTGAATGGCAGAAGGTGGCAGGGACACTAGATACTTCCACAATAAAGCTAACATCGGAGGAAGAAGATACGGGTGCCAAAGTTAAAGATGTTGGCAGGTGAATGGAGCAAAAATTACGCTGCTAAGGAAGCTAAAGTGTCAACTACTTCTAGCATTTGTTTATTACTTCAAATCCACAAAGTGATACAATCCAGTAGGTGCTTGGCAAAGTCAAAACAAAGATTACACGATACATGAATGCCAAGCTGATAAGGTGGTATTTAGCACAAAAGGTGACCTTTTTTTTAATTTTTAATTTTTATTTATATGTACCTTCAAAAGCTCCAGCACCGAATGGTATGCCGGTGATGTTTTTTCAAACTTTCTGGCATATCTTCGGGAATGACGTTGTAAGCTCTAATTTAGCCTTCTTAAACAGTGGTCTGTTGCATCCGTCTCTCAATTACACTCATATTATTCTTATATCCAAATGTCAAAGCCTGGAAGAAAAGACACTTCAGGCCAATTAGTTTGTGCAACGTTGTCTATAAGATTGCGTCAAAAGCTTTGGCAAATAGGTTAACACTATATTCATCGATATGCATCTCTGAAAATCAAAGTGCATTTGTCCTGGGTCGCCTCATAACTGATAACATACTTCTTGTATTGGAAGTTAATCATTTCTCAAAAATAAATCTTGGAGGAAAATTGAATACGTCGCTCTCAGATTAGACATGAACAAAACTTGTGACAGGGTAGAATGGCCTTTTGTGGTAGGAATTTTAAGCAAATTGGGCTTTGATGACATTTGGATTAGAATAGCTATGGACTGCATTTCTAGAGTGACTTATTCGATAAAGCGAAATAGTGACCATTATGGCTTTATTACCTCCCAAAAAGGTCTTCTACAAGGAGATCCCTTGTCTTCTTACCTTTTCCTGATCTGTCAAGGAGGATTTTCATCGCTTATAAAAGCAGTAGAAGAAGACAAATTCATCCATGATGTAAAAATTGGATAAGGCTGCCGTACCATCTAATATCTACTTTGCGGATGATAGCCTTTGTTCTTTAATGCCAGACGAAGGAAGTGAGGATGATAAAAAAAAACATGTTAAAGGTGCATGAAAAGGCCTAGGACAGATGAGTGACTTACAAAAATTGGGATTTATGTATAGTAAGAACACTGAAGATGATACAAGAGACCAAATTAGCGAACTGATGAGTATTCCCTATGGTGCAAGCCCATGATAAAAACCTAGGCACTCCTTTAGTCATTGGGGGATTGAATTAGGATGTTTTTTGTAGCATGTGTAAAGGAATATAGAGCAAGATAACTAGTTGGTCCGCTAAATTCCTACCTAAGCCAGGTAAAGAAATTCTCATCAAGTCTGTCCTTCAAGCAATATGAGCATACTCTATGTCATGCTTCCTACTGAATGAGTACCTCTATGATGATATAGAAATGATGATGAGAAACTATTGGTTGGGAGGTAGAGAAGGGAGGAAAAATCTATGCTGGATGAGTTTGGATGGGTGATGCGCTAAAGAAGAAAAGGGGTTGGCTTTATTGGCAAAACAACCATAGAGACTAGCCATATCACCAGATTCCCTACTCTCCCTACATAGAAAGCAAAATACTATCCACATGGAGATTTTTTCAAGGCACAAGCCGGTAGCAAACCATCGTTAACGTGGAGAAGTATACTAGAAGCATGAAGGGTAGTGCAAACAAGTTTTCAATAGAGGATAAGAAATGTGGATAAAAAAAATATGGAATGAACGTTGGCTCCTTGCCCGCACACATTCAAGGTTTAATCCCCGGTGAAAATACTCAATGAAGACGCAAAAGTAAAGGCTTTATTCAGCATTCCCACTATTCAAATACCTCTGGGCCCGGGTCGGAATGAAGACAAACTTATCTCGAACTATAATAAAAAAGAAATTGTCTCTATCGAAGGTGCTTATCATTTAATCATGGATCAACAGTTACAAAAAAATAATGAAATCTCAATGGAAGAGGCAAGTACAAGTCGTGATAATAGCTGGAACTTTATTTGTAATGCTTGCATACCAAATAAAGTTAAAGAATTTGGATGGCGGACATGCAATGATATCTTATAAGGACATCAAAGTTAATGATTGCAAAATATGTGGTAAGGAGCTAGGGAGCGGGGAAATATTGTACCAGCTACTGAGACTATGTTCTTTTTCTAGATAGACGTGGGCGTTAACTTCTTATAATCTGTATAAGGAGAGTGTTTATGGTGAATCAATTTTCAGCTGGTAGATGGAGGTGTTGAAATGTGGGAAAAAAGAATGGTCGAACTAATGGTCATGTTATGTTGGTGTTTGTGGACTAATAGGGTTGCTTCAAAGGAGCTCAGCTTAATGCACTGGAACCATATTAACGAGCTCAAGTTCAGCTGGAAATGTTCCATAGAGAAATTATCAAATCAAAAGTGACGAGAGCCCTGCTTCAAGCCCAGTGGTGGTCCTCCCCTCAAGTGTACATATTGAGTAAATTTTGATGGGTCTATTTTCTCATAAGATCAGGTCATTGAAATTGAGATTGTTATAAGAGATTACAGAGGTATTTTCTATGTGGGTCTTTCTAAGTGGGTGGAAGATCAATCTAAGGCAGAAATGCCTGAAACAATAGCTGCTTTCTCAGCCATGGAATATAGGACGGAGTGCAGATTTTGTGATGTAGTGGAAGGTGATTTGGCATCCGTCATCAACACTATCAAAGTGGGAAAGATATGTCAGGGCTAGGTGTCCTGATTGAGGATGCAAAGAAGATGTTAACTTTCTTTCGATCTGGCGACATTGCGTGGGCCAATTGAACCGGCAATCAAGTCGCACATTGATTAGCAAAATATACTCACATTCATAAGAATTGGGAAATTTGGATAGAGGAAGCACCTACCGGCAATTCGCGTACCACATTTGTAATGAATAAAATTGTCTTTTCATCCCAAAAAAAAAAATCACTAGGCTTTGGACACTTGGGTATAGGAAGGCTATTTGGGTATAAACTTCTTCCTTTCTATCTATCTGTAGTTTAAATCATGTTATTATTGTCACAGTAAAGTTCAAGTTTTTTTCCTCAGTAGAATGGTCTATTCACAGTACGATTACAGTCACCCAACAACGGAATGCCATTATGTACACCTTTTTTTTTGTACGAAAAATAAAGTTTCTATCTTAGTTAGGGCTATAATTGAAGATGAACTGCAATTAAATTGAATATGAATTGTCTGATCAGTTATACACTAATGTATATCAATAAATTATAAACCACTGTAGAGAATAATTAAACAATGGGCTCAGAATGCCAACCTATGGTCGATAATCAACCTGAAGCTCCTGTTCTTCACCCAAAGTTACTGGGACCAAATTGTTGTTCTTCTATCTATTCCTTTTGGATGATGACAAGCTAGCATAAAGTAGCTGATGTTCCATTGTATTTTAGGAGTTCTTTCCATCGTAATTCCATCTTCTAGGTTTTTGCATTTCAGTAGCTTCAATGCATAAGCCAGCCAAAGGTAAAAACTACTATTTCTTAAAATATACTTTAGAGATAAGGAATGATGAAAACGAAAAGAACTAAAAAGGTTGTAATATATATGCCTTCATATTTCTCTAAGTTTACCTAGTTGGAAACGAGAGAGGAAAAGAAACAATAATTATAGGCATACTACTTTGTCAATATCACAAATAAATTCACTACATAATGTTCATCTGAATTATAAGCCCATCTTCGTTGTAACGAATTGTCTGAATACCGAGAACATTTCTTGTATAGCTGTAGGAGGAAAAACAGTAACCGCGAAAAGAAAGTTAAGCATCTTGAATACCTCAATTGCAATGCATGGCCAATTTATCACGGCGTTCACCTGCTACATTTTGGTACCACATGTTTGAGATAAAACCCGCGTGCCTTTAGCCAACGTACTAACTCTAACATCGCATGAAACAGTCAAATCCTTCTTCAAATTTATAACCCACATCGTAAACTTTATCGGCACATTGATCTCCAAATCAAACGTGACAGGCATCTTGAATTTTGTGTCATTCATGCTCCTTTCAATCTCCTTAGGCAATGCTACACTCGATCCAGCTATGTTTACATGAAAAACGGTTGAATTCTTGGCTTTCTGCACAAAAGTTGGATATTTTCCTTCACCCAACCTACGTTGCTTGAAGGACAACTTGGCGTATCCACCACTTTCATAAGAAACTCCCGTTATCTTGCTCGGATTGTCAACAAACAATGTGATGTCGTATGCTGGACGAGCACGTTGATGGCGAGACGGCGGTGGATGCTTGACAACAACTTTTGAGACAGAGAAAGCTGGTGACTTTGGCCTGAAAATGAAATGATAGACAGAAAGACCGATGCCTGCAATAAGGCCAAGGATAATTATGACAATGAGACTCCAAAGGCAAAAACCAGAACCGCTTTTATTCTTCTTCTTCTGATTAGGCTTGCGAAACTTCTCAACAATTTTAGCATGTTCAGGTGGCGGAACGCGGTAAATTTGATCCCTGGGGATTTGAACGACATAGGTCTCTGACCATCCTGGTGGGAGCGGGAGAGGTTCTCCTAGGGACAAATTGGAAGGAGGGTCGTCATCGCTGTTGTCATCGAGGACGACACGATGAGGTGGGAGTGGTAGGGCTTCTCGGGGAGAGTCTTCATTCTGGACGACATAGTTTTGTGGCCTTTGCTTTGAAGAATGTAAAGGAGGGTCATCGTTTCCATCCCCGGCCGGTGGAACCCGCTCCTCCATGAGAAGATGAGGAGCGGTGCACGTAAAGGGGGGAAGGGGTTGAGGACGATATAGTAGGAGAATATAGAGGGGTTAGTTTGCATGAGAATAGGAAGTTGGCACGGAAGATTGATGGGAGAATTGGGAGTTTCTTGTGGGTGAGAAAGAGAGAACAAAAGTATTGGGCTCATGCAAATGTCAAGAATATGACGAAACATTAAGTGGTTGTCTAACGCTACGTCATAGGTTTAGGTGGTGTTAAAGTACTACTAAGATCTTACCAACCAGACAAAATGATCACACTAGGACAACAATAGCAAATCAAACTTTAGGTAACCATTATTAGTGAAATATCGGAATTAAAATTTCACCAAATTTTAGACACCCCACTCACCCATTTCCGCCATCAATATATTTTCACTTCTCTTTCTCATTCCCTTTCTTCACCTTCATCTTCCTTCTCTTTTCTCTTTCATTTTCACCATTATCAAATTTCCTTTTCTTTCCAACATCTAAATTAGCAACCTCATAGTCACTATATATCCGTAGACATCAACACTATCTCTCTTGCCCAGCTTGCCAAACGATACAAAGAGAAGTGGGACGAAGTTGGGGTTGACATTAATACAATGAATTTTGCTGTAGACTTAAATTCGCGAGACAATGAGTTAAATTTGGTCAATGGGGTTAAAAAGTTTCCTGGTGAGTTTTTACCAGGAAATAGGGATGGCTATGTTAATGGGGCTGATTTGAATAGAAACCAAGATGCACAATGAAAATTCTAAGAAGGACGGCTCTTTAGATGCTTATTTCGGGGGCCAGACGTTTGCTTGGGATGATGCATCATGGGTAAAGCCAATTCGGATACATTTCCACAAATGGGGGAACAAAGGAATTCGGATATTTTTGGCATGCTGCGAATTGTGCTTTGGATGAGGTTGCTAAGCGGGTGTAGTTTGGTGAAAATTTGAATTTCAATATTTCTCTTACTATAATTCCTTAAAGTTAGATTTGTTACTGTTGTCCTCACATGATCACTTCAATGAGTTGGCAAGTTGTCAGTGAAAGTCTAATACCACCTATAGCAGTGACGTGACGTTGGGCCACAGCTAAATATTTTCCTCAAGAATTTACCTCAGTTTGGTAGATGCTGATTAGTTACTTATTGGATACCAACTTCCTTATCATATTGCTTGAAGTGTAATTTAATAACACGGTACTCCTGGCATTCCTATGATTTGCAAAATTACACCGGCCTCCTTTAAGAGTAGTGTCCGTGTCTCACAAACACCCCTAGTATTAGTTTACACCGAATTACATTGTTAAAAACTTACTGTAAACCCGTAAATACACCTCTTAATAAAGTCCCAAAATTAAGTCTTTCTTTACCCCCCCCCCCCCCCCCCCCGAGGCGAATTCCACCAATGGTGCTACCCCTACTCCCTACCCTATTAACCTACACCCACACAAACAAACACACGGCACAAAAACCACTCTCACACCCCCCACGGTCACGACTCGCCCTCCCACCCACCTGGCGTTTTAGCCCCATCCTATCCACCCACACATACACGCAAAGCAATTTGGTAGCATCAGTGGTGGTGGGAAATTGGTGACTGTGGTGGGTCGGTGTGTGTGCGACAAGTTTGTGTGTGTGCGACGAGTCTCTGTGTCTGTCTAGGTGTGTATGTGTGTCGTGGGTGACTGTATGCACACGTGCGTGCAAGTGTGTGTGTGGGCGTGGTGAACAAACAACCTAATAAGTAGCATGGCCAACTCTATCCAAAATCTCATAAGGTTCTACATCTTCATGACTCGACTTTCCTTGTTCCCAGACCTCATCAAAGTCTTTGATGGTGAAACTCATCTGACAAAACATCTAAGAGCCTCGAACTCCAAGTCAATGCAGGGACGTTAAGTGTAACCTCCATGTCAACACTGCACCACATGCATGTCATCCTAAATAAACAAGTTGTATCATAAGTATCCTCAACAATCTCCGGTCACAATAAGCTTAACTCATCAACCTCGTACAAGGATGTACGTGATCAACATCTACAGTTATACAAAACCATAACTGAAGCTGTCACAACAACTTCCTGATGAGAGTTGTTATAGCCAAACTCAATTAAAGACACATGCTTATCTGAATTATCATGAAGGTCCAAAGAAAAAGCATGTAACATATCCTATGATGTCTGAATATTAGTCTCAGTTGACCATGTGAACCATAAACTCATATATCTAGTTCCAAACCTTCAATTTTTAGCTAGTGCATCGAGCACTTGATTAGACTTACAGGAATTAATATACTAATTAAATCGCCAACAATAAAGCTAGAATCGTATATTCTATGCCCTTAAATGTCTTAAAATTTTGAATTCATCAGATATAATAACCAGATTATTTCCTTCACCACAGAGCCACTACTTCTAGGGTTGCTTGCAATTCAAATTAATACAACCATACGCCAAATTAGGAAATAAACCTACGAATCAGAAAAGAAAGTCTTTTTTTTTTCTTTACCAATCCGACCCGAAGTCGTGCATACAATTGCAAATGTATTTCGCATTTGAAATCATATTTAAATGGTATTTATGTTATATTTGTCGTCTATTTGTAGTCAAACTAGCTTGTATCCGCTAAGCGCAATTAAATTGTAATCTTTAGACGAACTTTTCATGCGCCAAATGCGACTAAATTTCTCCAAATATCTGGAGTAGGGGTAAAACTTTCTTCCAAAGTACAAGGACAACAAATAACTAATTGGCATGCAAAACTTAGTGTTACTCGAGTGTAAAGCTCAAACAATTATAACTATAATCAAGTATCATTCCAAAACTATTTATTCTTTGCTAAGACAGTAAAGTAATTGCAAAGGCAACCTCTAACGGCTCCTAAACCAAAATTCTAAAAATCGGCTAGAAAACAAAGCAAAATCTTTTAGACCCTCAATGTATAGCTTTTAATAACTCTTACCTATATAAGGCGTTGTCATTTGACGCGAATCCAAGACTAATGTATATTGCACAAATTCGACACAAAACTACTTATGCAAAGCATAGACAATGGGTTAAAATTACTCATTTCCTCTAAAGGAATAGACTTTGTGAAGTCATAGTAAGTAATCTCGCGATTTCGAGCGCATACCACGTTAAACATATTTTCAAAATCAAAGTTCTTTTAAGAGTTCAATTTCTAGAACCTAAATTTTAAATGGTGTTACAATGATTCACGTGAATCATTGCCCTTTTTCTCTTTTTACTACAAGAAACCAGGTCTATATATTGAGACTGCCGCTGGGGTTCCTTATCACCATTTTGCATTCGTAAATGAAAAATAGGAACTGCTGGTTTCGGTCGCTAATCTAGTTGCTGTAAATCAAGTTGCTAAATTTTAGCTACCGTTACATAAAAGAATACTGCTAAATTTAGCATCTATGTTAACCAAACAAGCGAGCACTGTATCGGTCGCTATTGACAATTTAATTACTTAAAATCAATCATTTGTTATGACTGTAGTGACTGCTGATGAATTCAATATGGCAGTTACAATCTATTTTTACGTTTTAATATCTTAAGAGATGTATTTGTTTACAACTGCCTTGACATTCACCAAATGAGATTTATTTGGTAAGCTCAGTTAAATACCTAGAGTTTGTTTAGATGAGGTAATTGAACTGTGGATGTCATTTATATAGAGGATTTGAAAATAAATCACACCTAATTCCTTATTTGAATTATGATGAGATGAATTTATTAAATTTTAGGAGAGATTTGAAAAGAAGATTTGGTGTGTTAAAATTCACTGTAGAAATAACTAAGCCAGATTAATTTTTTGGCAAATCCATTCTACGAATATAGGGAGAAAGTGAACTCTATTTTATCTCCATAATTTTATCTACCTTTTGCCACTAAAAAATGAAACTCTTCCTCATTAGTTTCTATCGATACACCATCAACTTATCTAGGTTCTATCTTTCAGATGTAAATCTACATAGAAAATCCTTGTTTATGAAAAACTGCCCAAACACTAAATTCGCAATTTCATAAATTTATAAATCAGCGAACCAAGAAGGTAACTATCTTGATCCAAACACACTCCTAGACTAGGACCAACCACGAAGGTAACAACTCTTGATACCCAACAAATTCATCTTTGAAATCAACGTCCATGTTGTGAGCAACATTTTTGGGCAAGGAAGAGCCCATATTGTCATTTTCTTCTTGGATTCATAAAGGCACGCTAGGACTAATAACGTTCTCGATAACCATCTTGAGAATCACCAGTTTCGAGCATAGTTATGTGTTTTTATGAAACAAAAAAAATTTAATCAACAAACTCATTATTTTGCACAATGAGCGTAAATGTCGAAACAAAGCATCACTGTTGGTATACTCGTCATATCTTCTCATTGATTAGATGGTGAATTCCATTAAAATAAATAGCTAGCATCTTTCACTTGTAATGATTTACTTCTTGTTCACATTGCATTAGATGAATAAACTTCCTGTCGCATCATTTAATTGCCCTGTCCCAAATTCTAGTAATTAATAACTAGAAATTGAACCATTCGAAAGTTTGAAAGCTTTTCCAAAACGGTTAATTACAAAATTATTTCTGTGCTTTACACGTTTTTGTACTTTACTACCTGTATTTATAACTTTTGCAATAGCGTCCCCCAAAAATGACAAAATCATTACAAAAAGCTCCAAAAATGGATGATTGTTAAAATTCGGACGTTAAGCCCGCATGTGCACACCACATGCCGTTTCGGCATGGACAAGCTTGTCATTTCCTCTACCTCATCACCCATTTTCTCTCTTAATTCCTCTCTCTTTCTCTCTCTCAGTATTAACGGTAGAAAAACTGGGAAACTAAATTGACGATTGCAACACCACATTCTTGTTGTAAAGTGCTCTCAAAGGTAAAAACGCACACCATTTTCACTTTCTTGGTTGAAATCGAAAGGCAAGAAACCATAAAAAAAAAAGGAAGAACCGTAATTGGCTTCAATTTCTAGAGAGAGGAACCTTTCGATGAATGTATCCAGTGTTTATGCACAGTGATCGTGATTCTTGCACTTTCCGGCTGCTCCAGTGCTCGCTGGCAACATAGTCAGAGGCGAGTCCTGTATCGAGGGATGAAGATAAGACCCTTATCTCAAATTTTCTGATTCCTCTAATCTGAGAGAGAGAGCGACAAAGTTTATTGCCTTTGTTGTTGTCAATTTCTTGGTTGTATCAATGGCTGCAGCAAGGAACAGTGCCAAATGCCCAAATCTGATCATAATATACAAATCTAATCATGGACATAATAAAAAGTAGGGCTAATTACACCTATGTCCCTGAGGTTTGGGGGTAATTACACTCGAGGACACAAAGTTTCAAAATGTAACACTTATATCCGTTGACAAACGGAACCCTAAAAATTCTAACGGTTTTAACAAAATGACTTTATTACCCCTGACTTTAAAATAAATTACCCACTTAATTTACTGATTATTCTTCCTCTCCCCATACCCAGCACCCACACCCCCCCCCGCGCCCCCAACCCCATTTCTGTCACTTCTGCATGAACGGAACGGGGTCAAGGATAGCCCCCAATCGCCACACCCCTGCTGCGGGGGAGAAGAGAAGAGATGGAGGGGAAGAGCGATGGCGACGTCACCGGTGGTGAATCTGCTTTGTTCGGCGAATAACAGAAGAGACTGTCGGAGGAGAAGGGGGTTGCCAGGGTGAGGGAAGGGGCTGTCGGCGGGGAAGGGGACTGCTGGCGGGAAGGGGCTGTCGGCGGGGAAGGGGACTGCCGGCGGGGAGAGAAGAGGCTGCCGGGGTGAGGGAAGGGGCTGTCGGCGGGGAGTGAAGAGGTTGCCGGGGTGAGGGAAGGGGCTGTCGGCGGGGAAGAGGACTGCCGGCGGGGAGGGAAGAGGCTGCCGGGGTGAGGGAAGGGGCTGTCGGCGGGGAGGGAAGAGGCTATCGGGGTGAGGGAAGGGGACTGCCGGCGGGGAGGGAAGGGGCTGCCGGGGGTGAGGGATTGGACCTAATTTGGAAATTAGGGTTTCGGGAAAACCCTAATTTGCAAATTAGGGTTTCAACAAAACCCTAATTTTAGGTTTTAAAACCCTAATCTTTAATTAAGGCTTTAATTCTTAATTTAAAAAGGGGTAGTATCGTCATTTTAAAAATATGTATTGATGACATCAGCAAAAAAATACACTTTTTGGACGGAACCCTAACGGATGGACACGGCTGATACATTTGAAACATGTTTGGTCACGGAATGTTACATTTTGAAACTTTGTGTCCGCGAGTGTAATTACCCCCAAACCTCAGGGATATAGGTGTAATTAGTCCTAAAAAGTATTAATGGGTTTTTCGTCATGATCACAGTATACAAATTCAAACTTCACAATATACAAATCTAACCCAGAAAGTAGTAATGGGTTTTTCATCATAATTAGCAAATCATCTACCGTAGTGCTTAATGATCCTTCATCTGATCATGGACAGAACAGAGAGAAAATCTACTCCTTCATAAGGAATAGTACGACCCATGTCGTTGTTAAACCCAAACTCCTCTTCAGCTCTTTGAAGTAAACTTTGAAACTCTGGGTTTCGCAACCACGATATAAGAACGATGTATCTGCTTCTATTTTCACAATCAACACGACAAAGCTATATCGGGGAGTGAGGCAAAGGCATTGGGGGAAATGGGTAGCCGAGATTCGTCTCCCTCAAAACAAGACTCGCCTCTGGCTTGGCACTTTTGATACTACCGAGGACGCCGCCATGGCTTACTATGAGAGAGAGAGAGAGAGAAGCAGAGGAACATAGAGAGAAAGGGGAGATGGGGTAGGGGAAATGACAAACATGCCCATGCCAAAATGGCACGTGCCTTGTACATGCAGACTTAACGCCCGAATTTTAACGGTCATCCACTTTTGGAGCTGTTTGCAATAGTTTTGTCAATCTCGGGGGACACTATTGCAAAAGTTATAAATACGGGAAGTAAAGTGAAAAAACGTGTAAAACTCAGGGGACAGTTTTGTAATTAACCCTTTCCGAAAATATAAACAACTTTGTAATCTATTTACACTGATCTCAAAAATCTTTACACTCGTGCAAGCTGTATAATTTATAATTCTACTAAACTATATTTATTAGAGCAAATATAAACAAACAGTATATTCTGGTTAGCACATACGGTATTAAATATGAATAAGGCTTTAGTAAGAACAATTTCTAGACTAATTAATGTTACTAGTTGTTCAGGCAAGAGTATAAGTCTTCCTTGCTGGATTCGTTGCTGAAGGCACAAGCCAACAATCCTTCAGCTTTTGGCACTGAGTACCCCTAGAACTAAGCGCATTTTACGATTTTGTTGCGCCTAACAATCAGCATACAAATTGACGAGGGCAGCCAATGGTACTATCCTTCTTAGGACCCCTCTAATACCCCAAAACCTCGGACTGATTTTATCGTAACATCCTACTAATTACTCATTGGTCCTTTAGCAAAAAATTAGTGAACATTATAATTTTTGTGATCCTTAGCGACAATTTTTAGAAAACATAAACTATAATTTAGTGATAGCAATTTTAAGTCATATTAATTAATGTCATTAGTGACGATTAGCGTATACGATATTGTTAAAAACTTTTAGCGAAGCAGGGTTATTTAAGAACATAAACTATAATTTAATGATAGCAATTATAAGTGATATTAATTAAGGTCATTAGTGACGATTTATTGTAGAAAACTTTTATCGAAGCAGGGTTATTAGTGAAGCGTCTGTGAAAACATGGTGTATCAGTGCGTGGTTGGGACACAGTGGGCTGTGTCAATCTTTAGCGTGCAACCTGTGTGAGTTTGAGGGTGCATTGGGAGGAATTTATGTGAATGAGTGAAGGAAGTGCATGTGTAAGAGCATTGGTAAGGTGTTGTATAGGTGTATGAGTGTTGTGAAATTTCCTGTGAGTGGCAGTGTGGGTGAAGTGAATGAGGGGCTGCCAAACAGCCCCATATATAAATGGGTGTTCGTGTGTTTTGTGCGTGAAATTAGTGTGTGTATGGTGAGTGTAAATATGTGTTGTATTGTTTAAATGTAGTGTGTTATGTGGCAAGGGGGTGTGCGTTGTGTGCCTAAGTGTTCAAACAATGAGCAGTGAAGAGTGAGGGGGAAAGAAGAAGATAAGTTCAACAGAAATGGGTTTGTGCAGTGAAGTAATACACTGTGCTTGCAGAGTTGTATCACGTGGCTTTTGGTTACCGTACTATTGTCGAAAAATACTGAAACTCTACAGGAAGGTTCTGAGGGCAATATTAGAATTACAGTTCAAATTTTATATCTTTTTGATTTTTTTGGTATTTTTAATAATTTTAAAATTTTGATATTTCTAAAATTCATTTGGAGTCTCTAAAATTCTTAATAAACTCTGGGAAATTTTTTGTAGTGTTTATATGATCTATATAAGTTTAATTTTTAGTTTTGAAATTTTTAGAGTTGATTTGGTACTAAATCCATATTGCATTTGAGTTAGTTAAATGAATGATTACAAAATAGTTTTGATGCTTTTTAATTTTAATTTTTGTACTATCCTTATATATTGTAAAGCTATTGAAAAATTTATGGGACTTTGATTTGAGCTAGAAATATTAATAACTATTTTTGGGCTTTTCTAGTATTTAATGGATTATTTTTAATTCAAAAATATTCAAATTTTCAAAAAATTTATGTTTTGACTTTAGTTAATGTTCTAAGTTATAAAAGTGCTTTATTTTACTTATAGTAAATTTGAAATATTATTAAGCAATAAAGAGTGTGCGAGATTTTTGATTAGGTTGGTCGTGTGAGGGGTCCGCTTTGGATTGCGTTGTTCCGGGTTAGATGTGAGTACGTTTTCAATAGTTGTATTAGGTTTATAGTATTGTAGCATAGATTGTGTTCTAACAAATGGATTGTCAATCTAGATTTTTTTTGGAGAATTTTAATCGAGGTTGTGTAGCAAGGTTGTATATATAGCATTGCATAGCTTTGATCAAGATAAGGATTTTCTCTCCGAACCTAACTCATCATTTTGAATTCAAGTGTTTTATTATGACAGCTTTACAAACTTTATTGAGCTTTGATTTTATGATTGATATAAAAATGTAAGGGATTCTATCCGAAAATCCATTTTATCATATTAATATCATATATATCTTATTTTAAGTTGCTATCGGATTTTATTGAACCCTGATATTTTATTATCGTAAAAATATTTTCAAATACTATGAAACCCTAATTTGAGCCTTATAGCGATCGTTTGAAAGTTTTTATTCTCATATGTTTTATTTAATTCAATCATTGTAAAAATTTTTGAATTGGGTTTAATTCTTGAATATTGATATGAGTTAGTAAAGTTGGAAGTTATAAGGATGGTGTGTTGGTTGGGTTAAACTAGTACCTAAATGGACTAGTCAGTATACATATACATATGTAAAGTGTATCAAACACTGTCGGGATAACTTTGTTATAGTGTACTGCTCATGTTCAATATTATCTATCTCTTTTTATTATACCTGAAGTGTTTTGAATGACTATTGATTTAAGGGATTGAGATGATACCCGTCCCTATGTTTATATCGAATTGTTGTGGTTTCATCAAAAACAAGATTCTTTGGAAAGATATTATTTGACTTTAATGTAAAATTGTTCGTATTGTTCATCTATATTAAAATGCTGTGTTTTATTTGAAAATCCTTTTAAAAACTAACATTTGATTTTATATGAAAGCTTGTCTGAATCGATTTGTTATTTTTAATCTTTGATCGACCTTACTGGGTTAAAAAGCTCACTGTTCTTTAACTTCCTTCCTGCAGATAGTAACCAGCATTAGATTACTGAAACCTAGACTAGACGCAAGTGAGCTAGTGAATTTAAGTTAATGTATTGTCCATTAGAATCCCTGCGTGGGTGAATAGTATTATTCAAAGTCTTTTAGACTTAGATTTGGTATTTCATTTATAACAGTCAGTTGAGAGTATGATTTGATTAACGGTTTAGTTGCTCTAATGATGACTGCTAACTTGCTTGTGAGGTTAATATTGTCTTATAGTGAATGATCGATCAAGTGTCTAATGTTCCAGATTTTCGGGATGTTACACGTGACGAGTAGAAGAATTTGCTTATTGCTTGGCTTGCATTTGCCTAAGAGTTCGCCTTAATTGCACTTATTATTTTGTATTTTCCGTAAAAACATCTTGTACAAGAGTGGTATACAATACCAACGAATGCAACAACAACAAAATAGAAAAAAGAAAAAGAAAAGTGTTATTCACGGTAATGTTTTGTGTTTCGTTAGAAAGCATATTCTATCTCCCACTCAAGGAGCATAGTCGTAGGCTTCCTTCTTACAGAGTCTTATCATTGTAGCTTCAGTGAGTGCACATGAAATGGGCTAAAGCCAGTCGAGTCTCCATTTCACGCTTATTCTTCAGCATGTCCTTGCCTCGCTCAATGAGTTTCTCCATTCAGGTCTAACCCAATGATCCTCCGTTGAGCACGAATCGTGGAAGAAATGGCTAGTCAGTGCCTATTGGCTTGGGCAAGAGATCAACACAGAAAAAAAAACTAGCATACCTCTTCCCATAAGTATATGACAATCGTGACTCGTTAGGTCATAAAACATACAGTGGGTAATGATATATTGGATGCACACCTATGTAACAGTTTCAACTGCTTAACCCACTCATACACATGTTATGTCTGTTTGCTATCCAATAATGTAGAGGTTTATTTCGGCAAGATCATCTTACTATTAACCGTCGGTGGATGCAATTCACCCTTGATGATCTTTGATTTTTCGGTTTTTGCCTACCTGCATATCTCTTCTTGCTTCTAGGCTATATTTGATTTGCCCTTGACATTCATCATTGTGTTAAACATTATTTTTCTTAATATGCATGACATCAAGATTATTATGGATGAAGAGGGTTGGCCAATAAGGAAACTCTAAAATGATTCACCTTTTCTTTATGTTATGTTTTTTTCAAGCCTTAAAAGTTTTATGCTGAGAGCACATGTAACACCCCGATATTTTTTAGCTTTAACTAGAACATTTAGCGGTGAATATATTTTTTAGCGGCAAGTTATTTGTTGGCGTTAGTGTACTTAGTAGCGACTTTTATACGGAAGATTTAACGTCGATTTCGATAAGTTTAATTTTATCGGTAATTTGAGTGACGATACTCTTAACTTAGGATCAGTATATTTATTAGTAACTTTTCACGGCAAATTTTTAGCATTGTTATATGTTTAGTGACGATATTTTTAGAAAATACTTAGCATCGGTATACTAATAGCAACGATTTGTCAAGCGAGATAAGCGTAATTAACTTTTGATAATTTTTTTACGCGTAAACTATCGTTAATGTTTATTACTGGACCATTTTTTCACGATAAAAAGTTTCGGGTAAGAAGAATTAGCGACAAATAATTAGGTAGGGTTTTCTCTGTCTAACTAGGGCATTCTTTTAACCTATATAAATATATATACCAATATGAGGCCTGGACTGGGCAGCCACCCCTTAGCCGTCATGCATATTTTCGAGAGAGAAGAGAGAGATTCAGAGAAAGAGAGAGAGCAAAGGAAGGAGATCGGAGAAGGATTTTGGCAAAGTTTTTCCCGGCGAATTCTTTCAGTAAGTTTCTAACCATTATTTTTCTTCTAGTGATTCAATGATTTATGGGACTAAGGGATCTGTGAACGGAAGAGTGCCTACCGTATGATTAGTGTGAGATTTGTGGGTGAGTTTTCTGTGTGTATGTGAGATGCGTGAGTGCAGGTTACTATATAGTTAGATGCGAGGGCGTCGATATTAAAGTGTGGTTTTTGCATGTGGGTTGCTAATGGGCAAAGAGGACAAGCTACTGCCGTGAGGCAGTAGCTATAATGGGGGTGGGGGTTTTTGTGTTTTTAGGTATATTGTCTGTGTTTGATGTGTTTCGTGGGTGCCCATAGGAGTGTGGAATGTGTGAAGAGGGTAACAATGGAGATTTCAATGTGGTGCTTGATAGATGGCATGAAATGGGTCTTGAAACGTGGGTGGAAACAGATTTGTATTGTGTACTATATGTGGGTGTGTTGGAAAGAAAAACAAATGAGAAAAAAAGATGTGCAAATGGAGGGGTGTTTAGTGCTGTGTATAATGAGAGAGAAAGAGTGGGCTGCAGGTTGTGGTTAGTGAGAGAAGGCAGCCATGAAGACTACCAAGTGAGTGTATGAGTGTGCTTATGGCCTGTGTGTATAAGTGCCTGAAGATGGAGAATTATTGTGCCTGTGTCATTTAAGCAGCTGGGCATATGAACAGGAGGTATGGGTGTGAGTTTGTGGTGAGTGTATGCGAGGTGTGTGCGTGTGAAGGCTGCTGTGCAGCCGAGTGTGGGGGGACTGAACTGGGTTCATGGGAAAGAAATGAGAAGAAGAAGAAAAGAATGAGAGGGGTTGATGAGGCAGCCGCCATGCTGGTGGGTTTGCAAGGGAAGCAGCACAAGCGTTGTGCTCAGCAGTGTATATGGCTTTTTGTGTGCGTGCATCTGGATGGGTAATGTACACGGGTTGGACGTTAAGTTCGTATGTACTTATGCTAGTACACGCTTATTGTTAGCACGCGAAAATTTACAGTATAATACGTTAAGCCATATTAGAATTCTTGACAATTTTATAATTGTTTGAGATCGTATGAACTTATAGTATTTTCTATAATTTCAGATTTGAAAAATTCTTTTGGAGTCTTTAAACCGTGAAAATGTTCTGGGAAAAATTAGAGTAGTGTTTAAATAGTATAATAAAGACTCAGTATAAATTTGATGATTTTTGGAATCGATTTGTTATCATTTTCAGTATTGCATTGAACTTAGCAAAATGAAAAATAAAGAAATAGTTTTTATGTATTTTAAATTCTGATTTCAATTTCTATAATTTATATATATATTTTAAAGTTCTTATAAAAATTATGGGACTTGTTTTGCCACTGGAAGTAATTATGGCTATTATTGGGTCTTTATTGTATTTAAAGAAATTATTTTAATTCGAAAATATTAAAAATTTCAGAAAATTCCTATTTTGACTCTTATTAATTTTTTCAGCTATAAAAGTATTTTATTGAAATTTATTATAAATTTTGGAATATAATTACGCGTTAAGTAGCGTACAAGATTTCCGGTTAGCTACGTTGGTCGTGTGTGGAATACGTTTCGAGTCGCGTGATTTCGGGATTAGAAGTGAGCATCGTTTGGGTAGTGGATATTAGGTTATAGTATATTAGACATAGATTATGTTCTAACAAATAAATTGTCAATCTAGGTTTATTCAGAAATTACTGATCGAGGTTTGGTAGCGTTGCTTAGCTTGGACCGAGGTAAGGATTTCTCTCCGAACCCCATTTTGTTATTCTGTTTCAAATGGTTATAATAACAGTTTTACAAAATATATTGATTGTTGATTTCTAGGATTGAAATAAAAACGTTTGCCTTGAAATTGTCCATGAAAGCCTAACTTGAACCTTAAGCGATCGTTTGGAATTCGTAATTTGTTTATTCTCATCTGTTTTATCGATTCAATTATCATAAAATGTTTTGATTTCTATTTATTGTTTCTTGATGTTGACATGAGTTAGTAACTTAGGAGCCATAAGGATGGTCTGTATTGTTGGCGTTATAAGGTTGGTCTGTTGGATGGGTTAACTAGTACCTAGATGGACTAGTCAGTGTTACATATCCATATGTAAAGCGATCGAGCACTGCCGGGGTGGCTTTGCTTCTGTACTACTCATGTTCAATGTTTCCTGTTTATGTTTTATTACACTTGAACTGTTTTGAATAGTATCCATTCATGCTTTATTACATCCGAAGTGTTTTAAATGACTATTATTTAAGGGATTGAGTTGAATACTCATCTCTATGTTTATATCGTATTGTAGTGATTTCATTGAAAGTAAAATCCCTCAAAAAGTTGTTATTGGACTTGAATGTAAAATTGTTCATTTTGTTCATCTTTGTCTAAGTGCTCTATTTCATTGAAATTACTCTTCAAAAGTTTTACATAAAAAAAAAAATCGTCCGAATCGTTTTGTTACTTTTAAATCTTTGATCGACCTTACTGAGCTCTCGAAAGCTCACTCTCCTTTGACTTCCTTTCCGCAGGTGACCGCCAGCAGTAGGTTACCTGAATAGGGATTAGAGCCGAGGAAGCGAAAGCGAAGAAATTAGATTTTGGTATTCATCATTAGAACCCCTGCGTGGGTAAACATTATTGTTTAAATGTTCTTAGACTTAGACTTGATAATTTTATGGTTTAGTTGCTCTGACAGTTGTGGTATTTTGAGGTAGAGGATATTACTGTCTTAATGAACTGATCGATTGAGCGTTAACGTTCTGAATAATTCCGGGATGTTACAGTTGGTATCAGAGCTTAGGTATATGATTCTATAGACTTTAGAAGCAAGTGAGAGAAAGCCTAAGTTTTGACAAGAGTGTTAGAGATAACTTTTGTACCTCAGTTGAACCGTAGTAGTGGCTAGATGGCAGAGTGCGCAGTGAAAGCATAGTGGTTACATTGTTTGATTTGAGGCATTGATTTGTAAGTACCTATAGGAATTAGCTAAATATTCAAGGTACGACTTATCAGTGGGTTAAGGAGTGTTAAACGTGTCTCACCCAGTGTGATGCTTTAGGGTCTTTAGTGCACGTACATGTAAAATCACTTGAGATTATATTTGGCTTTGGTTATCAACTATTTAGATGGATTTAGTTGTGTGGCACACTTCAGGTGTTATGTTGGTGGTTATTTGAGGTCAAACATGATTAAGATCCTATGTGTAAGGAATACTAAATTTCGAGGTTGAGTAATTGCATCCAATTGGTTGGATTATGAAACGCTAGGTTATAATCAAAATATTATAGTACAATGAAACGTTCAAAGCTGCTATTGATGTTCTCGACTCATATTTTGAGGTTATGTGAGAGTTTTGGTGACACTTTCATTTGGGAGTTACATTGTGAATGCGTAGTGCTTGGATATCATAGGTTTGTGAAATTTCGAGGACGAAATTTTTATAAGTGGTGGAGAATGTAACACCCCGATATTTTTCAGCTTTAACTAGAACATTTAGCGGTGAATATATTTTTTAGCGGCAAGTTATTTGTTGGCGTTAGTGTACTTAGTAGCGACTTTTATACGGAAGATTTAACGTCGATTTCGATGAGTTTAATTTTATCGGTAATTTGAGTGACGATACTTTTAACTTAGGATCAGTATATTTATTAGTAACTTTTAACGGCAAATTTTTAGCATTGTTATATGTTTAGTGACGATATTTTTAGAAAATACTTAGCATCGGTATACTAATAGCGACGATTTGTCAAGCGAGATAGGCGTAATTAACTTTTGATAATTTTTTTACGCGTAAACTATCGTTAATGTTTATTACTGGACCATTTTTTCACGATAAAAAGTTTCGGGTAAGAAGAATTAGCGACAAATAATTAGGTAGGGTTTTCTCTGTCTAACTAGGGCTTTCTTTTAACCTATATAAATATATATACCAATATGAGGCCTGGACTGGGCAGCCACCTCTTAGCCGTCATGCATATTTTCGAGAGAGAAGAGAGAGATTCAGAGAAAGAGAGAGAGCAAAGGAAGGAGATCGGAGAAGGATTTTGGCAAAGTTTTTCCCGGCGAATTCTTTCGGTAAGTTTCTAACCATTATTTTTCTTCTAGTGATTCAATGATTTATGGGACTAAGGGATCTGTGAACGGAAGAGTGCCTACCGTATGATTAGTGTAAGATTTGTGGGTGAGTTTTCTGTGTGTATGTGAGATGCGTGAGTGCAGGTTACTATATAGTTAGATGCGAGGGCGTCGATATTAAAGTGTGGTTTTTGCATGTGGGTTGCTAATGGGCAAAGAGGACAAGCTACTGCCGTGAGGCAGTAGCTATAATGGGGGTGGGGGTTTTTGTGTTTTTAGGTATATTGTCTGTGTTTGATGTGTTTCGTGGGTGCCCATAGGAGTGTGGAATGTGTGTGAAGAGGGTAACAATGGAGATTTCAAAGTGGTGCTTGATAGATGGCATGAAATGGGTCTTGAAACGTGCATGTTACTATATAGTTAGATGCGAGGGCGTCAATATTAAAGTGTGGTTTTTGCATGTGGGTTGCTAATGGGCAAAGAGGACAAGCTACTGCCGTGAGGCAGTAGCTATAATAGGGGTGGGGGTTTTTGTGTTTTTAGGTATATTGTATGTGTTTGATGTGTTTCGTGGGTGCCCATAGGAGTGTGGAATGTGTGTGAAGAGGGTAACAATGGAGATTTCAATGTGGTGCTTGATAGATGGCATGAAATGGATCTTGACCTGTGGGTGGAAACAGATTTGTATTGTGTACTATATGTGGGTGTGTTGGAAAGAAAAACAAATGAGAAAAAAAGATGTGCAAATGGAGGGGTGTTTAGTGCTGTGTATATTGAGAGAGAAAGAGTGGGCTGTAAGTTGTGGTTAGTGAGAGAAGGCAGCCATGAAGACTACCAAGTGAGTGTATGAGTGTGCATATGGCCTGTGTGTATAAGTGCCTGAAGATGGAGAATTATTGTGCCTGTGTCATTTGAGCAGCTGGGCATATGAACAGGAGGTATGGGTGTGAGTTTGTGGTGAGTGTATGCGAGGTGTGTGCGTGTGAAGGCTGCTGTGCAGCCGAGTGTGGGGGGGACTGAACTGGGTTCATGGGAAAGAAATGAGAAGAAGAAGAAGAAAAGAATGAGAGGGGTTGATGAGGCAGCCGCCATGCTGGTGGGTTTGCAAGGGAAGCAGCACAAGCGTTGTGCTCAGCAGTGTATATGGCTTTTTGTGTGCGTGCATCTGGATGGGTAATGTACACGGGTTGGACGTTAAGTTCGTATGTACTTATGCTAGTACACGCTTATCGTTAGCACGCGAAAATTTGCAGTATAATACGTTAAGCCATATTAGAATTCTTGACAAAATTTTATAATTTTTTGAGATCGTATGAACTTATAGTATTTTCTATAATTTCAGATTTGAAAAATTCTTTTGGAGTCTTTAAACCGTGAAAATGTTCTGGGAAAAATTAGAGTAGTGTTTAAATAGTATAATAAAGACTCAGTATAAATTTGATGATTTTTGGAATCGATTTGTTATCATTTTCAATATCGCATTGAACTTAGCAAATAGAAAAATAAAGAAATAGTTTTTATGTATTTTAAATTCTGATTTCAATTTCTATAATTTTTATATATATTTTAAAGTTCTTATAAAAATTATGGGACTTGTTTTGCCACTGGAAGTAATTATGGCTATTATTGGGTCTTTATTGTATTTAAAGAAATTATTTTAATTCGAAAATATTAAAAATTTCAGAAAATTCCTATTTTGACTCTTATTAATTTTTTCAGCTATAAAAGTATTTTATTGAAATTTATTATAAATTTTGGAATATAATTACGCGTTAAGTAGCGTACAAGATTTCTAGTTAGCTACGTTGGTCGTGTGTGGAATACGTTTCGAGTCGCGTGATTTCGGGATTAGAAGTGAGCATCGTTTGGGTAGTGGATATTAGGTTATAGTATATTAGACATAGATTATGTTCTAACAAATAAATTGTCAATCTAGGTTTATTCAGAAATTACTGATCGAGGTTTGGTAGCGTTGCTTAGCTTGGACCGAGGTAAGGATTTCTCTCCGAACCCCATTTCGTTATTCTGTTTCAAATGGTTATAATAACAGTTTTACAAAATATATTGATTGTTGATTTCTAGGATTGAAATAAAAACGTTTGCCTTGAAATTGTCCATGAAAGCCTAACTTGAACCTTAAGCGATCGTTTGGAATTCGTAATTTGTTTATTCTCATCTGTTTTATCGATTCAATTATCATAAAATGTTTTGATTTCTATTTATTGTTTCTCGATGTTGACATGAGTTAGTAACTTAGGAGCCAAAAGGATGGTCTGTATTGTTGGCGTTATAAGGTTGGTCTGTTGGATGGGTTAACTAGTACCTAGATGGACTAGTCAGTGTTACATATGCATATGTAAAGCGATCGAGCACTGTCGGGGTGGCTTTGCTTCTGTACTACTCATGTTCAATGTTTCCTGTTTATGTTTTATTACACTTGAACTGTTTTGAATAGTATCCATTCATGCTTTATTACATCCGAAGTGTTTCAAATGACTATTATTTAAGGGATTGAGTTGAATACTCATCTCTATGTTTATATCGTATTGTAGTGATTTCATCGAAAGTAAAATCCCTCAAAAAGTTGTTATTGGACTTGAATGTAAAATCGTTCGTTTTGTTCATCTTTGTCTAAGTGCTCTATTTCATTGAAATTACTCTTCAAAAGTTTTACATAAAAAAAAAAAAAATCGTCCGAATCGTTTTGTTACTTTTAAATCTTTGATCGACCTTACTGAGCTCTCGAAAGCTCACTCTTCTTTGACTTCCTTTCCGCAGGTGACCGCCAGCAGTAGGTTACCTGAATAAGGATTAGAGCCGAGGAAGCGAAAGCGAAGAAATTAGATTTTGGTATTCATCATTAGAACCCCTGCGTGGGTAAACATTATTGTTTAAATTTTTAAGACCTAGTTTGATACTTCTAATGGTCTACTAAGATTTAAATTTTATTGTTTAGTTGCTCTGACAGTTGTGGTATTTTGAGGTAGAGGATATTACTGTCTTAATGAACTGATCGATTGAGCGTTAACGTTCCGAAAAATTCGGGATGTTACAACACAGGTTTCAAAAAATAATATCATCCATGTCAAGGCCATTTATACACTTAAACATTTCATCCACAAAGAATGGGTCACATCTTTCAACATGAAGCTCCACAATTTATCAAACTTATCTTTGTGCTTCTAAAATGGCTAAATAGCCGGTAAGAATTGTCTATGACATCCAAATTAAGTTAACAACTATCCAAACGAATGATTTTGAAAATCAAAGAATTTTTTCTTTTTTTATTAATGAAAAGCCATCGTTGGAACGTAGATAGGGTCGATGACAAAACGAGCAAAGGAACTCTGCGATAGCTTTTCATACATGTTTACTTGCACACGTACACAACTGCTCTCTGAACCAAGTAATAAGGTCACGCATAACATGGCTCCCCCACTGGAGTTAGGTTAGTCCCAGGCCATGCTATACAATAATATTGTAAATGGCAGCGCAAGATAATAACTATATTGAGAGCTGATCGCCTCTAGAAGCATTCGCCGGTAATCAAAGCGTATTGGTCCCACAAGAATTTGGTACTTTGTTTATTTATTTTTGATCAAAATACAATAACCAACCCACTGAGGTTTGTGCCAAAACAAGGACGATGGTATGCAAGACAAAATACCATCTATAGGGCACCGGTACTGAGTATTGAATGATTTGATTCTCACCCTTAAAAAATGCCTTCTTACATCCCCTCAGAATTTATATTGCACAAGAGTTGGCTTGCTCATTTTGCATAACGATGAGTTATAAATCCTCGCATTGGGCAGAAGACAATTCAAAAAACAAAAGAAGCATTTCCCCAAAACTTCAAGGTAAAACCCTTAGTCACTTCCTTACAATAAGGTCATGCCAACTTACCATCTGTGCTCCACCCACACAGCATGCCATATGCAGGGAAGTCATTGATAGTTCGCATGACTGCAACCTTCCTTTAAAATTTTTGTTTAAGAGATGCATCAAAGGCTAGAACTCCAACATTCCATAATATTTTCAACTCATCGATCGACAGTCGCAAGTAAACGTCTATACTTTTACCTAGACTCATGGGTCTGGATATGAATAGTGATAAAAACATGAACTAGTTCTTCATAATCATATATGGAGTAAGGTTAGGTTATACATAACAACTATTGCATGCCATGTAGAGTAAGGTATGCTAGAGCCCCAAAAGGATTGAAACCATCGGTAGTGAACTGAAGTCGCACATCTTGAACTTTTGCATCCAGATGATCGGTGTCTTTGATAAATTTCCTTCCATGCCTCTCCATCGACGAGTTGCCTCCACTACATCAACAACTTTGTTTCAGAAGTTGTTATCCTATTTCATTTATATGTCATATTATTTAGTGAAAAAGCCTTTCAAGCCTTGGTTTCAGTGAAAAATACTGCGATATGTTCCAAGCTATCTTACTTTCTTCCCGCAATTGGTTTACACCTTGCATGGCCACTGTAATGACCCGAAAATTCAGAGCATTAACACCCAAAACTTCTGAAGTGTTAGAACAATTACCCAATCAGTCAATCACTTAAGGACATGAATAACCTCGATCACATAAACAACCTTTAATATATATATATATATATATATATATATATATATATATATATATATATATATATATATATATATATATATATATATATATGGGGGCCGATCCACACCCACCGGTGGAGAAATTGTTATTTCTCCACCGAACCGCTGCAAAGAGCAGCGGTTGCAGTGAAAGGGAAAAAACCCAACCGCAACAAAGTGTTGCGGTTGGGAATTATTTGCCAAAAAACCCAACCGCAACACTTTGTTGCGGTTGTTGCATTTTTTTCAAAAAAAAAGGACATATATATTATAATAATAATAAAAAGGACATGAAAGTACAATGGAAGGACAATGGAGAAAACCCAACCGCCACACTTAGTGGCGGTTGGTATCATTGCAAAAAAAAAAAATTCTGTCGCTAAAGGTGAAAACTTAATTAGCAGTTTTTCATGAATTTATAAAAAATAGCTAGAGCTAGATTTTGCCAAATTACAAAAAGAGACCATATTTATTTTTAAAAGATCTATATCAGGAAAAAATTTCAGATTTTTCTAAAAACTGGAAAGGGGTTAACTGAAATGGGGAACCTTGTAACTTTACAGTATAATTTAAAATATCAAGCTAGCGCGATTTCGTGCGAAACTTTTATGAGAACCCTAGGATGTTAGGAAGTTCCATTTTTCAGGATTTCGGGCCATTCCGAAGTCGTTAGCTAATTGTTTGGCCGAACGGGCTAATTTTTTTAGGTCCATTTCCCAAAAAATTGCACCGTTCGGCCAAACAATTAGCTAACAATTTCAGAATGGCCCAAAATCTTGGAAAATGGAACTTCCCAACATCCTAGAGTTCTCATAAAAGTTTCGCACGAAATCGCGCTAGCTTGATATTTTAAATTACACTGCAAAGTTACAAGGTTCCCGTTTCAGTTAACCCCTTTCCAATTTTTGGAAAAATCTGAAATTTTTCCCTGATATAGATCTTTTAAAAATAACTATGGTTTTTTTTTTGCAATTTGGCAAAATCTAGCTCTAGCTATTTTTTATAAATTCGTGAAAAACTGCTAATTAAGTTTTCACCTTTAGCAACCAAAAAAAAAATTTTTGCAATGATACCAACCGTCACTAAGTGTGGCGGTTGGGGTTTTCTCCATGTCCTTTCATGTCCTTTTTATTATTATTATAATATATATGTCCTTTTTTTTTGAAAAAAATGCAACAACCGCAACAAAGTATTGCCAAAAAATTAGCTAACAATTTCAGAATGGCCCAAAATCCTAGAAAATGGAACTTCCCAACATCCTAGGGTTCTAATAAAAGTTTCGCACAAAATCGCGCTAGCTTGATATTTTAAATTATACTGCAAATTTACAAGGTTCCCCGTTTCAGTTAACCCCTTTCCAGTTTTTGGAAAAATCTGAAATTTTTCCCTGATATAGATCTTTTAAAAATAACTATGGTTTCTTTTTTGCAATTTGGCAAAATCTAGCTCTAGATATTTTTTATAAATTCGTGAAAAACTGCTAATTAAGTTTTCACCTTTAGCGACAAAAAAAAAAATTTTGCAATGATACCAACCGCCACTAAGTGTGGCGGTTGGGTTTTCTCCATTGTCCTTTTTATTATTATTATAATATATATGTCCTTTTTTTTTTGAAAAAAATGCAACAACCGCAACAAAGTGTTGCGGTTGGTTTTTTTGGCAAATAATTCCCAACCGCAACACTTTGTTGCGGTTGGGTTTTTTCCCTTTCACTGCAACCGCTGCTCTTTGCAGCGGTTCGGTGGAGAAATAACAATTTCTCCACTGGTGGGTGTGGATCGGCCCCCTATATATATATATATATATATATATATATATATATATATATATATAAGCTTCTAATCAGTGAAATACCTCAATTTCTTTGAAATAAATATTTATAAATGAAAAGACCAAATTTAAGACAGATGAACTAAACAAAGTTTGTCAATACATGGATTCTACTAATCATAACAATGATAAGATACTCCAATTCCTCACTCAGGCTCTAACCCATGTCCAAGCAATCTATTAGTGAACAATATTGCAGAAGGGAACAAACAAGGGTGAGCCTTTGAAAGCTCAGTAAGGTCGCTCAAGGACCAAGCGAAGGAATTTCAAAACGATTCACATATTTATTTCAGTGATGATTTCTCAAAGAGTTTCAAATGATCACATATTGCTCAATAATAATATAGGGAATATTTTCAATTCATTCCCTTTGATTAGATATCAAACAATCATTTTCAGATACAATGTAAACAGATTGAGATGATATTGACATGAGAACTTAGCAGAGTCACATAGATAATGCAGAATAACACGCACTACATATACATATGTACAGTACGAGTCCATCAATGTACTAGCCTCCGTCCCACACAGTGAATAGACCAACCTTATAATGCCTCAGGACTAACCATATAACGCCTCAGAGCAGATTCTCATGTAAATATTTGTAAAGTAACATATAATTTAATGCTTGACATGCAATAAAAATTGAGCATCGACATGAATTCAAATAATAATTTAAAGCTCAAAATAGAGTTACCATGGCAATAAATACAGATGTCAATTCATAATTCAGAGCTCAATGACAACCACAAACAAATCATAGGAATAAATATCAATACAAGTTGATGAATGTAGGGTTTGGATCAAAATCCTTACCTCAATCAGGAACTACGCTAAGCTAATCAACCTCAATCAAAAATCCTTTGAATTAACCTAAAGTGGGCAAATCATTTATCAGAGTAAAATTGATGCGACGATACTAAAAGTTTAATATCAAATACCCAAGCAGTGCTCATTCTACTCTCGAAATAATGCGAACCCAAGCGGGTCTTACATATAGCCAAACTTAGCCAAAATACTCGATACACTCCTCAAGACTTAATAATAACCCAAAATTCATTATAAACTCTCATAAATATTTTCATGGCGAACATATCAATGTAATTGACATGAAGAAAATGTTATTCTAGAAACAACGCGAGATCTTGCACTGGCTTTATACTGTACAAAAATAAAAAAAACTTAGCAACAAATTTAAGAAATGGATTGCAAAACAATCCGAGGATAGAATAGCGAACATGCGCAGGCAAGCATGCAAGCACACAGGTGTTGGATAAAAACACCTTAGGCAAAAACTGCTATGTATTATGCAAAATGCACAAGCAGGCAAAGCATGCATGTTTAAGGAAATGCAAGCACACCAATAGTAAAAATGCATTTCACACAAGATGCATAAAACAATTAATTTTTTTAAGAGGTTAAAATTAGCCGGTTGGTCAGAGGATAGAAAAATTATAAATTTTGAGTCGAAAACTGGCCGATCAGTCAACCATTTTGACCACTTTAAATGGAAAACTGACAGGCCGTTCAGTTTTTGTGCCCAATATGTAGGATTTTTTCAACACTCCAAACTCAATCCAATCACATTCTCTGTCAAATTTTTTCTCCCAAGAACTCTGGTGTAATCCTAACCCAATTACACATCTAGCCTATAAATCCCTTCAATTATCTTCCATTCTCTCTCAATTTCAAAAGAATCATGGAGTTTATAAGAACGAGGAGATGACATGAGAGAGGGCCACAAATAGGCCAAATTTCTCACTTCCGGCCGACGAATCGATCGGATGACCATTCATTCTTGACTCCGGATCAAGGAGTCCACTTAAGCAAGCACTTTTCTTTTAAGGAGGTATGTCTTCCATTAATTTCTTTTCATTACAATACCTTTCTTTGCACACAAATCACCCCCATGTAAAGTAGGACTCACACATGCTATTTTCATGCACGAACTGAAAGATTTTTCCTTTTTTCTTGATTTTGCAGTCCCTCCCCACGAACATGCGTTATAGGGGCTCCCCCAATTTAGTTAGGGAATGGTGGGCTAAGATTTCCCAATCCGTAAAGGCTAAGGTAGCGGATGCCGGTTTTGACCTTTCCTTGGACGCGTTGATGCACGTTCTGACCCGTAGTAAAAAATATATTTTACGTTTGGCCTAGCATTGCTAGAATTCCACCAACACTTTTCACTTACCTTTCAGGAAAGAGAAGTTTTCTCTATAAGATTTCATGAATATCACATGTATCTGTATGTGAGGGAGGCCTATTCCTTGGGCCTATGATCTCGACAAAGACCGGGACCTTGTGGTTCAGTAACTTGGCTTTGAACCTCATCTTTCAAAAAGGGCAGTTCTATCTTGTTGGGTACCATTCGTGCAAATTACAAGTTGATGCATTTGGAAGGGGCCGAAGGCCCAAAGATTGATCAGTACGTTTGGGGAATCTTGCTCTATGTCTTGGAGGAGACCTTAATCAACAATAGGGATGACTCTGTGCAGCTATGTTGCCTACGGGCTCTGGAGAAGGTGGAAAAGATTGGGGAGTACGACTGCGGTTCTCCAGCCTTCGCTTATTTGTATCATTTTATTAGTGCGGTGTTCCGATGATAATCTCTAAGGATCATGGGATATTGTGATATCTGGGAGGTATGTTTATGCTCCTTGAGTTACTTTCTAGTTATTCTCATGCAAGTTTTTAGGCCTCTCTCGTACATGTTATCTTGGTTTATAGGTTTGGATCTTCGAGGTTCTGGGTTCATGTGTTCCTCGACTGGGTGAGGGGCACACCATAGAGACTAAGCCGGCTATGTACCAGTTGATTTTCGGGATAAACGGGTGAGCGCCACCATGGAGGCATATTGAGATAGTTTCAACGGCCTGATGCAGTGCCCGGTAAGTAGTTCGCTAGATTTTGAATTTTCCTTAATGCATGTTCATGAATACTTACCATTTATCTATTTTATTTCAGACGTCCAAGTGGGAGATAATTGAGGCCTATCACAAGGAGCTGGCCCTCA
This sequence comes from Escallonia herrerae, assembly GCA_033070095.1. NCBI lineage: Eukaryota > Viridiplantae > Streptophyta > Magnoliopsida > Escalloniales > Escalloniaceae > Escallonia > Escallonia herrerae. Next base: position 938,720 of record JAVXUP010000013.1, read on the forward strand.
CTTGATGCCAGGAAAAGTTCTACCTGAGAGAGTAAGTGCTCTTCCAGAATCACTTAGACGTTGAGGTCCATGTCCAAACTGCCCCTCCCCTAGAGATGTAGCAGCCGGGGACACTCTATAGGGACTGAGATAGAGTCTGATTAGGAGGATTGGTGTATTCTCCTTGAGATGGCCAAATTATCCTTTGTACTTACAAGGCATTTGTGAGAGAGGACCTAGCCCCTCTACTGACTACAGAGTGGCTGAGGAGGGTACAGAAGGTTAGGGTAGCCCGAGACCAGAAGGGGAAGGGAAAGAAATAAGAGGAGTCTACTGACGACATCTCGTTCCCTCCCCGGACGGTATCGATTTTCCTAAAGGGCCAAACCAAGGAGCAAGAGCCAATTCCCTAGCCAAAAAAAGACTCCAAGATTTTTGGGCTCAAGGAGCTAGTAAATGTCCAAACGGTAAACTCTCGACTTGAACTGAGCTTAAATTTTTCATCTTTACTTAATTTTAATTACATGCAGCTTTCACTATAAGTTCTATACTTAGTGCTAAAGGACGTCTATAGGATGATTCACAATCTTAAGGACATGGTGTCTAAATACCAGGACTTACTAGAATTGTACAGGCCGTCAACCTAGACAATAGAGGAACCCCCACTCCTACTATATCGATGCCACTGGCGAGAGGTAGGTCGAGTCGATGACAGAGTTTTACAGAGTCCATGACCCTTAATACTGCCACTTAGACTTCCATAAGAGGGGCTCCGATGCTTCGAAAAGGAAGTTGGGTGTAATGACCAGAAAATCTAGAGCCCCGCTACCCCGAGTCGAAGACCCTTAACATCAAATCAGATCACATCAGACGTTGTTCACTGATACAAACTTCAGAGCTTGTAAATAGACACAAACTTAAATTCTCCAAAATATATACAGTCTAGAAAAAAAACATCAAGCTTAAACTACTAAAACTTAAACTTCACCTCTTTATAGAACAAGCTAACTGTACTGACCCACGTGGGGGTCCTACTACTCAAAATAGTCGTGGGCACTCCGAAATCTCACTCAGGCTCTAAACCCAAGCAATCTACGGCTGATCATTTCCTGCAAAGGAAATCAAACGAAGGTGAGCTTTTGATAGCTCTGTAAGATCGCTTAAGGAACAAGAAAAGAATTACAAAATGATTGAAGATTCGATTTGAAGATAATTTTTTTAAGAAAGATTACAAAGTAGTCACAAGGAATTGCAAAATGATTCAAGACTCAATTAATTTCCCAAAGGATTTCAAAAGAGCATAGATAGTGCAAAGATAATATGAGGAAGGGTTTCATATAATCACAAATAGTTTGATAATTATATGGGGAAGAGTTTCAACTCAATCCCCTTTAATAAGATATCAAAACATTCATTTCCAATCATTTTTTAAAACAATCATTTTAAGATACAACGTAAGCAAATTTCGAAGATATTGGCCATGAGTATGAGTAGAGGCAAGCCATAAAGGCCATGCACAATACAGACTATATATGCATAATGTAGAATAACTAGTCCATCTAGGTATTAGCCTGCATTCCACGCAGGAACAGACCATCCTGATAATGCTTCCTACAAAGTAGACTCCATATAAAAAAAACGATCATGGATTTAACAAATATTTCAATGCTCGGCATTCAATAAGAAATGAGCATCGACATGAATTTAAACAATCAATTTAGGCTCAATATTAAGGTTTTAATGGCGAATAAACGTGCCGTTATCAATTCATCACTCAGAGTTCATGAATATACATAAACAAATTGAAAGAACATAACGAACACAAGTTGAGGACATAAATCCAATACCCTTAGGGTACAGATAAAAATCCTTACCCAAAGTCCAACAATAGCCACAACAATTCAGAAGAAAGAATGTGAACTTAAGGTTCGGATCGAAACCCTTAATTCAATCCGAAGTTAAGTTATCCTAACAGGAAAATCTTCTGCAGTTAACCTAAATGGAACAATCAAATTAACAAAAATCTAGTTTATATGACGATACTGAAACCCAACACCAACCCACTCCTACTCTCAAAACAACTCACTCACCGGGTATGTGAAATTATCCAAATACCCCTCACTATAAAATTACCAAAAACACCCCTCTCACTTTTAAATCACCAGATCAACCTCCCGTAAGTAAAATCACTAAAATATCCCTAGTATGTAAATTTACCGAAAAATACCTCTTGCAAGTAAAATTACCAAAACACCCCCTTCTGGGTAAAAATTACCAAAACACTCCCGATAGCTATTGCACCATAAAAATTGCAAAAACACATTGTAAACTCTTTTAAGCAACTTGAATCATTTTTGGACTAAAAAGTGTTTCAGAAAATTTTTGCTCGAAAATTCTGAACCGATATCTGGATCCAGCTCTTAGAGGTTGGTTCTGCTAAAAATAACTAACGACTTCAAAATTGCACGAAATTTTAGGCACTCAAACATATCAGTACTATAGTGTTTTTCTAAAATTTTTAGATAAAAATTACATGATTTGGTATTTTAAATAAATTGAGAAACTTTTTACTGATATAATTATTTAGCGCTTTCGTGGACACTGAAAATTTCCAAATAAATTTCACAGCGTATATCTCGTAAAAGTACATGGGTCATTCATTTCACACTTGGCCAAATCCTGCTCACAAATGGACTTAAAAATTCAGACATTGGACTGCTAGAACTCAATGATTTTTAGCGACACTTTATAGCTCACTCCTTAATAACCCTAAATAACTTTATTGTTCATTTCCCTGCTTCTTCTTCCTCTCGGCATCCCACTTTTCCTAGTGAAATACACACACAAACCCCACTTAAAGTGACACACCCACACTACTACACACCTACACTCACATTAATACACCTACAACACACACATATACACATATCATCACATGTACAGACACAGCTGAGAAAAACACATACAACAAACACACACACACACACACACACACACACACACAAACCTCACACACCCTAGAACACGCACATATATACACCTTGTATACACAACTACACATAAACACACCCCCATAACCCCACATTCAAACCTTACACACACCGAAACACAGACAGTTTCAGACACGACACACCCAGTTCACATACACGCGTGCGTGCACATACACATACAAAATCTCACACTAAAAGGTAGAGAGATTACCCCAGAGAAAATTCCACTCACTCCTTCCTTTCTCTCTTCTTCCTTTTTTCCTCCCCTGTTTTTTGCCCTGCCGAGCTCCTGCTCTTCTTCCCTCTGTTTTTCTATTTTCTTGTTTTTCTTTTTACTTTCCTCTTATCTTTTATTTTCTTTAATTCCTTAAGGATTTAATATTCTATTAATTCTATAATATATTTTTGGATTAGTCACTAGAGTAGGAGGTGGCTTCTATAAAGAGGGAGTTTTCTAAAAATTTGACATATATCATGCCTATTTTCAAAATTGCAAAATAGCCCTCAAAGTTTCCATGATTACAAAATGCTCCAAAACTTTTTAAAATTACGTTTTGACTCCAAAACCATTTTAACCTTTCATACTCTACTAATTTCAAAGTATTGCTCAAATCGCCCTCTTATTTTTTAGACCAATAGATAATGATTTTAGACAGCTCAAAGAAGTATGGGATGTTACACAAGGTGAAGATGAGGGTGATGAACAAGACTTTTCACGAAGAAGGTGAGGAAACTTGAGTCGGCATCGTCCATGGGTAAAGAAGTTCCTACTGGGAGTAAGCGAAAAACCCTAGCTCTTCAATTGTAGTGGAGACGCAAACCTTCCCGGATTGCCTTGGTCTTTCACAAGACCTACAAAAAGCCCTCAATCTGACGAGACTGTGGTGGTGGAGTCATTGCCCGATCTCTAAGGCAAGGAAGAATATAAACAGGATGATGAGGGAAAAGAGGACGGTGAGGGACCATCGGGGACCAGGAACAAGGAGGAGGCCAGCCCGAGGAAGATGAGGATGAAGCTATTAGGAGTTTAGCCTAGAGTAACTAGAGTAGGATCTAGAGTCCTTGGAGACTGATTAGAACTTTGGACGTAATGCACAATCTTATTTTTTTTGTGTTTTGAGTTAAAAACTTTGTTTAGTTAAACCAATGTTAATGATTCTTTGAATGAGTGTTCACACAATAGCACAAAAAAAGGAGGTTAGGCTACAAAATTGGGTTGAGTTTGAGATTGAGTTGCAAAACAGATACATGGTTTGGACTAAAAATAGGCAAACCCTGTCAAATTTTACAAAATAGTGACTAACCGGCCAGTTAGTCAATGGCAGAATCTAATTCTTGGGTAAAACCAGATGGTTGATTGGAGAGGAAATCATTAATTCTAGTAAAACAGAACGGTTATCAAAAATAAAATTAATTTTTTTGGTAAAATTGGACGGTTGATCAGAGAGATTAATTGACAAAATATTCAAATATAATAGGAAAACCGGCCAATTTCTTGAAAACTGTCTAGTTTGTCCGATATTTTTTTTTTGAAAATTTAAAATTTTGACTTTTATCTTCATAACAACTTAGGGCTCTCTCATTTTAACTTCGGGGCTCATCCTTTCAAAAGGGCATTTGACTTTCATTGTCTCTGAAGAACTCCCAATGGCTTTCAAAACTGATCCCACGATCTTTGAGCTCCAACTTTATGTCTTTGTGCTCCAACTTTGCGTCTTTGCTTCATTCAACAAAATCAAACTTATTCATCTTGATGAGGATTCAATTTAAAATTGGTCACGAGTCTGCGGACTGTTGTGTTTCGTGAAGATATTCTCCTGGTAGCATGCAAATTTTGGGATACTGATGATCATGTTTTCCATTTTGGCCTGGACGAACTTTGCCCGACTCTTGAAGAATTCTCTGTTCTAATAGATATCCCTGTTAATTTGCTCATTTCTATTTCGATCGTCCAAGATGAGTATGTTAAAGCCTTATGGGTTGTTGAGAGTTAGGAAAGAGCATGCTAGGTCTTTCATCTGGTGTAAGGGTATTCTGCTTTTTCCCATAATAGAAAAGTTTTCTACTAAACTGGATAACGGTGATCTAACATATGCATGTGGTCAGGGAGCGGCTCTGACATCGAATTTGGTGGCTAAACATCTCACTAATGTTAGTTTGGTATTACTAACGTGAGACTGGTCTAGGTGCCTACCAAAGGAAAAATCCTGACTCCGGTAGTGATGGATGAGACTATAAATAGCATTACCAACGTGCACGAGGACCCAAGTCTAGCATTTAGGAGCCTTACTTCTGTACATATGGATCTTGGATCACAATGCGACTGATAGTTGATCATATTAAGGGGAACTATCGCCCTTTCTTTTTGTTCCATGCCTTTGCTCTTTAAAGGTCATTTTGGCATAGAAGATTGGACTCATTTTTTCTGTGGGCGGGAGTCCAAGGACATTCACTAGTGTTGTTACTAGTGGGGAGTCCATGGGTCTACTCTGTCGACTTCCCATATTACTGTGTCTCTTTCTTGGGATTGAGCTATTTATCCTTTTTATTTTGCGTATTGAATTCTGAGACAGCACGGGTATAAGCACGATGTCCTGGACTTTTATAGAAATTTTATCGCTGTGGTGCACAACTTGAGCCCTTCAGTGATCAAAGCTATTTCTAAGGGTTGGGGTTCTCCTCCATATTTTGATCATGTTATAGGTAGCAACACCTTTATCAACTATATGGATCCAGTTGCCCCATTGGTGTCTAATGAGTATATCACATGGCTATGGCCCAACATTCAAGAGAAAGCGCTGGCTTTGGAGAGTAAATTGAGGGTAAAGCTGAACTGGGATTTTCTAAATGCTTGTGAGATAAGGTCTTTGGAGTGAGCTAAAGGGGAAGTTTATTCTGCCATTAGTTTGGGGCCAGAAGAGCTTGATTTTGACAACTATTCTCAGAGTATCGTTTAAAACTTCTGTCGTCCTAAAGCTGAGGATGAATCTAGGTTACATGGATTAGGCAGTCCTGGACCGGTTCCAAATGTTCGAAGTAAAGTTCGATGTCAGCAGGAATCTTATAAGGTCTCTGCACATTGATGAGCCCCGACGACACCGTTCTTCGCTACCTAAGGAGAAAGAAAAAATGTTGTTATCTGCCAAAGTTGTTTGGGACCAGGAAGCTGACATTGATGCTTATTATCAAAGGTCAGTTCGACCGCCAACATGGAAAGAGTGTAGAGATTGAGAAAGCAGTCCGGAACCTGACTTTTGAGGCAGAAGTTTTGGAGGCCATAATCCCGATATATCAGAAGTTGACTTACAAGAAGAGCCTGGAATCGTGGAAGTCAATCATAATTTTGGATGAAGAGGACCTTCCGCTTCAAAGAAGAAGAAATAAACATGATGTTAGATTACTCGTAGGTTGCTGATAAGACCTAGAATTTTTCTTTTTGTCCTAACTTTTGCTTAAGCCGCCTTTCACAGGGTTTTCATCCTAGCTGGGTTTTTCATTTTATTTTTAGTCTTTTGAATTTTTATTTTTTTCTTTGCCCTAACTTTTGCCTAGACCGCTCTTTGCAGAGTCTTTGTCCTAGCAAGTATTTTTATTTTTCTCAGGAATGTAGTCTACATCTCATTTAAAATTTCACGCAAGTGTAATATTTCTTTAGTTGGTCTAAATTGACTAGTTGTGACAATTCGATTCCATCTAAATCGACTAATAACGCTACACTCTAGTCATGCTATTCTTGGTCATATATGGACCTGACCCGTTGGGTTCGAACTTTCCTCTCTGTCTCTAGAATTATCCGATATTTTCCTTCAACACTAAATCTCATTCTTTTTAAACCACGTCCTTTCACTCTCTTCTTAAAGGCTCGGGCAATCCACTTCTGGTAAGCCTGTATATGGTATATTGCTTTCAAACTTTTCTTGTTTGCTAATGTCGGCTCTTCATATATGTACATAATCTTCCTCGACTATCTGGTTTTCCAAAAATACCCTCAGGGAATCCACTTCCAATTCCACCGGGAGTACGGCTTCCATGTCATAGACTAATGAATTTGGGGTAGTTCGGTCAATGTTCTTATTGACGTCCCATAGCCCTAAAGGGCATAGCGAAGCTTACCCAGCCAACTCCTACAGGAATCTTTCATCTTACTCAGCATGTTCTTGATATTCTTGTTTGCAGTTTCTACAGCCCCATTGGGCTATGACTGTATGGCAATGAGCGATGTCGGATAATACCATACTCCTCGGCTAGACCTATGACTTCTCCCTCTAAATGTAACCCGTTATCTGAGATCAGCTCCTGCAGCACTCCATATCGGCAAATGATGTTCGTTCAAATGAATAGGGCAACCTTCCTAGCATCAAGTATGGCATACAAAGCGGCACCAACTTTTGTGAAGTAGTCTATGGCTACCAGTACAAACTCGTGCCCATTGGAAGCCTTAGGACTAATCTTTCCTATAAAATCTATTCCCTACACTAAAAAGAGCCAGGGAGATGTCATGTTGTAAAACTCTCGAGGAGGGGGATGTTACAAGTTGGCATATACCTGACACCTATGACACCTTCTTACATACTCGATACAATATTGTTCTATCGTACTCCAATAATATCCCTGTCGAAGGATCTTCTTCGCTAGCATCTGGTTGTTCATATATGGTCCGCATTCTCCTATATGTATATCCTACATGATCTAATTGCTTTCTCTCGGTCACGCATAGTAAGTTTTCTCTATTATAGTTTTTCTTGTATAATCGCTGGTCGCACATAATGAACTGCGTTGCTGACCTTCTCAAAGATACATGGTCTTTCGCGAACATCCCTCAGGATATTTACCCTCTCAGATAAGATTATGAACATTAGTGTACCATGGTTAGGCCATTTTGTCATCCTCCATGGGTGCTATCATAAAGCAAAAGACTGATCGATCTCTACTTTATATCACAAATGCCTCTTCCTCCTGTCTATCAGGCATATCTACCATAGATGGCGAGTGTGGCTTACACATCGACAAAATTATTCTTGAGCTGGGGTAGCTAATGAAATTCTACATCCTCAAATTGGTCTACAATCTTTTCTAAGTGCACATGGTATGCCTGTAAACATTCATCCTTAATTCTCCACATCCCTTGAATTTGGTATACTATTGTAGCGAACCACCACGAAAAATTCCTTGAAAAATATTTTAGGAGTCGCCATCTTATTTAATTTAAATTAAGAAAAACACTAAAATGGCTCTAAATGTGTCCAAAAAGATAACTAGTCTATCGAAATCGAGAGATGAGTCTGGGGACTAAGTTATGTAACGGGAAGATGTTAGGCACCTACTGTGCCCTTTCAGTCCCTACTTCATTTTCATTGAATTTCGGCCTCAAGAACATATAGCATGCAAAATACGATAAAACTAACCCTAAGTATTTTTTATGTTCTCAGCTTGAACTCGACATTGAGGGTCAAATTGCTTATGTATTCAATCGAACTAATCGGAATCAAAATTGCCATAGTTCAACATCGGTCCTACAGGTAGTAGTCGACAATTCGGTCCTAGAAACAGTAATAGCTGGAAAAAGACTCTTTATCATGGTTTTCAAATGAAATATGACTCCCTTAAACATGATCTACCACTTCTAAGGAAGAAATGGTATAAAAGCTGTAGGGAGAAAAAAATTGTTCTTGAAAATGTAGGCTAAGGGCCCTATTTATAGTTGTCTGAGATGGCAGAAATGGTAAAGATGACCGTATCAATCTTTGATTTGAAGATAAAACAAAATAGTTGATAAAAATCACAGATTGGCAAAAGTCAACTAACCAGCCGGTTCATTCCATATCTTAAAATATTTTCCCGAATTTTGAGATATTATTTGACCCTCATTCAGTTATCATCTCTGATTTGTTTGATAGGATGTACCAGATTCAGAAATTATCTTCATATCTCATAAAAATTAAGGATTAATCACATGTATCAAGGAAAAATCAGAAGATATTTCCAAGTCGTCTATCAATCACAATCTCTTAAACATAACTTGGGTTAAACTTTAATTAACTAGGCTATCCAATGGGCCGGGCCTAATTAATCTGGGCTAAACTGGCTGATCTGGACTGGATTGCTTAAACTGAATTAAGTAAATAAGATCAATATCACTTACTGTCAGGTGTACACCTAACATTAAATAATAAACTTAATTTATTAATAAAATCTAACATAAATTAATAAAATGATAAACTAAATTACAAAAATGGGGTATCAACAGAGGCCCTCGGTGAGGGGAACTCACATGCGAGCGAACATCACTGTGGAATAACAAATTTTTGTAGTAGAAATACAGAAAATACCACATGACTCAAAATGGACTCAATGACTCACACAGATAAGAGGTCGAACCTTTGAAAGGTTTTCTACGTATCCCTGGAAAATAATCAGACTACCGCAATTTAGGAAAGAGGTGACGTTCAAAGTCAGAGTCAACAACGCATAAAAATGGATGGATGTTTAGGAACAAGGAAAAGACTTGTGTGTGAAAATAAGTCCACCTTCGCTTGGTAACAATTGGACTCTTCATGTGTAGAATTCGGAGCCAATAACGCATAAAAGCAAATGGACATTAAGGCACACACAGAAAAAGACTTAGACTCATGTGTGAAAATCAAAGCCCAACGTTTGAAAGCGGTTAGACGCTTTGATACCAAGGAAAAGGTATTTTGCAGAAAGCGCGCACAGGAATTTTTGTGAATACACCAACTGAACTGGAACTAAAAAGAAGGTATGCCATCCTCATATCGACCTAGACTGAAGGTCTATACCCTCTGACAATGGGCTTAGACTTGGACTGGGACTAGAAAAAGATAGCACGTGACTTTCGTGTACTAACTTGGACTGAGAGTATAATACCCTCGGACTGGATCCAGACTAAAAAAATAGGTCATGTACTAACCGAATTAAGGGTTACATACCCTCGACATGGACTGGAAAATAGTTCACCCTACGAAGGTTGCCTACATACCCTTATCCAGAAAAGGATCGAGCCAAATGTAACTCAAATCTGAATATAAAAAAAATATACCTGACTATCACGTACTAACCTGAAGGGAGGGTCAAATACTCCCGGACTCAAAACTAGACTTGAAAAAAGAAAAGATAAGAGCCTGACTGAAAAATTGCAGGAAAAATCATACTTATTTACTTTTTATTTTTTAAATTTTTTATTATTATATAAATTTTTTATATTTTCTTCTTGAAGACTAGAGGTGAGAGACAGAATCCTATAGTGTAGACCTAGAAGAGACAAAGACACCAACCCTGAGTCTCGGGACAGGGAAAATCATGGAGCCCCTAGATAGGAATGTATACAGACAAATGCTGACTACGCAATGCACCAGAGAATGATGGACTCTATCACGACTATCGTGAAAGGAGAATTGTAGGGAGCCCCTAGAGAAATGCATACAGACGACACTGGCTATACAATGAAGTGGAAAATGACAGACTCTATCGCGACTGTTGTGAAAGAGAAATCACAGGGAGCCTCTAAACAAAATGCATGCAAACTTTACTGACTATACAACAAACTGAAAAATGACAGACTCTGTCACAATTGTCGTGAAAGGGAAATCACAGGGAGCCCCTTGACAAAATGCAGGCAGACTATACTGACTATGTAATGAACTGGAAAGTGACAGAATCTATCACGAGTGTCGTGAGATGAGATTCATTGGAGCCCCTATGTGAGCACAAGAAAGACAAGTAGGCAGATTCTACCCTGACTGTCGTGAGAGGAGACTCCTACGGAGCTCCTAAACGAAATGCATATGGACAAGACTAACCTTGTAATCGACTAGAGATAGACAGACACCATCAAAACTATCACGAGAAGGGACTCACAAGTAGTACCTAGACCAAAATGCAAGTAGGTTGACTCTACATAACACTAATGAAAGGGGGGCCAGAAGAGAAATTAAACCCCTATTACGACTGCTAGGAAGTAGGAGAAAGCAGGGACTCATAGGTAGCCTCTAGACCAAAATGCTAGTAAGGTTGACTCTAGCATAACCCTAGTGAAAGACGGATCACAAGAGAACCCCCTAAGGATGTTTACAAAGAAGAACCTATGACAAAGATAATATCCTTTCACAATTCAAGAGCATGTTTGAATTGAAAATGACTTTGCTTACCCAATACGATGAATCGAACATTCACTTCGAGATCTATTCTCATTTTCATACATAATATATCATTTAGTATTTAAGGCAATGGATCCCACTCAGTTGATATGTCCATCTCTACTCAAAGAGGGAAGACCACTTAGTTTTTAATAAAAAACTTTTCAATTCCTCATCATTACATGTCATGCAAATTCTGAATAAGTTAATTCTCAACTTAAACACTGGGGGTTTGAATCCTCATGACTACCATGAAAAGGTTGGAATAAAAAATGTGGATAGTGAGGATGTAAGGTAGTGTATGAACTGTGAGGCTGATGTGTATGCTGTAGAACTGAATAATCTATAAGGATGATGGGATCCAGGGCTAGGATTAGATAACAGATCAATTTTTAGGACTAGGCTGAACTGAGCAAAAGTACATGACTATCAAGTGCGTGATAGAAGGCCACAAGACAAAGTCGTAAGGCTTCTCGTATAATTATTGAAGTGGTGGTAATTACATCAAATCATTGTGGAACATGGTTGGTGCACATGATAGGGTAGGCCAGATAGGTCATGAATATAATCATCAAGCCACAAAGAGGTGAATACATCAGGTTTGGGAGATCAGGAACTGAAGGGTCAGCAAATAAGCCAATATGAATGTGAACATATCATGTCGTGATGTAGCATGATAAAAAAAAAAAGTGCATGGACCATTATCTTTTAAATTTTTTTTTTTTTTACCTTCTCAAAATGTGGAGGACCTTTATTTGTTTGATAATTTTCTGAGGTAGAACAAAGATTGAACACCAGTAGATATGCATACTCATCAGCAAAAAAATGGCAAGTTGGACCTTACTTGCATATGATAAGCATTTGGTAGTCCAGCTTGCTATTCTCTTGGTCATCTTTTCAATTAAGATAACACAATCTTTGTACTAGAGTTTTGTAGATATCAATGGAACTCAGTGAGCCAAGAGGAATCCCCATTATCTCTATCAACTCATGTTCTAGCCTTTCATCCATGATTACAGCCATATAGGTAGAACTTTTGTTCAGATTGGGAGATTTACCAGAAAGGTGCTCAAATTCTATTAATGATTTCTTAAGCAATGCTATAGAAGCTTGATCTGCCATAGACAGTAAGAACATATCATCAACAAAACATAAGTGGGTGATTTGAAGTTCCTTGCAGCTGGGGTGATATTTAAATTCAGCTTGTGCAATGTAATAGTCAAGCAATCTAGCTAATCCTTCCATTACTAGCAAAAATAGGTAAGGTTAGATGGGATCACCTTGCCTCAACCCTTTAGCTCCTGCAAAGTAACCCTCCAAACTACCATTTAGGTTAATTGAAAACCTTGCAATAGTCTTACATATCACAGTCCATTCAACAAATCTTGGTGGAAACTGCACTACCTCCATAATGGATCTCAGGAACTCCCATCCCACTGAGTCATATATTTTTTGGAGGTCAATCTTCATCACACGCCTAGGCATTCCACCCTTCTTGTGATAAATTTTCACCAGCTCTATTAGCTTCAACTTTACCCTCTATACATAATCATTAAATTTCACCACCTCACATTTGCCCTTGCACAATAAATTTTATATTATGTGTATATGTTTATCTATATTTATACTACTTACTAAGCCAAAACTTGATTTGGTGTAATATCTTTTTAGTGTTACATAACTAGCAACCCATAATGATAACAAGTGGCATTCTATAGTTTTTCTTAAAAAATTCACAAAACAAAAGCTTAAATAGTGAATAAACTACTTTTAGTTTTTATAATGTACAATTCATTTTACCTAATGTGATAATAAATATTTATACATGATGAATATTTTATATTATTGATCATATTTTTGCACACGCATTGCGTGTATCACGTCGAATCGTCAGTATTAAATGCTCCATATATATGTATTTTAAAATTGCGAACATAAGAATATGGGGGAGCATATTCTAATATCTCTTCAAATTGCATCTCCTTTTCAAAGTTGCAAACATTAGAATATGCTCCCGACCTTTTCAGCATCCCAGCTCAAGAAGATAACGACAAAACATATAGAATCATTATTATTGCCTTCGAAATTTCTCAAATTCAAAGGAGAGAAAGGAAATAATTCTCTTAGATCTACAGGCTGCTTCGTTGCTGCACTGTGTGTAGTGGGTACGTGGCCTCTGACTAAGCGGACAGTAAAAACAATTTTCAAGGAGAGTTTTGTATTGTATTAGATTGTTAATGACCCTTCCATAAACACTATTAGTAGCATATTTGATCCAGATTATAGATTTTGTTTATAGAGTTGCAGGGCTTGGCCAATTTTTGTTTTTCTTGAATATGAGATACTCTTTTAGCTCAAACTTTAAAAAAAAAAAAAAAAGCAGCAATAGGATATAAGAGGAAAACAACCCAATTAGGTTGTAATGTGAATATATACGCAAGTAATTATTAAGGATTATTGATGCATATGTTTTATTTTGTATTTTATTTTATTTTTATTTTTCTTGCAATTTCCATCCCGATGAAATCAAGAATGTCGTGACTCGGTCTATGCTCACATATCTTATAGTTTCTGTTTTAAAAAAAATAAAAACCAAAACCACACTTGATGCTTAAGCAAGGCACCACATATTCTTTGAACTTTTGTTTGGACTAAACTTATGACGGACACTCAGAAAATTACGTGCTTAGTGGACTCCAGCAAGCTCCGTTAATAAGGAACTGCTACATCTTCAAATGCTTAAGAAATTTTCATCTTTTGCAACAAAAATGAGCCAAGTAAAGAAAAGGCAAATGGGTACCCGCGATTGTCCATCGTGGGTATAGTTATGGTGGGTACGGGTAAAATTTACTCGATTTTATTTACTAATAATGCTGCAAGCAAAATAAGCTAGTTCTAATCAAGCTTGACTTGTTTGTTAAGAAACTCGTTCACGTTCTTTTAGTCTAGTAAATAAACAAGCTTGAAAACAATTTAAGGCTCGTTTAATACAACTACATTGGTGGCATCATTTTATGTTATCGGATTGGGAGACTTGAGATTGAGCAATTGTTAATCAAATCTTTATTTCTCACTTAATTGACTTCCTCTCTATGATATGGGGAATCTGGTGAGTGCAATTCAACTTTCTCGTCTTTCTCGAGTAATAGGTGAATGATTTTTAGGTATTTAGTTAAGTGAATACCAAAATTTAAAATTAGATTTTTTACTTTTGTGTAATATAAATTGTTTTGGTACAATTTTTTTTTCCAATAATCAACATTAGGGGTGAGTACCAAACTGTTTAAACCGATCCAAACCGCTCAAACCAATCCAATTCGAACCGTCTAAATATCTTAACGGTTCGGTTACACATTTTTCAAACCGACCTTAGGTTGGTCCTCGGTTCACATTATTGAAATCGGTTCCAAACCGAACCGACTTACGATATATTAATCTATTTTTAGTAATATTCATTAATAATTTCACATATATGGGACTAAGAAAATCCAAATAAACAAATTTTGAAAGTGAAAAGAAAAGAAAAGAAAATTATGCGAACGCTTATAACACAAAAGTTTCGTGACCAATATCTATCCTATACTTACTCATACATCAATAAGCACTTGTATATCAATTGAAAAAGATTAGATGCAATTCAGAAAAAATATAACTTTAACTTTTAATTGTTATTAGATCCAATAGTAGTGTATAAAGGAACAACGTCTTTAATTGAGAACCAAACCGAACCGTCCTAACCGATGATATTTGGTTTAGTTCAGTTCACAATTTTGCAAACCGAGGAATAATGGTTTGGCTTGCAGTTGACTCTCAAACCGAAGCGTGCTCACCTCTAATCAACACCATTACCCTCGTCAAGCCAAGGTTAGCTTCTACTCGTATGAATTATCAAGTATGAGTTTGATCATGAAATTAGAACTCGTGACAAACATAAACTGAGTGCAAAACATTTGCAAATTCAATGATCACCAGCCCGAGCGCTCTTTTACGAGCCTAGTTTCTCCGGCTCGCTTGCAGCCCTATTCAAAGGTAGCATTTTCTTAGACCAATCAAGAATTCACGTTTGGCTGCATATACCCATGGGTTATCCAAAGTTTTCTTCCCTTTTTTTCTCCCTTCCTTGTTTGCCTAACAGACTATACAAAACAACACAATATAAACACACGTTCACACACGCCAAATAAACAACACCCTCATGCACAACAAATGCACGCGCGAACATAATCACACGTGTAGGTCCTTAAACACACCTAGGGGGAGTGAATAGGTATTTACAACTTAGAGCAGAAATTTAAAACTGAATTTACAAAGTAATAACAGTAGATAACAATAATAAATCAACACGAAGATTTATACTAGTTCGGCCCCACTAGCCTACATCCAGTCCTCGAGCATTCCACACAATGGAGACCTACTCGAGCCTTTCACTAACCAGCTAACTTTAGGTGCTAGCTCAAATCACAGTACAGATTCCGAAACCCTTCCAAGGTTTCCAACAATTTATAGATGAAAACTGAATTACAATAGAGATTACAACAACAAACTCCTTCTTGAGTAAATACAATAGAACTAAGCTTTCTTAGGTGAGAAGATCTATATCCTTTCAAGAACCAAACTAAGAAGCCAACAATAAACTTTCTCAAACAGTAAACTCACTCAATAGAGAATAAATGGAAATGTGAAAACAAGATGAGAGAGTATTTTCTTATAAGAGTTAGAGAGAGAGAGATTTAACAAAGATTGGCAAAGTTGACAATAAATGCTCTCAAGATCCCTTTTTATACTAGAAGAGAAAAGAACCATTAAAAAGGAAAAACTCAAAGTTTGATTCGAATGAAAAATAAGTTTATTCGAATGAAAGTACATTTCTGAAAAATTCGGTCGAATGAATCTTAAATTCAAAAGATGGAATAGAGAGATGTTGAATCACTGAAAGATTGAGTCGAATGAAAATTTCTTTTCATTCGATTCAAAACTTTGTTTTGACTATAAACTTTGGCTTCGACCGAAAGTTCTTGGCTTCTACCGAAAACTCTATCTTCGACCGAAAGTTTTTGGCTTCGATCGAAAACTCTGGCATCGACCGAAAACATTTTGAAGACAAGACGAAAGATACTGATCAATTGAGTCGAATGAAAATTGGTTTGGCTTCGAATGAAAGTTTCAGATTTTGGTTCTTTACTTGAATTTCTGAGAGAGCTTTTAAGAAAGACTTAGTAACAAATAAGAATAAAAAAATACTTCCAGCTCTTGAATCTTCGATCTAGTCCAAGTCTTTGTTCAATTCCAATTCCAAGATTTATCCGAGGCATGATCTTTGTCTTTGTTTGGTTAGGATAAACTCTGAAAGATTTATCTTAATAATTGTGTTAGATTAATGTTAGAAATAATAATTTTGGAATCGTCAAAATCAATAAGTCAACAATCTCCCCCTTTCTGATGATGACAACATTAATTCTAACATACTATTAACATATTCCCCCTGGATAAGATATCATACAAACACTATCGAAGAATAAATGAGTACTTTTACTATTTAACCAAAAATACAGTTCAAAAGGTTTACAATAATCTGTGTTCTCCCCCTTTGGCAAAATCAAAAAGAGGGGCAAAACATCCAATCAATAAAAATATAAAAAGAAAATTTATGGCCTAGGACGATGGGCACCCTGAGCAAAGGAGGATGGATCTGTGGGTGGAGGAGCAGTGGTGGGAACTTCAACCACTTCCACGACACGAGGAGAGCGCGGCATGGGAGGATTGTACGACAGATGTGGATTAAATAACCATTATTTGCCTTCGGTGCTAGTGTGTCGAGAAGGAAAAATACCGGGTTGAGTAACCAGGAAGCCATGCGCTTGATCGAATATTTGGTGTGCCAGATAGCAATTATGCTCTGTCAAGATGCTGGTAGTGAGATAAGCTTGGCAGCGGTGAGCTTGAAGAGCAGCATCCTGTTGGCTGTGAAGGTCATGTTGCATGCGGGTTAAGCTTTCCAAAATGGGAGTGTAGTTGAAGGGTAGGGATGTGACATTGGAAACAAGTTCATTTAAAAGTGTGTGAAAATCAATTTGATTGGAGAAGAGTTAAGCAGAGGACTAGTGAAGGGACTGCTGAAGAGAAGAAAGTTCGTGAAGAAGGGCGGTGTGGCTAGCAGTAACAGAGGCAGCGAGAGTTGTTTGAGATTCAAGAATTAGTTAAATACAGGTGGAAAGACGAGAAAGTTGCTCGAAGAGATTAGAGGAGTCAAAGATAAAAAAAAAATCATCAAAATTGATGTTGGAAAAATTGTTAAGTGGACTAAAGGAGGGGTCAAAAGGGAGAGGAGGAGTGGGCAGAGGCAGTGTAGAAGAGGAAGGGTCGAAGGGTGGAGCTAGTATAGAATGAGAGGGGTCAATAGGCAGTGACGGTATAGACGGAGAAGGGTCAGAGGGTGGAGGTAGGTGAAAGGTAGTAGCAGGAGCGGGATCAGGAGCAGGGAGAGACCCAGTATGAGTTGATTCGGTAGCTGCGACACGTTCAACAGAGAGAGTGTTCGTAGTAAGGTCAGTGCGAATTGTGAAACCCGCACTACGAAGGGAAGTTTCATCAACAATGTGCGTGCTAGAAATAGACACACATTCCAAGATAGCGGTGGGAAGCGGTGCAAGGAAGTACTCAAAAATCTTGGTCCAAAGAAGACCAAAAGGAAGATGAGCGGAGAATTTCTTCTTTCGGGCTTTCATTACAAGTAAAATGATACCCGCAATGTTTAAAGGTGATCCCCGAATGAAATGAGTAAGAAGAATAATATCAAGATAGGTAAATGTGGCAAAAGAGCTAGACCGGCTCCAAAGGTTATAGCTTAGAATAAGGTGGAGGACATGGTAAAAGGGGGAGAGGTCACCTAGGCTTGGTTTGCGGGGCAGAATAATGGACTAATTATCAAGAAGGGTTTGAGTTTGTTGAAGAAGGGTAAAAGGGCCACTAGTGCACCAAGTATTGCCCGAAAATACTATCATGGAGGATTGGTTTGTAAAACTGAGGATTTGGGCTAAAGTGCTGGCATCCAGGCAGATGTGGACCCCATTGACATATGTGGTCAGAAAGGCAGAGGTTAAAGCATTAAAAGTCATTCGAATAGAACATTCAAACAAGACGGGGATGGTAGACAGAGGGAGGAGAGAGAATAGATGGACAGCATATTCGATTAAAAAGACTAGTGAAAACTTTGGAGTCGAATGGAAGTCAACCTTCAGTCGACCAAAATGTGCAGTGACCAAAACGTTACGGTCAAGAGAACTTTTATTTGAATGAAAAACTTTTCATTCGAAGTAGAAGTTTTAGGTCGAAGGAAAACTTTTAAGTCAAATAAGAAAAGTTTCATTAGAAGGAAAAGGTTTTCCTTCGACTGAAAAGAGCAGAAAAGAACTTAAGGAGATGGATTTTAGCTAAGATCACACATTCCTAAGCGACGACAAAAACAAGATTCAGCTAGAGGTTTGGTAAAGATATTGGCGAGCTGATATGTAGAACCAACTTTCTTGCGTTCAATTAACCCTTTGTAAACATTGTCGCGAAGAAAGTGGTGACAGATATCGATGTGCTTAGTGCGCGAGTGTTGAATATGGTTTTTACTGATATCGATAATGCTACTACTATCGCACATGATGGTAATATTGTCAAAGTGAACTCCAAAATCTCGTAGAGTTTGACGCATCCAAAGGACTTGAGCACAACAACTTTCGACTGCTACATATTTTGCCTCTGCTGTGGAAAGTGCCATGGAAGTCTGTTTCTTACTGTGCCAAGATACTAGTTCATCACCAAGAAACTGGCAAGTAACACTAGTACTTTTACGATCTATGAGACATCCGGCATAGTTCAAATCGGAAAAATCTACTGAATCGAGAGGAGAATTACGCGGATACCAAAGTCCTAAATTTATCATCCCAGAGAGATATTTGAAAATACGTTTAACAATAGTAAGATGAGATTCTTTACGACAGACTTGAAAACGGGCACATATGCATACATTAAATATTATGTCAGATCTAGAGGCAGTAAGATAAAGTAGACTACCAATCATGCCACACTAAAGTTTGTTGTCAGCATCTTCACCATTTCATCTTTGACAAGATTAATGCTAGGATAGATAGGAGTACCTCTGGATTTAGCGTTATCCATACCAAACCTTTTTAGAAGCTCTCGTGTGTATCATGACTGACTTATGAAGATTCCTTCCTTCGATTGGTTGATTTGAAGTCTAAGGAAGAAAATGAGTTCTCCCATCATGCTCATTTTCAATTCATTGCGCATACTCTCAGCAAACTCTTGGCACAGATCATTGTTAGTAGCACCGAAGATGATATCATCAACGTAGATTTGAACTATAAAATATGCGAGTTTCATTTTTTTGTAAAAAGGGTGGTATCGACTTTGCCACGAGAGAATACATGATCAATAAGAAAGCTGATAAGACAATCGTACCAAGCTCGAGGAGCTTGTTTAAGACCATACAATGCCTTTTTTAGCTTACAAACATGATTGGGGAATTTTTTGTTTTCAAAGCCAGGAGGTTGCTTAACAAAAACTTCATCCTAAATTAACCCAATCAAGAATGCACTTTTCATGTCCATTGGAAAAAGCTTGAAATTCATGTGACATGAAAAGGCCAAAAGCATCTTGATAGCTTTAAGTATAGCAATTGGGCCAAAAGTTTCATCAAAATCAACCCCTTCGACTTGATTGTATCCTTGAGCAACTAGTCTAGCCTTGTTATGAACAATATGGCCATCTTCATCAAGTTTGTTTCAAAAAACCCACTTGGTGCCATTGACCTTCTGTTGAACAGGAGGCGGGACTAGTGACCAAACATCGCGTCTTTCAAATTAATTCAATTTATCTTGCATGGCAAGGATCCATTCAGCATCTTTAGAGCCTATGAAATGTTCTTAGGCTCTATTTGATAAAGAAAAGAAAAATCAACACAACAAAGATTTACCGTAGACCGTGTTGTCACTCCGCGCTCAACGTTACCAATGACTTGCTCTAATGGATGACTGGAGGAATATCTCCAGCTTTTGGGTAGAGGCTGAGTCTCGGTATTGTCTCTGTGAGATGATGTTGAACACTCCCCTCATTTTAGGAAACCTTTAGTTTATTGTTTAAGTCCAGGGAGAGTTCATCATAATCATCACCTGCATGCTTACTTGGATTTTCAATGTTAGATTCTTCAAATACAACATGCATAGATTCCTCAACAGCAAGAGTTGTACGGTTATAAATTCTATATGCTCTACTTTTACGTGAATAGCCAAGAAATATTCCCTCGTCAGATTTCGCATCAAACTTACCCAAGTTCTCACGATTGTTCAAAATAAAATATTTGCAACCAAAAAGCTTGAAATAATCGATTTTTTGTTTCAATTTAAAAAAATTCGCATGGAGTTTTATCAAGAATTGGTCTGATGAGAACCTGGTTCAAAACGTAACAGGAAGTGCTGACATATTCAGCCCAGAAATACTTTAACAAAGAATTTTCATGAAGCATTGTTCTGGCCATCTCTTGCAAAGTTCAATTCTTTCCCTCTACAACCCCATTTTGTTGGGGGGTTTGAGAAGCAGAAACTCATGAGCAATGCCATTTTGATCACAAAAGGGAATAAAATCTTTTTCAAATTCACCACTATGATCACTTCGAATTTTTACAAGTTTCAACTCCTTCTCATTTTGTAAAAGCTTTACAAGGCTAAATTTTTTCCAAAAGCCTCATCCTTATGAATTAGAAAAAGAACCCAAGTGTATCTTAAAAAATCGTCAACAATAATGAAAGCATAAAATTTTCCACCTAGGCTGGCATTCCTTGTTGGGCCAAAAAAATCTAAATGAAGAAGTTGAAGAGGGCGAGAGGAAGAAACAATATTTTTGACTTGAAAAGATGTTTTTGAATGTTTGTCGTATTGACAGGCATCACAAACCTTATCATTGACAAACTTTAACTTTGGTAACCCTCTGACCAGCTCTTTCGAGAAAAGTTTCTTGATTAGATCGATATGCACATGACCTAATCTACAATGCCACAACCAAATATCGTTGTGTTGAACAGATAGACATACTTCTCGAGAAGCATCAAATGCATCAAAAGACAAAGTGTAAATATTACCAACCAAGGTGCCTCCATCTGAAGCATGGCTGATCTGGCAGTGATCACCTTTAAATTAAACTTTGTGCCCACTATCGATTAGTTGACTGATATTTATCAAATTGAATTTTAAACCGTCAAGTAAGGATACATTATTAATAGAAATTGAACTGATACCTATTTTACCTTTACCAATGATTTTTCCATTTGAGTTGTCTCCGAAGGTAACGAGACCTCCATCCTTTGGGATGATATGAGAAAACAAAGAAAAAATCACCTGTCATATGCCTTGAACATCCGATGTCAAGGATCCATTTGTTTGAATCCACCTTTGCTTTCAAGCATACCTACAACAGATTCTGGTTTCGTTCCTTTTGGTACCCACACTTTCTTGGGTCCTAGAAGATTAGATAAACATGATTTCGGCACCCAAACTTGCTTTATTTTAGTTTTAGTAACAAAAGAAGATAGTTGATTTCTGACACCATTAAGAGGACAATTTTTAACTAAGTGCCATTTCGTGTTACACATTGTATAGAGTGTGAATGGTGAGCAGGAAGCTAGTTTTTTGTTAAAGAAATTTTTATAATCCTTTTGCTTCTTTGAAGGATCGTAACCAATTCCACTTTTTTCGAAAACACATCTTTGTCTTCCCAGAAGAATATCCAAATTCTCTCTTCCTCGTGTAAATTTTGAGAGAGTGAAATTCAAATCTTCAATCTCTTTTTCTAAAATCTATTTTTGTCTAGAATTTTCTTCCAGTTGGGATTTTAGAAGCTCATTTTTACGGGGATTTTTACACCTCTAAGTGAATGGATTTCAGAAGACAAATAAGAATTTTCCTTCTCAGAAACAATGAGATCATTTTTTAAAGAAGCTTTTTCAGAGATATAAAAGTCAACTTTTTCGTCTACCTCATCATTTTTGCCTTCCAGCTCTTCAACAGTGTTTATCAAAGAAAGAGCCTTCCTTTTAAGATTAGTATTTTTAACTTTTAACTTTTCATGGTTTTCATTGAGTTCAAGAAAAGCTAACTTAAGTTCATTACAGTAAAAATTTTCTGGAGAGATTACCATGTCAGATTGATCATCTTTGGCCATAAAACATAACTGAGCTACGTCATCGTCTTCGCTTGTTTCTTTATCACTCTCGTCAGAATCATCACAAGTCAGCAAGGCTTTTCTGGGTTTGAATTTCCTTTCCTTGATATCTCGGTCATTGCTGCTTGCTGATTTGTTCTTGTGCTGCGGCCAGTATTTTTTTATATGCCCAGTTCTGTCGCATTCGTAGCAAGCATAAGATCTTTCTCTTGCATTTCAATCACCATTATTTCTTGGATGTGACTGGTTTGTATGATTTATCCTGATCTTCTCATCTCGCTTGCTAGTAAGAAATTTCTTGAACCTTCAAGTGATGAGTGTCATTTCATGATCAGAATCATCACTGCTCTCTGCAAGTTCATAAGAGGCCTCAGCTTTGAGAGCTAAGTTCTTCTTCTTAGAGGTGGTTTTTTCTTCATCATGAATCTTTATCGTGATTTCATGAGTCATTAAGGAACCCACCAATTCCTCAAACTTCAGCATATTCAAATCTTTAGCCTCTTGAATGGCTATGAGTTTCGCTTCCCATCTCTTTGGAAAAGATTTGAGAACTTTTCTAACAATTTCCTTTTCTGGATAAGTTTTATCCAAAAGCTTTAATCCATTTATAATTAGTGTAAATCTTGAGTACATCTCATTTATTGATTCGTGCTCCTTCATCTTGAAGGCCTCATACTGCTGGACCAACATGTTAATCTTGGTTTTACTTCACTTGATTTGTACCTTTGTGAGTGACCTCCAGCAGCCTCCACATTTATTTGGCCGTCTCACATGCCGAGACAGAATTGTACTCATTCATGTCAAGGCCACAACTGATGATGTTCTTTGCTTTGACATCCATAGAGAACAGTTGTGCCTCGTGAGCGTCCATTTCAAGAATCCCTTTGGGAATCTTAGTTCCGTCTGGTCCGTCCTTCATGGGAATTATAGGACCATTCTCTACAACATACCATACATGTATATCCTGCCTCAAGAAGTTTTTCATTTGATTTTTCCAGTAGCTGTAGTTGTCGTTCCTCAACAAAGGTGGCCTGATGGTTGCTGAACCTTCTTCCATAAAGTGATCCTTAGCTCTAGATGGTTAAGTCAAAGAAAATATCAGAGCACACAGCTCTGATACCACTTGTAGGTCAAACACACCTAGAGGGGAGCGGAATAGGTGTTTACAACTTAGAGCAGAATTTTAAAATTGAATTTACAAAGCAATAACAGTAGATAACAATAATAAATCAATATGAAGATTTATACGGGTTCGTCCCCACCTGCTTACATCCAGTCCCCGAGCACTCTACACAAGGGAGACCTACTCGAGCCTTTCACTAACCAGCTAGCTTTGGGTGCTAGCTCAAACCACAGTACAGATTTTGGCACCCTTATAAGGTTTCCATCAATTTACAAATGAAAAGTGAATTACAATCAAGATTACAACAACAAACTCTTTCTTGAGTAAAGACAATAGAACTAAGCTTTCTTAGGTGGGAAGACCTATATCCTTTCAAGAAGCTTACAATAAACTTTCTCAAATAGTAAACTCACTCAATAGAGAATAGATGGAAATGTGAAAACAGGATGAGAGAGTATTTTTTAGAAGAATGTGAGAGAGAGAGAGAGAGAGATTTCACAAAGATTGGCAAAGTTGATAATAAATGCTCTCAAGATACCTTTTTATACTAGAAGAGAAAAGAACCGTTAAAAAGGGAAAACTCAAAGTTTGATTCGAATGAAAAATAAGTTTATTCGAATGAAAGTACATCTCTGAAGAATTCGGTCGAATGAATCTTAAATTCATTCGAACGAAAAGATGGAATAGAGAGATGTTGAAGCCACTGAAAGATTGAGTCGAATGAAAACTACTTTTCATTCGATTGAAAACTTTACTTCGACCGAAAACTTTGGCTTCGACGGAAAATTCTGGCTTCGACTGAAAACTCTAGCTTCGACCGAAAGTTTTTGGCTTCTACCGAAAACTCTGGCTTTGACCGAAAGTTTTCGGCTTCGATCGAAAACTCTGGCTTCGACCTAAAGGTTTTGGCTTCGACCGAAAAGTTTGGCTTCGACTAAAAACATTTTGAAGACAAGACGAAAGATACTAATCAATTGAGTCGAATGAAAACTGGTTTGGCTTTGAATGAAAGTTTCAGATTTTTGTTCTTTACTCGAATATCTGGGAGACCTTTTAAGAAAGACTTAGTAACAAATAAGAATATAAAAAAAAAACTTTCAGCTCTTGAATCTTTGATGTAGTCCAAGTCTTTTTTCAATTCCAATTCTAATTCCAATTCCAATTCCAAGCTTTGTCCAAGACATGATCTTTGTCTTTGTTTGATTAGGATAAATTCTGAAATAGTTATCTTAATAATTGTGTTAGATTAATGTTAGAAATATTAATTTTGGAATAATCAAAATCAATAAGTCAACAACACATGCATAGACATAGTATGACATACACTAACGCACTGAACAAACAACACGCGCACGCGACCACACACACAGAGACACATCCCACGCGCATACACACACAAAGCAGATATAGAAATACAACAAACACACAGACACGCGTGCACACTCACCTATAAACAGTCATGCATTCAAATAAGCAACGTGCACACAACCCAACGCACGCAAACACGCATACACCTACCTAAAGGAAGCGATGATCAGCGATAAGAGGTGGTGGCCATCAAGGTGATTCTTATCCTGTTGCTCGTGGCACAACGAAAATATTTTAGTTGTAGTGTATTTATTCTTGAGAATAACCATGTCCAAACCACACTTACACTGCCTGAGTGGGTAGGGGCAAAAATTACCGGTAAATTTATGAATTAAACAAAATAAATGCCTTTTCTCTGGCATTATAGCCCCGAGTTGGGTCTACCCACGGGTAGACCTGGCAAAATCTTACCCGAACCCGCGGGTCGATCCGTACCCGCTCAAAAAAGCCGGGTACGGGTACATATATTTGAGACCCGTTGAATTTAGACCCGTATCCGGACCGACCCGTAATTTTCGGTTCGGTTCGGGTACGGGTTACCCGGGTGTACCTGTGAATTTCACCTATATATAATGTATCTTGACATTTTCCTCATTTAGCCCAGCCATTTTTTTAGGGTTTGGTTTGACTGTCGCCTCTCCCTCTCTGTTTTCCTATTTCCCTCTTCCTCCCTCTCTCACACTAGTTAATAGTTTCAGACTTTCAATTCCCTCACCATAGTCTTGTCCCTTTCTCGCTCAGTGTCCTATAAAACGAGGAGCAAGCTTCAGTTATGAGATCATCTTCACAAGTGAGGAAGGAACCCTGTGGTGGCATGCCCAGTTAGATTGGAGCCAAGCCACAGTCCATGGCCCTATCTTTGTTTACCTCAAGGCTGGGACGACTTATCCGTTCCCTAAGCCTCACGCTGAATTCCTTGTTGTCATGGGTATGTAGTGCACCTTCAGAATTGCTCAAAGCGTGTGCATCTTAATTTGAAGCTTTTTTGTATCCACAGATCTGGCCGATCTCTTCGCCTCTCTCTCTCTCTCTCTCTCTCTCTCTCTCTCTCTCTTTCACACACTCAGATCCACTACGCCCACAGATCTGCTGACGGTAAGTGTTTTTCCATCGGTCTCACTCACTCAATCATAGATACATTTTCGATGGGCATGGGAACTACCACGCCGATGGTAACTTTCCACGGATCCGTGGCAAACAACTCCACAGGACCACAGATCTGTCAAGCTACTGCACAAATCTGCCGCCAATCTTCTAGTCACCGCCGATCGAGGACATTTGATGTTGTATCTAAGTGAAAATTCAATTGTGTTTTATTTTGGATTGTTGGTAATGGTGGAAAATGTGATTGTTCTATTTTAGATTTGTTTAACATGTTACTTGAGATAATTTTTAGTTTGTAATTTCTGTTTGTGAAATTGGAAATAATTCTAACAACTATTAAAAGGAGAAAACATGTTAGCTGAAAGAAGTAAAAGAAGAAAAATGCCTAACTGGAGAGAAATATTGTTTATTTAAAAAATTAATTCATTTACCTGCGGGTAATACACTACCCGCAAAGATAGGGTACGGGCATTGAAAAAGAGTACCCGAAAAAAATCGGATAAATTTTACCCGGACCGTTTTTACCCGGACCCGACCGGGTATTACCTGGACCTGGCAGTTTTATCCGTTTGCCAGGTCTACCCACGGGTCACAAGTAGGCTTGTTGGTCTCAATTTTTTTTTCTGTACTTCTTATACGCAAACGTGGCAAATCATAATAGGTTGAAACTTGTATCCGAGCTAAATAAATCATGTCTTCAAACCTACATGATACGAACATGTGTAACTTATCTACACGACCAACTCAACTCAATAAAAGTTCTATCTACATAAAGGCACATACATTATACAGCTCACGTATACAGATTTTCATAGATCGGCATGCTTTTATAGACCATTTTTGGCAATTATTGAGAGACAAACAAAGAGAGAAAAGCAAAGCTATCAGCCATGGGTGGAGGACTCAATAACAATGTCTGGTTCCATCTCTTCATCGCCTTCTCCATCGCCACCATCGCCCGATCGGCGGTAAGCCACTCAACAAAACCCATAAGCACAACCATCCATTTATGCCCATGTTTACAGATCTTGCATTCGGTTTGTTTGTTTGTTAAATGCAGGCGCCGGATTGTGTTTACACGCTCTACATCAGGACTGGCTCAATCATAAAGGCCGGGACGGACTCGAACATTACTCTAACCCTGTACGACGCTGACGGCTACGGCGTGCGCATCAACAATCTGGAGGCCTGGGGCGGGCTGATGGGCCCGGGCTACAACTACTTCGAGAGGGGTAACCTCGACATCTTCAGCGGCAGAGGCCCTTGTCTGACCGGCCCGGTTTGCTCCATGAACCTGACCTCCGACGGTACCGGCCCGCACCACGGGTGGTACGTCAACTACGTGGAGGTGACCACCACCGGCGCCCACATCGCCTGTGCCCAGCAGCTCTTCACGGTGGAGCAGTGGCTGGCCACCGACACCTCGCCGTACGAGCTCACCGCCATCAGGAACTCGTGCACGTCCGACGATGGTGGTGAACTGGATGGTCGGCAAGTGATTGATGCTTCTGGTTCCTCTGTGGTTTCAGTCATGTAAGAATTGTTGGGCTTTGTGGCCGGCCGTAGGCCATACGGATTTTGGATCTTTTGCTGTTAAGAATAAATAAATAAGCTACGCTTGCATGTGGATTTTGTCACTGAAAAGAGATTTGGTCACTAAAAGGGACACTGTTGCTGCAAATGCAACAAGATCCATATCATTTTTAGTGATGATGAACCCTTTTTGATGAAAAAGTTCATCAAGTGCAGCAGATAATCCAGATCAACGGCGCACTAGTTTGATTTTAACTACTGAAGGCATGTTTTGGGTGTGGGAGAGTTGTGTTTGCCCTTTTCTCTAGGGGTGAGGTTTACATCTTATGCTAGTCTATCTATTGTATAATTCCACTGCGTTCCTAAGGTATCAGTCAGCATTGGCACTTGTGTATGATTAGGTATCAAGTGTTATGAAATTTTCATTGCTTACTTTGGGATGCACTGTCAGGAACAACATTGGCTTCAATAGACATTCGCATCAATTCACGTCCTTGTCTATAATCTCCCCAGACCGTAGTTTAAGGCAAAGTCAGACCTGAGCTTGTGTCGGTTGGATAAGTTGTGCACACCCACTTGTCCTCGGTCCTTAATGGACATTAATTGGAAATCTAATGAGGGTCCGTCCAAAACGAGTGGACTTATAATGCAAAACTAAGGGAGAGTAGGTATGTGTATTTCCAGTCTATTATGGATTAGAAAAAGATCGAAACAATATATAAAGTAGACATACCGAGTTATAAATAAACATATGTCTATGTTTGGTTATATAGAGTAATAAAGAAATGTCAAATATGAGTACAAATCACTTTGAAAATTGACATTTAGACTTCACTTTTCAAAATCTAAGCACTAGGTATATTTTAGTGACACTGACGTTTGAGATTTTAGCAATATGTCGAGCTTAGATATTAGTTCTCATAAATTTAAGAGAGGGGCTGCTTTTTTGTCATTTGTTGCCAACGGTTAACAATTATTACTATCTATAATTTTGGCGATAAAAAGAGGTGACAAAGCATATGAAGAAGGTGAAAGTAACATTCTTCTAACTTTTGACCCCCAAGATCAAGTTCACATATACCCTTTCTCTTAACTTCTGTTAGCTTTTCTGTATCTAGTAAAATCCTAGCTTTCATAGGGGGGTGTCTCCTTTGCGAGAGGCACTATCCTTTCTTGCCTCTCGTTCTTTTTATCAATTGTATCCTCACCCTCCGTCCTAGTGTTTTTGGCTCTATACTTTTCTTGTTGCTGTTTGGCAATAGCCTGTGTGATGTTAAGAAAGCGAGTTCATAGTATATGTGAAGGTGCCACAACTAATGCAGTCCAAGTCAAAGTCAAGTGTGTTGATCTGGGATAGAGCAAAGACGGAACAAGGGTAGAGATGAAGGTTTCCCGAGAGAACATGAAGTGCTGTGAGGATGAAGGCACGGGTTGAATACACGACAACAATTACAATCTAATGCTTAGGTCTAGAGTCAAGGTCTAACGTCTGACTCTTGTGTGTTTCAACTCTTTAGAATTCTCTAGCTTTGGAGTTCTAGAGTGAGAAAGTAGAATGTGAAATGGGTACCAATCTTCTGAAATGAAATCCAAAGTCCATTATATATAAGTATATATATGCCTATGTTATTGGGAGACACGTGACACCCTAGGGAGTGACACCTCACCGAGGGGGCCAACGATGCCAGTGCTCTATGGATTATCAAATTGCATATTCATCTGGCCTGCCCCGCACAGCTGCCTGTCTGAAAATACTGGCTCACATAGCGCCAGTGTGGCCAAAGAACCCTTTGCTTTAGCCACCAATCCGAACCTTTTGTTGAGTCCAATAGGGGCATCAAAAGAAGTTAAAAACCCGACAACAGTAGGGAAGGCCCGACGCCCATTGCCAGACGTACAAGGCATGATGCCCTCTACAAACCTGCTCCCTTCTTGGAGTGACCTGGGGATCATAGTCTTTAGGGTGTTGATGAAACACCCCCAACGCCAGAGTACGTAGACTAGTCGCGGAGGCACCCTAGCAGAGATAGTCTCTAGGAGGCATAGCCAATCTCACGGGTGAGTCCTTCTACTAGAGCACATAGGAGTCTACTAAGGTAGTGTTTTGGAAAAGCCGCCTACCTTACGAGTCGAGGTAGTGTCCAAAAGGAGTTGCCTACCTAATGGGCCTGGGTAATGTCTCAAAGGAGTTGCCTACCCTATGTAAGGAGTCGTCTACTTGTCAAGAAGGGAGTCCTCATGTCAAAGCACCAGGAGCTCTTAGAGTGACTTATACCCGTAATGAGTCATTATCTTAGAGCACTCAGAGCGTGCCAAGGTACTGTTCTTAAGGAGTTGCCTACCCTATGGGCCAAGGTAGTGTCCTGGAAGAGTTGCATACCTGGCGGGAGGCGAATCCTCATGTCGGAGCACTTGGAGCTCCTTGGCAGAAATAGTGTCCCAGAGAATTCGTTCATCCTAGAGATGAGTCCTTATGTCCAAAACTCAGAGCGGGCCAAAGTATGGTCCCAAAGGACTTGCCTACAAGGTAGTTTCTCAGAAGAGTCACCTACCTTGCGATAAGGTAGTCCTCATGGCAAAGCTCCTTGAGGTAGTGTACCTAAAGGATTCACCTACTCTGAGGGATGTTGCACACTTTAAAGGATGTGACGAAGCATGTTCAATGATCAAGGCAAGGTGCACATGGTGTGATGAAAAGATAGACCAACATTGGGGGTGCTGGTCATGTGATAAAGTGCCGAGGGGCGCTACTTTACAAGTGACGTGATGCATGGGCTCAGCGGGATATTTGTGTTGCTATGGATATGAAATAAAGATGTGGTCATTATTAAGAGTTATACGAGGGGCATATGACACGGAGACACCGGATGGACAAAACCTAGAGAAGAGTGGCGCAGATAAACATAGAATGAGGTGGTGCTCATGTGGTCGGACATCACTGCACGACAGGCTAGACAACGGGCATCTTGGTAGGGGTACGTGATGCCAAGATGGTGCTCGGGCATCACCGTAATGGGAATGTGATGCAAAACAGATGTTAAATACCAAGATAATGGGCGTTGTGCCAGGGGCACGTGATGGGGAGATGGTGCTCAGGAGTTATGTTATACGCACTTGATTCAAAGATGGCGCTCGGGTGGGTCAAAAGTTCTCGTGCGCTTACAACGGTGACGAGTGTCATGGAGCATGGAGCTTTCATGGGGATGAGGAAATAAGGGATGAGTCAAGGGAACAATCAAGGGGTGGGGAGAAGAGAACAGAATGGGTGCCCCTAAGGGGCAACAAAAGGGAAGGTAGCTCGTCAATGAGCAAGGAGGGAAGACCCAGGGTCAATGACACAGGATGTTGATTCCAACACTTAGAGAGTATTATTGTGTCAGAAGTACGACATGTGATTCGAGTGCACGCCTCTGATTGACTGGCTTGGTAGCATTAAACTTTTACCATTGAATACTCGTTGACGTACGGCGACAGTGATACCCAAAAGCAGTTAAAAGTCCATAGCCAGAATGGACTAGGTACATAAGCCCCTTGCATGTGGTATGCATGGATGGATAAACCAAGCGTGTAAGCATGCAAACTAGTTAGTCAATACTTTGAAAAACTTTTGCAGTGTATCCGTGTAGGTGCCACTGACATTGTCCCTTAACAACAAACGTAAGGAGTAGGTGGTTCAAGCCACCTCAGACGTCATCTGTTGAATCCTTACGAGCTTGGATATCACGATGCAGAAGCATGACGATAGGGGTAAGAATGGGGTCAGGCATTGCAACACTAGGGTAGGGTCGAGCATTGCTACCCAGGGGCATTGGTGACAAACGTAGAAAAATGAAAGGAAGGAGTATATGGCTTGAGCCGCCTCGAACACCACCAACTGAGTAGTTAGAACGCTCGAGCGTCATCAGGCCTCGCGGTGCGGGGGCCCTGCCATGGGCGCCGAACAACAAAAGGTAGTAATAGGTGATCGAGCCGCCTCATGCACTACCTGCTAAGTCCTTTGGGAGCTTTGACAGCTTTGGGTGTCTGGGCTACTACAGCAAAATAGACCAATGAACGGCAAGAGTACATGGGTCAAGCCACCTCACACACTACCTATTAAGTACTTGGGACTCTAGGGAATCGTGGTGCAGGGACACGGTCGAGGTCGCAGCACTGGGGCATCGCGACAAAGATCATGGGCAAGCATGGGAAATGGCATGTGACGAGGTCAGCCCCGCGTGCAACAGGGCGGCACGTGAGTAGTGTCACACGGCGAGTTCATGGAACATGAAGGTCACTGAGAAGTGGTGAGTAGTGTACACCACACAGAAGGAGGCGCGATGCACATGTCACGAGGTGTGACCGCTTGAGGTGGGAGTGATGGTTGTAGTAGGGAGCAGCGTGAGAAGTTCTATGATGACAATTAGGGGGTCTTTGTCACGGTTGGGGTCTTTTTTTTTTAGAGGGGTGTTGATGGTGATTATGATGAAGGTGAGAGGGGTGGTGGAAGGGGGTAGAGGCCTGGGACGAAGGCGACTAAGGAGGCCATTGATTAGGGGTGGGGGTGAGTGTTAGCTGTACGAGGAGTGCATTGACCTAAGAGTGAGTAGGGGATAGGCATTGGCCGAATAAGAGGGGAAAGGGAGGGTGTTTGCCGTAGGGGAGGGTATAAGGTGAAGGGACTGGGGAGCGGTCACATATGAGAAGGGAAGGAGAAAGGAAGGAGAAGAAGGGGAGAAATGGAGAGGGGTGATAGCCACGATGCTGCCGATAGAGTGCTGCAAATGGGATGTTACTAGCCTGCTCAGCGGGGATGATGGAAGGGAAAACCTAAAAGTGCCTCCACATGAATCCCAAATTAACAAACACGAAGTTTAATGCATAAAGGAAGAAACCTATACAACCACCAAACCACACGCCAGAGGAGATATGCGATGGTAGTTTGGGGATGCTGTGTGTGTGGGGCGTGGCTTGGGGGTGGATGGGAGAAAGAAGAGACTATGAACAAGTATGATTCCAATTGTCTAAGGCTGATACAATTATGTGGAGTCTACCTAACTATGTGGTCTTTTCACCATGTAAACCATGCCAAAGTGCCCTAATATGGTGCCGGTGTAATTCCTTATTTATACAGGTTTCATTATACTGGCAGCCAAAAGATTCTTAATTGTTCTAATAGATAAGAACAAGCCAATATCCTTCAAAGAGACCATATTACCAAAAATTATGGAGGACAATCACGTCATTTAGATTTCTCGCCAATAACATAAGTTGAATTTCTCATAGTACAAAATCTTGCAGGTCATGTCCCCAGTGCACTCCCCATTACAAACGACTAGGAAAAAGTAACTTAAAGCAATGAACATTGGCACATTTTGTCACGTACGTTAGATCTCATTAGCTACCAAAAGAGGTCAACCAACTGCTATCGAAAAGAAAGAATAGAAACTTCGTATTCGAAAGAATTAAGCACAGATCCAATAACATAAACCATGACATATATTATCTTTATCATTACGACGCTAAAACCAAATACTCAGAGAGAGAGAGAGAGAGTGTGTGTGTGTGTGTGTGTGTGTTCAAGCAAAAACGGGGCAATATATTTAGATGTAATCTACTAAAAGAGAGTAGAAAAGAAAAGGAAGCGAGACGTGGGCTAGAGTTCTCTAACTGAGGAAAGACACCTCTAACCCATAGGCAATGGCTAAGGTTTCGGGAGTTTTGAGAGAGAGGAAGGAAGGGCATAGTTATCAATATTATATACGAGGGTGGACTGGGGATGACCCAAAATGGTAGGGGTTGATGTTCATGGCATTCCAGTACCATTACAGATAGAAGAAATAGGCTATCGTATATCTTTGAAATTTTATATACATCGAGAAAGAGATAATGCAGAAGGCTAGAAGTGAATAAGACTAGCCTTCTGCATTATCTCTTTCTCATGAGCTCTATACCCATGCTCGAATCATGTGCTCCAAATATTTATAGCAACATGTGAAACTCGACTCGGCTTGTAAGAAGAAAATATAAAAGCAACTTGGACAACGTAAATCCAATTTGTCAAATCAAAGCCCTAATTTCTCATAGTCAAATAGAAATATGCCCTAAAACAACGAAAATCAAGCCTAACATCTTGAAATTAGAACTTAGACATCAAACCAACTTTGGGGAATAAAGTCA
This sequence comes from Escallonia herrerae, assembly GCA_033070095.1. Lineage (NCBI taxonomy): Eukaryota > Viridiplantae > Streptophyta > Magnoliopsida > Escalloniales > Escalloniaceae > Escallonia > Escallonia herrerae. The sequence continues at coordinate 972,352 of JAVXUP010000013.1, forward strand.
AGAGAAAGGTCATGGCTGGTGATACTAATCCCGAATATGCATATATTTGTGATTTTAAAACCTAACACTACTTGTAGACACCTCATTTTTCTAGTCTCTTTATTTATTTGTATCATTGAGCTTTGTTGATGATTAATGTTTATTGTTATCAATTTAGGTCAAATAGTATAATACACTTAATTCCATTTTATTAAGTCTAATAAGTGGTCCACTTAGTTAGGTCCAGTCCAGTTCAGTTATGTCCAGTCCAGTCCAGTTCAGTATAAGTCCAGTCCATGTTCAATATAAGTCTGATCCATGTTATAAGATAGTTTAGAGATATCTTATGACTAATCCTTGATGCATGTTAATCTCATTGATTTATATGAAGTATGGAGATAATTCCTAAAATCTGGTACATCCCATCTGTTTAATTAGAGATAATACTGAATTAGGGACAAATAATGTTCTAAAATTTAAGAAAATATTAAAATATTATGGGATGAACTGTCTGCTTTTTGAAAAACCACCCAACTAGTTGATTGTTGTCTAATCTATGATTTCAATCAAATACCTTACTTTATCAAGTATCTCAGACTCAAATGTCATCTTTATCAATTGGTTAGCATCAGACCTCCAGAAAAAGAGTGTGTTGGTTACATTTAGTCTCTCTAGAACCTTGTCTCATTTCTTCTAGAATGATACATCATTTCTAAGGGAAATTCAGCACTTTCATACTCTACTCATAATAAGAATAGATCTTGCATCCTGGATTGATATCAAAAAGATTTTAAACTCTTCAAGCCATTGTCTTCTAAAGGTAGCTTTGCATTGCATTTTAGTGTAGGCTAGAGGATTCTAGAGTTTTCCCCTTCCCCTGATGGAGATTTTGTCATCAAAACAAGCTTTCCAAAAGGAGTTTCTTCAAATCTTTTTCTTAGACCAAAGTTTAGGTTGCCTCCTATTAGAACTGTAAATGAACCAAACTGTTCAAGAACGGCTCATGGTTTGTTCGTCATAAAACTCTTTCAAGTTCATTTGTCTAATAAATGAACAGAACATGAACAAACTTTTAGAGTTCACTTAATAAATGAGCCGAACATGAACACTCTAAAATGTTCATAAACGTGTTCGTGAACAGCTCGTCTAAATAATAATTAATTATAATATATTTACAAAATTAATATTTACATAAATCACATAAATTAAAATTTAAAGTTGGAGGCCAAGTCTTTAAGTCAGTCTAAAATCCCAAGCCCACTTATAAACATAGAGCCTAACCCTAGATAATCCAATCTATGAACTAACCTAAACCTAATATCACAAATCACACAGCCGCACTATCTCTATCCTCTACCTCGTCGTGCACACAAGTGCGCTCATACAGATCGCACATATCATGTCTTCTTCTTCTTCTTCTTCTTCTCTCTCTCTCTCTCTCTCTCTCTCTCTCTCTCTCTCTTCAGTGACAGACATCACGTCGCCCGTCTTCGCCTCTTCATCTCCCTGTGGCCGGATTCAACCTGCATCACCAGATTCAACATGCAAAGTTGCAAAGCCTCAAAGCCAAGTTTCCGATCTACAAAGCCATCGCCTGCAAAGCCAAGGGCTCAACCTTGAATGCATCAACTCGTTGTCTATGTCTTGATCACTAATCAATCAGACTTATTTTTCAGTGTTTTTGATTCTACATCCCTCCTTGGATCTTCTATGTATCGTTTTTTACTAATTATAGCTTGATTGTTTGAACGATTTCAAAATTTTGATGATTTTGATCCTAGTTTGTCCTACTGGGTGCGTAGGCCGTTTGACCTCAATTATCAAATTCAAATCGAAATTATATGTTAAGTTACGGTTTATAATATGTGTTATGTGTTATGTGTTTTAAGGCCAAAAGTCAATAAAAAATAAAGTAGAGAACGAAAGGGTATGGTTGGGTGCCTAACATCTTCTCGTATAAAATTTAGTGGTTGAACCCATTATTTCCGTTTTCATTATATTAGAAGCCTATTTGGCATCGTAGAGTTTTTTTTAGGGATTTTTTCTTATTTTTTTCCTTCTTTCCATACAAGAAGATGGTGACTCCGAGTTTCTTTTCAAACCTTTAACGGGTCATAAAAGGGAGCTTTTCGCGGCAGTTCGCTACAGTGGCGAATCTGCTAGGGACCAAAATAAGAGAATTAGACTGGAAACATTTTCTTGGCCTTTTTTGTGTTTTCCATAACTGTGGTAATTGTGCTTTTATTTTTATGACTCTCACACGCACACGATTGTCCCAAACCCACGCATTTAATGGGCAACAGTTGAAACCCTCAAGCTTCTTAGTTATCGAGACGAATTCATCTATACTCTCACCTACAAGGCCTAGTATCGAGAGCCTCCTAGTATCTTGGTATATTAAGTGACTTGTGTACACGTATCGGTGATCACTTATGGGTGGGAGTAATATCGTACCAGTTAAGCCAATGAACTAACTTACACCCGAAATTGAGAAGTGAACCACCCCCTAACCATTTATGTGGTCTAACCCTCTCTTAGGGAGAATAGTTGCTAGATTTATGGCATATCAGGTAGGAAAGTTGCATGTATTTTGCAAACAGACTGGTATTCTGACTAAGATGAGATCACAGAAACAGAGATTCTGACCAACTGGCCGGTTTATTCATATATAGACCAGACGTTTAGTCAGTAAGTGTTATACTTGCAGGTACAAACCTGTCAGTTTATACCCTATATTTCCCCCAAAAACACTCCACCGAGTAACCGGATGGTTAACCTGCAAGGGTAACCGACAATAAGTCAAAATTCAACAAAAATAACTCGCTGATTACTCGGATGGTTAGTCAAAACTCAACCCTTTTCTAAACACTTTAAAAAAAAAATCAAAAACAGCCCATTGATTGACTGGATGGTGAATCAGTACTCAACCCCTTTTTAATCACTTTTCCAAAATTCCAAAAAACAACCCAATGATCAACCATACACTTATTTAGTACTTAACCCTTTTTTCTAAACACTTTCCAAAAATCCAAAACCATTGATCAACCAGATGGTTAATCAGTACTTAACCCTCTTCCAAACACTTTCCAAAAATCTAAAATTAACCCATAAAATGGCCGGGTAGTCACTACTCAACCCTTTTCCAAATACTTTTCAAAAATCCCAAAAAAAACAACCCACTATTAACCAAAAGGTTAGTTAGTACTTAATCCTTTTCCAAACACTTCTCCAAAATCCCAAAAAAATAACCCACTAATTAGTCGGATGGTTAGTCAGTACTCACCCTTTTTCAAAAAAAAATTTCCGAAAACCCAAAAGTATCTCACTAAGTAACTAGAAGGTTTACCTGGAAAGTTAACCGCCCAGATAGTCAGTAAGTTTCTCGAACATTTTTTCAAATATCCCGCTGAGTAACTGGATGGTTTAACTGCAATTATAACCAAACAGTTAGTCAATATCTAATCTCCCTGAATAAATTGGCCGGTCTCACGTGTTTTAATGATGTTGTGGTGAGCTTATGTGCATTCTTACATTGTGTGGTCATAACTAAGCTCTAGTTTCCAAGCTTGAATTATCTTTTCTTTCCCTTTAATTCCTAGGGTAAAATGAAAAAAAAATCTATCAAAAGACAAAGAAGTAGGATGTTCAAAATTTTGAAAAAGTCAAAAATATTTTCTTTTCTTTCTTTCCTTCTTAGAAGGTCACAAGCTCGGGCACCAAGGCTTAGCTCTGGCATCGGGACCAATACGGAGAAAGCTCGCAAATTCCAATGGTTGAAGAATTCCCTCAGCTCAGTGACCTGGTTCATATCCTTTTTGAATTGCAAAAGGATTTACGAGCCAATTTAACAACTTTAGCAGCCCAGCATGCGACCGTCATGGATTTAGAATTGCTCATGAAAAAGGATCAGAATGAGGTACCCCGAGAAGGGCTAAAGGTGGAGAATGAGGGGAAAAGAAAGAAAAATCCCAATAATGAAGTTGATTTGCAATATGTGTCTGATGATGAGGGAAAGATAGGGATTCTGGAATGGAGGTAAAAGTTAGAAATATTAGAGCCATAGATTGTTCGGATAAGAAAAAGGTACGACACAATAGATCTTAATGCCCTCACATTGGACCCAGATGATAGACACTCCCCAAAATTCAAGATGCCTAATATAGACAAGTTTGATGGGATGGCAGATCCAAGGATACACGTGAAGATGTACATGCATGCATTAGTTCCTCATGAAGTTAACCATAATCAATAGGTCCAACTGTTCCATAGGATTTTAACAAGGTTCGGTGCTCGATGGTTTCTTACTCTCAAGAACTCACGAGTTCGTACATGGGAAGACGTGGTATGTGAATTTATTGACCAATATCAGTATAATGCCGAACTCGATATTACTAGACGGGACGTAGAAACCACCAAGCAAGAGAGAAAGGAATCAATGAATGCTTTCATTATCCGATGGAGGAACAAAGCAGCTTAGATGCTTAATCGCCTCTGAAAGGAGAAGCAAGCGAGGGTAGTCAGAAACAATCTTATGTTTATCTATGACGAGTATATCTTTGGCCACTATCATACCATATTCAAGGAATTAATAGGTTCTCGTAGTGTAAGGATGCCATCAACAAAGAAACTGTGACACCCTCAACCCTGGTGACATCACCGGGCTGAGTTGTCTATCACGATTACACCATAACCCTATGCAGAATACAGAGTAAATACACCTTCATACATCATAAGCCATTAATTGACACACCAAAATGCGTCCTTACAAAAAATTTCTTACGAACCTACATCATACTGCAGCGGAAGACTTTCAAGTTTTTAAACAACATATACATTTACAATGTAATATACAACTGTAGTCGTGTGACTCTTATCAACTTATCTTGTAGCTCAATCTTTATTTCACAATTTCTAGCTTGTCTTACCCTTCAGCTTATCCTCTTGCTTAAGTTTTCTAGTTTGTTTTCTTTCTCTTCCTAGAGGGTTCTCCTTGGTCGACCTTATAGCCTGCACAACACAACATAAGGAATGAGCGCAAATTGGCCAATTAAGACAACACGTGGAGTATCGTGTACAAATAATTCAAGAGACTGGAAGAATAATAATCATCTCAAAAATATCAATGGATCAAGAGTTACAATAAATTTATGGCATCAACATGATTGTCAAATGATCTTCTTCTTTTGTTAGACTGAGCGGCTTCAAGGCCCAACAGAATAACATTGCTACGACCTCCTCATGGACAGGACTAACTGACAATGCAAGTGAGCCCAAAATTCAGAGTCGTAAAAATAAACATCATTGAAATACAAATCATTAAAATCATCAACACCAAAATAAAATCAAATGCAATGCAACTTGGACACGACGGACTGGACTCGACCAGACACGATAGACTTGGCTCGAGCGCCATACATCCCCTTTGGACAGTAATCATAATTCATAGGCTATCCTCCTCATATTGATCTCTTATTTTATGGGATGTTCATCTCAGTCTCAAGTAAATGAAAGAGACATTGTCAACAAGTAGGAAACTCATCTAGAGTGCTTGTCCCTAACCTCGTTACAGCTAAGCAACATGGTTTCATCAATAGGGCTGACTAAGAAAAAATTATTCCACCTTATGTCCCCAACAACACAACTCAACAAGGAATACTGGATTAGAAGATCAACCGGTGTTTAAACCTAAAAACAAGAGTTCAACGTAACATCATCAATGGTAGAAGTTTACTGCAAGCCCTCAACAACATTCTTACATAAGAGAAATGTCGATTACTAATAAGTACTGACATTTCACAACAAAAATGCAACTATTTCTACAACATCATCATCAAGGGCAGGGCGGACTCACGAGAAGTTTGCCAAAAGTCCTGGTGTTCTCAAACAGGAAAAATATCAACTATCAATAATTGGCGACATCTCGCAACAACCACGCAATAACTCTACGCAATATCACCCCCAACGTCAGGTATGCTAATCGAATCAAATCATAGCATATTAGGACATGTATTATCCTCGTTAAATTTTATCAACGAGGCAAACTAAAGGAATTTATTCTACCTTAAGTTCTCAACAACATAATTTAAATAAATGAAACTGGTCACAATGACTACCAGTATCCAATCATGATAACAAGAGTTTTAACATAAATGTGATCAACATGCCATGCTAATCATAACAATTAATTAGAATATCTGAACCACATTGTCCTTACCTCCTTTGCTTATAGCCAAAGCAACCTGCAATCACTGATCGCAACGGCGGCATCACCAAGTTAAATCATACCATGCTCGTTAGACATCATTTAAACATATACGCATTAGTTCTTCTACCACTTCCTATTTAACCATTATAGCGTCTTACGACAACTAGATAATCCAATCAGACAACCAAATCCTTAATCGACGGATTAGTGATAACAACTCCCTCATTTTAAACGTATGAACACTTCCTCACTTCCCACCACTCCGAACGCTTAATAATATGTGTGCCTAAAATTTAGCGTCAACATGACAAATTACCAAAATATTTTCTGATGGCCGCTACAGCACCAACACCCCAAAGCAGCTTTAAAACTACTTTTTTGATGTACTATATTCATCTAGGAACCAAATAGTCCTTCAGAAAATTTTAAAGAAAAAATTACCAAAACACCCCCTAGGGGACACATGTAAAATTATCAAACACCCCCTAACAGCCATCGCCCCAACAAACATCCCAAAACTACTTTGAAACAACCTTTCAAATGTCTTACACCCCTTTCCAAACAAAAAAAGTCCTTTGAAAAGTCTATATGGAAAATTACCAACATACCACTCTCGTGGCGCCAAAGTATCAAATGCCCCTAGAGATTCCTGGCACCAGAAAAATATCAAAAAAATTTTATAATACTATTTTAAGCATGCCAAAGTTATTTTTGAGGTAAAAAGTTTTTTAATAAATTTTCACCAGAAAATCCTCAATCGGTGTCCGAACCGAGCACTTAAAAGCTGGCCCAGCCAAAAACTAGCTACCGACTTCGGAATGACCCAAAATTTTGAAAAATGAAACATCTCAGTATCCTAGGATCCTCATAAAATTTTGTGTAAAATCACATTGGTTTGATATTTTAAATTTTACCATAAATTTCTAAAATTTATGCGTCGTTTAACCCTCTTCCCAACCTCGAAAAAATCTAAATTTTTTCCACATATCAAGTCTCTTAAAAATAACTAGGGTCTTTTTTTTTGCACTTTGGTTAAATAATATTAACTATTTTTAAAAATTCGAATCCCAAACTGATTAATTAATTTTCACTTTTAGCGACACTTATGGTTACTCTTCAAATTAAAACACACATTATTTCACCTCCAACACACAGTTGTCATCTTCAACCTCTTTTCCTCTCTCTGCTGATTGCCCAAACCCATACAAATCACATACTTTCTTCCACTTTCTTGAACAAACCCACCATAATCCAACCTTTTAACACACATTACAACACATTAAACCACTTAAAATTCATCTACGACTTCACCCGTAACACACCCATACACAAACACATAGAACACACCCTAAACACACACTGAAACTCTTCCCAAATCACTCCCTTTTCCCATTCTAAGCTTTCATACACACAAATTACATATGAATTCATCATAATCTCTACCCCAACATACACACACACACACACATTACAAGAACTTTTTTCACAACTAATGGTTCAAGACAAAGGGATTACCCAATTACATTTAGGATGTTCTCTGCTTCTTCTTCTTCTTCTTCCTCTTTTTTTCTTCTATTTTCCTTCTTTTTTTCTCCTCTATTTTCCCTCTCTCTATTCTGCTCTTTGTTTACTGTTCACGGCTTTTCTTTATTTACATTTCCACCCCACAATGTTCCTTTATAATTTTCCTTCATTAATCTCTATCCAACCATAATGCATAATTTATTTTACTTACTCAATATTAACTCAACTAGAAGGTGGCCAGCTTAGAATCCTTTTTCTCCAAGATTGTGACACTTCATATCAACTTTTCAAAAATTACACTTTGGCCCCAAACTTTTTAAACTACATTTTGACCCCTTTATTTTAGAAAAATTACACTTTGACCTCAAAGCTATAGTGACCCCTCATTTAACCCCCTAACACCTAATGATCGCTAAAATGATCTACTTAATACAATAGGCCCCCTTTAGTTAATCTAATTCCCGGTTAGATTAACTTTTGGTATTTTTCAGGGTATCACAGGAATGATAGCCAAGGATGATAAAACAAGAGAATACAAAATTCGTCTGAGGAATTCCAACACTTAGCTAAATGTGTTCACAAAGAATAACGTCAACACCGTCAAACCTCAAGTGGTAGTTTCATGTGAGCCAGGTTTCACTAGGCAAAAGTTCTCCAATCAGCTCCCTATGACCAAAGTTTCTGACTAGCTGTTCAATACAAGTATGATTTCCATGTTACCCCTCACTGCTACACCAAAGGGCCCCAACTTGTTGGCTCGATATGAATATTAAACACCATATGGAGAGGTGCATCACCTTGAAGAGTGATATTCAGGATGTCATCAACAAAGGTAAGATCATTCCTCCTACCAGACCCAATGTCGAAAAAGTGCCTCTACGAGGTCACGAAGTGAACGTAATTGAGACATCTCTTCGGGGCTTAGATCCTTTTACACTCAACCAAGAGGAGGATATCGTGGATTCAGTTAGCTAGACTACCTTAAATTGAGACAAGATTGGTTAGCTATTAGATCGATGGTTAAAAGCCCTCGCCATGCAGAGGATATCGTGGATTCAGTTAGCTAGATTGTCACAGGTTGAGATAATATTGGTTAGCTATTAGATCGATGGTCAAAAGCTCTCACCATGCCGAGCTGAGTATGATGCAGAGGTGAAACCTTCGTTAGCTCCATCTCGGATGATTTTTCTAGCATTTTCCAGATTATGTTTTTGGGCTTGCTCCTATATCTACTTACTCTTTGATTGTCAATTTAGTCTAATGCAGTTGATGATAGGTCAAAACAAAAAGAAATAAAAAGTCTAAAATATTTTTCAAGTCTTAGATTCCTCTCTAGATTTTGAGTCAAATGGAGTTCGTATCTCCAGCAAGCCCAGTTTTTCATATTTAGCAAGTCGAGAGCATACAAAAACTTTTCAAGAGCAACAAATAATTGCCCAATTTCATACTGATTGAATTCATAATTGACCAATCACTTCACAAACTTATAAAAAGGATGATTTTGAATTTAGGCCTATTGGTCAATCTCGTTGACATTTCTTTTATGCATTTGCGGGTGGGAGGATCACTATTTGGATCACTATTTTTGCAAGCTTTTAAAAATTAAAATTTTAGTTTCTCTGAATATGAATGTCAGAAAGCTAACCAAAAAATGTGGTTTCTAACCTAAACATTCAAGTGAGAACTTAAGAGACTATGAAGAAAAAACCATGACGTACATTCTCTGCTTACCCCTCATTCACCAAAAAACAAGCCAAATCCTCAAAGATAATGAGGTGTCATATTGATATCAAGACTTTTTACTATTTCAACTCAGTCACTTTCTCTCCTAGCATGGACCAATTATCTTGAAGAAAAAGCTTGCTAGACTTTATACCCCAAAAAGGAAAGTCTAGGCAAAAGTTATGGAAAAAAAAGGGGGGAAGGTGGGAGAAGAAGAAGGAAAGAAAAAAAAGAGGAAAATAGATGGGATTGAAGAACGATTGTGAACTTAGTCACCTTTTCCCAATGGTAATATGTAGGCAACTTAGTCACCTTCTAGAATTGATATTTTGGCAGGATAATTAGCTAATGACCCCCTATACTATACACGTTGTGTGATTTGTCCCCCTCCACTTTAAATTTAAGCACTAAACCACCTCACAATATTGAAAATTGGGCACAATTGACGGAAAATATCATTTTTAACACAGCGTGATCAACAAACGCATTGACTAAGGGTTTTCTTTAAAAAAAAGACATTTGTGCCCTTCTTCTACCTGTTCTTCACTCCCTTCCCCTTCCCCTTCTCTGTATTTCCCCTTCCCCATAGTTGTGGTTATGATTGTAATTGGTGGCGGTTGGGCATCTGGTGACGGTGCTTAGTGGTGGTGATTGGGAGTCGTGGGTTGCTAGTGTAGGTGATTGTGTTTGATGATCGATTGGGGTTTAGGATTCAATATGGTTTTGGATGGCCGATTGGTGGCCCACAGCATGCGACATGAGTGGTGGTTGTGCGGCGGCGTGTGTGGACGCTTGGTAAAGGGACTGCTCCGACGTCGGCCGTGGGTGGGTCAATCGATTGGTGGTTGTAGCATGGTTGGTCGATTGGTGGTGAGCAGAGTCTGCGGCGGAGATATGGAACATGCACAGGTGCAGCCTGCTCGATGAGTGTTGGTGGAGATGCTATTCAATGACATTTTGACTAATTTTTGTTGCTTTTGTCATGGGGTTTAGATTAGAATTTAGAGCCAATCATATGTTGTCCACTCCAATCATCCTGAAAAGAATGAGAAATCTAAAATTTTGCATAAACATTCAACTTGTTACCCATGATTCTTGATTATCTCGATCAATTGTTGGCATGTAGCTTTCTGGGGTTATGTTGAAGTGAAACATTGAGGCATTTTATTCCCCAACCCACACACACTGCACGAAGAAGAGCTTACAGAAGAGCCATAGGGTGATGAAATCAGCAACGAGTTATGAGGATATAGGTTCGACTTAGTCTTCATTGGTTGCATTTTTGTATTTACTCGAATCATTGGTAAGCATGGCATGTCCGTAAGTTCTTCCACGGGTTTAACTCTAAAAATCGCGGTATAAACAATAAAAAAAGATGGAATTGGGTCTGTGGCTCTTTGGTTTGCAACAAAAGATAACCGAGATCTCTCGCTGAGTTTTCCAAAATAGGAGTAAAACTCTCCTTGTCAGTAAACTATAACCAAATTGTACATAGAAAGAAGCAGAGTTATGTTGATGAAACACAACACTGCTCTAGCGATGGGAACAAGAGGCTGTCAAGGACATGGAGTAAGTTCATCAGTATAATCCAAGAGATTAGAAGGCCTAAAAAGGTGCACTTTAACTCGCCTTAAGCAATATTATCACCAATCAAGCCTTACAGTTAAGATAGTGGCACAAGCATGAAGATAGTGGCATAGAAGCTGCACATTGCCGTCAGTGTCTAGAAAAAGGAAGATTTGAATAGGATATGAATATGAATTCTTGTCCTTGGCTCTCTTTCCTTATATATTTTCATTAGTAAGATATAGTATTTTTATGGTAGATCTAGGTAAAAAAAAAAAGATGTTATTAGGGTGCGCGATATTGACGGACTGTTAGGAGGTGCCAGAATTCAATTGGAAGAATGGCATTTAGCTAAAATAGGGTATGGAGATAAGGGTATTTTGGTCAGTTTACGCAGTTCATAATAGATCCGTTTACTGTGCCCAATTTTTGTAACTGTGAGGGGGTTTAGTGCTTAAATTTAAAGTGGAGGGGGGGGGGTAAATCACACATCATGTATAGTAGAGGAGGTCATTAGCTATTTAACCCTATTTTGGCTACCAGATCAGCGATAATAATGAAAAAACCTTATGACTTTATCTCATGCATTATGACTTTTCTATCACCCACTTGATGGTCATCTACTTTTGCTCAGTCCAGTCATATACATTGATCTTTTGGCTAATCATGGAGCAACATCCCATCAGTGTCATAACTTATATAGCCTCCCAGCATACACATTAGCTTCGCAGCTTTTGTGGTAGTTTTGAGGATTCAAACCTGAGCGTTTAAGCTAAGAAATAAATGTATCTATAAAGTTGAATAACATTTATTGATAAGGAATTGGAATGTTTTTTTTATCAAAAACTTCAATGGTCTTCCTCTCTTTAGGTAAAGAGAGACATGTCAGCAGAGTACCCGCCATTGTGTTAGGTTCTAATGACAAAATGATTTGTGCAAATGAAAAGGGAATAGGCCTTGAAGTGAATAATTAAGTTACGATATCGAGCAATCAACATGATTTTTAACTCAAACATGCTCTCGAATTGTGCATGGATGTTATCTTTGTCATAGGTTCTTCTTTGTAGATGTCTTTAAGGGGTTTTCCTACATAATTCCCTTTTCATTATAGTTGTACTAGTAAACTTCTTTGCACTTTTTATCCAGTGATTCCATGTGAGTCCCCTCCTCTTATTATCTTGATGGTGCGTGTCTTCATCCAGTACATTGCATGGGGCATTGTTTGCATTCATTTTTGTCTTGGGGCTCCTTATGATTCCTTTTTGCTAGCAGTCATGATAGCATATGTCTTTGTTTGTCCAGTGTATTACATGATCAGTTTCATCTGTATGCGTTTTGTCAATTAGGCTCGCTGGAAGTCCCCTTTCATGACAATCTAGATAGTGTCTTGCCTTTACGTGCACTTTGTCTTAATTAGGGGGTTCCATGTGAGTCCTTTCCCCTGACTATTGTAATGATGTCTACCTTTATCCAGCTTAGTGCATTGTCAGTTTTGTTCAGCACTCATTTTAATGTAGGTCTCTATGTGATTTCTTTTCAAGACAGTCAGGATGATGTATGTCTTTCTTCAACTAGTCCATTGTATAATCAGCATCGTCTCCATGCATTTTTATCTAGGGGCTCCCTGTGATTCCTCTCTAATAGCAGTCGTGATAGTATCATGTTTTAGTTCATGTTCAACATTGTCTGCAAGCATTTTTGTCTAGGTGCTCCACGTGATTCTACTTTCGGACAGTTGAGATAGAGTGTGTTATTCTCTTGTCCATTGCATGGTCACTTTTATCTGCCCACATTTTTGTCTAAGGTCTCAATGTTGTTCCCTTCCCATAAAATGTCAGTCTTTTGTTCACCCGGTCAATTTCATCTGCCCACGTTCTTGTCAGGGGCTCCATGTCGTTCCCTCTCACGACAGACATAATAATGTCTATTTTTGTTCGCCCAATACATTGCATTTTTCATTTCCATCTACATGCGTTCCTTCTAGGAATTCCTTGTGATTTCCTTCTACTACCAGTTAGGACAATGTACTTGTTCGGTCAGTCCATTACACGATTGTTTGCCTACATGCATTTTGTCCAGGGGCTCCACGTGATCCCCATATCCTAGCATTCAACAGTGGTGTCTATCTTTCGTACATCTAAGTCTAGGTCTGATATTTCTACTTCATGCCCTTAGCCTTCAAAAAGAAAAATTTATAAACAAAAATAATGAAAATAGAAATAAGAAAATCTTTGATTTTCTAGTCGCGTTCCCATCTTTCTTGACTCTGTGATAGAATCAATTTTTCTTTCCAATGTTTCACCTATCATCTTATAATCTAGCTCTATGTCCGAGGAAATTTAACCCTCAATTCAGGTCCTTATGTAAAAGTCACATTCATTCTTCCTTCGAGTGTCAGCCTGAATTCATGTCCGAGGGTATTCAACCCTCAGTTCAGGTTAGTACGTAAAAGTCACATGCATCCTTCTCCCTATTTCCTAGTCCCGGACTCAGTCCAAATCCATGTTAGAGGATAGAAAACCTTAATCTAGGTTCACATGCGAATACTATGTACCTTCCTTTGTCCTGTCGCCTTCCATTTTTAGTCCAAGTGTCAGTCTCAATCAATATCCAAAGTTGTTTAACCCTCAATTCAAGTCGCCGAGTAGAAGTCATGTACAGTTTTCTCTCTAACTCCAGTCTCAATCTTAGTCCAAGTCTATGTCTAAGGATAGAAATCCTGAATCCAGGTTGGCACGCAGATACTGCGTACCTTCCTCTGTCCAATTCCTGTTCAATCCTAGTCCTAGTCTTAGTACAGATCCATGTTCAATGGTAGAAACCCTTAATTTAGGTTGGCACGCAAATCGCGTACCTTCCTCTGTTCGTTCCCAGTCTTAACCAAGATCTATGTTCAAGGATATAAACCCTCAATTAGGGGGATATGCAAATATTGCATACAATCCATTCCTAATCGAGCCCCAGTTCCAGTTTCAGTCTGAGTTATAACCTTAATCTAGTCCCAATTCCAATCAAAGTTATAACCATATTCCAGTACCAGTCCAGCTGGCACATCCACAAAAAATTTTGTGTGTCCCCTCTACAGCTACCTTTCTGTGTGTCTAAGCGCCCAACAGCTTCTGAGTGTTGTTGGCTCTGACTTCCATACATGCTTCCTTTCTTTGTGTCTTTGTGACCAGCAACATCCAAATGTTGTTGGCTCCAATTTCTACACATGATTCCTTCCTGTATCTAAGTGACCAGCCACTTCTAAACATTGTTGGCTTCGACTTCCACACATGCTGCCTATCCGGTGTGTCAAAGCGACAAACCGCTTTTAAGCAATGGTTGGCTCTGACTTCTAAACATGCTTCCTTTGCTTGTGTCTTAGCGACTAACCGCTTTCGAGCTTTGTTGGCTCTGTCTCCTAATTAAGTTCATTCTCAGTACTCGTTTCGAAAAAGATCTCTCTTCTGAATTACATTGGTCTGATTACTTTCTGAAGGGTACGTAGAAAACCTTGTAATAGTCCGACCTCATATATGTGCGAAGTTTTGAGTCTGCCTAGAGTCATATGGTCTTTTCCGTATTTCACTACAAAAATGTGTTATTTTCGGTGATGTTCGCCCGCAAGCAAGCTCACTCACCTAGGGATCTGCAAACACCCTAATTTTGTAGTCTTTCATTTATTATTATTGTTATTGGACTTTATTGTTAATTAAATTTTATTATTATGGGTTTAGCCCTCAATATATAAGAAACTTAATCTATATAATGAAGTCCAATAAGTGGTCCAGTCTAGTCCAATCAAGTCTAGTTCATTATAAGTGCAGTCCATGTTAGAAGATTATGATTTGGTTAGTAATTTTGAAATATCTTGTGACTAATATATGATGCATGTTAATCTCATTGGATTATATGAAATATGGAGGTAATTCGGGAGTATAGACTTTTCCCTTTCTCGCAACCGAGAATTGGTCATCAAAACAAGCTTTCTAAAATGACTTTCTTTAAATCTATTTTCTTATTAAAGACCAAAGTTTAGGTCGCCTACTGAGGATCTGAGTCGAACTACGATGGTTTTGATCCTAGTTTTTCTAACTGAGTATGTAAGCCGTTTGACCCCAGTTGTCGACTTCAAACCAAAATTATGTGTTAAGTTATGGGTGTTTTTTTTTTTTGTGTTATGTGCTTCAAGGCCAAAAGTCAATAAAAATAAAGTAGAGACTCAAAGGGTATAGTAGTTTCTTATCACCTTCCTACCGTATAATTTAGTCTCCGAACCCATCATCAGCTACCAACACGTAGGAAAAAGCAACTTAAAGCAATGATCACTGGCCCATTTTGTTATTACATTAGATCTATCTGTTAGGCACCAAAAGAGGTCAACCAACTGCTTTCCAAAAGAGAGAGAAAAAAACTCCGCTATTGAAAGGATTAAGCACAGATCCAATAACTTAAACGATGAACATATGTTCTCTTTTAATTCTACGATGCTAAAACCCAATACTCACAAAGAGAGACACAAAAATTTAGGCAAAAAGGGGCAAAATATTTAGACGTAATCAATAAAAAAAAGTAAAGAGAAAAGGAAATGAGACGAGGACAAAAAGGTCTCTTACTGAGAAAAGACACATTCAACCAATAGGCGGGGGAGTTTTTGAGAGAGTGGGAAGAAGAGCATTGTTACCAATATTGTATCAAAAGGTAGACTAGAGATGACCCCAAAATGGTGAGGACTGATGTCGGTGAAGTTCGAGTACCATCTCAAATATAATAAATTGGTTATCGTATTTATTTGAATCTTGTAATTTTAACGAACACGTGATCATACATAGGGCTGCAACGAGCAGTCGGCTCGTTGGAGAGAGCTCGAGCTTGTGTTCGATAATATTGACCATGTTCAAGCTCCACTCATGCTCGTCACGAACTCTACACCCATGCTCAAACTTGTGTTTGAAAAATTTTAAGGAACAGCAAAGCTCGACTCGGTTCCTATAAAGGGGAATTCACAAGTAACTTGGAGAAGGAAAATCCAGTTTGTGAAATCAAAGCCCTAATTTCTTAGTATCGAATGGAATAATGCAATAAAAATAAGAAAAACCAAGCCTGAAGAATCTTGAAAACTTGGAAACCAGACCAAGTTTTTGAGAATTAAGTCCGAAGAAGGGCCATGGCATGTGGTAGGAATCTTAAATTTTCATATCCCTATAATTTCAAACCCCAACACTACCGATTGTCTTAACTACATCGCAATAGGTCAAAGATGCCACTTCATCACTGAAATATTAGCATCGTTGTTAATCGAATGTGATCATATCATTGCATTTGATGGACGAACAAGAAGAAGAAATTAGATCCTTCTTTCAGAGCTTTAGAAGGATACTCACAATGTTCATGAGCAATTGATGATATTAGCGAATTTATCGCGATAATTTTAAGAAGGGTTAATTATAAAACTATCCCCTGTAGTTTACATGTTTTTGAACTTTGCCCCTCATGTTTATAACTTTTTCAATAATGTCCCTTGAGGTTTACAAAACCATTGCAAATAGCTCCAAAACCAGACGGCCATTCAAATTCAGCCGTTAACAGCCCACGTGCACAGCACATCCGGTTTTGGCATGGGTAGATCGGTCATAGCAACAACAGAGCAAAACAGGGCGAAACTACACGCAATCATGGTGCCAAACCAAATCGGGCTTCCACGTCACCTTCGTCAACACCCAGTACAACCACTACCATCTCATCCGTTCCAGCGGCGCCACCGCCCTCGACGGCCTCCCCTCATTCCGCTTCGCCGCCATCCCCGACGGCCTCCCCCTCGTCGACGACGACACCACCCAGGATGCCTGGCTGCTCTGCGAGTCCATCCCAAAGAACTGCTTGGCACCCTTTAGGGACCTACTTTCTGAGCTTAAAATGTCTAAAGGTGTTCCTCCGGTGAGCTGTGTTGTGTCAGATGGTGTTATGAGCTTTACGCTTGAGGTTGTAAAGGAGCTAGGTGTCCCAAATGTTTTGTTTTGGACGACCAGTGCTTGTGGGTTTTTGGCCTATGCTTACTATTGCCATCTGGTGGAGAAGGGGTTCATACCCCTCAAAGGTAGTTGGACCAATCGTGTACACCAAGTGCTTGATATTTTGTCTAAGCCAAATCAGGTTTCACTTGGAATGAAGATTTCAAGTGAAGCCTGAAGATTTCTTTCTTATTAGTTCCTTCATCTATCTTTTCGTCAATTGTCTGGATTTTTGGGCAATTTTCTGGTTAATCCTTAATTTTGTTACTTAGTTTTACGCACCCTTTCATGTTTATGTGCTCTTCACCTGGGCGCCATTGGCCTGTCCTCCGACGGCCAGGTTTTCATTGGCACCAACCTCGAATTCCTCGGAATACCCCTCCACCACTTTGTCCACCGCGGCAGTCGCTTCACTTACCTTGCCGTCTCCGACGCCCCTGCGGCCACTGTCGCCAGTTCCTCCAGGAGCTCTGCAATGCCTAGGATATCCAAAAAAAAAATCTCGATTACCTCTTCACAAAAAAAAAACCCCATCTTTAAGCCCCTCTCATTGAAGCTTCCTGGTCCATTTGGCCCTAATGATCTGTTAGACGAGGGCACACCCCTTCTCTTTGAAATTCAGGACACTGGTTTGGGGTTTTTGGGTAACTTGAAAAATGGGTTTGTTGAGATTCTTGAAAGGAATGATTCTTTATAGAAAATTGCAGCATTGGAGGCTGTTGGAAAGGTTTTGGCATGGGTAGATCAGAAATGACCGATCTACCCATGCGAAAACCGGGTGTGCTGGGCACGGGGGGCTGTTAACGGGTGAATTTGAACGGCCATTCGTTTTTGAAGCTATTTGCAATGATTTTGTAAACCTCAAGGGACATTATTGCAAAAGTTGTAAACACGAGGGGCAAAGTGAAAAAACGTGTATACCACAGGAGAAAGTTTTGTAATTAACCCTTTCAAGAAGTGTACAATTCATGTATTTATCGTGACTAATTGAGATAATTGAGATATCCTGTCAAATTTTGCAAGAATCGTGAATTTATCGCGATCTTAGTTTCTTCCCTAAAAATCCCTTTGGAAGGCTTTGAGGTTCGCCAGTAATTGATGATATTTGCGAACTTATCACGATAATTTCAAGAAGCGTACAATTCACGTATTTATCACGACTAATTGAAATGATCGCAATATTCTATCAAATTTCATGAGAATCGCGAATTTATCACGATCTAAGTTTCTTCCCTTTCTATTAGAAAAAGTTAGTACCAGAAAGCCCTTTGGAAGGGTTCGAGGTTCGCGACAATTTCAAGTAAAATTTACGTATTTTTCGTGACTAATTGAAATAATCGTGATATTCTATTAAATTTCACGAGTATCACAAATTTATCGCGATCTAAGTTTCTCCCTTTTCTATTAGAAAAAATTAGTTCCAAAAAGCCCTTTGGAAGGTATTCAAAGCCACGTCGCCAAGAATGCAAGCTCGTAAATGAGCCGTCATGCCACTATTATTTAATATTAAGCAAGATTATATATAATTAGAACATACATGGTTATAAGCATTCCTCCATTTTTCTTTTCTGTTTTTGCCATTACTTGAAAGATTGAAATAATTATTATACTTTTGCTATTCCAAAAGTTTAAAGTTTTATACACTTAACATTATTGAGATCTAGACGACTAATTACCACATTATTCCTAATTTATACTAAGAAATTTGTTCTGCTACCGAACTATTTTTGATTCACTGTGATGAAGTTCTCCGAATAATTTTCGAATTCCGAAATACTGATCATGCCGAATAACATCCGAAATACCGAATTTGCCACTATGTTTTGAAGTAAGTTTGGAGAAGTGTATGTATGAATTGGGTTCTTGTCTGGGCTGTGAGACTACTAAGAAAAATTGTGATTATTTTAATTGTGAGAAAACAAATAGGTCGATGGGGCATTAATTTACCTACTAAAATCCCCATCCCCCTATTTTGAATTTCTTAATTTAATTCGTGGAAGACAAAAAGTGTGATAAAACTTCAACATTTGTTTCATGGGAATACGATTCAAGATGACATAAGTAAGTAATTATTATTGTATCGGCCCAAACTATATCATACAGAGATTTTACCATGAATCCATTGATTCTATACGACTTATTACTATCCTGGTTGAAACTTCTAGTTATCTTGGTAGAAATTTGCTGGGCTGATGAGAAGCTTACATCTCATATTACATATTGGCATATAACTTGTAGATATATACGAGTTGTTTACGAGCTTGTTCGTAAATGATTTTAGTTGTTCATATTTTGCTCATATGTTAAAGCAAGCTTGTACAGGATCTAATCAAAAATTGAAACTAATTGCAAGATGAGAACAACTAACTATATCATAGACCACGATGAAGGACTCGCGACACCAAGACTTGTGCGGACCAATCTTGATAGAATGAGTCAGTGAGTGCAACCCAATCCGGATGATCTTGGTGTCTTACCATAATGAGCAAATGACGCTTGAGGTTTTTAGGCGTGCCACGGCTACAAGACTACCCAAAAAAGATCCGTAGACTGGTACAAAGCTGCAAATTCTACGATAAGGTGTGCGTATTGAGAGCAGCCGGTATTCACTTGTATCCTTGTACAAAGTATTGCTACTTTTTTACCAACACACTTAAAAAGGGTAAATACTACGGAACTTCAACATAAAAGTTTCATAAGCCACGGAGAGACGATTTGAACCACGTTCATTCCTGTATGATCAATTGCAGCAATCTCGGCTTCCATCGTTTCTCGTCCAAGCAAAAAAAGAGGAATAACCTTCTAGCACGATCAAACCAAAAAGAAGAGAACTTCGTTATTGCCCACTACCAAAGTGAGTGAAAAGGGGAAACCTTTCTGTTGATTAAGCATGGCTTTTGATAGATGAAGAAGAAAACAGCAAACCGGAGTCAACAAAAGAGGAAAGTTGAAATGCTAACAATCCCACAGTTCATTTTTGGTATTTACTTTGAACATTATTCAAATTTACCTCCACATAGTCATAGTCATCCCGTAATGATTATCTAGCCGATAGAGACGTATCGTTTACAGGATTGAGAGTCTACAAACTTAAATTGGAAAAGAAAAACTAAACATGCCATAAAAGAAACAAATTGGTTGGGGTAGAAATGATTCAAGAGCTGTATATATCAAACTAATTTACATCCAAGAACACTTGAAATTGATCATAGGTGAGTCCACTTTCTTGCTGCTTCAATCCGATCCACCTGAAGGACCCTAAGCCCTGCCGAGAGTCTCTCCTCTAGGGAAAATTGTTTCGGACTCAATGGGCACTGTTGATGGTGCTTTTCGGGCACATTTGTAGAGATGTCACAAGTAGTCATGAGTTTCACTAGTAAAGGATTTGATTGAGCTCTCTAATAATTCTTGGTTGTCGCTTGGAATTTCTTTGGCTCTTGAACCATACTTGTATATCTTGAAGGCCGGCACTGAGCTCACACCTTCAGCTTTTACTATTGAGGGGTGATCTTCAACCTCCACCTGTATGCAGTATAAAGTAGTTGAGCGTCACAATGATATACCACTTCTTTGGCAGAAGCTCAGGGAAGAAAAGAAAGGAGTTAGACGTGACAACTGACAAACCTTAAGGAAGTTGACTGACGGGTATCTCTTGTGGAGTTGCTCCATAAGTTGTAAACTTCGCATGTCGCCTGGCTTGTTACAAAATAGAGCCACCGATGTACCTGTCAACAACAGAATTCAGAAGGTAGTCTAATCCTTAATGTCTAGACAAGCCAACAAGATGCTGAAGGATTACCATACAGGCCCATCAAGTCGAACACTCTCTCTATTCTTTTACGTGCTTCAGAACTCCAAATTTCTTATCATCAATTTATATTTCCTGCTATGACACAAAAGGGCCACACTTTTCTACTTATGTCAATGTAACTCCTAAACATCATGAGGTTTTATTGTTTATTTAACGTAAGTACGTACTTTGTTATTGTAGAGACGTAACATAGAGAAATGATGTCTCACATGAAGTTAAAGATTTAGTTTCATTTAAAGTGAAGGTGAAGTTATTGTTCACCCTTTTGCTGTTGTTTTTTTCACTCCTATTTATGGACCAGAAATTCTTTGCTATCTGTCTAATGTAGGTGTGATGATGTGAGGGCTTTGGACCCATAAAAAGAGAAGGACCAAGTCATGCAAAAGTGTGTTAGCATAAAAGAGAAAATACCAGGCGATGTTAAGTAGTCTCTGAAGCGTTCGATGCTTGAAATGACGACCACTTCATGAGAATGATCATGAGCACCAGCAACTTTCTTGTCCTTCATGTCCAAGTTTCCTCCTTGCTGTCTTCTGAGCCGTGCCTGAGCCTCCTTCAACGCCTTGCTCACCTCCTCGTCCTCTGGTGTTTCTTTCACTAACACCTCATAATCTTTTGCAGAAGCTTCCCATTTCTCCAACTACATACCACCCATACACACTCACATAAGCAAAACTACACTTCTTCAATATAGCGCAGTAATCTACGCGCATAAGTTTCATGTGTAAACCTAAACGTGCTAACAGTCTTCACACTAGTTGTACGTACTAATGTGGATGTGATGTGAGAGAATGATAACGAACAGACAGAGTATTTAATGAGTATACAGCTAGCTTCTGCAGTGATTGGTAGCATGTCGAGGATTTCTCATGACTAGGAATAGGCACAAAGTATTTGCAAGCACTGAGAACAAAAGCCAAGAATAAAATTGGATGTATGAGTCCCACAATTGCAATGACTGCATGTAAATTCAGTGTAGTGATCACATGTAAGCGTACTATGTCTAGGGAGTTCAGGATAGAGTAGATACTACAAGTTTGAAATGTATGTTCACCTTGGCATTGCAATCCGCTCTTCTTAACCTAGCTTTGCTATAAGATGGTCGGATGTTGAGGGCGGCATTACAGTCCTCTATCGCTCTCTCAAACTGGCCGAGTTTGGACCGGCAGGCGGCTCGGTTGCAGAGCAAGACCGAGTTATAGGGGTCGTGGTCGAGTCCTTCCCCGTATGCAATATATGCCTCAGAGTACCTTGATGCTTTGAAGAGCTCATTACCATTTGATCTAGCTGTTGCCAATGCCCGTGTTCTTCTTACCACCATGTTCACTTCTCTGTTGTTAGAGTCAAGCCGAGCCGCCCGTTGAGCGGCCTCCACAGCATCGTCAAATCTGTCAACCCAAAGGACACCAATACTGTTAAACAATGATCACTTTCCAAGTTGAAGCTATGGAAGCGAACAGATTACTGCATGTAAGCGAAAGCAACCAATTGACCCATTCACGTTAAAATTCATTAAAGTTCTTACGATGATATATTGTACGAGATTCTCATAATCAAATTTTTCTATGTAACGGTGCAAAACATTGGGCCTAAAGATTGATAATAATTGCTTTCTTGTCAATCTTTTTCCTTTCCGTTTTCTTTATCTGAGTTACCACTATAACCAGCATCAAACATCTGAGGAAACACATATCAGCTTTTTACTCTCCGTCCAATTGACTAGATGCAAAACTGTGGAATTGACATGCTTTTAAAAGAGATATGGACTCGAGTTTCTTAGCTGTTGGGGGCTCATTAGATCGATATGTCAAATGTGCTTTCGTTCTCATCTAATAAATGGCTTGAAACTGCACCATCTGCCGATCTTCAGGGCCATGCTAAAGTTATTGAAAGGAAAATGTCAAAGGCAAAATCTGACTCTTTTGTTATGGAGAGAGAATGATCTCTCCTAAGAAAATATAGTCATTAGGGTGTGATTGAAGGGTTCAGTTAAAGGTTTATCAACTCAATGAACTTTCTAGTTATCTGTTTCTCAATCTTTTTGCAAGCATGGTTGTACAAGAAAACTTAGCTTAGTAAAGACTCATAAAAACTTGACATTTATTCAATACAGATGCTCACAACTCTCAACTAAAATTTTGGTGGCAACCTCGATTTTTATATCGAGTACAAAGTTATCCTAACCTGCCAGCAGCCATGTCGACTTGAGCCTGTATCACTAGCAGGCTGGCATGACCGATAGGACCAAAGAACTTAGTGCAGTCTTCGACTTCAAAACTGGGACCTTTTGTGAAAGCTTCATCTGCTTCTTGGTGCCTATGGAGCTTCAACAAGGCCTCGGCTTTCAAAGCAAATATCTTTCTCAAAAAATAGGAAAGGACGTGTGAGAAATGGAGAGTACTATTGGTTTAAGGATGGTCTTTAATTTTGGAACTTTCGATGGTTTACCAGTGGAGCAGAGTCGGCACCGGCTGATATAGTAAGTGCAGTTTCTTTTAGCAGGGTGTTCCAGTCTTGTTGCCGCTTAGCCTCGGTACATTTGTTTAGATGAGCTTGAACGTTTTTAGCTTTAGTCATAACATCAGGGTCAGCTTCAGCACCTGCGTGTTTGTAGTGGTACATGGCCTTTTCTGTATCTCCTAATCTGCAACCGCAAAGTATGACAGCAAGAATAGTAAGTAAAGAGATTAAAGATAAGACAGAAATATAGATCAATGCTAATTGCTCGTACTAGGAATGAACATTAAATCATCTCTAAATCTGCGCTTTGACTGTGTAGGTTTCAGAGACAGTTGAATTAGTG
Organism: Escallonia herrerae; assembly: GCA_033070095.1. Lineage (NCBI taxonomy): Eukaryota > Viridiplantae > Streptophyta > Magnoliopsida > Escalloniales > Escalloniaceae > Escallonia > Escallonia herrerae. The sequence goes on from JAVXUP010000013.1 coordinate 995,958, forward strand.
GCTAACGACATGGATGCGTACCCTAAGCTTTGCATGATTCTGCAGCATGAAATGATATTTCCAGAGAAATGTTCCCAGAAAAAAGTTACAACTGTTCCTGCGTATGGTAAATCCTGTGTGCTCTTTTACACTGAGAAATTCACTTTTAGTCTGTATTTATGATGTTCGTTTTAGTACCTCTAGACTACAATGAAGGAAAGAGTTGATGAATCCAGAGAAGAAAGAAATTACTTTAGCTACATCATTTTCTTACTGAATTTTGTAACTTAACATGAGGGGATCACAAATTTTTCGTTCTACAACTGTAATGCATTTTGTAGAAGTCGGAATAATTTTACTAGTGGGCACAAGTACTATTTCACTTACCTGAGATATAGAGTTGCCAAACGGTTATGAGCTCTTTGATAAAAAGGTTCAATCCGAATTGCTTCTCTGCACTCAAAAACTGCCTCGAGAAGCCTTCCCAAGGCAGTCAATGCTGCGCTTTTGTTGCTCCTGTATGAAGCCTTATTCCGGTCAATGGAAATCGCTGCATCATACAAGGCCAAGGCTTCTGCAAAATTTCCATTCTTGTAATCTTCATTACCCATAACTTTTAACGTCTCGGGATCCATCCTTGTTGAGAGCGCTCGGCACAAGGAAGTTGGCTTCTCAGGCTCTTGATTCTGTTTTTTAACTACATTCGGCATTTCACTATTCGGGTACTTCCCATTAGGCCCAGAAGGTTCCTCTCTTGCAGTCCTTGGGAGGTGATCAAGAACATTGTTCACTACATTCCCCATCCCACCTTGTTGCCTAATGTTGCCCAAATTTCCAAAAAGCATCACATTACTGGAGGAAGCTCGAACCAACGTACTAGCACCCTTAGATCTCTGGTGATCGCTGATCATGCTTTCTAGCTCGCCAGATATGCCGCTTGTTCCTTGTGGCACCTTTCTAGCCTGTCCATAACCTTGACTTTGGTGATAAGTGGGCGGCGGTTGATGTGGATTATATGCAGGTGGTGGTGCTTTGTGATGGTTTGGGGCAGGTCTAGCAATGATTCTGTCAACTTGCTTTTGTGATTGCTCGGATGAAACACTAGGTGATTCGAGGAATGCCGCCTCGTCTGAGCCTCCACGTCGCCTTTTCGAATTTGGCGTGCTCGGTACTCGAGGAATACTACTGCTAACATTCGCCGTGGGAAGTGAACCCGTTGAGGTTGCTCTTCTCGGCCATATGCTCCGACGTCCAAAAACTGCGTTTAATAAGCCACATCCGGATTTCCGCTCAGGAGAATTATCACCCACATCCGTCATGACTCTTCTTAAGGGACGGGGAGAATATACCTTGCTGCAGCTTTATGAACAGATCGAAATGGTATATTTCGGAAATGGTATGGATCAAACACCATGCATTGGCATTCTTTGCAGGAAGAGTCTAATCAAGCATACGTTTTTCGTATAAAACAAAATTGCAAACAACACGTTATGTGAGTCGAGTTAAAAATCCATACACATCACCAAAAGGCCAAAGGACCCGTGTTATGAAACGAACATTTCATGAAGAAAAACAATGATGGAGATATGAAGACAGAAAGAGAGACAGAGAGGGGAGATTGATGGGATCAGGAGTGGGGTATGCAGCATGCTTACACCCCAGGAGATGCGGTTCATGATGCGTGTGATCTCATTAGCCTAGCCTCCTGGAGTGACTTCACCCAGCAAAACAACACAAACAAACAATCAATTTTTCTCTTTCCTTTTCTTTACTTTCTCTCTCTTTCAGTTATGTTAGACAAATGGAAATGAGATGGTAGCATGAGAGAGAGAGAGAGAGAGAGAGAGAGAGAGAGGATGAGGACGAAAAGTGGGAAAATTTCTGCAGAAAGAAAAGGAGAATAACAATAATGTTTAGAATTTATTTTTGATAGATTGTCTGAGTTGAGTTGCATACACCCTCGTTTGTTTTGTTTTGTTTGTGTGGTGTGGTGTGAGAAGGGAAAGCAGAAGACTCGGTCTTGGAAGGAATGGGGATCTCTCGATTTATAAGATAGAGAAAGGAGCTGTCATGTTCTCCTTCTCCTTCTCTTTCGGTGCTGGAGATTCTTCGTGTAATATTACAGCCAAAGAAAGACATGGGAGAGACCCCCTTTCTAAAGGTGACTACTTCACGTAGGTCTGTTTGAGCACCCCACGTAGGATTGTCAATTATGTAACAGATGGCCTAGGATGTCAATTAGCGGCAAATACGCTGTGCTTCATTAAGAACACGACAAACAAAACTCTTGAAATAGAATGACAAATTGGGTTTTTCAAATTTGTATACACGGTTCGAGTTTGACTTGATTCAGCTTTCATTTGCGCCTCAAATTTTAGAGAATAAGATATGGCATGGCGCACACATGCCTTTTGTAGCTACAAGGTTTATGCATTGGAATTGCTTTTGGACGCTTCAAGTTGTTTGTAACAAAATGCTTTTTAAGGACAAATTTGGAGGACTCTGGTAATTATATACTTTAGTCGCTCGGCTCGGCTGATCATGTTTGGTGGACCGAGAAAACGAACCCTTCTCAGGTGAAATTCTCAGGTGAACCGGGACGAGGGCGTCAACTAAATGGCGATCTCTTGTACTATTGCAGGACCAAGTGGTGCAATCTCGAAAACTGGCAAAGACATGCTAACTTTCGCATACAAAGTTTTCACATGACACAATATAACCCTTGTGTTTACGAGAAGATGTTCCGACCGTGCAACTTTTTCCGTAACTGAGCTGCTAATGTTATTTCACAGAAAGCAAACCCAAAAAGAAATTCATGAAGTTATTTTCTACGAGCAGTTCTCTATTGCAATAGCTAATTCATAAAGTTCGGGCAATGTTCAACTGTTCTTTTTTTTTTCCTCCCAGTAAGATGATGGTGTATTCACTGATTGCAACATAGTAATTACAGAACAATACAGTTGGATACCAATTCAGTAGACTTCGACAGAAGCTTTTCTCCTTCGGAGACCTGAGGAGCCAACCGGAACTGGCCCCTTCCCAGCCAACACACACACACACACACACACACACATAGATGAAGCAGGTGAAACAAGGAAATCAGAACATTTCTGACAAATACAAACATGTGCAAATGGATAATCTTGCATCTGCAGCAGGCACATCCGTTTATGGAAAACAAGTGCCGTCTACACAACTGAAATCCAACAAATTCCTAATCAGATATATCATTCCTCTTAAATATCTCATCCAAAACCTAAAGAGCAGTTCCTGCTACCAATCATTTTCTCCTATGCCCACCAATGAAACAACAAAAAAGAACCCAGCGACTCTCCACATAGACAAGCCGGTAACTAGATAAACTGCTGCACCATTTTCAGAAGCTTCATTCAGCCATCATACATCCTAACATCTTCCCAGCCTGGATAGTCAAAGTATTCCCTTCTGAACTAACTACAAAGGATACTAATCCGTCATTAGAAGTTTTACAAACTAACGAACGAGATTGACCCAGAAAAAAGTGGCAGTTTAAGGCCTTCCAGCTTTAATGGATGATCATACAGGCAGGGTTCACTTCATCCCTCGAGTTAGATCGCCTCCTAGGTAGCACGGACACGGACACGGACATAGTGTTGGACACCGACACCGACGGGGACACCGGACACCATAATTTTCAAAAAATCAGATTTTGGACACCACAGGACACCGTTATTCTTTTAATATATTTTTATTATATATATATAATACGTTCCACAATCTAAAATAACAAAAAACTAAGTCCAAAACATTCCTGAAATTAAATATTGGACAAAATAACTAAGTAAAGAGAGAGAGGGGGGGGCTTTCTTCACTTAATTAGTACAAATGCAAGAAACGACTCTTGACAGAGGAAGGAAGGAAAAAAGAAAGAAAGAAAGAAACGACTCTTGACAGATGGAGAGAAAAGGAAAGAAACGACTCTTGACAGAGAGGGAAGAAGGACTTTCAGAATAGAAGGAAAAAAAAAAGAGATGAGGAATAAGGACCTGTGGGTCAGCGACGATGGCGGAGGACCTCCGGAGACGATCAAGTGAACTCTGGCGACAGCAACGGCAACAGCTGCTTCGGTATCTAGCAACGGCGACTGGATCTATCGGTTTCGGCTTCGGAATGTTGGCGACTGAGCTCCGGTGACAGTTCTGAGTCATTAATGGCTCAGAAAGGCACCCGTGAGGTGAGAGAGAAGGAGACGGCCGTGAGGTAAGAGAAGTAGATGGTCCAACACTGCTCCATGCCGTGTCCGACACTCCTCGGCGAAGTGTACGACACGGTGTCGAAAATTAAAATAAAAAAAAATTCCGACACCGATTGGCGGAGTTCAACACGTGTTGGCCAGTGTCTGGAGGGTGTCGGGGTGTCTGTCCGTTTAGGACATCATACCTCCACCTAGGAGAGGTGTCCGTGCTTTTTTTTTTGTTGTTTTTGTTGAACGGGAAGATATTAAGGTAGATTATATTCTCGATAGATGGTATTTTATGTGAAATCACACGCCTGTGATGAATATATATATATATATATATATATATATGGAGCTGATCCATTGCCAACGCTAGCAACTTAAGCCAAGTTGCTAGCGCGATCTGACCATTCACGCGAAAGAATGGTCGGCCAGATTTCGCGCCACAACATCAATTTTTTTCACCATCCGCAACATAATGTAACGGACGGTAAATTATCGTCCGGGGACAGTCAAATCGCGCTAACAACTTGCAAGCGCTAGCAATGGATCACGACTCATATATATATATATATATATATATATATATAAGGGCGTCGATCCCTATCTACCGGTGGAGAAATCTTTATTTCTCCACCGCCCATCCTGTCGTCCACGTGTGATCGTGAACAGTCCATATTATATTTTTTTAACTATAACTTGCTTAACCACTACACTTTGTAGCGGTTAGCACTTTTTCCATAACTGCCCTCCTTCACTTTCATTCTGTCTCTTTCCAATGTCATTCCTGTCTTTGTGTCTCTCTGTCATATATCTCCTCTCTTCACCCACTCCTCTTCAAGAAGAACACCAATGTTCTTTGCATAATTGAACAACCAGCCAAGAGAAATCAGCCATGGTAGTCACCAAATTCATCTTTTTCCACTCATCCATACTTGAAATCGGCCAAAATCTTCTTATTCCATTTATGAGCACTCGATCAAAGTAGAAGAAGAGAAGGCCTCCGCCCTTGAATCCACTTCGCTCCAAACCTACAACAAGCAGAAAGAACTGCACAATATCCATCTCAATCCCAACAACGGTGCCACTTCCATAGTATCCGAAGTTGAAGCAAATTACAAGAATCTTATAAATAAATTGAATGAATACATGTATAATTAGAAACAGAACAAGATCAAGAATAATATAAAATTTCAGATCTGAAAACTAATTGTGTGATGGATCTGAAATTATACAAAAAAAGAAAAAAAAGTGAAGGGAAGGGAAGATCAACGGCATCGGCCAAGGACGGTGGTAGCATTGGCAAAGGGACTGTTGCAACGTCGACGAGTGAACAGCATTGGCGAAGCAATTGTTTGACTTAGGTTGAAACTTTGGTGGTGGGGCAAAGATCAGTGGACGGTGGTGGCTAGTGGGGTTTGGTGATGTTGGTGGCGGGTTGAGAGTGAGGTGACAGACGGTGGCTACGAGGGGCAACGACATCGGAAAGGCCCAACAGCATCGGTGAGGGGTAGCGACGTCGGCGAGGTGGTTGGTTGCCTTCGGTTGAAGATGGTAGAGGGATATAGATCGGTGGACGGTGGTGGTTACAATGAGACTGGTGGTGCCTAGCAGGGTTCGGTGATGTTGGCGTTGGGATGAGAATGAGGTGGAAGATGGTGGCCACGGTGGTTCTGGGTTTCACCAGACACATTGGAGAGGAGAGAGAGACAAAGAGAGAGAGAGGAGACGGGGACAATTCTGGAAAATTGCTAACCGCTCCTAGGAGGGCGGTTAAGCAAAAATTCATTATAAAAAAAACATATCAGCCGTCCACAATTACACATGGACGGTAGGATGGGCAGATGGAGAAATAGGGATTTCTCCACCGGTAGATAGGGATCGGCCCCCTATATATATATATGGAATAAGTAAATTGACGTAATAAAAAGGGACAATCCTCCCACATATTAATTGATAATTGATTACCTTCTCTCTTTGAAAAAATCGACTATCGTTCTAGTCATCATTCGCTCTAGCATAAAAGTACTGAACCGCGTCCTGCTATGACTAATAGTGATAAACCCATATAAGTTGTGATTTGAACAGTGTTAGGAGGAATTGTGATGCTTCCCTTACGACTGCTGGAGAAGATGAACAAAGATCAATGCTATGAACCAGCTATGTTTTCTTTAGCTCCTTCAGCATCTCTTCTGACAATTCCGCTGCATTATACTCTACCCCAAAGCATCTTACAATTTCCATTTTTGGGTTCATCAAGTACCTGTGTTTTTGAGAATGCTTTAGTGCAAAAAAATTTACAGCTGGTCTGAACCAGCAAATCATAAAAACAAAGAATAGTAACAGATTGCGTTAGAGCTTACATGTTGTGGGAAGATTCAACAAGATAGTCATCCCCATCTTCTTCAACCTTCTTGAAAAATACTCTGTATTCCTGAGCCATCTGTCTTACTGCAGCAACTGGTCCCGTTAATCCCACTATTCTTGAGTCAAACTCTGCAAACCATGTTAGCCACACCGTATTACGAATTAGCTAAGCATATACCGATATGCAAAGATAAAATAACCAATCAACTTTCACGGATGATGAAAACCGACCTTTAAGATAAGCACGAAGCTGTGAAGGGTTATCACGCTGTGGATCAATTGTAACAAATACAGGTAAAACCTTAAGCTTCTGCTCTGACTCTTTTTTTAGAAAAATACAAAGAAAAAGAAACTGTCAAAAGGAGATAGTAAATAGCTAGAAAGTTCACTTAAAGAAGAGAATAGAACCTAATATATTAACAGCATTGACCATTTTTTGGACTTCCGCAGGCCCAACGTCCGGAGATGAGGTATAACCAAAGTAGAGAAGAACCCAGTTTCCCAGAAGGTTGCATTCAGTAACCAATCGGCCCTCCGTATCGATAAGACTGAAAGGGCCACCAATTATGGGCCCTTTGATGGAACTTCTTTCAAAGTTTTCACCCTGGCCTAAACCAGTGAAACAGAGAATAAAAAAATTGAATTCAGGAGATGTCACCTTAATATTACAGTCTCCAGATTCTAAACAGTTTGACACTGAAAACAAGGAATAATAGAGTAAGTCGTCACGCCAAGAGAGAAAAAGTGTACAACAATTCGGTACTTAGAATATTCACGGAGGCAATGGGGGAGGGGGAAAGAAGAAGGTAAAAACTAATTGGGTGATGACTTGTGCACACTTGCCCTTTAACAACTATGGGTAGACTTGAGAAACAGCACACAGCTACTCCGTCGAGTAAGAACGTGATTTGTGTATCCAACTATAAAGCAGTGGAAATTTGTGAAAACACTCATTAGACGTACTTCCCTCAGTAAACCTCTGATATTTCTAAGTAGCCTTCAACCTTCGAAAAATGAAATCAATCATCCGGTAACTTACCAGACTCCCCACCAATCAATTTCATTAAAGTTGCTACCAAAAGAACGCTAGGAGAATTCTCTTAACCAGAATCTCGTCACTGTCCTCCCAATTTCAACAGCTTAACGGAGACAACCCACACAAGAAACCGAGGGGAAGGGTTCATTGTGAGAGCAGAATTGGTGAAATTAGAAGCAGACTCCTCATGACATGTTTGAAAGATTGGGAATCAACAAAAGATCGGCCAATTTAATCTACTTCATCTATGCATTTTTCATGTAATCCGTTTAGTAATAAACCTCTAACTCTTATCACCCATGGTTCAATAAAGAAAAACAAGTATCAAAAAAGAGCACTAGCCAAAATGTTTGCATTCCAATTCGTGCATCCCACTTGCCATTTAAGTCCCCAACATCACAGTTCAAAGGAACATAAGTAAATCCAACCACAACCAACATGATACAAGATAGGAAATAGGTGCCGCAACATTACCGGATATGGCAATTCACCTTAGGCTTCTTTGCACTTTCCAACACGCTTGGGGTTGACACCTACAAATCGGGTTTCCTACCTTTTGTGCTTGAAGAATTGTAGCGTTACTTTGTCTCCCTTTCCCCTTTAACCATCTCTCTCATCTAGTGCCACGTGAGAAAGTGCGACTTGGTTCACTTAAGAACTAGTGGCGTGATAGCATCTCAACCTACTAATATCTTTCTAAGGGCAACACGTCTTTTTCGACAAAGGAACTTATAGAATCTGGTGTGGCATGCTGCTGACCAAAAGTCTATTCCTAAACTGATGATTCAAGCTGGGTTTTTCTGTCAAAGGCCAACCCAGCACAGCTACTATTCCAGTAATATTTCAGGAGAGAACCATATAAGTATTCATAAAATCGAATTAGACAAACCACCACAGAAATGCACACTGAAAATGTTAACAAGAAAAAATTGCCGAATATTCATAAATAAGCTTTTGGTCGACAGAGATTCCAAGATTTGCTAGTCAAGTACAGCATTAAATATGCCCCTCAGATACTGGACTGGATGGGGAAAGATGACAAGATTACCAAACCGCACCGTCATGGGTAAACAAAAAGACAGAAATACGCAAAAAAAAAAACAGAAAAGCGAGGGCTACAACCTAACGTGGTAATATTCGACAACGAATTCTCAAAATGCAACTTCACCTTCAGAGGAAGCTCCTATTAAAAAAAAATTGTGCGTTAAATGCAAATAAATTATAGTATACCTTTTGGAATAGCTCTCCTCTCATCATTAAAATGAAAAATAATTGCCAACCCAGCAAATCCGCCCACTAAAGCAGTTGGCTGCAATACAGAAACAATGCTTAGAGACTTTCATAACAAAGGGGGCTTGCACAACTTATATCCAAAGAACACGTCAACGCAAAAGATTTACAATTTGAGGCTACATTTGACATTAGATTGCCACAAACAAAACGAGGGAGAATAATGAAGATTAGGTGGCCCTACAATCAGAATTGATGTCGACGAGCGAGAAGTCTGTTGTCCCTCAGCCAACAAAGGAGGTACTTTTGTCTTTTTTCCTGATCTCGAGTAGCTTGAACAATAAAATCTCTTGGACTGACCAAAGCTACACAAGAGGCACAGCAGTTAAGAATTATTCGAATAACACTGAACTGACCACCATATCTTCCACAGAAGTCTCCATGTATTTCTCCAAACCACTGTGTAGCTAACACTAGAATGCAAAATAATCCTCAACTTAATGACATACATATTCCAAGTACTCTTTGAAAACGGGGGGTTTATAATTTGCTAGTTCTCGATCTGATAACTCACATTTCAAACCTCGGCCATCAGGTCCCAGCTAAGTACCATGGACATGGAGACAGACACTGACGGCGACAACAGACACCGCGACTTCCAAAAAGCCAAATTTTTTACAACACAGGACATCGCTGAATTTTTTGTATATTTTCAGTGTGTGCGTTACCCAAGTTTCAAGCACGTCCTATCTCGTAAAACACTAATTAACAAACCACACACCGAGCTAAATAAAAGTCATAGAAAAGTTACTCAAGATAGTTAAAAAGGTGATGCAAAAAGAAGCAAAAAGTAGGACAGAAACAGCTTTCAACCCTTCCATCCAGCAAGACTCAATTAGGGTGAATTGCCTCATGTTCGTTGCTCTTTGGACCTCCATCATCAACCTCTTCCTTACACACGTTCATCAAGTGAGAGATCTGACTTCTTCCGTCAGATTGCCTTTTGTTGAGAGCCCCGTCTCTCTCTCGATTAGGCAAAGTTGATTGGAACAAAAGGTAAGAAAACAATCTGTTATTAGGGGTTGCCCTTATATTTGATATATTCCATCATGTCGGACACTTCTGCTAAGGAGTCCGACACGGTGCCAACATCAAACACTCCCCCAAAGTTAAATTAGGATCATCCCTATTCACTACATCAATATGGGTCATCTAAAAATAAAAACAATAGCAAAATGAGATACAAGTCTGAAAATCTAAAAGAAAAAGACATCAAAGTATGGAAAATCTGGAGGAGAAGACAAGGAGGGTACATAATATAGGGCATATCATACATATGGTTGTAATCTATTGCCTTAAGCTTCTTTTCCAGACGAAAGGCTATGTCGTGGTTGTCTTGGGATGTCTAAGTTGGCTTGGTGAATTGAACAAGTAGTTAGTATTTTATCATGAGACTATCACATACTCGACACGACAATGTCAGTTCACACATCTCAAACTTTCAATGCATCCGGAAGTAATAAAATCCTAGCTGGCAAAAGTTTTGAAGAGAACCAGTTTCAACTATACATGTCATACATCATTTTCATTACCTCCATACTTTTAAAACCTTTTATAGTTATCCTTTAATGCAAAGGAAAGTGGGTTTGCAGTCGATGTAGAGGTGCCATAAGGAATGCAGTCCGAGTCAGTGCCAAGTATGCTGATGTGAGACACAGCAAAGATGGAGTTAGGGCAGAGACCAAGGGCTTCTCAGACAGAGCCTGAGGATGGCAATGCTACGAGGGCGATGGTGCGGGGTGAAAATACGAAGACATTCACAATCCGATACTTAGGTCCCAAAGTCAAGATTCTGTATGTTTCTCTCTCTAAAATTCTAGAGAGAAAGTGAATGTGAGAATGAAAGTCTCCAAAATGTGAAGTCCTAAAAATGAATTCTCAAGGCCTCTATTTATAAAGGTTGAGATGATTTCATCAACTGACACGTGGCGCTCCCCGAGAGTGACACGTCACTGAGGGTCCACAGGTGTCGGCGCTCCACAGACTATCGAATCGCATATTCACCCGGCCTGTCCCGCATAGTGTCACTCTGTCTGTCTGCAAAGATTGGCCCACACAGCACCGGTGTGGCAAGAGAGACCCCTTGATCTAGCTACAAGTCAAAGCCCTTGCAAAGTCTCACAGGGTGTCAAGAGAAGGTCGAGGACCTGAAGCGACGGGGAAGACCCGATGCCTAACGGCCAAGCAAACTAGGCGCGATGCCCTCCAGAGACCTGCTCCTGTCTTGGAGTGACCCGGCAGTTATAGTCCCTAGGGGTGCTGATGAAAGCCCCCAGTGCCGAAGAACGTAGGCCAATCACGCAGACACCCTAGCGGAGATAGCGTTCCAGAGGAATCGCCTATCCCGCGGGTGAGTCCTTGTGCTAGAGCACTCGGAGCACGCCTAGGTAGTATCCTGGAGGAGTCCCGTACCTGACGGGCCAAGGTAGCTTCCCAGAGGAGCCGTCTACCTAGTGTAAGGGGAGTTGAAGCTTCTTCGCGGAGATAGTGAAAATTTTTGGATACGGGTGCGGCGGGGATATGGCAAATTTTATAAATATTTTTTAATTATATACACTTAGTATTAAATTTTTAAACAGTTTAAATCTTAATAATCATAATATGTCTCTTTGATTTGTAAAAGATATTAATATTCCAAACAAAGTAGTGAGGTTTTAAGTTTAATGGGCTCTTTCGTAAATTTTAAAGCTTTCAGTGAGAATTTGTTAAGTTTAATGGGCTGTTTTATAAATATTAAGATCATAAATTTGAAAAGAATAAAGTTTTTATGTGGTATCACTTTCATTTCTTTGAAGTACTTGGGGGTGATTTATGTAATAACTTAACAATGGGTACTTAAAATAAATTAACAAACATTTTGTCAAGAGTCAAAAGTCAAAATTCAGCCTTCCCACTATTAATTAAAAGAAAGCAGCCGGCAGCTTCTAACATAGAGAATATCGACCAGCGTCTTCTTCAATCTGGCTGCACGCCGCACTCCGTCGTTATCGCCGCATGCCGTCGCCGGTAAGTCCTCCTTCTTCTCCTTCGTCCGCTGCTTCTACTTCTTCTCTCCAGTGTCCTCTCTCGTCAGAGTCCTTGCCGGTGTCGCTGGAGTGGCCAGTGGTCGCCAGCGTCGCTGGAGTGGCCGGTGGTGATAGATCTGAGCCGATACGAACCCGATCCGCACCCGGGATTTAAGAAATTAAAAAAAAATGGACACGCACCCGAGGCGCACCCGCACCCGACGCGTATCCAGTGCCGGTGCTTCACCCTAAGTGCCACACCGGTGCTTCATAGGGAGTTGCCTATCCCCTCGGGTGAGTCCTTGTGCAGGAGCACTCGAAGCCCGACAAGGTAGTGTCCCAGAGGAGTCGCCTACCTGTCGGGCCAAGGTAGCATCACCTGGCAAAAGGGGAGACTTCATGCCGGAGCACTTAGAGCTCCCTGGCGAAAATAGTGTCCCGGAGGATTCGCCTATCCCCGTGTGTGAATCCTTGTGCCAGAGCACTCGAAGCGCACCAAGGTACTGTCCCGGAGGAGTCGCCTAATCGATAGGCTGAGGTAACATCCCAGAGGAGCCGTTTGGCGGAAGGTAGTCTTCATGCCAAAGCACTTAGAGCTTTCTGGCGGAGATAGTGTCCTGGAGGAGTCGCCTATCCCCGTGAGATGTTGCACACTCCGTGGAGTGGGTCAAAGCATGTTCCACGATCAAGGCAAGGTGCGCATGGTGTGGTGAAGAGATAGACCAACGTTAGGGCACGATAGTGTGATCTTAGTTGCAGGAAACTCCTAATATGGTGACGTTTCTCTCTCGGAAACTCGCTTTTGCAATCCCAAGTTAGGGGCTCCATGGGATCTCGTCCCAAGCTAAGATGGGAACTCGATCCCGCTTGTTGGATAGAGATGCATGGAACAAGTGATAGAATACATGAAAATCAAGCTCTTTTCAACTCAATTCCTTGTTTCTCTCTTCCTTCAAGTCCTTAAAGTCTCCTTGTCTGTTGTTGCTATCTATGTAAACTATGCTAAACAAATGATAATACTCTTTACGCATTTATTTATTCAAGCCGCTCCCAACCTCAAATTCTTCTTGGTGCTTACGCTTTCCCGCCCCTGCTCCCGCTCCCGCACCCGCCCCCGTCCCCGCTTTGTGCAACTAAGAGTGTGATAGAGAGCCTAGGCGGCACAACTGTATCAGCGGCGCGACGCATGTGCATGACGGAGGTGTGCAATGCCACGGTATAGTAGTGTGATAGAGAGCCAGGGGGCATGACTGTATCAACGGCGCGACTCATGGGCACGGCAGAGTTTGTGAAGTTTTGGGGACACGTAACATGGAAATGGCGCACGGGCACCGTGACAAGTGTCGCAAAGTTGGACATTGTGCCGGGGACACGAGACGAGGAGACAGCGCTCAGAGACTGCGATCGTGCCGGAGGCACGTGATGCGGAGACTGGGCGGGGAAGCAGTGATCCAAATGTGCGCAGTTGGCCAGTGCAGCCAGTCAATCAGGTCGGCCGGTGCAGCCAATCAACCGATGTAGTCGGCCGACAGGTGCAGGCCGGCCGGAGTAGCCAGACAGGATAGCAGAGGTCCAAGCGTGCATAGCCAGGATTAGATAGCAACATCCTTTGAGAAAATTAATTTTTTACAGAAAGAACATAGCGAACAGACAAAAACAGATTCCTCTTTCTATTCAATTCTAGAACTCATACCCTCCTAAGCTGCACTAGAGTTTTCTTTCATTTGCTGCCTAAGTATCCCTGGCTAAAAGATTTTTTTCATACTATGATTGGCGGCATTTCATCACAAAATGACAGGTGCTCTAGCTAGATAAGTTGCAACAATTAATGATATAAAACGTGTGGAATGGAAAACATCATTAGTTCAAATCCAGGCTTCCCAAAAGCTGTTGTTATCGAGAGAAAATTAGACAGGTGGACTTAAAGGGACGCCAAAACTTTACCTGCAGGAGACTGGCCTTGGGACTCCAAGCCTTTAAAGAAGACTGTCAACGGAAAGATCTCTTTACAAGAGCAATTCACTTTGACTATATCCTATAAAGGTGAAAGTCATTGAGGCACTCCCCAAGTTCATAATGGGGCTCTCCTTAGAGATTGACTTTAAAACTCAAAATAACTGACCAGAGCACCTGTGATCTGTTAAGTAATTGGATCTCTACAACATGTGAGTTAATCTCCAGAACTTTGCTCACTCTAAACATCATGAAAACAAACCGAGCTGTAAATGCCACCAACAGGGCTCAGCTGCACTAATGCTACCTCTCTATTGGAACCACATGATGATCTATTATAAGAACCCTTACAGAATTTTTCCAATTGACTCTCGATGGGCATATATAAAGAAAAACCATAGATACAATACATCAAATTTCATAAATTCAGATACTTGTAATGAGAAAATATAGCAGAAGTAAGCAAAAGGGTAAAAGTCCACGAAACAACTATCGCCCCAGAAAATTCTTGCTGTCTTCCCTATCAAAATGCTATATAACCCCCTTTATGTTATTAGCTTAACAAAAAATTTACACCCTTCAAACCTAAACATATATCTAATGCTCGCTTGACTTGCAAGAGAGCTTCACTACTAAATTATTCAGTGAAGTAAAAAAATAATATTTCATTACCAAACAAGCAGCCCCAAATCGACTAATATGGGTACCCAGCAGTAAGTCCACAGTCCACACAGACAAATTTTCAGCAATGCATCAAACACTTGGTAGACATGAACTAACTAGCATATGCCACACGAAATTCTACAAGAAGAGCAAAGTATCCAAAATATAACATATTTCAAGATCATCTAGGCAGAAACAATTAGAAAAGACAAAACAAAATCATAAGGGGCACACCAGCACACACATAAAGATAGTGTGTGTGTGTGTGTGTGAGAGAGAGAGAGAGATTTGGCTTACCGTTTAAGTAGATTGAGAGAGTCTAGGGAGCGGTTCTTCAAGGAGAAATATAGAAACTTTGACATTGGCCTTGTTTTGCTTTACTGTTAGGTGTAAGTGAGGTTAGCTGTTGATGGGTACTTCCTAAATCGGTCTCTCAGTAGAAGGAATTCCATTGATGAACCATTCTTTTGAACTTCCTAAGTCATTAAACCAGGCCGGGAGCACGTATTTACAGAAAGGGTTTATGTCCAGGTTTTGGGGGAAATTTTGTTTAAAGCGAGGAAGATGGTTGTTACGCCGTCGTTTGCATTTTTTTATTTCCCAAGAGAGAAGTCTTTTCTCTTTTGCTCCCCAAGTTTGAGCACCGACTAGTTTTCTCTATCTTGACTCACTCTCGTGACTCACTCTCTTCTACAACTCCCCTAAAGAGTGAAATGAAAAACACACAATATATAACATAAATTTTTAATGTGTGTCAAGTTAAACGTGATCGAATTATCAGGACGGAGGGAGTATTCATTTACTATTTTTACTTACGGAAGACCCGCACTTCCCTTATACTAAATGAAAATTAGGTTTTGAGGGGGTTTTGAGGAATATAACTTAGTGGAAGGTGAGATTGTTTTGAAAAAATTAAAAAAAGTGGGGTAATTTTTAAAACTTTATGAACAAAGGATAGACTTTAAAAAAAGGAAAGGGGAGAAGGGGTTGAAATCAATTAATTTGGTCTTCCCAAATTACCCCTCCCCCTAAAATCGTTGACCCATGTTCTGATACAAGTCGTTTTTTGTAAGAATGCAAGTACGGTATTGCAAAGATACTTGTCAGTTTGTGCAGATATTCAAGTCGTTTCTTATGTTCCAATTGATGCAAAACGAAATTTGCCTCCAATTTCATATAGCCAAAAGAGTAAATTGGAAGTGTGAAATGTGAACTTCTTTCAGATGTCTGGAAGAGCTCATATTAGAGCACCCAAAGATTTCCAAGAACAAGAACATTCTAGCTTACATGGGCCTAAGCGACGTATCCATTAAATTTGTAAGAAATAGTTACTCGTTATAGAATTACTTGAGCATATAGGGAAGGGTCATAGCGAGAAAGCCACACCATTGCTACTACAATTGATACTGCTTATTGGCAAACAAAAGAGAACCTGCTGATGGAAAGAAAGTTCATCGTTGTATGCGAGCTCGGCTTTTTACTGGCACTCTTATGTTGTTGCAATGCTCTCGAGTCGCCGCCGTACATGGTGGTGCATTCGAAAGCGGATTTGGAGATCAGACTCTAGATAGAGTTGTTGTAGATGTCAGCATTAATCCGAGGAGCCACTTCCTTCGAAAAGTCCACAGAAGACAGCTTTCACTGTTCACCTTCATCTCGCAACTTGGGTTGCTCTGCATTCACTCCTACGTCGATAAAAAGTAGAGCGATTAGTGTTTTGGACTGGCTAAATTTACCTTATATCCCTAAAAATAACAACAGATAACTTTAAACTGTTGTAAACTCTAAGTATCACTGCTCCCATCTTGACCACCATGGCCTAAGCAACGCAAAGCTCTAAGTATACAGTCAGGTTGTATATACCAGAATAGCACGAGGGGGCTCTTTCATAGCCCTACAATGAACCCGATTTGCACCTGGACAAGTGGAAGAGTCAATGCAGAGCTGTTAGGAGATTCTCAGGTTTGCTAAAGATGACAACATTAGTAAAGAAAAACAAGCTCTTGTAAGCAACTTAGATAAGATCTTGGATGGAAAGAATGCAGTCTTGGGAGATAAAAGTTACTACGGAGTTGCTCAATACAATGCTTTGTCTCATCTTTCTGGGTGATTGAATGAAGTGTGGATAAATGTCTCAGGTCATACATTGGGGGGATGTTCGTCCAATTGAAGGAGAATGTTGATCTTCCTTCTTGATGTTTGGTTGATTTGAGGGTTCTTATTCTCAAGCTGAGTTACATAAGGAATCAAAGTATATATCTGCTCATGAAATAAGCCTAGCGCCTGAGGCAAGAAAAAGCTGATATCGTGCTTGAAATTATCTAATATCAACAGAATGTGTGTTTCATGCTTTGTTCCGTTAATTTAATGCTAGCAAGATTTTCAAATAACAATGAACAACAGGATCTGAAAGAGGTTCACCTTTCGCCCTTTCGGTTTACTCTTATGGTTATATGAAATTGGAGTATTGCATTAATTGAAATAGAAGAAATGACTTGAATATCTGTACAAACTGACAAGCATCCTCACATAATTATACTTGTGTTCTTGCTGAAAACGACTTATATCATATCAGAGGTCAACAATTCTGGGGGAAGGGTAATTTGGTAAGACCAAATTCATTGATTTTAAAAAGAGCCCTTTTTTTGAAAGTCTGCCCATTATTGAGAATTTTTAAAAAGTCAACCCACTTTTTCATAACTTTTCAAAACAATCTCACCTTCCATTAAGTTTTATTCCTAAAATCCCTCAAAACCTAATTTTCCAATTCTATTCTTCATGAGTAAACTGTTTTGACATGTTTTGGCAACTAAATTTTGATGGTCAATGGACAAATATTTGGTTTATGCCTAGAAATAAGAAAAGGGTCAAAAAGATGACAAGTGCTAAATGTGGAAGCATTACTGAGTGGAAATTATCTCTTACAAAAAAAATTTCTTGATATTAGAACATTGGACCTTACCCTACTACTTCTTTTTTATTGGATTTTTCTCTACAAATTCTTGTCAAATTCAGCGATAGAGTCCGCATCATATGAATATCGAAATGAACTCACATAGCAATTGTTAATTAAACGAGTAACGTTTAGCAAATTAAATGAGGATAAAAAGCAATTAATGAAATCAACATTTATATGTGATACACTCATTTTAAAAGTTTCATTATGTTAATAAATTGGGTCAGTAGACCCATTATCCGTCCACTAACAGATAATGTGTATTTGTTAGTTTGGATAAATACATTTATTTAGAGAATATTTATCTCTTAGGTGTTTGAGATAAATACATCTTTATCTCCTAAGTGTTTGAGGTAAAGTTTGTCTCTAAATACTATCTTTATATAAAGTCTAGAAATATTCCAATAAAGTAGGGGTGATAGACAATAAGTCACAAGACAATCCCTCTCTCTATAGCACTCTCTCTAGAGCAATCACCAAGCTCTAGGATTTGGTTCGTGGACGAAAAACTCGACTCTAGTAGTCGTTTTCGTACCTGCGAAAAAGATCAAGCGTGTTGGAGGCTCGTAACAACAAGGATCCATCGTCGGAATATTCAGATACTTCATACGGTATGTTTTCGAACCCACTACGTGTTACGTGGTAGCGCATTAATTGTTTTATTTCAACATTGGTATCAGAGCATGATTACTTGTTAATTCGCCTTTAACATGTTAGAATAAATTATGTGCATGTTGCGATTTTTTTTCGGATACATGAATGAGAACCATTATTAAAATTCAAAATTTTTTTGAGCATGTTTTTCTAAAAAATAATTATATGGTTTTGTTCTCCTATGGTTGAGGATGAACTCCGTAAAATTTTGTAATTTTTGAATGCATGGTTTATGAGAAAAAGAAAACTGTGATTTTTTTGAGTTTTAGGACTCAAATTCGGAGCAAGATATTAAATTTTTATCATGATCAGTTGGTACATAATTAATCTATGTCACATAAGCTTTCCAACGATACATAGCATGCATTATTTGGCCTAAAAATGACAGAGATATGGCCTTTAAAATTTGGCATCGCAACATGGCGGCGGCTGTGAAAATTAGGATTTTTTCAACAAAGAAGATGAACAGTGCACGTCACGCCCGCCACGCGCTAAAGCCGAGCAGCCGTGCCCACCCGCTAAGGACGTGCGCCACGAGCGAAGTCAGCCTCGTACGAGACACGTGGGCCAAGCCCCGCTGCCACGCGCTCCCACGCGCCACGCGCGCTCCTCGCGTTATAGCCCCCATGCGCGCGTGTACGCACAGGCCAGTTCACAAAAAACCCCAGACGCTGCCCCACGCGCACGGTGGCGCGTGGAGGCGCGTGAGGGCTATTTTTTGGGCCGTTTTTCTCACCGCCGACGAGTGGAGGTTTGGCTTAATTTTTTATTATTTTATGTAGTGTTAAAACTTACCTTTATACCATTTGTGTGTATTCTGTTTAATTTTTAAACGACTTTTTCTATTGAAATTAACTTTAAAATTTTGTTTTATACACACATAATTTTTTTCTTTAATTGCAGAGGGTATATTAGGAATAAATTTACTGTTTGCCAATTTTAAGAATTTATCTCTCATTTTTTGGCCATTTTGAAAATATTTTTTGTTGTACTTATGTGGTCCCAAAAATACGAATAATGTATAAATATTAATTTTGGAGAGCTATATGACATAGATGAATTATGTTTTATTATTTGCCTTGATTAAAGTTATGGTTTAAATATGCTTTTGTTGAGATATATTTGTTGGGCTTTTGACAAGTTCACACCTCTTTAAACCCAATTTCAAGGCCTTTACGCCCGTTTTTCTTGGAAGGAAAAATTAGCATATTCATCCATTTAAATTACCCTTTAACTTGTTATTTGAGCATGCTAGTTTTAGGTTAAATGGATGGATACTAAATTGACATTCTAAAGAAACTTATGTTTATGTGTTTACTCTTAGTTTAAGAAAATTCTTTTGAGAATAATGTATTGTGCGGCATCTCCATTTGTTTTATTGGAGTAGTTTGAAGTAGGATTCTCAAAGATATTGTATTCTACTATTTCCCTGTATATTTCTAGAAAGCCTTGTACGGGAATGTAATTTTGCACGCACATTATTCAAAGCCAGAATTTTCTTAGCATAAGTTATTAGAATGCCAATAGGGCACACTTTATTGTATGGTGCCATTATATTGTTCTAAATTATCATGTGGGTGATTTATTACATTGTGGCTTATATGATGATAAAATTTATTGCAAAAATTTACTTGAAAAGTATTTTCCCAACTCACATACATGGGAGATGATTACAAGCTTAGCAATTTTTTGATTTATGATGTGAAGAAGGATTATGTTTTTCATTTGAATTTTTTGAAATAAATAGAATGATGTATAATTAATGTCTTTTCCTTGCGCAATCTAATGTAGTGAATATAATGGCCATCAAGAATGTCATAGTAGATCTCGTTAAGGGTGAAAAACTTAACGGAGATAATTATGACGTTTGGCACAAAAAGATGAAATTCATGCTGAACAAACAAGAGCTCAAGGAGCACTTGACCAAGGAGATGGTCGCGCCAACTGAGGCGCAACCCCTAAAGACCACACTGCCTACCAGAAGTGGAATCAGAAAGATCGTAGGTCGCTACACCTTGTTGAGCAGCTTGCAAAATGATCTAATTGGGAAGTATGATGAACTTCCAACTTGCAAAGCTTTATGGGAGCAGCTCAAGTTCTCTTTTGGTGGAACCTCAACTACGCGGCTTCGTAGCCTTGTGATTAAGTTTGAGGAGTACACAAAAGACCTTAAGCATACCATGAGTGGGCATATAAGGGTGATGTCCAATATGGTTGGTAAGCTAAGGGATGCTGGCCATGCGCTCATAGATGAGCAGCAAGTCAGAGCTATCATAAGGTCCCTTCCTGCCTCATGGGCCAATATGAAACAGCTATTGACCCACAGTGAAAACATCAAGAATTTTTCTGATGTTTCACAACATGTCATCCTTGAGGACGAGACTCGAGATGCTGACAAAACCCTTACTTATGTCGCCTAAAGGGGATCGTGCAATGCAAATGGCAAACGCGGAAGACAAAGTAAGAAAGGTAAGAAAGGCGAGGCTAGCACTTCTGCGCCAAAGAAAAAAAATGAATGAAGAAACGCAAGAGAGGAAAACGTGGTGGGAAAAAGGATTTGTCTAAAGTCAAATACTTCAACTGTCAACTGAAAGGACGCGTCGCTCGTGATTGCAGTGAGCCGAAGAATGTACTTTCAGAATCTCTCTCTTAGTTATATGTTTCCTCATGTGTGATGGTTGCTCATTCCCAACCTATGTGGTTTGTGGATACAGGTGCAACAAAACATGTAGCACGTGATCGAGAGGGGTTCGTAGATTATCACCGGATTCCAGCGACTAGCAAACATATCTTCATGGGAAACAATAGCTCCGAAGAGGTGCTAGGGGTTGGTTCTTATCAGCTCAAGTTGCGCACTGGGCGCACATTGATTCTTGAGGATGTGCGATATGCACCCACTGTTCGGCTTAATCTACTTTCAGTTACTGCTTTATTAGATAGTGGTTTTTCCTTTATTTTTAAGGGTAAAAAGTTAGACATCTTTTTGGATGATGTTTGGTTCGGACATGATTTTCGCATGGATAGTCTTTTTTCAATTGGATTTAATTGATTCTCAGTCCTCTTATTCTTATGTGGTGAATGATAATATTGTGAATGATTCTACCACCTGGCATGCAAGACTGGGCCACATAGGCCAAGATAGAATGACTCGTTTGGCTAGAGAAGGCCTTTTGGGCCCACTCGCAAGAGTCAATCTACAAACTTGTGAGGCTTGTTTGGCCGGTAAAGCATGCAGGAAGCCTTTTGGAAAGGCTGTGAGAGCAACTCAACCACTTGAGCTAGTTCACTCTGAAATATGCGGACATATGAGTGTAAAGGCACGCCATGATGCCTCTTATTTCCTTACACTGATAGATGATTATACGCGATATGGTTATGTGTATCTGATATCTCACCTCTATGAAGCTTTGGACTGTTTCAAATGCTTTTTAGCTGAGGTTGAGAATCAGAAAGAGAAGAATTTAAAAACTCTTCGCACTGACCGGGGACGCGAATATTTGTCAGATCACTTCAAGAAATTTTGTGAGGAAAAAGGGATATTTTTGGGAGATGCCCTTTTCACTGCAGCGTATATACTTAATCGCGTGCCTTCACAGTCAGTCAAATCCACCCCCTATGAGCTTTGGAATAACCAAAAGCTAAATTTGGATAACTTGCGCCCATGGAGCTCAGCAGGTTATGTTCACAGTACTTCTCATAAGTATGAAAAACTAGGGCCTAGAGCTAAAAAGAGTATCTTCTTGAGGTATTCTGAAAACTATAAAGGCTATGTGATGTATGATGAAAATCCAAATGGTGGAAAGACTGAAATAGAGTCTTGTGATGTCGATTTCATAGAGAATGATTTTCCTAGCATTGGAGACACAAGTAAGAATCTTGACCTCTATGAGTTAGGGAAAGTTGAAGCCACTTTACCATCTCCAAGCGAAGGCGGGGAATTAGTTCATCATCCTGTTGTCGCTGAAGATAGTATAAGTGACCTTCAACCTAGTGGGAACATCCTAGACAGTGGGAGCACACCATCAGGTCAACAAGATTCTCAACTGCGTAGAGGTGCACGAGAAAGAGTTCCACGTCGTCGTTTTGAGATTGACGGTGAAATTCTTATGTGCACTCTAACTGATGAAGATGAGCCCACTTCTGTGGAAGAAGCCTTATCTTCACCTACTAGTAATGAGTGGATGGCTGCAATGAAAGATGAGTTGAGCTCAATGGAGAAGAATCAGGTCTAGGAGTTGGTTGACCTTCCGCCAAGGCGCAAGACTGTTGGAAACAAGTGGATTTTTAAAAGTCAATCGCAAGGCAGATGGGTCAATTGACAAGTATAAGGCACGTCTTGTGGCGAAAGGCTATACCCAACAGTGGGGTGTGGACTATGAAGACACATTCTCCCCAGTGGTGAGATTTGCTTCAATTCACCTGATACAAACTATTGTCGCCCAGCAGGATTTAGAACTTTTTCATATGGATGTTAAGACTGCGTTTCTTAATGGAGAACAAGACGAAGAGATTTATATGGCTCAACCCGAGGGTTTTGAAGTCAAAGGGACATGAGCGCAAAGTTTGTCGAGTCAAACGTTCTATATATGGTCTCAAACAATCGTCTAGGCAGTGGTACTTTAGGTTTCATCATGACATTACCTCTATAGGTTTTGAAATGATTGAACAAGACCATTGCGTTTACATAAAATGATCCAAGAAAAATATTCTGATCCTTTCTTTATATGTGGATGACATTCTTTTAGCTGGGAATGACATGAGTTCCATTGTCGCAACTAAGCAGAGGTTGTCCTCAACTTTTTGAGATGAAGGACATGGGAGAAGCTAATTATGTGCTCGAGGTTAAAATCATATGTGATTGTCCAAAGAGACTTCTTGGTTTGTCTCAAGAGACATATATCAAGAAGGTCATTGAACGATTTCGTATGCATAACTCAAAACCCATAGACACTCTAATGGACAAGGCGTGTACTTTAAGCATAGACCAATGCCCAAAGAATGATGAGGAAAAGAATCGGATGTCCAAGTGCCTTACGCGGCTGCAGTTGGGAGTCTGATGTACGCTATGTTGTGTACGCGTCCAGACATCTGCTTTGCCGTTGGAATGGTGAGTTGTTATCAGAGTAATCCTGGACCTGCTCATTGGAATGCGGTGAAGAGGATTCTTCGATACTTACGTGGAACAGCTGATCTCGTCCTATCATGGTGGAGACTTGAGATTGAGAGGATACAGCGATGCTGATTGGGGCGGTGATAGAGATGAGCGCCGATCCACTTTAGGTTATGCATTCATACTAGGAGGTGGAGCTATCTCTTGGTGCAGCAAGAACAGACTTGCATCGCCCTATCCACGATGGAGTCGGAGTATGTTGCTTGTTCAGCAGCAGTCCAGGAAGCTGTTTGGTTGAGGTCATTCTTACAGTCTTTAGGGGTTACAACTCATGCAGACGAGCCTGTCACTGTTCACTGTGACAATACAGCTGCCCTAGATTTTGTAAAGGACCCCAAATATCATGGGAAGGCCAAACACATAGGCCTTCGTTATCACTTCATTAGAACTTTAGTTGCGCAAGGAGAGGTGACCATGAAGCATATACCTACTGGCAGAATGGTGGCTGATCCTTTGACCAAGCCTATTGCTAGAGATGTTTTCCTTTCTCACATTAGGAGTATGGGACTACGTAGGTTTTGATATGTTTATGGCATCTTATGTACTTGACATTATTTATTACATTAAATTTTTGTTCCTTGATTTGAGTTTATTTTGGAATGAATGGATAATCTTTGTGATTACATATACATCCTTATTGAGAGTGTCACCAGGCTCGAATTGACCCACTCACACGGGTAATTCACCTTGGCGCTAAGATAGCGAGCAAGATGAGACATAATTGTCTTAAGCGCCAAGTGGGCGAATAAGATGATACAGCTTATAAAGCAAACATGTCGCCTTAGTTGGAGCTAAGATGAGACCTAAAAAATGTAGGTCGATCATAGAGTATCTCCACAACTCTATGTAGCCTGTTTACAGCCGAATGTGAGATTTCAGGCAGGCACTATGAGAGTGACTGGGCTGAAAAACTCAGGTTAGGCGCTTGTACAGCGACTAGACCCAGATTCGTATGGCGTATTTTATTATACATTTATGTGACACGCCCTTGTGGGTTACGCCATAGCATGCAAATCATACTGCATGTGCTAAATGCAGACCGACAGTGGGAGTGACGAATGAATCCCTGCTTCGTCACTGTGTGAGCCACTTGGATTGAAATATTTTTGATCTATATGGTACCCTTTTCACCTTAGACTATGTCATGAAGAGGATACTCAATGTCGCTACTTTAGCATGTACCCTTGGATCATGGATGATGCGGTCTCGCGGGGCATGTCTAGGAAAGCGGTTGGGTCTAATTGGAATGACATGAGGGCTTTGGGAAGAAAGTTCAATATTACATCATGTTGTGTGATTCATAGCCCGGGCGACTTTGTCGATTTTTGTTTCGATATGAGTCATGAATACATAACATATGAGAGGTTTAACACTGCTCACTATGAGGGATTTGAGAGTGTTTAATCTGGTGTAGTTGAACTATCTGGGGTACATACGAGATTTTTTGGAGTGATGTATTGTGTTAGTTTGGTGATAACTTAATACAATACTCCTCAACTGGACATCCTTTCTCGTAGGTCGCACGTTCCATTTCCTGTATGAGGAGATGAGTGGACAAGAGATAAGGAGGGACTACACAATTTATTTGCCCTGTGTGTGGGCGAGTGGGAGCTGTTAATAAATTGGGTCAGTGGACCCATTATCCGCCCACTAACAGATAATGTGTATTTGTTAGTTTGGATAAATACAGTTATTTAGAGAATATTTATCTCTTAGGTGTTTGAGATAAATACATCTTTATCTCCTAAGTGTTTGAGGTAAAGTCTGTCTCTAAATACTATCTCTATATGAAGACTAGAGATATTCCAATAAAGTAGGAGTGATAGACAATAAGTCACAAGACAATCCCTTTCTCTATAGCACTCTCTCAATTATTTAAACACATTAAAAAGCATTAAAAGAATTCAACGAAACATAACGAGTTAGTATAACGGAAAAATAGGTTTGGAGGTGTTTTAGGAATAAAATTTACTTTAAAAATTTAGCACCAAAAACAAAGAAAAGTAGTACAGGCTTTTAGAAATAGCTGCATTGGCTACGCAACTAACTATAGTAGTTTTTGGACATTCTCATAACCTTGCATGCTTCATCTACCTTTTCCCTTTTCCCATTTCCCATTATGTTGTGGAATTGACATGAAATTAGAGTAGCACACAAGATTGTGACATGAAATTAGTGCAATTGTGACTTTACTCACTGGATTACCCATTCGATATTGAAATCAATCTTAAGTGCTTGGCCCAATTTAGAATTCCAAGAATGAGCCAAGCTAATAACTGCGACCACAGACCACCATCAAACCACCGACACACTTTGCCAAAAACTCATTGATTCCTCACTCCTCCTCACCGGACCGTTGTAAGCTATAGGTTCAGTTAGGGCACTTATATAATGCCTAGCCACCAGGTTGTCTCACCATTGATATCGTCGAGTCACATCGGAATCTTCTCAAAAAGTTTCCAACATCCCTGAAAAAGTTGCCTAAGAAATAGCCGACGCCCATGGAGCATAATTTTTTTTTTCAAAACTAGTAACTACAAGAGGCTTCGGACCTGCGACCTCAATATATCATTCAGATTTGATTTCCAAATTCCTAATGTATCCAAACAACGAAACAAGAATTAAGAATACTATTACAATTCGAATTCTAAGAGAACTACTCATTGAAATTAGATACCAAGCTAATTCTCATTTCCAATTTCCAACTCCACGATCTAACAAAATGACTATGGGATGCCAATGGAATTGCGTTTCAATAAGACACTGACGACTATGAGATGACAATTGAACGCATGACATGTGCTACATATCTATATCGTTCGTCAAGCTACAAAAGGGGACAAAGTTATTTCGTTTTCCCATTACTCTGATTTTTTTGTCCTTTACACCAAATTCCATTGGTTAAAAGAACCATTATTACCTATAGGCAAAACCAAAATAGATAACCATGCAAAAACAACGCATGCAATGGGATGGTCAAAGTAGCCATGGAAATAAACATACGAGTTGTCCATGTTTGGGAGTGCCAGTCTAATGGACAACATGAGTTGCTATGAAAAATTGTCCAACTCTTTGATGTTCCTAGAAAACTTAAATACATGCACATGGACTTTCGTTTCTACTTGGTTCATCAAATGCTACTGATTTGAGTTGACTAATATTTGAGCCAAGAAAATGAACGCATGGAATTGAAGATTCGAATATAACAAAGTAATAGTGGCTGATAAACAAAATAGGCTGACACTGACTTAGGGAAGTAGCAAGTAAGTATAAGTAATGCAACTAATACAATTTCCACATTACATCCAAATTTTATGAAGTGTTCACCACGTGTGGAAGTCACCAAGCCTCCAGGTTGCTAGCTAGCAAAGTAGGAGAATGTGCAACTTCTCAAAGTTCATTCATTACTCTCGACCTTCTCTACTGGCTATGAAGTGAGGTGCCTAGCCTTCATCTTGTTGATGGCATTTGCAGGGTTCAAGCTTTTGGGACATGTTGCCGTACAATTCAAAATAGTCCTACACCGGTATAAACATTTATGGTCTTCCGTCAATGCCCGTAACCTCTCCTCTGCAAAATCATCTCGACTGCCAACAAGAAAAGCGTTTGCACAAGAAGCAAGCTTAGTGACAAAAGAAAGACATGTATCGTACTCAAATGCATCTTATCTTAGAGACAACTATATAACTACAGAAAAAGGAGCTACTAGTTTTGTGTTGTGTTGAGACTAAAGTTCGGAACCAGAAAGTCAATTTTTGAGACGATTACGAATTTTTTAATGGATAAACTTGGAGTGAATATAAGAGTACCCTCTAAGCATGCTCTTTTAATGTCAATCAAAAAATAACGAATCTGATGAAAGGTTAACACATCGTTGCATGATACACGATAAGTGCGATCCGACTGTATGTTCTTCGATATATGTGCCCTAGAAATAGTTAAACTTCATTTTCTTCTTCTGCGGTCATAGAAAAAGACTTGGCGATCTTGAACTAGAATTTGAGACTCTATTATCATCTTGTATATCGAGTTTGAAAGAATAGTACTATCTGATAAGCCATTAACTTGAAGTTATCAACAACAAAAAAAATCAACTTCTACCTTCAGTTTTAAGAGTGTTATATTACCTTCATAGATGCACACACACATGTCATAAACGAGTTGGGTTAAAGCTAATCCAATTTATGGAAACAGGCACCATAAGCATAACTCTCCTCTTCTCTACAATCTAAGTAGAGATCAAATGCAATAGGCACTGAAACAAAAAAAGTGCACACCTGTCGCAAATCCAACGATAAGCATGGATCAATGCAACTGGTCCAA
The DNA here is from genome assembly GCA_033070095.1 of Escallonia herrerae. Lineage (NCBI taxonomy): Eukaryota > Viridiplantae > Streptophyta > Magnoliopsida > Escalloniales > Escalloniaceae > Escallonia > Escallonia herrerae. The sequence goes on from JAVXUP010000013.1 coordinate 1,023,570, forward strand.
AGAATTCCTCTGGGTACCACCAATAGGAAGGGCAGGAAGAAGTGCAACAAGCGCATAATATGCACTCATACAACCAGTCTAGACTCTTCCTTTGCTCGGGTGTTTGCCTGTACTCTTTTCCATCCTCTGGTGGCTTTTTTGTCTTCAGCCATGGTTCAACTAACCTACGTCACAACGATTTTATTTATTTATTTATTTTTGTGCTAAGAACATTTGAATGAGTGGTGCTATAGAAATGACCCCACACTTAGCCAAACACGATCTCCGGGCTAGGGCCTGCCATTGGAGCGAGTAGCCATGAAATTCAAGCTCTTTAACGTGGAAAACGAGCTTCCAATCACTGATGCATTGTAGCAAATTTTACATGGCAGAATAACTAAATAAAAATGGCCACCATGAGAGTGATTTAGAAAAGCTCTAGTTTATAAAACACTCTTGGCACTCCAAATCTTTAAGTAATGCTATTGCCAAAAATTTTTTTAAAGCTAATCAACTTAAGTACTGCTTTGGCACTTACAATCCTTTTAGGTTAATTATTGCCAAAAGTTTTTCTAAGCCATTTTCACTTATCAAATCCTTCCAAAGATGGATATAATAACAATAGAAGTAAATTAGCCTTTCAAACTTGTTCACGATTATGACTATATATACATACATAAATAGCATTCCGCATGATCGAACCCCAAGTGCAAAACAATAGAAGGGCTTCGGCCAAATTTTGTTAAGGGCCAGAAAAGTATGCAGACATTAAGATTGGATTTGGAGGGTACTCAACTTACTTGTACTGCTAGTAGAAATTGGTGAGATCAACAACCAAATCTTTGATGACAAACATGTGAGGCAGAGGAGTAATGTATGTGGGTTTAGTAGTGTCCGAATCTATGGGCTTGAGACATGCCACTGTATTGGTCCCATTTATGTTCATTGAGCATGACCCACATATTCCTTCCCTGCATGACCTCCTATAGCTCAGAGTTGAATCTTCCTCTGCTTTTATCTTTTGTAATGCATCCAAAACCTAGAGAAACATTAACGGATAGAAGCCTCAGACTCCAACTTAATAATAGCAACCCCAAGATTATTCATGAAGTGACTCACCCTAGTCTGAAAAATGATGCCCTTAATACTAGAACAATGAAGAGCTAAATTATATCCTTAATATTTGAAACAATATTCATGCATTTAAAAATTTTCATTGGCGTGAAAATTTTTCTGTAAAGTCAAGGTGGGCAAAAGCCTATTTGGGTATATCTAATTTCTTGCAAAATACACAAACAAAAACCTTTGTCCCCAAAAATCAAGGTGAGCTTGCACTCGGGTCTGCCGCCCCAGCATAGGCCCAACTTTCGTAGTCTTATTTCCACCCTTTCCAAAATATGCGAAAACAACTTGTGAGCACGAGTGTGTTAATGGACTATTGACTCGAGTGTAGTCTCGTTAATCAATCTAATCATTGGCAGAATGTATTTTGACCGTCTTTATATTCCTTCTATGGGCATATATTCTATGGTTGTGCTTGGCACATGGGGTAAGCATGTGTTTAAATGAGGGTTGATATAAATTTTCTCCATTTTTCTTTAAAGAAGCCCTCCACCACCTCTCGTTTTCCTCTTTTCTCCATTTTTTGTCAAAGAAGCCTTCCATCGCCATTCCGCAGTATATCCATCTTCCACCATGGCCTCTCATTAGCTCTCCTCTAACCACAATTGCACCCATTAGCCTTCCCGAATCCACCATCGCCCCTAATCTGCCTTAATTAGATAGGGTTTGAGATTGACCTCTTCCTCCCATTATCTTCTACATCCTCCCCTTCCTCAACCATTCCTTCTCTTCACCATCCCCACCTATTCCCACGAGAGCTTGCCATATTTGCCATTTGTCCAGGCTCGCTACTTTTATTTTTTTTTTTTTGCTTGGATTATGCAAAAAGGGTGCTAATTTTGGCGAATATACTGTTGAAGTGGGGTGTACTGCGATGCCGATGGTAGTAATTGTGGCTTGTAAAGGTGGTGTTTGTGGATAAATAAGATCGATTATAATGTTAAGAAAACTAATTGTTCACACCCTATTCTGGTCGCACCCCAGGGCCCGGTAAGGGACCCACTTTGCGCGACACATCACCCAGTCGACGGTCAATTATTCAACGCCATCACCCGGCCAAAGTGCATCTTTTTTCGAGCATTCACAGGCATCACCAATGCAGTGACGTCAACACTATCAAACACTTGGAAAAAGGGTCGCTCCCTGAAGGGGGTCGACCACTCTCTTTCAAAGGGGGTCGGCCACCCCTTCTTGTGGGGGGTCGGCCACCCTCTTTCAGAAGGGGTCGGCCACACCTTCTTGAAGGGGGTCGGCCACTCCTTCTTGAGGGGTCTGCCACCCATTCTTGTAGGGGGTCGGCCACCCCTTCTTGCGGGGGGTCGGCCACCCCTTCTTGAAGGGGATCGGCCACCCTCTTTCATAGGGGGTCGGCCACTTCCTCTCATAGGGGGTCGGCCACCCTTTTGTCTTGTAGGGGTCACTCCTAACCCCCTCCATCACTCATCGCGCTCTCTACAATCCTCGCTCAACACCAATGATCGCATGACACCCGTCACAGATCGTGCGTAGTCATCACGACGGCCGCATACTATCATCTAAGTATTGCTCTGCGGCGTTCGTCGCCACGCCTGTGCACCCCTTTTTTCATGATACGTGCCCCCGGCACTAACTATTGCTCCGCGACATTCGTCGCCGCGCTCGTGCACCACTTCCATGACATGTGCCCACGGCACCAGGTATTGTCTTCGCGACGTTCGTCACCGCGCCACTTTCATAACTTGTGGCCCCGACACCATGTATTGTCTCATGCCGTTGGCATCGCGCCCATGCGCCTCAATCAATGTCTCGTGCTGTAGGCACCGGGCCCATGCGCCACAATCATGTTACATTCACCGGGGGCTCTGGCCCTCGCAGTGGAATGGACTCACAACCTTATAGTCATTGCCGCCACGGGATGGGCTCATAACCTTATAGCCATCGCTGTCACAATTAAATGCAGCGGGATGGACTCACGACTTTATAGTCATCACCGCCACGGGATGGGCTCACAACCTTATAGCCATCGCCGTCACAATCAAACGCAGCAGGATGGACTCACAACCTTATAGTCATCGCCGCCACAGGATGGGCTCACAACCTTATAACCATCGTCGTCAGAATCAAACGCAACGGGATGGACTCACAACCCTATAGCCATCGTCGTCACAATCAAACGCAGCGGGATGGACTCACAACCTTATAGTTATCGTCGCCCCGGGATGGGCTCACAACCTTATGGCCATCTCCGGCACAATCACCGGGGGCTCCGGCCCTCGCAGCGGGATGGGCTCACAACCCAAAAGCCATAATCGGCACAACCTTAAATCCATCAACATCACACTCGCAGGGGGGCTCCAACACGAAGACTTCCCTGCAATGGACTCTAAGCACTGAGCGGCGACCATGCCCACTCATGTTACTGTTGATCATCGACACCACCAGGGCAATGACCCCCAGGTCACTCCGGGACTGGAGCAGGTCCTTGGAAGGCATCGCACCTAGTCCGCCTGGCAGTTGGCTACAGGGGCAACCCTCACTGTTGTCAGGTTCTCTACGCGTCTCTTTACGCACCTTGTGGGATTCAGTAAGAACTTGGACTGGTGGCTGGGGCAACGGGCTACTCTGACCATGCTACCGCGGTATGATCAATCTCTTCAGACAGGCAGAGAGATGTTACAAGGGCAGGGCAACACGAACTTGGGGACCGACAGTCCAATGGAGAACCAGTACTTTGGACCCCCTGCTGACGTGTCGCTCCCAGGGGACGACATGTGTCAGCTAATGACACATCCATATTTTTGCCTATAAATAGTGGACTTTTGAGCTTATTCAAGGATCTTTCTCTCATTTGGCATTTTCACTTTCGCTCTCTAAAAAAAGCCGTTCTCTCTTGAATTCTAATGAGAGAAACATATTTGGACTCCTGACATCGAACCCTTGACGCTGCACCCTCGACTTGGACTGTCGATCGTCAAACCTATTCATCATCGTCTTGCCGGCGCGGTACTGCCAGACCACACGACCTGTCTGGGGAGCCTTGCTCTCAGCCCTTACTCCATCCTTGTTGTCTCCCACTTTGCCTACTTGGAAGCTGATTCAGACTGCATCCTTTGTGGCACCTCCACATAAGCATGAACTCATTCCTTTTGCAACATTTGGTGACTCCACTGGGGAGGTGAGCATCGTGTTGCAGTCTGCTGCACTTAGGCGTCATGCCTGTACAACAAAAAGTTACGAAGGCTACCAGCCAGGGCCCTATCCATGTCGTGCAAGAAGAGAACCACTCGGGTGAACAAGGGGGAGTGCCATGCGTCCCAAGGCCATCCTGCATCTGACGTGAAAGTTACAGTCAATGCGGCCATCCAGCAGTTCATTCCTACTATAGCCAGCATACAAGACTCACAGGCCACTCTTATGACCGTCATAAAGGAAATGCAAAAATCCATACAGGCCATCGCCTTACAGCAAGTTGTTCCATCGATCCAGCCTGTAGGACCTGGGCCGTCCCCCGACGTCGCCCAGGCCCCAGTGTCACAACCACCGCTGCCTCGACCTTCTGGATCCCTGGCGATAGGACACGCGACATCTTCCCAGCCTATAGCTGACGCGCTGCATCCCGCAATGCCATCACACAGACTGCAACTGGACCTTGGACCAGTGTTGCAACAAGTCATCCCTGCTGTTGCACCTCAACATGTACTGGCCAGAAGTTCTTCTGAAACTCATGAATCCATTGAGATGGAGCATAACCCCTACCCAACGGAGCAACATCAAACGACCGCCCAAGTGGTGGATATGTCTCGCCCACCCACCCATGCTGCCACACACTTGCCCATGACAACACCTGCTCTGTATCATCCTTCTACTGCTCCTACTTATCAAGTTGCACCGTTAGGGGGCTCGGGGGGCTCTCGGAGCCCCAGCCAGCCATCATCCACTAGTCGGCGAGGAGGAACCACTCTCTCATTATGTCTCCAAAGCAGACTTTGATGCACTCCTCCGTCGACTGTCACAACAGTCTGTACCCGACTCATCAGCGCGACTAACAGACCGCGCGCCGTATGCCAACGAGATAGCCACCATACCAAACCCCCTCAAATACAAGCAACCCACTTTCGTGCTCTTTAACGGGCGTGAAGGCAACGCCCGTGAGCACTTAACAAGATTCGTCGGCTCATTGGAATAGTATGGCCCGGGCGATAGTTTGAAGCTGAGGGAGTTTCACAAGTCCCTCACAGGCTTGGCATACACTTGGTATCATTAGATCCCTACGGGGACAATCCATTCTTGGAATGAAATGGCCCAACTATTCTTAGAAAAATTCCACTACGAAGTTGAACGCGTCACCATAGTGGACATCGTCGGCATACGCCAGAATCCCGGCCAAGACTTAACCAAATATGTGCACCGTTTTCACCTTAAATGCCTCGAGTGTATAGATTTCAGTAAAGACGAGATGTTGGTTCCCATATGCATCAAAAACATGAACGACATCTACCGGGTACATATCGAGAACTTACAGTTGAAGTCATAGGGGCACCTCAAGGAAACGGCCCGACGTGCTTACGAGACAGTCGGCCCAGTCAAACCATGGAAGCCTCACCCGCAGAATGCACTGCTGGCCTCGGCAAACATAACCGATACTCAGCGCAACAATAACAGCACCACCAATAACAACAACATCAACTACTAGGCTGGCTTCAAGAGTCAGTTCCCAGATAGGAACCAACGCCCTGACAAACGAAAACAATAGAAGACTCCCCCTGCCTTTCCATGTGATTTGATTACGGTGAAAGATCTCTTAAGAGAATGGGTCATCAATGACAACAACTTCAAATTACCCCCTGTGCGGATCACCATCATAGACAAAGAAAGAACCAGACCCAACTATTGTCCTTTCCATCAAGCCCTTGGCCATTCTCTCAAAAACTGCAATGCACTGCGAGCTATCTTTGCCAGGAAGGTCGCGTCAGGCGACCTATAGTTACGGAAGAACAACGATGTGCATAAGTACCCTTACCCGAACCATGGCTACAACAATCGAGAGCATCAAGTGCTCATGGCCGTTACTAACCACATCGAGTCTCTCATCCCCGAAGCTCCTATGGAGATCTTTCCTATGGTCACACCTTGTGTACCTTCCACTCTTCAGCCAGCATCCTCAGTCGAGCAGATGTCAAAAATCAAAAGCTTTTTTGATGAAATGGGTTTTCACCCGCGGCACGGACTTACCTCTCAAACTGTCTGATCGAGATAACCACAGGCCTCGGTCCTAAATGTTTCGTTGCCCAAGCCGAACTCAGACACGTCCCTTCTACGGCATTCATTTTCTCGGACGAGGACTCGCCACCAATTGAACACCACAACCGACCGTTATAACTTGAATGCACTATTAATGACACGGGCTTCAGCCGCACCTTAGTAGATTACGGCGCCTCAATCAACATCATGCCTCTCATCACCTTGTAATGAGCCGGCATCCCACCAAGAAAGAACATCCGCGACCCCATCAAGATTACTGGCTTCGAGCAAGGCCCCCAGTCCACCCTCAGCCATATCACTGTCGACCTCATGGTCAGAACTGTCTGTCGCGACACTACTTTTCATGTGATAGACAGCGAGTCTTCCTTCCACCTCCTGCTTGGAAGACCTTGGATTCATGTTAACAAGTCCATTCCGTCAACATACCACCAATGTGTGAAAATGGTGGCCGGTCCTGTGGGACACGAGGTAGCAATGACGATCCCCTAAACCAGGGCACCCTTCGAATGTGCCAAGTCTTACTTTGCCGAGGCCTCCTTCTTCACTGAGCTTGCTCCGGATGGTGAGAATGCCACTCACATCCATTCCACCAAATTTCCAGATTGGGACAAGCTGCGTGGGAACAAGCCTCCCAAGTCCAAGTCCAAATCCAAGAAAAGCAACAAAACCAAAGCATCAACCTCTGCGCCGCCACCTATGGTCATGACCAATTCCCCGCCTTCATCCCCCCAAGTCCAAAAAGCACAAGTCTGAACCCACCTTCCAATGCATCATTAAAGATGAAAAAGTGATCTACCAGTTGTGACAGTGTACGAGGGTTCCAGGTGGATCGTCATTTGACCCCCTTGATCCCGACCCGCCCACCAGACGGAATGGTGCTGTACGACCAAGCATTACCTGCCAGACCCCGAGCTTACCCTGGGCACTGCCCCACCCTGCTATGAAGACAGCCATCGACCGCAGGCCGAAGATCTCGAAGAAATTAACCTGGCTAACCCGGGCGAGGAACCTCGACTGACATACATTGGTACAAAACTCGCCCAGGGACGAAGAGATGAATTGGTTACCTCCTCCGCGAATATCACAACGTATTGGCATGGAGTTACAATGAAATGCTTGGGTTGGATCCTGCCTTGGTGACACACCATCTCAACATTGCTAACGGGTTCAGCCCTGTCCGACAACATTCGCGATCTTTCTGCCCCGAGCTCAAATTAAAGATCAAGCAAGAGATAGAGCGACTTCTAAAAGCTGGCTTTATCGAGCCAATTATTCATCCCATATGGCTGGCTAATGTTGTCCCTGTCCAAAAGAAGAGCGGCCAAGTCCGCGTTTGTATTGACTTCCGCGACTTGAACAAAGCATGCCCCAAAGATGAGTTTCCACTGCCCAATATCGACATGCTTACGGAGGCTGCCGCCGGACACGAGACCCTGTCCTTCATGGATGGTTTCGCCGGCTACAACCAAATTCAAATGAATCCGGACGACTGTACCAAGACAGCCTTTTGGACGACTGTGCCAAGACTTTTGTTGAAAAGTCATGCCCTTCGATCTAAAAAATGCGGGTGCTACCTATCAGCGGGCCTTGACCGCCGTCTTCCATGACATGATACACCATATAGTGGAGGACTACGTCGACGATGTCATCATCAAGTCCAAAAGGAAAGTGATCACCTTATTGACCTCAGAGCAATCTTTGATTGTTGGCGCCAGTACAATATGCGGATGAACCCGCTAAAATTTGCCTTTGGAGTTTCCTCAGGCAAATTCCTCGGCTTCTTGGTCAGTCGATAGGGCATCGGCGTTGACCCTTCTAAAGCTACTTTTATCTAAGAAATGCCCCCACCCAAGAGCACCAGACAGTTGAAGAGCTTCCTCGGCAAGGTTTCTTATCTCTACCGATTCATCCCTGCCTTGGCCGAACTTATCACGCCCTTCCGGCACTTGACGCGCAAGAGCGCACCGTGGAGTTGGGATGCGCCCCAACAACGAGCATTCGAACAAATCAAAGTCTTCCTTATGTCACCACAGACCATGGTCGTGCCCCAGCAAGGTATTCCACTCTTGCTTTAATTAACCTCCACCCCCAAGTCCATAGGGGCCTTGCTGGCCCAAGAAGTGGACGGGGTGGAGCGTCCAGTTTATTACCTTAGTCGGTCAATCATGGGACCCGAAGCCAATTATTCTGAGCTAGAGAAGCACTGCTTCGCCTTGGTCTATGCCTCACAGAAATTCAGACACTACTTCTTGTCACACCAAATCATGTTTGTCACCAAGGCTGATCCACTATGATACATGCTCACACGCCCTGCCCTGTCTGGACGACTTACCCGTTGGTTATTGCTGTTGGCCGAGTTTGACCTATCCATTAAGAATCCTACAGCTCTACGGAGCCAAGCACTTGCAGACCTCCTGGCCTTCTTCCCTGTTCCAACAGTATGAACCGACCTCATATCAATTACTTGGGGAGGTGACGGCCCTGATCTCCGACGTAGATGAATTATGGACACTTGAGTTTGACGGCTCGGCCACTAGCAAAGGTCCTGATGGAGCTCCCCTCCGGCAAGGGGGTGCCAGTATAGTCCTTCGCAATCCACAGGGTGTTACCATATCCCTATCCTTTAAGCTTGCATTCCCTGTATCCAGTAATGAAGCTGAATATGAGGCCCTTTTCATCAGCCTCATGCTAGCTACCAGTATGGGGGCTAAATCATTATGCATAAAGGGGGACTCAAACTTGATCATGAAGTAGGCTGACGGAGAGTTCGCAGTCAAGGAGCCAGCTTTGGCACCTTATCGCGCCCTGGTACAACACTTGGAGGGAAGACTTGGCCATGTCCAATATGAACATCACAACAAGTGCCACAACCAACATGCGGACAGCTTGGCCACGATCGCATCAAAGATCGAGGTTGACGGTGAACAGCAAATGCTAACCATCATCGAAAGGACCACACCATACACTTTCTCCACTCTCTCCTCAGCACCCGGCAGTGGGCTTACCCTGCCGCTCACGCCAGCCCCCGACGTATCAACCGCCTCCGGCTCACCCCCACCTGCCGGCTCATCTACCTCAACTGCCACCGCCTCCTCTGCCTCGGTAGCCGCACCGGCATCATCGACTCCCTCCACCGTCTACTCCTCATACTTCTGTCAAAAGAACCCTCAGTACGTCAACTTCTTTTCTATTATGACATTAATAACCAAGACTTAATCAAAACAAAAAAAAAGTAATAGCAAGTCTTACCTCAACCGCTGGCTCCTCCGATGCCTCTCGCGGCCTCTTCGACCCTGCCAGGCGTGAGCCTGAAGTGCCTGAACTCGCCTGACAAGCACTCTCCATCATACATACCCAAAGCGCCGACAACGGCCCTTTGCTGGCCCCTAGCACCCGCGATGCCGGCATCGCGGGCTCCTCTCCACTGTCCTCCCCCGGGGCCTCATCCTCAAACCATTCGCCCTCCTTGTCCGATTCCTCATCTGGATCTATCTCAGAGCCCCCAGCAGCACTCTCCGACACTAGCGCCAGCATGCCAGCCTGCCTCGCAGCTATAACCGATATCAAACTCAATGCCCGGTCACATGCGAACACGTCCACCAAGCGACGTGTACCCGATAGCTGTGCCAACCACCTCGCCCAACTCACCCGCAGTCGCTCCCATCACTGTGCGTACTCTACAGTCACTGCCCCCGCTACCGCTATCCCCTGCCGAATCCACTCTGTCACCGGTGCCGGCCACTCACGGACTCTATCATATCGTGTATACCTAAATGTGGTCGTCACATTCCACGGGCCGCGATATCCACACGGCGGCTCCAAGTCATAGCCGAACGCCAGCGACAACCGGTCTGGGCAATACCAGGCCACGTAATACAGGTTCTCTGCGGGCTTCCCACCATGGTCAGTCATCATCGGAAGCCAACCAGGAAAATAGGCCACCAAGAGCACAACATCCGTCGGCGCCAGGGCCCCCTCCTAGTCAAGTCCCTCGTTATCTCCTGTCCATGCAACCAGAGGGGTACTCCATACGACACATGCATATCTCTGTACAGCCGCGCCAAGCACACCTCACACGAATCTATCAGCCGTGACAGCGGACAATCAAGCCTCTTGATGCCCACCCATGCAAATGCCCGTGACCCGCTACACCACACTGCCACCTCATGTGACCTGCCCCCATGCGTCACCGTCCTCATCGTTGGTACTAGATACTACTGGACAATAATTCAGAAAGCACTCGTACAAGTACCTCTGCAGAAACATCCAGTCCACGTACGTCACCACTTGGTACCACCCATGCGACCGATTCACGTCATTCACTCTCCAGACGTGAATACAGGGTGCCTAAATACACAGGAGCTAGCCCGACGCGCTTCCCTTGGGCCATCCAAATCGCCAGGGGAATCACCCTCGAAGAAATGTCATCCTCCGGCGTCCCCTTAAACACAAATCTACAAGCAAACAACAACTCATTATACACGGCATCAAATAAAGTCACATAAGCACACATACGATCTATGGAAAGTACGATACTCACCTCGATAAGAATATTGTCAGGAAGGCCACCATCTCGTACCGCTCGTCCTTGTGATACGGCCCCATCACAAAGTGAGCAGCAGCGCCCAATCTCTGCCTCGACCTCGCCTGCGCTGTACCATAGAATAGTCAGAGCCACTCACCATATGTTCCCTTCCGGTGCTGCCTCGTCTCCCTAAAATATCTAGCAACTGCATCTGTAACAAGCGCTCCTCACCACTGAGCCGCGTCACACGCGCGTCCAACTCTCCATGCATCGGCAGCCCTATCAGCATCATCACATCCAGTAGCGTCGGCCCGATCTCTCCAAACTCAGTCACAAAGGTATGTGTCTGAGTGCTCCACCTCGACAGCAGCAGGGTCATCCCAGACGTATCCCTATACAACTCCAGACCCCTCCCTGTAATGCCCACCGCCGGCAGCAACCCCAACCTCTACAATAGTGCCTCGCACCGCAGCGTCTCCACCATGTGCTGACACTAAAAGTCCCACCCGGTTGGCATCGCACCATGTCCCTTGAACACAACAGGTGCCCACGGTATATCCTCCCTCTCCATCAAGAACCCCAAAACATATCTCAGTGACATCACAGGTGCCTCATCCCATCTCGAAGCACGCACATATGGTGACGGCACCTGTGGCTCCTCTCCCATCGATGGACCACTCCACCGTACCGTGAAAGCTCCATCAGCCACCGGGATGGCAAGCTCCCTCAACAGCTCCCGATCAGGTATGGGCAGCACTACCCCATTCACTCCTAGTTGGGTGTTCGTCTTGTCTGGATCCAGATCATACGATCTAATTGTACCATCATCAAAAGTCAAGGGCACTGTTGTCTCCCAGCCCGGCGCAACTCTGGCCTCATCTGTCGGTGGCTCGACCACTGGTTCTGTCATCATAGCCCGCGGTGGTCGCGATGCACTAGCCACTGCACCCCGAAGCTTTGCCCATATCTTTTGCTTAACTTTTTTTAGAAACGACATCTGCTCGACAGGCATGGCCCTCGTCCCACCCCTTGGCGCCGCCGACCCCCTAGCTGCGACCGACCCCCTAGCCCCGCCGACCTTCCGGCTTTGGCCGACCCCCTGACTCCCCCCCCGTGAGGCTGACCCCCTCCCTTTTCTCCCCTCTCCTCCCTTCCGACTTCCCTCCCCCTCTTTCCCTGGTGCTGGCCGACCCCCCACGGGTGGCCGACCTTGCCCGTGCGGCCGACCCACCTCCCCTTTCTTCCCTCTCCTCCCTCCTTCCCCATTCCCCATTCTTTTCATTTCCCCACCCTACCTGTGCCGACCCCTTGGCCCCGCTGACCCCTCGGCCACTTGCTTACCCTCTCTCACCATCTCAAGTTTTTTTCTCTCTTCTCCTCTCTCTCTGGACTGAAACAGGATGCAAATGATTTTTTTGCAAACTTTCCTCCCCCTTTCACTATTTATAGGGGAGGGCCAACTTTCAATCCCAACCGCCCATTCCAAATCCCACTTATTTCCCCCCCCAAACCCAATAACTCGGTTTTTCGCATGCATATGCTCTTTCGCACAACACGATGTTTTTCACGCAACATTCCATTTTTTGCCCTCCACTACCTGATCGCAAGCCACATTGTTTATATGTGCGGCGCCCACTCGGGTTGCCCCTCCGTGCACACCACACGCAGAGGGCTTATGTTCACACCATATTTTGGTCGCACCCCAGGGCCCGCTAAGGGACCCATTTTGTGAACACATCACCCAGTCAATGGTCAATTATTCAATGCCATCACCCGGCCAAAGTGCATCTTCTTTCAAGCATTCACAGGCATCACCAATGCAGCGACGTCAACACTGTCAAACACTTGAAAAAAGGGCTCTCTCCCTAAAGGGGGTCGGTCCCCCTCTTTTAAAGGGCGTCGGCCCCCCTCTTTCAAAGGGGGTCGGCCTCCCTTTCTTGTGGGGGGTCGGCCACCCCTTCTTGAAGGGGGTCGGCCACCCTCTTTCAAAGGGGGTCGGCCACCCCTTCTTGAAGGGGGTTGGCCATACCTTCTTGAAGGGGGTCGGCCACTCCTTCTTGAGGGGATCAGCCACCCATTCTTGCAGGGGTCGACCACCACTTCTTGCGGGGGATCGACTACCCCTTCTTGTAGGGGGCCGGCCACCCTCTTTCATAGGGGGTCGGCCACCTCCTCTCATAGGGGGTTGGCCACCATTTTGTCTCGTAAGGGTCACTCCTAACCCTCGCCATCACTCATCGCGCTCTCTACAATGCTCGCTCAACACCAATGGTCGCATGACACTCATCACCGACTGCGCGTAGTCATCACGACGGCCGCATACTATCATCTAAGTATTGCTCTGCGGCATTTGTTGCCATGCCTGTGAGCCCCTTTTTCATGACACGTGCCCCCAGCACCAACTATTGCTCCGCGATGTTCGTCGCCGCGCCCATGCACCACTTTCATGACATTTGTCCACGACACCAGGTATTGTCTTTGCGACGTTTGTCGCTGTGCCAATTTCATAACATGTGCCCCCGGCACCAGGTATTGTCTCATCCCGTTGGCATGAGCCCATGCTCCACAATCAATGTCTCGTGCTGTAGGCACCGCGCCCATGCACCACAATCATGTTACAATCATCGGGGCTCTGGCCGCCCTCGCACAGGGATGGACTCACAACCTTATAGTCATCGCCGCCATGGGATGGGCTCACAACCTTATAGCCATCGCCTTCATAATCAAACGCAGTGGGATGGACTCACAACCTTATAGTCATCGCCGCCACGGGATGAGCTCACAACCTTATAGCCATCGCCGTCAGAATCAAACGCAGCGGGATTGACTCACAACCTTATAGTCATCGCCGCCACGGGATGGGCTCACAACCTTATAGCCATAGCCGTCACAATCAAACGCAACAGGATGGACTCATAACCTTATAGTCATCGCCTACACGAGATGGGCTCACAAACTTATAGTCATCGCCATCACAATCGAACGCAGCGGGATGGACTCACAATCTTATAGTCATCGCTGCCACGAGATGGGCTCACAACCTTATAGCCATCGCCGTCAAAATCAAACGCAGCAGGATGAACTCACAACCTTATAGTCATCGCCGCCACGGGATGGGCTCTCAACCTTATAGCCATCGCCGTCACAATCAAACGCAGCGGAATGGACTCACAACCTTATAGTCATCGCAGTCACGGGATGGGCTCACAACCTTATAGCCATCGCCGTCACAATCAAACACAATGAGATGAAATCAGAACCATATAGTCATCGCCGCCATGGGATGGGCTCACAACCTTATAGCCATTGCAGTCACAATCAAACGCAACGGGATGGACTCAAACCTTATAGTCATCGCCACCACGGGATGGGCTCACAACCTTATAGCCATCGCCATCATAATTAAACGCAGCGGGATGGACTCACAAGCTTATAGTCATCACCGCCACGGATGGGCTCACAAGCTTATAGTCATCGCCGCCCCGGGATGGGCTCACAACCTTATGGCCATCACTGTCACAATCAAACGCAGCGGGATGGACTCACAACCTTATAGTCATCGCCGCCCCGGGATGGGCTCACAACCTTATGACCGTCGCCGGCACAATCACCGGGGGCTCCGGCCCTCACAACGGGATGGGCTCACAACCCAAAAGCCATCACTGACAACCTTAAAGCCATCAACATCACACTCGTGGGGGGCTCCGACACGAAGACTTCCCCGGAACGGACTCTAAGCACTGAGCGGCGACCATGCCCACTCATGTTACTGTTGATCGTCGACACCACCAGGGCAATGACCCCCGGGTCACTCCGGGACGGGAGCAAGTCCTTGGAGGGCATATCACCTAGTCCGCCTGACAGTTGGCTACAGGGGCAACCCTCACCGCTGTCAGGTTCTCTGCACGTCTCTTGACGCACTTTGTGGGATTCAGTAAGGGCTTGGACTGGTGGCTGGGGCAACGGACTATCCCGGTATGATCAGTCTCCTTAGACAGACAAAGAAATGCTGCAGGGCAGGGCAGCATGAACTTGGGGACTGACAGTCCAACAGAGAACCAGTACTTTGGACCCCTGGTGACGTGTCGCTCCCAGGGGACGACACGTGTCAGCTGATGACACATCCACATTTTTTGCCTTTGCCTTTAAATAGTGGACTTTAGAGCTTATTCAAAGATCTTTCTCTCATTTGGCATTTTCACTCTCTCTCTAAAAAAAGCCGTTCTCTTTGGAATTCTAGTGAGAGAAACATATTTGGACTCCTGACATCGAACCCTTGACGCTGCACCCTCGACTTGGACTGTCGATCGCCGGACCTGTTCGTCGTCGCCTTGCCTGTGCGATACTGCCAGCCCTCACGACCTGTCTAGGGAGCCTTACTCCCGGCCCTTACTCCATCCTTGCTATCTCCCACTTTGCCTACTTGGAAGCTGATTCAGACTGCATCCTTTGTGGCACCTCCACATAAGCACGAACCCATTCCTTTGGCAACACTAATTTTCACCTATCCGGGGTATTAATTTGAAGCACTTTCCAAACGTGTGATAGGATACCACCCTTGTCCGGGCATATCCTACGGATAATAATTCCTCCTCATATCTGGAGCTGGTATGCAGCATGTCAAACACAGCATATGATTCTATATGTGCACGTAA
The DNA here is from genome assembly GCA_033070095.1 of Escallonia herrerae. NCBI lineage: Eukaryota > Viridiplantae > Streptophyta > Magnoliopsida > Escalloniales > Escalloniaceae > Escallonia > Escallonia herrerae. The sequence goes on from JAVXUP010000013.1 coordinate 1,039,092, forward strand.
ATGTTAATACTTCACTGCCAATTAGTTAGTCTAGCTGCACCATTTTTTTCTAATAAGAACAAAGTAATCTGCTAAAACTGATTGAAAACACATAAGATTGTGCTTAAAAGAAAACAACAGACGTTGACATATTATTCAGGACTTACCTTGGGCCCGCAGGTGGACAGGTCTAGAAAGTAAGACTGGAGATAGGGCTTGTTGTCTGGATGATCAGGGTTCCATCTGTAGATTCTGAACTCCTTCTTCAAAGCTTTGATGTTCTCCTTGAGTTCTTCATGAGACTCGATCGCTGTCTCTGCATTGTGTTTTGCTGCGGGGTGGCCTTCTAGTATTGGAAACTTTTCCATCTTCTTCGGGTCCGTTTTCTTGAGCAAACTAGCTACCTTCTTGTATCCATCTCTAAACACACTCTTTGACATCCCTCTGGCTCTCACAATCTCCCCACTATATATCTCTCTCCCTCACTTCATACACACGGACATGCATGCTGGGTGAAAATGCGGGCTTTTATTCCTTTGGTTAAAGAGAAAATGAGTGCGGCAACTGATGCATGCGACGTTGGTTGGTAGAGAGACACCTGGTTGCATGGCTGAAACGTGGAATGTTGGAGCACAAGTCTAATGACATGTCTTGGGTTCAACAAGTAGACCTCTGGGCCGATGCTTGATACCTGGGTAAAGATGAGGGTGAAGCTGAGCCCAGAAGAGGATTATGCCTCGAGATTTCATAGGAGTGCAACAGGTTGAGCCAAAAGTGGATTGGGCTTGGGCTGAGATTCCACAAGTGAGCTTGTCAAGGAAGCCCACCAAACCGTGTACATTGTGCTTTGCTCTTGCTTTTGGTTCATATGGTACAATGCTCTTTCTTTGTATCTTTGTTTAATCTTTGGAATTGAATGGAGGTTATGACGCGTTGGTACTTAGGTGTTTTAGCCTCACCGTTTATAAGAGAACTAAATTTGTATTCTTTTTTAATTAAAGCACCCATGAGTTGCAAATCGAAGCATTAGCAACACAATTTTATCATTTAAAAACAGCAACAAGTGAAATTAACCCCAAAAAAACTTGTAAATATAGTTTCACACACACACCCACACACACATATATGAGAGAGAGAGAGAGAGAGAGAGAGAGAGAGAGAGAGAGAGAATTGATTAAAAACAGTTCAAAAGCATCTCAACAACTTATAGGAGTATGACATGTATTTAACTTCCAAAAAAAAAAAACTAAATCCTTATTTTGTTGAGATTCTGATAGAAGGAGGAACTAAGGGACATAGATGGTTATTTTTATGTTATATCTTCAATAGTCTTAGATGGTCGAGACCATTCATCGATCCTAAACCATCCGATATTTTAAAATTTGCTATTAACTTTTGTTCTCATGGGTTTGTTAAGCTTTTAGTATCGTGTGTAATGTAGTAACGCTACTAAGCAGTATCCTGTGTGTGATGCTGTAACGCTAGTTACTAAGTGAAACTCCAATCATAGGGCAACTCCAGCTCTGAATTGGGCCAGAACCCTATATTGCTTGTCATGCATGACATGGGCCTGATCATAGAGTAGAGAAGAGCTTGTTACAGAATTAGCCCCACATTGTTAGAACAAATACAGTCATACCTGTTAGTGATGGTTCGGAGGTTAGAATTTTCAATGACCCTACAGTTTTTTTTGTTGTTAAAACGGGCATATTATTAAGAAATGACAAAAGCTAAACAACATTGTTCCTCCCCTCTTCCAAATTGGACAAAAGATTGGATAAAGGGAGAACAAATCCAAAATGATTACAGAAGAAAGCATTGGCACTAAATTGTGAGCTTCACAGTTCTGAGTTCTGGGAATAAAAGTGCAGTCCAATCAAGTTAATTTCTTCAGAATCCTTTTTGCATCTTCAATGATGGTCTTGACTCACCAGAGGGGTGGTATCGATTCCACAAGTATCTTGATAATATTTTGCGCATCCCCTTCAAAAATCACATACTGCTTATGGTGGTCATGGGCCGTTTGGATGGCTACGAGGGCAGCGGTAGCTTCTGCTATAGCAGGTTCCCAGTTGCCACATTAGCACTGTTCCCAAATTCATAACTACCATCCGAATTGCAGCAAACCATAGTTGTACAAGCTACATTTCCTCTAACAGCCGCATCAAAGTTTATCTTAAACCACCCACTGGGAGGTGGAGTCCATAGGGAATTCAAAGTTATGTTCTCTTTGGGTTTGTAAATTGCATCCCAGACTCCCAGTAGTTATGGGCAGAGTTGTTGATAGTTATAGACAAAGAAAAGGGAACAAAAGGTTTTGACTCATGGATCTTCCTATTTCTGGCAAGCCAAACCAAATCCATCAACGTGGTGGCAAATATAGTGTACCTTGATTGATCTTCCAAGCTAAGATATGGGGGTTTAATAATGAAATTTAGCCATTGGGCATTGTCTTCTAGTCTTTGAGGAGGTCGAAAACTTGCTGAGGAAGCCGCCCACAATAATCTAGTCATTGGGAAGAGATAAAGAGGTGGGTTGCGTTTTTAGACACTACAAGAAAAGACGTTTTTTGTGACAGATTTTTAGCAACAGAATCTATTCCGTCGCTAAAAGTAGTTTTACCGATGAAAACCTTCGTCGGTAAAACTCCGTCCTAAAATATTATTACCGACGGAACTAGCCGTCGATAATAATTTTTGGCGATGACTATTGCCGGCGGACTTTTAGCGACGATACTTCCGTCACTAAAACATTTTGATAGGATTTTTTTTCCAAGGGTTTAAGGACATATTTTAAGCGACGAAATAAATCCGTCGCTAACTCCGTCGGTAAAAAAAGACCTTCACCGACGGACGTTTAGCGACTGATCTATTATGTCACTAAAAGTCTATTTAACTCTCAGATCTGGTTTTCTCTCTCACTGATTCTCTCTTCAAAAATCCCAAAAAAGGCTCTGGAGATTGTACCACCGCCGTTCTCACATCCTGCCCCACCTTCGGTGCAAGCAAAAGCCACCGAAAACCTCGACATCGACGGCGACCTCCCTCGACACTGGCGACTCCCATTAGGTAATTTTTTTTTATTTGCTGTGACTTTGTTTACTTCTAACCAGTCGCTTTTCATATTCGTGTATGATTTGCTGTGAATTTGTGACTTTCGTGTATGATTTCGGCGGTGACCTCCCTAGCCAATCATTTTTTTGATTTGATGTGACTTTGCTATTTCTTTGTTTCACATTTTGTGCATGATTTCGTTAGTCTTGGGTAAGTAGAATTTGATTTTCGTTAGTCTTGTGTATATTGCTCAGCTCTGTTATCTACTACAGTATTTCACATAAATAAAGTTATAATGTGTGCTTGGAGACCAAAAATGCCTCCTTGCAAAGACATCATATCTTTGCAATCTTTTGATATACGAATCGCCAGACTAAAAGTAAAGCACGAAGTCCGTTAGCTATGTATGTCTAGTTGACATCTTACTTGGCGATCTACTTATTGTTCAAGCTTCCTTCCATACTCGACGGCCACTCGGTCTGAAATAGCTTCATATGTCTGGTGTTCACTGATGACAATGGAGTTCCTGTTATGTAATAAGCTGTATTCTTGATCGTATTCCTAATCTCTGCTTCTCCCTATTTTCTTATCATTTCATCTTTAACTTGAGCGGCGGTGGGTGGCGAGGGAAGTTATTAGGAGAATCAGTTGCCTTGGCTTTTTTCAGCCAAAATATTTTTGACATATGGTGTCATACACTATATGAGCTTTCTTATGCTAGGTCTAGCTAGGGGTTGTCATCTCTAGGTGGCAGGAGTTTATATGACAAGTACATGTAGTCCTTCCAATGCTGATAGGACTCCAATTCTCTACCTAAGTGCATTGTTTATTTTGACAATCGTGTGCTTAGATTCTTATTTGATAGATCTGCAGGCCAACAGGCTTAGACTGGATAACGTCCTGTATCCTTTTTGTTTTGGGAAAATAAAAGACCCTTTCTTCTTCCTTAGCCAATCAAAACTACAAATCAAATATGTGCTTGCTGCAAATGTATCAAAAGTAATTCAGTGGAGCCCTCTCCAAAGTAATTGAATGATCACCGTCTCGCCTTTTGGGGTAATAATCTTTTCATTAATATAATCTAAAGCATGAAATCTTTTACCACTCTACCAGTGGGAAAACTTCTATTTACCGGTTGAGAATAATCGAACTACGTAACATCTCATTTCAAAGCAAAGCGGTCTTGCTATTAAGACCACTTTGCTTGAAATGAGATGCCACGTTATAATGGAAAAATACGTAGCTAAAACAAAATCATCCACATGTAGGAATGCCTTCTATTTAGAACGAATCATGAGATTGACTGTCACAATCGTTGACTCAGGTTGTGAGAGCCATGGATCCATCGGCTCTAGTAAGAAACACTTCATCACATGTTTCAATACACATAATGAAGTGTATGTTTGTAGAGAGTATAGTTTAATTCACAAAATATCTACAAAGGTACACTTCACTACGTGTTTCAATATAAGAAACACATGATGTAGTAGATAACAGAGCTGAAGTAATTAGAGGGTGGTAGTGAATAACTGTGCGCATACGTGTGTATACAAATTAGCGTAGTGAAAGGCGAGAGCATTTGGGTAGCATACTTTGGTCATTAACTTGTGAAATTCTACAGTAAGATACCTTGGATTACGTTAGAATTTTTAGTAAAAGTTTATAATTTTCTAAAATAGTGTGTATTTTTAACCCTAAATTGAATGCCATAATCCAATTAGACCCTAAATTAAACTAATTGAACCCTAAATTGAATGCCCAAATTCAACCGAACCCTAAATTGAACTAATAGAACCCCCTAGTTGAACCCTAAATTGATGTGATTGAACCCTAATTAAACCCTAAATTGAATGTCTTAATCGAATTGAACCCTAAATTAAACTAATTGAACCTTAAATTGAATGTCGTAATCCAACCAAACCCTAAATTGAATCCCTAATTGAACCTTAAATTTAATGCCCCAATTCAACCGATCCCTAAATTGAACTAATAGAACCCCCTAATTGAACCCTAAATTGAAGTAATTAAACCCTAAATTGAATGCTCTAATCGAATCGAACCCTAAATTAAAATATTTGAACCCCTCATTGAACCCTAAATCGAATGCCCTAATCCAATCGAACCCTAAATTGAACTAATTGAACCATAAATTGAATGCCCCAATTCAACCAAATCCTAAATTGAACTAATAGAACTCCCCAATTGAATCCTAAATTGAAGTAATTGAACCCTAATTAAACCCTAAATTAAATACCTTAATCGAATCGAACCCTAAATTAAACTCATTGAACCCTAAATTGAATGCCCTAATCCAACCCAACCCTAAATTGAACTTATTGAACTCCCAAATTGAATGTCCCAATTCAACCGACCACTAAATTGAACTAATTGAACCCTAAATTGATGTAATTGAACCCTAAATTGAATGCCATAATCGAATCGAACCCTAAATTGAACTATTTGAACCCCCTAATTGAACCCTAAATTGAATACCCCAATTCAACCGAACCCTAAATTGAACTAACAGAACCCCCTAATTGAACCCTAAATTGAAGTAACTGAACCCCATATTTGAACCCTAAATTAATTTTCCTAATCGAATCGAATTCCAAATTGAAATAACTCAAGCGCATCGGATATGTGCATTTTGAACAATTTTTCCCCATTTGAACATTGATCATTTGTTTGATAATTTTAGGTTGTTAATTGTGCATTTGAGAATTGTGATTATTGATCGATGATTTTAGGTTGTTAATTGATGATTTTAGGTTATTAGCTATGCATTTGAAGTAAATGAGATTATTAATTGATGATTTTAGGCTATTAATTGATGATGTTAGATTGTTAATTGTGCATTGAGCATTTAAGATATTGAGATTGTGGATGGAGGATGGGACCCAATTGGACTGAATGTGTGATTTAAATTTCATTGAGCATTTGAGAATTGAGAATTGAGATTGTTGACGGAGGATGAGACCCAATTGGATTGAATGTGTGATTTTTATTACTTTTTATTGCATTGAGCATTTAAGAATTGAGATTGTTGATGGATGATGGGACCCAATTGGATTGAGATCCCCGTTAGGTAACACTGACAAGGACACCGCGTTCAATCGACGTCGACACCGAAACAACATATTTTAGCTTTATACTTGTGGACACCTCTTCAATAGGTGTCTGGCACCTCTTCAATAGGTGTCTGGCACCTCTTCAATGGGTGTCTGACACGGTGTCCGGTAATTAAAAAATAAATCAATGTCTTCGAACACTGCTGAAAGGTGTCGAACACGTGTCCCGATGTGTCAATGAGGTGTCGAGGTGTTGGTAGGTCACGGACACCCAGTCCGATCGACACCGACACCGAAAAATGTTACATGTTTGCTTTATACTTGTGGACACCTCTTCAAGGGGTGACGGCCACCTCTTCAAGTGGTGACGGACATGGTGTCCGACATTTAATCAATCAATGACTTTGGACGTGTTCGGAGGTGTCGGACATGTGTCCAGAGGTGTTCGACACATGTCAGGAGGTGTCTGACACGTTTCTGGATGTGTCAATGAGGTGTCCAGGTGTTAGGAGGTCACGGACACTGCGTTCGATCGACACCGAAACTGAAATGTCACATTTTGGCATTATACTTGTGGACACCTCTTCAAGTAGTGTCCGGCACCTCTTCAAGGGGTGATGGACACGGCGTCCGACATTTAAAAAGTAAATCAATGTCTTCGGACGTGTTCGGAGGTGTCGGACACCATACCGACACCTTATATGAGGTATTGGGAATTGAGATTGTTGACTGTGCATTAAGAATTTAAGAATTGAGATTGTTGACGGAGGATGGGATACAATTGGATTGAGATATCTGTGAATTAGTTGAATGGTTGGTTGTTGAATTCAGGTTAATTAGGTTAACGTGACATTTTTAGCACTCCTTAGAATCTCATCGTGGCTCCAGCACTGGCTATAATTAGCCTTAATTAGTCTCGATTAACCCTAATGAACCCAATTAACCCTAATTAGCTCTAACGAGCCTAATTAGTTTAAATTAACCATAAGAACCCAATGAAAATTAAATTAGCTATAATTATACCAAATTGATCCTAATTAACACCAATCAGTCCAAATTAAACCCTAATTAGCCCTAATTACTCATATCTTGTAGACTCGTGATTAGATTAATTAAACCCTAAACTTTAAAACCTAACTAAAATCTGATTACGCGCCTAAGTAGTCGTAATTAAGCCTAATAAACCAATTAAGCCTAATTAGGACTAATCAACACTACTTCGTACAATTAAACCCTAATTAGCTCAAAATAACCCTAATTACTCCTAATCAACCCAAATAGCTATAATTAGTCCAAGGTAATCCTCATTAACACTAATTAGCCCTAACATGACCTAATTAAGCCTAATTAGCCCTAATTAAGACTAATCAACTCGACTCCGCACAATAAAACCCTGCTATTAGCTCAAAATAATTCTAATTACCCCTAATTAGCCCTAATTAGCTATAATTAGCTCAAGGTAATCCTCATTAATACTAATTAGCTTAGAGATGGTTCAGTTACTCGTTGCTTATAAAACGTGCATTCTTTATATTCGTTGTTGTTTTGCGAAGTCTATTGGCAACGAGATGGTTCAACTCATTGCCAACAAATTCTATTTAAAGTGGAATTGGTAACATATGTAATGATCTTTCTGCAGTTTTGATATTTAAAAAAGATTCTTGCATATATTATCAATTTCTGAACGCATGCTTGCATAAAAACCCTTAGTTCCCGTTCAAAGGTAGTCATTACAAAGTAATGCTTTGTAACAAGCCTTTGGATGTCCAATTTGGACAATTTGGAAAAGCTACACGTTTTTAAATCAGTGTTTCAACTCATCTCTGTGTTCTATGTTGTGGATATTTGGTACACGTTCTCATGTGTTTCTCTAGGTGCATACAAATCTGGTATTCTAACATTCGTCAAACCTTGCAAGGCAAGGTTAGATGAATGTTAAAACACCTAATCGATGTCGTATACTTGGAAAGAAGCGGGGATAGACTAGTTATGTGGCTAATTAGTATACTGATTTATCCTTAATGTTTACCGTCATCTACAATAGGTTCAGTCAATGGTTAGACCAGTAGCCTCCTGCTTAAAATTACTAGCTGAACGCCCTAACAAACAAACATCCGGTCATGGAGGTTATCATCAACGGGTTTAGGTTTAACGTTAAAAATGATGACCGGACAAAATAAACCCAAAACAGTGGAGTTTTGGTCAACGGAGACTGTTATACCGAGAATTGTAGACTTTTATGGAGAGCTAGATGAGATTGTTGAGCTAACATATATGGGATCCCAAAACCGCCTAGTAATGTTCAAGTGTACGTGGTTCAATGTCACATGCAGCAGATGAATCTATATTATCTCTCAAGCCCGACCCATTGACAGCTCTAGTGAGATGAGTTTGGCCAAAAATGGTCTCAATTTGCTTGCCAGGAGCTTGGAAATAACCTTGTAGATAACGTTGCAGAGGCTAATGGGTCGGAAATGTTCCGCTTTGGTTGGGGAAATGATCAGTGTTTGTATGATTGAGTTCAGAGAGTAGAGATTCTGATAAAAGGAGGAACTAAGACGCATAGATGGTTATTTTTATGTTATATCTTTAACGGTCTTAGATGGTCGAGACCATTCATTGATCTTAAACCATCCCATGTTTTTTTAATTTGCTATTGACTTTTGTTCTCATGAGTTTATTAAGCTTTTAGTATCGCGTGTGTAATGCAGTAACGCAACTAAGCAGTATCGTATGTGTAATGCTGTAACGCTACTAAGTGGAACTCCAACTCTGAATTGGACCAGAACCCTATATTGCTTGTCATGGGCCTGATCATAGAGTAGAGAAGAGCTTGTTACAGAATTAGCCCCCACATTGTTAGAACAAATACAGTCATACCAGTTAGTGATGGTTCAGATGTTAGAAATTTCAGTGACCCTACGGTTAGTTGGGCGAGACTGTTTGTTTCTTTAGAATAATAATATATAAAGATTGAAAATCAGAGAATGAAGTCAGAGCCTAGGATCCGAGAGGCCGAAGCTGAATAGGATACAAGGGGTATTAAGTCAACCGTCAAATTCAACAGTTATGGCCCCGATAAACGTTCCTGCTCCATAACCTATCTAGGTCAGTGACCTCTCTCCAACACCACCACTTGTTTGACCAAAAACAACTCTTATGGGCCTTCTCTTTTGTTTACTTATTTTGGTGGCTAGATGCATTAAGTGATACATCTATTTTCCCATTTTCACTGGAAAACAGGACGTGGCAAAGCCTATGCGTTACCATGAGTACACCTGGCCCAAGGCCATGAAACTGGGCACTGGTACTCATTTTGTTTCTCAGTAAATTTGTGAATGATTTTTTTTTTTATCCGTACTCAAACGGACATGGGCATACCCGCGAGTAAATTATACGTAGGGGTTTAGCTTTTAATCTCTCAGTCATTTTATCTTTTTCATCTGATTACATAGCAACTTCAACACTTCAACAATTTGTGTCTATGTTGTTTATTTTGTGTACGAATGTGTGTATTTGTGTGTGCATGCGTCTCTTGTTGCGTGTGAGTATAGTTATTTTGTGTATGTGTGTTAGGAAAAAAAAGAAATGTGGTAAAAAAAATGTGACGTAAGCATTAGATTACCACCCAACCCAAGGTAAGTTCGGTATTGATGCAAGAAAATGCTACCCTTAAAACTCCGGGTAAATTATGCCCGTATCTACTATATCCTTACCCACCAGTTATTCACGGGTATAGGTTTGCAAGTCAATATCAATAACGTGATTTCTACTTATTATGCATGCAGCTAAATTCTAGTTTTATTGTGCGCAGTGAGGAGAGATGAAACTTTTCAAATCATTTCAAGAAAACAAGTTCATTTGTCAAAAAAAACCACCGGTAATATTCATACTATCAGTACTTTTCATCATCAATACATAAAAGATGTAGAGGATGCCTTTCAGACTGAAACCACTAGTTTTTAATTCACAGAAGGTTCCTTATGGAGGAGGGGCTATCACCTTATTTCTTTATGCACGTGCTTACTAGGGTTTGAAGAGGGGAAACAAGGCTCAAAGCCTCCAAAAAAACTCTTCCCCTCAGAAAATTCCAATGGAAACAGTGCAACTGTTTGAGATTTGAAGTTTCAATGTTGTCTCTACTCTACCCAAAAAATTGATATTTCTAAGATATGGAACTTGCGTCAAGCCTTAAGATAATTGTTGATGATAAAGACCCCTTAGCCTTGTGCATTTACGAAATTCGTTTTCTGTTTTTTATAACAATGATGGAAAAGATTCATTTTTTGCGTACTTTTACTATTTTTTATTTTTGTTTTGAATAAAATTACTCAAATAGTGACAAAAAACTGAAAACACCTTTAAGGTGTTTTCAGCCTTTTTCATCCAAACTTAATCCAATATAAGAAAAAATAACTATTTTTTTTTTGGTGAAAATGATAAAAGTATAGAAAAAGATTTTTAAACTGAATATGAAAATTATGAAAATAAAAATAGAAATAGAAAATAATATTATAAACGTACGGGGCCTTAACTTTTATCAATCGTTTTTTGACCCTTCAATTGCCGAACTGAACGTACTATTGTATTGGACTTCATAACATATAATAATGTCATAGAAAAGAAATACTAGCATACTACCATTTATCTGGATTTAAGGTCAAAAGTTGGGTAAATAACAAAAAAAAACCTGAGTGGTGTCTAATCATATATGTGAGAATAAAATTTTCTTAGATAATGGGGTTAGGTAAGCTTTGATCAAGAAAATTCATCCTGATTTATTCTAGATCGACAGGACCATTTCTCTCGATAATATCTTTGTTAATACTTACTAATTATGATTGCGTCCTGTCACAGTTGCTGGTGAATTTCTGCTCAATTAAGTAGCTCCATTGCTTGAAAATGTTGTACTGCTTTTGATTAAAGCCTGATTAGGAATATATATGTGTTTTTGAATTCATTCATCTTGGCCGTTTAATGTTTAAAGGTTTATAGCATGCCACGTATTTAGTTAGGAGCTTTTCTTGAGAATATTTTTTTCACCAAAACATAATCAATTATGCTAACGAGACAAAGATAATAATTTAGTGCTAAATGGTAAAGACATGTACAAGGGTTTTGTGGCAAAAAAAATTATATTAACAAGAAAGATTTTGCAAGACAGGGAAAAATGACAAAAGGACAGTCAATAGCTATTACACATCTTGTATATGGGTGTCCAGCTTTCTAGTTGCTTCGATTCTCTATGTGGGTGATGAGAATAACGTTGGAGCAAGAAACAACTGGCAAAGATCAGAAAAAGACGAGAAAATATTCTTGTAAGTGGTTTACGGAAAACAAATTCTGATTTTGGGAATATTTGGCTCGGAATTTTATTTTGCATGACTGTAATCACCTACACAACTGTTTATTGGTTGAGAAACATATATATTATAAGAGGAGAAGTCTTTTGTGTTGCTATGCCGTATAAAGTTTTTCAATGGCAATGAATTAGAAAGACAATTATGCCCTTATTTAAAGGTTACATGTGTTAATTCATTAAGGGCAAAAAGTCATTTTGTACAATTTACAACACTGACCCTAATTCATTTTTTTTCTTTCTCCTTCTACCCACCACCATCATACCCTGCCGCATCTGGCATCCCTTGCTGTCACCACCATTTCCCCCGGGGCAGCAACCATCCCCTAGCGACCCCCCCCCCCCCCCCCCCGTCACTCTATTACATTGGCAACTCTTATGGCTACCCCACGCACCACGACGGCCCCCCACCCTATCCACCATCACAATCTCCACAACCTCAACCATTACCGTCACAACAAACCATCGGTGGGATCTAACATTAAGCCGGTGGTATATTCAAGGACAATAGGCGGTGGGGAGAAGTGTGTTATCCACGATCTTGCCGTTGTTGTGGTGCCCTGCAATTGTCGTCGTTGTTGCCTTGCCCTGCGAATGTTGCCTTCGTCCCTATGCACTACACATGGTGGTGACGGCTGGGAAAGAAAGTGAAAATCTGGGTTGTTAAAATGTAAATCGGATATTACGTATTTACCCTCAACGAATTAATACATTGGGGATTGACAAAAGGGCGTAGGTCTTTTTGTTGTTATGCCATAGAAAAATTTTCTAGGCATAGCAACACAAAAGTTTTTCCCATAACAAAATTGGCCATCGAAAATCATACGCATACATTAATGTATGTATGTATATACATATAATGTATGTGTGTGCACGTGCGTGCATCTTCTGTGTGTATGTACGATTTATCAATCGCTGAGTGCAGATTCAGAGTTTTTTCAGGATGTTCAAGTTATAATGTCCGCTATCTTGTCTTGGGAGAATCTATTTCTACCCTCTGATATGTTAATCCACCATAATAAATTTTTTAGGCACAAAGAAGGTGGAAAAGATAAAATTTTCTTCTTCTCAATAAATAACACCAAACGTGTGCTATAACTTGAAAAAAACTAACGGTCCACAATACAAAATTTACTCGAACAATAATTTTATATTACTATATAAATAGTGTTTTGACGAGCACTCGATGCTGTCAACCACTGATCTATCCATCTATGGCGAACCGCCTTGGAAGAAATCCCTAACAAGAAGGATTTTAGGAGTCACCATCTTATTTAATTAGAAAAATAAGAAAAATCCTAAAATGATTCTAAAGTGTTCAAAAGGACGATTAGTCTATTGAAAATGAGGAGATGGGTTCAGGACTATATTATATGCAGTGGGAAGGTATTAGACATGCGCCACACCCTTTCTGTCTCTAATTTATTTTTATTTTGGCCTTTAAAATTGGTAGTGTGCAATACATAATAAAACTAACCCTAAGTTTATTTCATATCTTTAGCTTGAACTCGGCATTTGAGGTCGAATTGCGTACATATCCAGTCAGACTAACTGGAATTAAAACTATCATAATTCAACTCTAGTCCTAAATGAAGTAATCTATATTTCGGTCCTAGACCTAGACTGAGAAATGTAAAAGATTATTTTGATTTGATATACAAATGTGATTATGGGAAAGGGGAGATAATTTATATAATTATCTAAAACTAGAAATCTAATAAAATTACCTCTAGAAGTTGCTTCTCTGGAAAACTGGGAACACCTTCAAATGAATTAGTGATGCAAGTGACTCAAGACAATTTAGAAATGAATATGAAGTGCTAAATTCTTTCTTAAAGTTGATCTACCACTTCTAAGAGAGAAATGGTATAAAAACTCTAGGGAAAAAAAATTGTTCTTGAAAATGTAGCCCAAAGACCCTATTTATAAAGGTAAGGCGCCAGAAATGATAAGTATGACTATCCCAGTCTGTGATTTGGTGATAGAGCTCAATATTTGATAAAAATTTAAAACTTGAAAAAAAGTCACCTAACTGGTCGGTTGGTCAAAAGACCAACCGGTTAATTGGTTGTTCACCCAAAAACAAAATTTTGGGACATTATATGCTCCTAGTTTCGTAATTGTCTCTAAAAATACAGTTCGGATTACCAGATTTGAGAATTATCTCCATATTTTATATAAACCAAGGATAATCACATGCATTAGGGATAAATCACAATACAATCATAAATCATCTAACTAATCACAATTTCTTAACGCGTCCTGGGTTAAACCTAACTAACTGGACTGGTTTAACCAACGGATTGAACTCTGGTTGGACTAGACTCAACCAATTAGACTCGACTGGATTACTAGATTGGATTGGACTGCATAACTAGATTGGATTAACTATTGGGCTTAACTAAATACATTAAATTTAATATATTACTAGGCCTACACCCATAATAATAAATATTTATCATCAATAAAGCCCAATAATTATATATAAGTAATAAGGATTACAAAAATGTGGTGTCTATACCATCGCTTCTTAATATATTGGCAAGAAATTTATGTGTCACTAGGGATCGCAGATTGTTGCATCCCGCCCCTTCGGCTCACTCCATGCCCATATTTGCCCCACCCAATACCGCCCCATCCCAATACGTCCCAACCCTCTCCTTCTTTTTTCTTTCATTTTTGTTACATCAATTTGCCGAACTCAACACTCCAGGAACCAACACAACAATCACTCTATGGTTAAACCTGCCATCAGATCCCCACTGGGGACAGAGTAAATTTTGGTGATGACCAAGTCCCAGACCGTCGATGCCAAGTGGAGACTAAGAGGGGAGGAAGCACGATCTCTACAATTTTGAAGAAGAAAAAGAACCATAAGCACAAAAAATGCATATCTACAAAAAAAGTCTATTTTCATCTCGTAACCTACAAATTCATCCTCTTGTTCATCGTTGATTGGTCAGCTTTGTCACTAAATTACATTTTTAACCACAAAAAGGGCTGAAAAAGCATATTAAGAGAAAAAAAAATAACTTGTACTATCTTGGCAAAAGACTATGCATATATAGCGAAATGATTACATTATTTAGTTGCTGTCATGTAATATGTGTTGGAATATCTTAGTAAAATAAAATACTTAATGATATAGCAAGTATTAGTTATATAGTATTTACTTAAATGTAAGAGATGAAATGAGTTATAAATGGGATAACGAGTATTATTAACTTATATTGATTCATTGTGTATATAATATGCTTCATTATTTGACATTATAGAGAATTATTGTAATAATTTTATGAGTTACAAAGCTTTTAAGCTTACTAATATAGCCAAATAAATAGATTATAATTGGCCATGTATATAAGACCATAAGCGTGACATATATTGGTCTTGAAGCTACTAAGCTTCTAAACCTTGTGTCTTCTACTCTTGTATCATATTCATGCACTATCATATTACATTTGCACAATGTATTTTCATATATGTCTATTAGATATATTTTATACTTGGGCACGTGATCGTGGACTAGTCCATCACGTCATCTTATGAACGTGCACGTGGAGGAGATATAATTGAGTCAATGAGTTTTATCTTGCAGAGTGTATCTGCCGTCAACACCTGCACGTAGCTATAAAGAGGGATAGCATCCTTAATGACAGTGACTTTGTCGTAACTCTTACGGACTAGCTATCTTTATATCCTTTTACTACTCCAGATTATATAATTTTATCTAAACTTGCATGCTGAATTACTTTCAATCATTTTTGTGATGTTTTATCACTAACTATTGTACATATTTTGTTGTAGGAAGTAAAAATAAAAGCCTAAATTTTTCAAAAAATATGTATGTGCAAAAAATTAAGAGTGCACTTTGTCATATAAATGTGCATCGGAAAGTTACCTATGGTGACATATGGACTAATTATCCACTTAAATAATACAGCAAAAGAAATATATAAAATACTATTTCCCTTCCCATCTTTAGGAAGATTACTATAATTGTTACGAAGTTCGTGAGTAGCAGTGAACTTTCTAAGGAAGAGCAATAAAGTGGGGTGAAACAAAATGCACATACTTCATGCACAAAAAAACGTAGCGGAATAGGATCAAGACACCATATATTACACTAGGAATAGAAAGGCATGTCAATTCTAATGCTATGTCGTGATGATTTCATGTTTTTTACTGAACCACAATCCTTTTCTAGCGTTATTGCCACAGTAATCACAACTTTTATCATATGAAGTCTATTGTGGGTAAATGTGTTGATTATTATAGTCTCCCATCATACTTTGCTTTGACAAAATTATCCTTCTTTGTACGGTATGCCAAGAAAATTGTTATTTTTTTATTGTTTATATGCTTTTTCATCCATATTTGTCACTAATTTTCATTATTTCAGCAACAAGAAAGCTCCATCCACTGTTTTATCCACTCGTGTCCCTAGCTCTTCTCTACTCCAACTAAAAAACCCTAGCCACCTCCACACTACCCAGTCCCATCCACCACCACCACGTCCATCAGCCCAACCATGCCCACTTTTGCCACTAGGCCAATGACATCCCCCACCCTGTTAGACACCCATATCCAAGCCCGTTCAACCCACAATCCCGTCTAACTATCCTTCATTCTCCTCTCTCCTCATCTCCACCACCCTCTTCCTCCACCACCACTATTACCCTTACCCAAATCCTACCATCACCCTCCTACATATGTGAATGTAATCATGCATCCTTTGTGTGTTTGTGGGGGGGGGGGGTGGGGGGGTAAAAGGGGAAGGGGGAGGATTGTGTCTACGTCTATGTGTGGGATTGTGTGTGTGTGTGTGTTTATGGAAGGGGAAAGGGTTGTGCCTACATGTAAGGGGGAAAGATTGTGTATGTGTGCGTGTGGGAGGAGGAGGATTGTGTCTCTACGAGTGTATGTTAAAGTTTATGTGTGTGTGTGTGTGTGTGTGTGTGCCCGCACCTGCATGTGTGTTTATAATTGTGTCTGTGTTTTGGGATTGTGTGTGTGTGTGTGTGTGTGTGTGAGCACGTGCACGCGCACGTGTGTCTGTATGTGATGGAGTAGTTTTGTGTCCGTGTCCAGGTCGTTGGAGGCATGAAGCTAAATTATGGCAGCTAGGGATATATATGGGTCTGGCTGTGGTTGTTTGATGACACGTCAGCTCGGGTTTGAATTGGGTGAGCTGGGGTCGTTGGATGAAAGGAGCTTGGGGGTTTGGGGAGGGGTTGAGATAAAGCGGCAACAACGGCTAAGGTTTGGTATTGGTGGTGTTTGGATCAAGTGAAGAAGATGAAGTATAAAGAGGGCAAAATGGACATTGGCTTTAATCTGTCACAACTTTTAGTGGATGCAACACAATAAGCATCACAGGAGGCCTATTTGCAACAAGTAGAACCAGAGGTGTGTATTTGCACAGAGGTAACCGACTATGGGTGTATTTGTATTCTTCCCTTTTTCCCTTTTGAGATAATTTAAACAGTCAACGTCACTGTCTTTCAAAATGCCACATGCCAATCTACAAGTTAGGAGATTTGTTGAAATAATATCCTTATATCAAAACTCCATTAATGACACGTTTTTTTTTTTGCTTACATTACATTAGCATAATTTCCAATAATGTACATGCTCTACCCTTCCATTAATACTTCGTTCTTGTATCCTTCCCATTTTACTTTCTCTACATTGACGTAATGATTCATTCAAAGTTATTCAATTACAAAATCAGCATTAATTAAATGTAACATGGATGTGGAAAACTTTATTTTTTTGCAAAAATTGCAAGGCGAAAATAGTTTTTTATCACCAAGATCATAATCGTAGATCTCCGAAGCACCATCATCATTTCCTCTCCTTGTTTACAGACACAAATACAAACACACACTTGCATTTCCAGAGATGGCTCTTGTATACGGATGAGTACATAATCAAGCCCACAATAGAACTCGTTTTGGGCTAATTACCATTTTGGATGATGCATGTGGTGGCTTGCACATAGTAAGCAGTGCAGCTACCTATGGACATTGTTATGCTTTAGACGTGGCTGACTCTATCGGTCTTAGCTTAACTTAGCCTAGACTTAATTGGTATTGGTTTAAAACGAGGTACTAGATCTTGGTTTTATTTGTTAAATAATGGTGGGGGATTCCTTCCAATTGCATGCTCTCATTGAGGTGGTGGTAGTGGCAGAGTCAAGACGGGTTGATCGGTTAACGTTGGTTGACAATATGAAATCTGTGAGATAGAAAGGCCCTTGCTTGTATTGATTACTTGTAACAAAGAATCCTAAACCAGAAATATGAAGAAAGTTAGCTAAATGTTTAGAAGGAAGCCAAAGAACCCTAAATTAGAAAAGATAAAGCGAGTTAGCTCAATGTTTATAAGAGTGAGTTGACTCAGTATGTATACCACATGTTGAGGACTTCACAATCATTTATCCATCCTCATCTGTGTTTCTATATCATTTGGTAAAATGACGTATTTGATATTTTGAGTAGTTAATGGATACGAGTCTATTGACCATTTAGCCTCAAGGCGTTTACAGTTACTATCCTTTCTTTTTATTTCTCTCTTAAAAAAATGAAATGTTCCTTTCCCTTGTATTGTTTCGTTAAATAAGGAGAAAAAGATGAAGGATAATACTCATCGAATAATCATTTACTTTCCAACTTGGATATTTTGGATGCATTGAATGTAAACATCGAGCAGGTTTAAGAAACAAATTTAGAAGGGCAAAATTATTTTTGCACTGTGTTTCACTCATGTATTTTGTGCAAAAAGATTATAGTCACCCAATAAAAGTGTTTCATTATTACTTTTAATTCTTCTTCTTGTGTATCACACAAAGATTAAGATATCTTATATCGGGTATGGGATAATTTATGATTAGCCTTATAAGACCCCTCTCCCTAAAATCATAAGTGCCTACTTGACTAGACATTTTCAGGGACGAATTTTCCTGTGATGGGGCTGTGGACTAGGTCATTATATAAATGGTATCAAAGTCGACTCTCGAAAGTTTAGACATGGCTATCTAATCAGCCCACCGTAGGTTGGTACACAAAGACATACTCAAATCAAGCTGATCTAATGAGGTTGCCGGTATTATTCAGCGTTGGCTAGAAAAGAAGATTTTGGACTTTCTGTGACTAAAGCTAAGACTTGGGCTTAGTGGGGAAGTTAGAGTATAAGGAATAAAGATCCTAATATCCGACATTAAAAGCGGGACAATTTGTGGTTGGTATTATACAATCCTACTGATGAACTCATAATTACATACTTGATTAGACATTTTAAGGGACGCATTACCGTGTGGTGGGGATGTTGACCCGATAGTTATAGATGATATTAGAGCCGACTCTCAAAAGCTCTGTGTCATAGACCAATAAACATTATTATGCATATATGATTGGTTATATCCAAATTAACTCAGGCCCTTTTACTAGTATTTCCCCAGTTTTAGGTTGTTTTTAGAGTCAGTAGACAACCTAGTGCATTAGGCCGTGACATTACACGTCAGGCCCTTTCTGTGACCCAATGCCTATATTTTGTATTTGCACCCTTGCATTGGCGGCCAGCATAATGAGTCTGTAATATCATGTTAGGCTATCCAGCTGGCTTGCCTAAGGTTGGGTCCACAAAGGCTAACTCGGGTCGAGCTGATCCGATAAGGTTGTTGATATTATTCAACAATGGCCAGAGAGCAAGCTTTTGGACCATTTGTGACTAAACGCTAAGGTATAAGGAGGGGAGATTGTGATATTTCATATCATATATTAAAAAAAATATATGGTTGGCATTCAAAAATCTGCTCATGAACTCAAATGTCCCTACTTCACTATACCTTTTGAGGGAGGAGACCTACTCAAGCCTACCACTAGTTAAGCTAGCTTCGGGTGCTAGGCCAAACCTTATTATAACTCAAAACCTTCTTAAGTTCCCAAAAAATTATAACTTGAAGAAAGAGATTACAACTAAAATTATCAAGATGTAAAACATAGTACATGTGAGCTAAGCTTTCTCAGATGGGCAGATCTTTTTAAAAGTATCTTAACCAAGAACTTTGCTCAACAAACTTTCTCAAAGAATTTTCTCAATCAAGAGTTTATGAAGAAATGTCTGTGAAATGAGAGAGAAGAAGAGCTTAGCGAGATTATTTTGAAAATACAATAGCTCTTAAGAGTCCCTTATATGGGCAAAGAAATAATGCCATTAAGAATCATCAATGAAACAAGTCAAACTAAGATTTCAGTAGATTGAACAAAAAGTTGGCTGAAAAGCCATTTTTAGTAGACTACATCATCAAATGCAGTTGGCTGAAATTTGATTTTGGCATATTGCATTGCCAATTGCAGCTGACTGGAATGTCAATTTTTAGTAGACTGCATCTCCTAACGTAGTTGGCTGAATTTTCTTTAAAAATACATTTTTATGCACTACACAATTTTGTTGGCTGAAAACATGTGTAGAAAATCAACTAAGTATACTGATTAAATCACTAGACGGATTAATTTCAGTCAGCTACATCTCCTAATATATTCTACTGAATTTTCTTTTAGAGAACATCTTTGTTCATTGCTCAATTCAGTCGGCTGAAAAGCCTAATTCAAAAAATCATCTGTGTATACTGAGGAATTTAATAGCCTTATTAATTTCAGTCGACTGCACAGTGACTAAAAAGATTGATTTGCATATGTTTGTGGTTGTCTCATTTTCAGTTAATTGTTGATCTTAAGAAAATTTAGCTCGAATTTACGAAGGAAAAGGATTAGATATTCTATTGTGCAAGATAGTCTGCAAGATTGAGAATCCAACACATTTGTGCAACCTTTGATTGTTACTTGATATCGTGCTTAATGTATAACTTAGATAAAACACGTGTCAAAGAATTGGAGTCATCAAAATAAAGAATGTAAACCCAAGGGTCAAAAGATGCCACGATGGCAAAAATCAAAGAGTATATCTTTTGGGCTTTTATTTATGCCTCTACATTTACCTTGTGTCAACGCGCCTAGGAGCCCAAGGCGTGTGCCTTTTTGAAAGGGCCATGCTTAGCCCTAGGCTAGGCGCAACCCTTGAGCCTTTGTCTAAGTGCGTCATGAAAAAATTAGACCCAGCGCCTCGATGGAATACTTCTTAGGGCCACTTTATGGCACATTGCTAGTACCCCCAGGGTATGCTTTGATATCATTTGTAATGACCAGGCCCATTGCTCCATTGCTACAACAGTAGGCGTTGCCTTCTTCAAAAAGGCTAGCCTATAATTGCTTAAAACTTCATTGACAGGGTTTTACAAGGCGAGATTCTCGCTCTCCCACTTTTGATATGGGACGAGATTCAAAGTAACATTATGCCACACATAGCCCAGGACCTCACTAGTACATAGCCAAAGTGGGATCTCACATTTTACTTATAAGACCCAATATTATAATTATTCAAAAAACAATATCTTTTCTTGGTCAACAGTTAATAAATTCATTAAAAAAATTAATAATGTATTGCAATGAGATCAACAAAACCCTAAAAAATAATTTTAGCCAAATAAACCCCTAATCACCCTGCTTACCAAATGTGTAGGTAAAAAAGGCAACAGTTGGACTTCTATAATAGACCAATCTCCTCAGCTACCGAAGGAGAACAAGTAAATGGGAGAACATGTAACAGTCGTTACTCTTGCAGAGTGAAAAAAATCCAAAAATAGAGGTAACACATAACTCAAGACGAACAATCTAAAGCTACTAGAATGAAAGGTGAGGAATGATGTAAAGACGACATGAGGGAATCGGCTTTCACCAAGCGAAAGGCACCCTTTGAAACATGATCACAAAGTTTTAAGAGGTTAATTACATATAACCAATGGAACAAGTCCGACGGATTTCTTCTTTCCCTTTTATTGCATGATTCTATGGGAACAACAATACTGAAGTATCTACAAAGAAATTAAATAATTTAATGCCCAAATCACTCACAAGAATTAAATTTAGCATGAGAAACCCTCCAACATGAAGGGAAAAAACCATGGATTCAACTCTGAAATACTTGTGCCATATTAAAAATAATGGGTCACAGTGTTTTCTTTTGTAGATGATATAGATGCAGTACGGTTTGCAAAAGAAGTCTCTTGGATCAAAATTACAACACCAAAAACATATTCCTCACCAAAGGTAACAATAACAAAACTGAGAAATATCTCACCAAATTATTCAAATTGAAAAACGGGGCAAAAATAACATTTCGGTGTTCAAATATGATCCTGAGCATTCACAATGAAGGGTCTATATCTCAAGACTTGCTCACCAAAATTTGAGTTTAATTGGACTATATTTTCCCCTCAAATGAAAATCCTGCTCATAACCTCAGATATAAAAGTTAAAGAATTTTTTGCCACTTTTTCTCATTGTTTTCTCTCTGATTTTCTAGCACTTTGAATTTTACCTTTCAAACTTGCTTTGAAACTCTAGAAGGGCTTTCATTTTATTAGTTAGGCCCTCCGTCAGGTAGGAGGGAAAAACCTAGCGAACTCTTTTTCTTGACTACGTGGAGGTAATACTTATGATACTCGGTGTCCATTATAACTTGCATCCTTGCTTAGCTTAGCTCGCACGACATAGACAATGTTACTCATCACCCCGCACGATATTTTTAGATAACTTTCGGTGAGCTTTCATATTGCTTCATCAAAGTGACTGCCCAAACCATCATTATCAAGCTTGCAAGTTGAGATGAAGATGAAGTAATATCTAAAACATGCTTAGCATCCTTAAGTATTAACCTGCTACCAATGTTGGTTTCCGATTGAATATTCCTCATGCCCACTGATCTCTGTGTAAATCATCTTCGATGCGAAGTTATCACCAATGCAATAATTGAAGAACTTTCCATGTGAACTGCGAAGTAACAAGAACCATGGTATTAGAATAATCAATCATCCAATCATCAGCATGGCATCAACATTGCTAGCAACATGAACAAGGAGTACTTCTTCACTAGTAAAGAATGTTGTCATATTCATTTCTTCCTTGTTCCCTTTACCTCTTTTTTGAGTCCGCTCTTTAGTTAAAGTTATGCAATATTTATTCATGGGGTTAAATATACTTTAGTACCCCCCCCCCAAAGTACCCCGAAATCTAACCTGAGTGTCCAAATGTTAAATTTTTACATAAAAGGATCTGTAGTTTCCATAACGCAATAAGTAAGTCCAAATTCCTAACGTTTTAGGCAAAACTGTCAGAGGTAATTTTGTCAAGCTACCTTTGCTTTTTTTTTTTCTTACCTTTCGCCGTTGATATTTCCCTTTCCCTAATTAAGGCTGGCACAGTTCTACCAAATCCTAATTAGGGCCGGCGCGATCAAGTGGCACAGCTAGCCGGAGATGAACGAGAGGGAAGAGGGGGGAGGGAGAAGAGGAGATGAGAGGGAAAGGAAGGGGGCACCACAACAGTTACCGGAGAAATACCGGGTGCCGGCAGCCGACATCAAAGATAAAATAGGGGAAACTACAAAACAAATAGCCAAGACAGCCATGAACTATTGCGACGAGCTGTGCCCAGATCCCCACCAAAGAGAACTAGTGAGATATCATCCTGGACAAATTCCAACCACCACGACTGGGTGGGTACAATACCGTAGCAATGAGCAACGCTGATGGGTGGGTTGTTGGGAAAAGGTTGGTACAATAATGTTGCTCGATTGGGTGTGCCTATTGGTCTTATGATGGTTAGTTGGCGGGGGTTTGTCATCACAATGTTTGGAAGGGTGAAGGATGGTGGGGTAGTAGTTTCAAACTGTGATGGTGGCGACGAAAGAAATTGATTACTGGCGGTGTGGTGGGTCTTCAGGTGTTGATGGTGATGGAGGTAAGTAAGGTGGTGGTATTCACAATCACTTCTGAGGCTGCGAAATAGGGTGCATAAGGTGGTGATGACAGTGGAGGTGGAAGAGGGCGGTGGGTAGGGAAGGGGATGATGGCTAGGGAGGGGCAGTGATTGATGGTTTATGGGTGTGTGTGCAGGGTCTGTGTGGTAAAGGGGGATGATTTTTCTATCTCTGTGTGTGGGGGTGGCTGGTAGAGATTTTTCTTTCTTTTTATGTTTTAATAGCAAACAAGTGAAGAAAATTTTGCCCCTGACGGTCTAGACGCAAAGTTAGGGATTTTGACGAAAAATCAGATGAGGTACTTACTAATTTCAAAGTTAAAATTCTAGATCCTAATGTGTAAACATATAAAATATGGGTTCTCGAGTGAGATTTTTGTATATTTTCGAGGTACTGATCTGTAATTAGCCCTTCTTCATGCGCCTAGACTTTGTATAGTGATAGCATTCAATTTCTTTTGGGTGTATGGACTCTCCTGAATTTATCTCTAAATCTACCTTTTATTTGTTCCTCGTCTTTCGCATAGAGTCGCGTGCTTCATGTCAAAAGCAATTTCCACCTCCTTTCTTTTGGCTTCTTCATTTAGTAAAATTTGCTTTACAAGATTAATCGTTAGCTTTCAGTTAGAAGCTAAATTGCTAAGCGACATCACAAATATCTTCCAATTGTGAGGCGTGGAGTTGAAAGGTATGGATGCTTGCACCTTGTCATCAAGCACCAACTTCATTGTCGTAAACTAATTCACCTAGTTGAAAACTACTTATATGCTCAAAAAATACCATTTCGATCCTTGCATTTCAGAAAGACGATACTTCATCAAGGAAACCTTATCAATCTGTCTACCCTCATACATAGACTTTAATTTCTTCTAAAGAACATCAAATTAAGTCTAATTGACTACTGATGAACACACTCTAAACAACACACTGCAGGTTGTGAGCAATTGTCATTCTTGTATTACTTTACACTCCTTACTATTGTTGTCACTTGATTTTGTTGCATCACCTTTAATGGGCTCATGAAAATCTTTATAATACAAACTTTCCTCCATTCAATGCCTTAGAATGAATCAATTTGACAAAAGTTACCCTCACCCGCTAGCATCATTTCTATATTTACAACAAGAAAAAGGTAGAAACAAATTAAGCTCAATCAAAGCTCCGATACCACCCGTATAAAACACAAGGGGTTATGTAAAATCAAAAATAGATGACCGTCCTAGGAAGTACTTTCCCTTCCGATCATTGTATAATGAACACCAAATAGGTTACTGTAACGCCCCCAAAAATCCGGAGCTCCATTGCCCCGAACTCCCTGGTCGTTAACCTCCCAGATCACATCAAACCTGCCAAGCCTACTCATTAACACATATTCCAAATCATCTAATTCAGCATCAACTCAGATTTCTCAAAAAAAAAAAAAAACACTAGATCATAACTGCTTAGCTTAAATTATTACATCTTAGGTTCTTCGCAATTCGAATTTCCTAAGAACAAATTACAGTACTGACCTGCGCAGGGGTCTTATTATACAGTGGTGATGGGCTCATCGGAATCTCACTCAGACTCTAAACCCCATTCCCGAGCAATTTACTGATGATCAAAACCTGCAGAAAGGAATCAAACGAAGAGTGAACTTTTAAGAGCTCAGGAAGGTCGTACAAGGACTACCAGGAGGAATACAAAATTAATTCCAAAGAATTCAACTGGTGAAGATTTCCAGAACACTTCAACGAACTGAACAACTCAATGATTTTCAAAATGATCAAAATTCATCAGAAATAAATACCAAAATAGGCAAACACCATCGCGATGGGTTCCAAAACAATCAATAAAAGATTCTTTTTCCAAAGTCATCATTTCCAAAATACAACAGAGTTTTATCAAGGTATTTCAAACGTACACAGATCATCTGAGATAGTTCTTTTCAAAATACACTGAATTTCTCAAGGGATTTTAACCCGAGCACAAATTATTTCAGAGAATACTTTCCAGTCATTACTGTAGCAGTCACGGCAATATACAGAACAGAGAAAATAAAAAATCAACGTTGATCCTGGGCAATAGCAATGCTATTCCGGCAAGCTAACAGAGTGTACACATGCATGATGTACCAGAATAATTACTAGTCCACTTGGGTACTAGCCTGCATTCCATGCAGAATTCAGACCAGCCTTATATCGCCCGCCTCAGAACAAAACAGATTCCCAGGTCAAAAAAAATTAACAATATCAATGAGCTTTGACATAAGCTCAAATCTTCGAAATCAATTCGGATTCCAATAACACTAATCATACTAACATAAGTCAGCATTTGGAATTTTCAGAAGAAAAATCACAAATAACAGCAAAAACAATTGTGAATAATCATCGAATTTAAGCACAACAATTCAGAAGAACGGATACAAACAATTATCAAATCTGCTCGGCATTCAATAACAGGCGAGCATCACAAGATTTCCAAATAATCGATTTAGGTTCAACATTAGGATTTTCTGGGCAATAACATGCTGATAATTCAGAGTTTGTCATTAGCCATAAATAGATTAAATGAGAAATTACGAGTATGAGTTATCAGAATAAGGGCTTAGATGAAAGTCTTTACTCAGGGTTCAGATAGAATCCCTTACCTAGATCTGCAGCTAAACTATCCAACCAGAAGTCTTTAACTTTAATCTAAATGGAATAATTGAACCATTAGAACATAGACTATAGCAAAATATTATAACTTAATACAGACTCACACATACTCCCAAAATAAACCTCCCTTACCGGTTATGCCAAATTACCACAATGCCCCTATGGTGTAAAATTATCAATGTGCCCCTCTAGGACTCAAATCACCAAAACGGTCTTTCCATGAGTAAACCTGCTAAAATAACCTTACTGCATGCGAATTTACCTCAAAATACCTTTTATCGATAAAATTACCAAAATACCCCTGAAAATTTTTGGCATCGAAATAAATCCCAAAACATTTTAAAACGTCATTTTAAGTATCCTGATATCATTTCTGGCCTAAAAAGTATGTTAGAAAATTTTTGCTCGAAAATCCTGAACCGGTGTCCGGATCTAGTATTAGAAGGCTAGTTTCGCGAAAAATACCTATCAGCCTCATGACACGAGATTCTAGAATACGAAACATATCAGTAGAATAATATTTTTGTAAATTTTTTTAGATTGAAATTGTTTGGCTTGCTATGCTAAATAATTCGATAAATTTCTTTAATTGGTACCCCAAATAAGCGCCCTTCGAGGACACTGAAAATTTTCAAAAAATTCCAGAGTGTACGTCTCTTGATAATAATGGGGGTTACCATACATTACTTGATTACTTGATCAAAATCAGCTCAAAAATGACCTTAAAAAATTGCTTAGTAAACTGATGTAGTACTTGATATCCGATCGAACGTTACACAACTAACAAATCTAAAAATAGAAAACGATATTAAAAACCCTCGAAATTTTAGACAACAAACTATATTAGCGACATAAGATTACTGTAAGAGTTTCAAATTTAATAACTTAATTTACTATTTTAAAATACACCAAAATCCATTGGTTAGATAAAATTATTTAGCATCCTTCCCAGACTCAGAAAAATCTCAAAAAATTCCACATGTTAGGTCTCATAAAAATAGCAGGGGTTACTGTTTGGTGTTTTCTCCAAATAAATTTCTAAGTACGTTTTAAAAATTCATAAATGAACAGCTGGAATATGTTATCTTTAGCGACACTTTTTTTATCCAAAGTTGACTTGTTCTTTTTTGTTCTCAGCTCTTCCCTCTCTCTGTACTTCTTCTTCTACACTGATCCAACAGTCCCTAACCCCTTCTCCCAGCACACAGCTCACGCACTCTCATCCCCCACTCACACCCACATATTAACACACCCTTAAACATATTTACCCACATAATTTTCACTTATATACACACATAACACAACACAAGGACACACATATACATCCCCAAGCTCACGCACATAGTCACAGCAACACACGCACACACAAACTGCATATACACAGCCTTAATATCACCTATATAGCAGCCCGTACACACCTCTAAAACACATAAATGAACATACCTATACACAGAGTTTAAACACTTTAATTACACCTTCATACACCTCTCAAACCCGTGTGAAACCCAGCTGAATTACAACTTAAAACTAAGAAATTGCAGCTGAAATTGCAGCTTAAAACTAAGAAATTAAAGTGTAAAAACAGTCCTAACACTACCTTTGAAAGGCTGATTTTCAGCTTGACTTCTTGTTTCTCTTTTCCTTTTTGTTGCCTTTCTTTATCTCCTCTTCTTCTTGTTTCTCTTCTCTTTTCCCCTGTTTCTGTTTCTCTGTTTGTTCTTCTTCTCAGTTTCTTAGTCTGCTTCACTTTTTCTTTTCTTTTTTTTCTTTCTTCCTTCCGAAGCTCCTTATCTACAAGAACATTATTACCCTATTTTATTTAGCCTAGCTTAGTCACCTAAACTAGTATGAGGTGTCAACCTAAAAAAAAACAAAGCCTCTAAATTCAAGTTTTTCCACAATTACACAATAGTCTTCCAAATTTTTCATATTTACGAAATGGTCCTAAAAAGTTTCAACACTCTTCGACTACCCTAGAATTACTCAAATTTAATGCCCGCTTATTTTTCGGGTCACGAATGGCTATTTTAAACAGCTCTCAAAATTAGGGATATTACAGTTACCGACCATACCGACCAAGCGATGATTTTAACTAATGAACAAATAAACCACACAGTGCACAATATTTATCGGGAAAATCCTCCAACGTGAAAGAGAAAGCCACGGTACCAACTTAAGCATGTAATCAAAGTGTGCAAACGATCCAACAATAGTCAAAATCTGATCAAATATCTTTTTAATTAAAAGCTTAAATTAGTTACATATTCTAATCTAAATAATTAAATCACGAGTGCCTGAGAAACCACGTGGTTCTGTCCACCCTACGCCAAGGTAGGCCCCAATTTGGAGAATAAGGGTACAGTTGCGCCGGAAGCCCACGCGTGAGTAGAGTTGGGCGTTGGATTGGACTGCCTGGTTAGATCTTTGATTTTTTAGAACACTTGAAGAAAACTTTATTAAACGACATTTATTTAATATTTATTTAATATCGAGTTATCGTTTAGAACATTTTTTTATCAATCTCGAATAGAGCTTTTTTAGCACCAAGTGAAGAAGATAACAAGTGTAGCGCCTTTGAGCATATTTCTCACAGCTTTTCATGGAAGCTTAGAACTTTTTCGAATCGTCTATTATTTCTTCTTCGGGAACCTTTTTTATTATTATTATAACCATAACCATTGCTATTTTCATTCCATTTTTCAAATGTTGCACTCGATAAAAACTTTCAATGACACCTTATATTTTTTCAGAACTCATAAAAGTATTGCTAAAAGATCACGTGGAGCGCATTAAAACTCGAGGAGTGTGAATTTACTGTGAAGATAACTTTGATTTATATCATGCAAGTTGCAAAACGAAGAAAGTAAAGTAATGACGTTACAAAATGCAAGTGTATAGCTAGTGAGTTTCATTGATTTCCAAGACTTCTCTACTTAGATGCCATCGATTCTGTACGTGTTCTTCAACTTGAAAAGCATTGGAGGAGCTGAAATCATGACATCTTGTGGCCCATGAATATAGCATCCCATCAAACGGAGGGTGATGATCAAAAGTGTGTGTGCCGCGTGTCCTTATTAATTTCTTGAGGTACACATTCATTGAAGATGATGGAGGTCCAATGAATCCACGTTGGACATTACCACCATGCGTACCTGTAAACTATATGCTCTACGGTATATCTTTTGATTTCAGTTTGACACTACTTAAAATGAGTTAAAACGCAGCATTACGGCTTCTGTGGAAATGAAGTCATCGATTGGCACAAAGAGTGATTCTTACGCAAACCAATCTCATCGCGTCATTTGGAAGACAATATTTAGTTACCCGCTACAGATAAATTCGAGCCTAATCACATTGCACTCTTGTCCAACTAGCAATACACCAATGATTAACTCTTTATAGAACACGTTATAATGTGCACTTCCAAAGTTATTCAAAAGACAATAGGAATAAAAAATTTAAAAGTAGCGGTCAAGGTAACAACATGGACATGGACATGGACATGGACATGGACATGGGGTGTAAGTAGCGGTTGAGATTATAGAATAATAAAATCTTGATCCAATTTTATTTGAAAATCGTTTATCTTGTTAGCTCTTATCTATATGTTAAACTTTGTCATATCTATTACCATTTCATTACAAATTTTCTCCTAAAATAGGTTTACGGTATCATAAAAGGTGCCCAACTGAAGTCCATGGTAAAAGAGAAGTCCAGTTATTATCTCAACTTTTAAGGGTGAATTTATATTTAGCTTTTATTTAAGAAGAAGGCATTGATGTAAATATTTTTTTTTTATTCTTATATATATATATATATATGGGCCATGCTAACAGTTAAAACGCTGTAGCCAGTTTCAGGGTAGCAAGCAACTTACAAAAAAGGCATGTGTTGGCAAGCTTTTCTTGCGGTATTAAATGCCACGTGGCCATATATGTAGGTGTCTCATGATGGCTGAAAGATTCATATAATCTGCATATGTAACTGTCAAAAACTGTGAATATATCAAGTGTTGAGGGTTAGGAAGACGTCGCTAAGCCAATTGCCACCAGCTTTTATCACATTACGTGTACACTTAGCAAACGTGAAAATTTAGGGTTTTTAGGGTTTGGCAATGCTGATTTTAGAATGCAAATTATTATCGAAAAAATCACGAGTTTACGTATGTGGTGATGATCAAACTCATTTTTTTTAAGTACATACCGAATATCAAAGTATAAAGCTCGAAACTTCATACTGAAATTTTGCTTTATTTAATTGAACTCTACCAATAAAGTAGTTAATTATATGTTTAAAGCTATTAGCGTTTAAAGTGTAGTTGTTATGGTACAAAGTGAAACTCAAAATTCCTTCCTTTGGTTAATCTTTACTTTTATCGCTAAAGTGACTATATAACAATACTTTTAAGGCTTTTAGCTTGAAAGTAGAGCTCAAAAGGTAAAAAATAGGGTTCAAATGTCACTTTTATTTGTGTTAGTTTAATACTGAAAATGACCAAAATGATATTCATTTTAACGTAATTCCATAATTTAATTAGGTGCGCATATATAAGCTAAAATACCTCGTATACTAAATGGAAAGATAAAAGCAGCAGGTGAGCATGTGTCCATCAGTACCATCTGCGGCCTTCGCCCAGCCCACATGAAAGGGACTTCTCCTAGTTCCTTGTTCCTTATACAACCAATTAAGCAAGCAGATCGATAAATTACAATATCATTGGATATATCATACTGAGGCACATAACTAACAACGAAAATTTAATGTAAGCTTTTGCTCGGATGGTTGCAGCGACCCTGCGGTGTTGGTTGAACTGATGTACCCATCTAAAAAAGCTTGGACGAGTCTTTGCTTTGCTTTCTTGCCAAACAGCTAGCAGGAGGCATCACCTTTCATTGGTATTGGTATATATATCATGCAAAACAAATAATTATGGGATTGGAAAGTGTACTTACGAAACAGGAGACGAAGATTATTAAAAGATGAAAATTTCAAGAGACGTGTAATGATTTTTCCACCTAGTTTTCAGTGGGGGAGAACCGTGAAAGAGATTCTCTCTGAGTTACTCAATTATAACCCTAGCCTAGCGCTACTTATTCTGCTGCTTCTGATGTTTTATCAGGTTTCTGACTTGGTCAAAGGCTGAATCACAAATCTTCCCTTTTTTCCAGTAATTTCTGCCCGCATCGGCGAAACAGACATCTAGCTAGCTAGCTAGGCCTCTAGCTAGATGTATTAACATTGTCTTGCACACGAGAATTTAAGTAATTTTTCATTTCCAGAAATGAAACTTATAAGTTTATGCATTTTTGTTTTTTTGAATACATTACTGGCAAACAGAGTTGAATGATCTTTGATGATATATATACGTCGGTGTCCCATAGTTCATTTATTTGATTTTTCCGATACCAAATTATTGTCCTTGCAAAATATGCACGGTTGACTATATTTTCACCTTTATAAAATTCGAGCCTTTGATATTCTTAAATAAATCTATGTGATAATTTTGCAAGTTAAACAAGCAAAAGTAAAAATTGAAATGCTGTGTAAATGTTGACGGATATCTTAAATTATTATTTTTTAAGACTCAAATATGTCTGTTTTTGTAGTGACCAAAAAAAATTATTTTTTCAGGAAAAAAGTAAAATTCACACACTCAAAATTAGCTAAAAAGAAGCAACTAATACCGGAAAAAGAAAAAAGAAAAAGTTGAGTTGGGTTCGAGAAATTTCAATAACCATCGCCCCTTGGTTTGACTGTTTGCACACCTCACAATTTTAATGAAGACTAGCAAATTTTTGTTATTTTGTAATTCATTCCTCACTTTTATTAATTATATATATATATATATATATATATATATATATATATGTTGGATTTACAGAATCCTTTAAACATCTCAGATCTCTTTTCTTCTTTTCACACTGTAAATCTAAACCACAACTCCCCCTTTCGACAGCGAGCGCGCGCGCGCGCGCACACACACACACACACGAGATGACCCCACTCTGATCTTTTTAGTGGAAACGTGAGCTGAAGCCGCCTCCCTTTCAGAGATGAATGCTTAAGCACAACATCTCTCTCTCTCTCTCTCTCACTTTCTTTCCTCTCTTTGTTGCGCTTGATGAGAAAAAAACCCTAATTCGATCCGAAACCCATATAAGGCAAAGGCACAGGAACCTTCAGCCACCGCGCCCTCTTCTTTTGCCACCATCATCATCGATTTCATGGACATGGCCTTTTCTTGAAACACAGAGGAGATGAAAAAGTAAAAGAGCAAGGAAAACAGGAGCAGATCAGGGCTTTAAATACACATGGGTACTTTCTGAAATCCCTTCCGGACCTTCTCTCTGGCTTTTTCTTGTTGCAGCTTCTCTTAAATGGGTCTGTAAGTGGTTCACCAAATCTTTCTGCAGCTTGTCCAAACCTCTCTCCATATCTCTGTCTGCCTTACCCTCTTTTCCCTCTCTCTATCTTTCTCTGGATTGTGTCCCTCTCTCTCTTGATCACAGATGATGGATTCTGGAAATAGTGGAAGCTTGCAGTCATCGAGCGGTGGTGATGAGGAGTTTGATTCACGCGCCGATTCCTTTTCAGCTTTCATGATGAACCCAACCACCCACGTCGGTCCCATTCCCAACCCACCACCACTGCACCACCCCCCACCACCACCCATGTTTGACCCCTTATCAGACTACTTCGACTCCCGGCCACCACAACCACCACCCCAGAACCACCAAAACTCTTTCCTCAATCTGGACATGCCCTGGTCAAAAAACCCACGATCTGATCCCTCTCCTTTCTTCAGCCTTGAATCCCAATCTCGTGGACTTTTCACCACCACATCGCATGCAATCCCTCCACTCGCTCCGGCCACAGACACGGCCACGACAGCACCAAGACCGTCATCGTCGTCCGCTGCACCAGATCAAAGCCCCCATTCAGCCCCGCGTAACCCGAAGAAACGATCAAGAGCCTCTCGGCGTGCACCCACCACCGTTTTAACAACGGACACCACAAATTTCAGAGCCATGGTCCAGGAGTTTACGGGCATCCCAGCACCGCCGTTTACTTCATCCTCGCCGTTCCCTAGAGGCCGATTTGATCTTTTCGGTACACCATCAACCATCAGATCCAGCCCCTTGGTGGACACGTCACAGCCTCCCTACAATCTTTTGAGGCCCTTTGCTCAAAAGCTTCAGCCACAACAACCACCATTTGTTTCTTCTCCTTTGAGCTCTTCTCTGACTGACGCTATGGCTAGTAATACTAACGGCATCTCTTCTGGTACCGCGAGTAATACTGCTTCCTCTAACCATTTCCCATTCGATGAATCTGGCGGGCTTTTTAAGCACCAGCCCAGCATGCAAAACCCGATCAATCTCTCTACATTTCAGTCTTTCCTTCAATCGCCTCTTCCTACTATTAAATACCCACTACCCAATTCTGCCATTCTTGGCTCAAAAACTCCTCAGCAATCAGTAGGATCTCAGGCCAATGATTCCCACCTCAACAAAATAGGCATTTTAGATGATTTTGGTTTGAACCATCACGGGCTCTCGAGCCTCGTATCTTCCAAAGGGAACGGGCCAACGACGAACTGGGCCGAGGACGGCAACGATGGCAGTTACAACTATACGAGGAACAACGACGTCGTTACGAACGGGAAGCTAAATTACTCAGGTTCGTCGTCCAATTTTCAAGCGGGTAACAATGGGTCGGAGAATCTGTCAACTAGTGCCATGAGAGGTGGCGAAGGTATGGTGGAGTCATGGATATGTTCTGATTAGTGACAAACAAAATGATTACATCATTGACAATGTGAAGATAATTATGGGGATTAAAAAGACTTTGTTCATTAGTGTGTTCATCATGATGTTAACCTTGACTTTTGATAATACTAAGTATAAACACTGTACTTCTCGAGTTATGTGTAAATAGCAGCACTACTACTAGTTTCGTCTATACTAGCGTATATGCTTCCGATCATTTCTAGCTGACTTTTCATAAAACGACAATGGTCATGGAACCTTTTCCTTTCTCTACCTGCAGTCTCGGTTTCCTGGAATAGTAAAATGCTGTTATTTTTATGGTTTCTATTCATGGATTCACATTTGGGGTTTGACTGGTGCAATGAGAGTGCATGTGTGTGAGCAGATGTAGAGTTGGGGAGGCCATCAAGGTCTGGTGACTCTTGATCTGTGTGTTGTTCCTCGTACCTTCACGTATCTGTCTGTATTCTGTACTGTACTAGTCTAGAATGAGAAATGGAATCAAAGTGCTTGGTCTCCAACGCAAGGTTGCAAGACAATGGGCACTGGTTTTGAGCTTTTATCTGGTTTTCTTCTTATATATACACACACACACACACTATGTTTCTTATTCCTCTCTCAACTGGTCGTAGTTTTATGTTGGTTTATTGTTTTGCAAGATATGTAGGAAGGAGGGATTGGTGGCGAGATTTGTGGATTTGTTAGGCGCGGCAACCTCCTGTTAGAATTCCACCCTACATTTTTAATTACATGCTCTACATCTCATCATACTTTTGTTTAATGAGATAATATTATTACATGTCTCCATCAAGATTGATTTGGTAACCCTTTATTTTGTGTTGCTCAGTCCACGTGTACATGAAAAGAAATGTCTTTTGGCTCTCTGACAAATATTTGATGCAGAAATTTAAATGCAGCATTTCTGGCCAAAATTGTGGCTTCAGTTCTAAAGAAAATTCCTAGTCCCTTTTACTTTTCTTCCCAGGAGGTGTTCTTGTTGTCTTCATTTAGAGGGTCCCTTTGAAGTGCTAATGTCTTGTTCCGATGAGGCTCTAGTCATCTAAATCTAGTGTAGCCATGTAAGAAAAAGGAGAAAATTGGATGGCGCAGCTAGCAGGATTAGATCCTGTGTACTGATCCAAGGATCCGCACATGTTGCTATACGTATGCATATATAGGATAGATAGAGCATGCCAACATGCTATACAAGTGTGGTACAACACACTGAGCTAGTCGTACAAATCTAATGGAGGTTGGTTCAAATGTCCAAAATGCTACTTTTGTTCGGAGCCCCCCCCCCCCCCCCCAAAGACAAACAGTTAGATCGCGACAAGTGAATGATAGTGGCGTTTTCAGTTCACTTCTCTTGGCATATGGCTGCAGACAGCGAAGCTAAACAATCATTTAGTGCCCACTACAAAATTAAAAAGCAACTCTCAAAGAACTACGCTAGAACTATTGTGTACAACGATAGAAGTGTTGTTCAGCAGAAAAATGTATGCCCGATCAAAGTGTATGACTTGAACCGAATCCCGCGTCATTACCGACGCTATGAGCTAACACCACCTATTCTTTCCAAAGAAGAACAGGAAAAATGCAAAAGGTAAGCATAAAAAGAGAGACAGGTACCAATACCAAAGTGGGCAATCTTTACATCAATGGTGATCCATCTTAAAGGCGATAATCTTTTCCATACCATTGATTGATAGATCATGAACTTTTTTCACTTCACCCCCTCCTTTGGGTTTAAATTTAGCTTTATGCATACATGGTGATGATGGTCTGCCTGTGCGACAGAGGGGGTGGGAGGGGGTTGAATTCTCAAAAAATTTAAAAGGAGAAGTGTTTCCCCTTTTCTTTTTTTCTTTTCGTTTCCTTTTGATGGGAAGATGAGATATGATTACCCTTGGATTTTGAGAAATCTTTTGTAAAGGGAGGGAACTGGGAAAGTAGGTTGTCTTTTTGTCCTCAATGTCTTTCAGATAATTGTTTGTTTTGCAAATAATTTCGAAGGGCCGGGCCCTTTTGTGAAAGGGCTTTGTGAACTGTGACATCTTTTGGACATCATGGTGGCCCATGCCAGTAAGTAACCTGGTTCACAGTAATGATGGCCTTTGTCTCTCAATCACTCACTCCCCCTTCGTCATTCCCCATGCCCTACAATTTATGTTCCTGCAACTCATCGTAAGAGAGCTTTTGGCACCAGCCCCTGGATTTTTTTTAAAATTATAACACTTCACTCACTTTTCTTGCGAGCAACCACTTGGGGCAAAGGCACGTACGACAACAATCCACTCACTAAAAAAGTTATGTGAAGATGAAACTTTAGAATTTTTTCTGGCTCAAGTGGGTTTCAGACATAAAAAAAAAAAAGGGATTTAGGCGACATTAAAAAAGTGTCGTCAATGACAATAAAAGTGTCGCAAAATAATTTCCCGACACTTTATCAATACTTTTAATAAGCGTCGCAAATTCGTCCGTCGAGAATTTCCCGACACTTCTTAGACATGTCGGGGTTAGACTTACGACACTTTCGTGGGACACTTTTTAAGTGTCTCTTATGAGGTTAATAGTCAACTTATGTATGCGACACTTTGAAAACAAATGTCACTAAATTAGCGACACTTCCATTAAAGTGTCAGTTTTTATTTGGCGGCATTATCTTTAAATTGTTGCTAAATTAGCAACACTTCCATTAAGTTCCAATTTTGTTTTTGCAGCATTATCTTTGAAAATGTCGTTCTTATTTACGGCACTTTTAAGCAATTGTCACTAATGTTGCCTGACATATTCTGAAATTTGTCAAGAAAATATTGACCTAAGACGTGAAAGTCCAACACGAATAATGACAACCAAGTCAATTTAATAAGCTTTTAATCTCATCATTATAAAAACAAGCTAATGTCATTCAACGATACGATATCCAACATTCACATCTTAATTATATAACTATCCATAACTTCTCAATTTCAAAAATATACAATTGTAATGTCATTGAACAATCAAGCCTAAAGATATATACATCTCATCCAAAATGTCATCGTAGTGCATATCGGTTCTTCTACGTCCAACAAATGCATTGATGCATCTCATCCCAATATATAAACCTGAAAATAAAAAAGTTAAGAACGGGGGTTATAAATTTTAACCTGTATAACACAAGTCCAATTAAACCAAAAAACCAATCGACAAAAATGCAGTAAGAAAGATGAATACTTGTCTACGTAATCCATTTCATTCTTGTATCTTGTTTTGCAAATTTTTCAAAGTGACGAAATTCTTCTTTACTTTTTTAGGTTGAGAAACCTGAACAATTAGATCATATGTAATCATTAGTTGCACAAAAGAAAAGACAATCATCTGAAAAACAGCCATACACTTAAGTAACAATTTAGGTTAATGTAAACAGCCATGCACTCAACCAAGATCCACAATGCCATGCTTTCACCTATCCCTTGATTCTTAAAATAACCCCTACAAACCTTTGACAAAAGAGGAATCATGGTTGAATCATTTATGTAAAAGTAATGTTGCAAAATCGACCACTCTTAGTAAGTAGCTTTTCATGTTTATGTTTTCAAGCATTTAACTGACTCAAACAATATATGGTGGCTCAAGTCAAAAAAGCCTAACAAAAATGTCAAACATGCCCACTCAACATATATTCTTAGCAGAATTAACTTGTTTAGGCTAGCTTCTCGTCACGTACCAGCCTATAAAGTAAAAGAAAAGAGAGAACTCTTTCAGGCCTTGTTGTTTCTGCCATCATCTTCTTTTTGAGTTGGGTAAGCGAAAGCTTGAGCTGATGATATTCAGCAACTTCAGCCTACAAATTAACAAACAAAGTTCAGAGAGAGCAACAGAGACGCAGAGAGAGAGAGAGAGACAGAGAGAGATTAGGCAGCAGTTCCAAGCGTGGCCGCTTCCTCTTCTAGCTTCCAAACCTTGTTCCCTATGTCAGGAAAGGCCTAAAGAAGGGAGATATCATGCAGTGTTATACATTGAGCACATGGGGAGTTAGAAACAATAGACGACGTTCAGAACATACCTTCTCATACTGAAACTGGTGAAATGAATACCTAAAAACATTCTCAGCATGGCTCATCAAATTCAAAATTGAGCAGTAGCTCAGCCTAAAAGTACTGACTAATGGAGTTGGTTTACCAAGCACCATGTCCTTGAGAGTATTCATCTCCATCTGAAACAATCAAAACACATATATTACTAAACTCTATTTTGTGTTTCTGGAACATGTAGGAGAAGCATTATAATTACTGCAAGAAACAAATAAGGGAAAAAAAATCTTTAACTTCAGTATTCATCTTCAGTTTTGATAAATTCCAGATATAGTCACTAAAGAGCATGATTCAGGATTGAGACGATAAATGCATATGCAGAAGAAACTAGATCACTATATTTAAATCACCTGCTCATCAATCATTATTATACATATACAACACTCATGTTTTCCATGATGCCCAGCTTTTCCACTCATCTAGAAGAAACCAGACAACAATAAAATCAAGATTGGAAGCAAAATACAGCAAAAATGTCCTAGGGAGACAATACATCATTCACTCACTTGAATATACTCACCAGATTCAATATAGCAATGACTGTCACCATCCCATTTTTTTACACTTGTATAGAAACAACATTTTTTGCAGGCATGTTTAACCCCATAGCAAACTTTAGCATGGATGCCGACAATGTCATTAATACATGAAGAAGGGGCTAGTTACTGAAGCTCTGAAAATGACATTCGAACAAACAAAACTTTTGTGAGGAGATATTCTTACCGTGTCTGTGGCAAAAAAAGCCTTCACTAAACCTTCTTGGAAGAGAAGTTCTACTAATTCCTTAATGATAGGAAGAAGGCCACAGTGGTGAACAGCAATGCCTCGCTCGA
Source organism: Escallonia herrerae (assembly GCA_033070095.1). NCBI lineage: Eukaryota > Viridiplantae > Streptophyta > Magnoliopsida > Escalloniales > Escalloniaceae > Escallonia > Escallonia herrerae. Next base: position 1,077,747 of record JAVXUP010000013.1, read on the forward strand.
GCATAGCAACATCAGTTCAATTACAGGTAAGTTTTGATCCTCCTCATCTAAGCACAGTATTGCATTTCTGAAAACCTGCTCCACAACATCCTTCCCCTCTTGGGTATTGAAATCAAGTTTGGACATCGACATTGCACGTTGTTCACACTCTCTTCTACTAAAGCTGAAAATTATCACCGGTTGAAATTTTCATTCCATAATCATCTGAAATATGAGAAATTTTGCAATCTTAAGGACTAAGACACAATATGCAAACAACTCCTTGAGTAGAACATAAAGAAATCACATCTTTTTGACAAGCTCTAGTAAACTGAAGCGTATCACCGAAGCATAAAGCAGGAAACTTCTCAATACAATGGATAAGCTTCTGCCAGGAACATTATGCTTAAATGAAAAAGGTTATATGACCAGTAAGATAAGAACCAAATATTTCCATGATGTAAATCACCTATTGCCAATAATTGCAACCTTCTTTCGCCTTATGAAGGGTGTTGTGTTTTCTAAAAGACAACAATATCAACAGCCAATGACACTCCAGAAGAAAGTTTTAATAGAAGACAAATTCTAGCATATGTAATTACACGCAGAAGCACATAACAACTGATCCTTGGCTTAAAAGCAGAGAAATGTTTCTAACTAAATTTTGCCTTGGTATGATAATAAGAGAAGAAGAACCACCAAGACCTGGAATCATGAGAAGATAAGAGAGCGGTATCGGGTGCAGCTAATGACAATAGTCCAGGTCACTTTTAAAAAAAGAAAAAAAGCAAAAACAGGAAGAAACCGAAACAAATATGAAGAGATTGCCACCTATACAGTCAAGAATCTACACTTTTCAGAAACATCTTGCGAAAGGACAAAGGTTTGACAGAATCACCACTATGTGTTTAATGTGGAACCAAATATCAAATGTTATATTAAGAAATATCCAAAAAAATAACCGCAATAATTGATAGACAATTTCCCCCTAAACCTCTTGAAAGAACAAGGCTTTACCAGTGTATCCATCTTCCAAGGTAACACTTAAAAGTAAGCAGTTTTTATAGTTGGGCATAGTTATTGATTACTTCCAATGCAGAAACAAAAGAAACTTCCTTCTTCACTTTTTCTTCGAAAAGAAGAAAATTAAGGCCTGTATCCTGGTAAACACTTGAGAGGTAAATTGTTTTGTTCGAATCAGTTAGGCATGCCTTATCCCTTGTGTAGCTCAAAGATGTAGAGTAACCTTCAGAGAAGTACCTATTTTCCGAGACAAGAGTTTTTGATTTTGTGGTCCATAACATTTTTATAAGAAACTAATAAAACTCGGTACCAAATAAAGCTTCATCACTGTGAACCAAAAATGTGACCAATTTGGATTTCCATTATGTAAAATTACCAAGTAAACAATAGTACCAAACCTTGTATAAGTTTAAGAATTGCAGATGTAATGAAAATGCTCATAATATCTTCAAGAATTGTTGCATCGAACACTTGCAGTGGTGACTCCAAATCATGAGTTGCCATAATTATCATTTCTAGGTAGAACGGAAAAAAGATATAGCAACAGAGTAAAACATCGTCAAATTATGAGCAGTAGATAAAAACAGTTTGCTGTATCAAACAACTGAAGGGCTAGAATGAGAAGGCTCCACATTGTGTCAAAGCTTCTGAAAATATGGCAAAATGAACGAATTTCTACAAAATTTGTCTTTCCCCACCATTTCGGCTCTGGCCTTTCTTCTGTATTAACATGGAAAAGAAAAAAAAACTCTGAAAGAAGAAATTTAATGAGAAAACAGAAACATGGGACATGAAATTAGGGGTACGAAGGGGCATCTAGGGTTTATACCTCTGATTGAAAGTCAAAAGTCCACGAAGAGTAATCGCAGGCAAGATCCAGCTTAGAGAGAGAGAGATCGGTGTGTGGGTGTGTGTGTGTGTCTGTCTAGATCCACCTTTCAGAGAGAGAGAGGGCGAGATTGGTGTGTGTCTAGGTGTGTGGGTGTGGGGGATGGGTGGTTTCCATTGTTCAGCAATCGAAGTAAAGCAATTCGTTTTTTGAGTTTCCAACGTTTTACCATATTCCGCATATGTGCAGCTCATAATACGCGGTCGTTTAACTAATTTTGATGACGTTTTATTATAAGTGTCGCTATTTAGTGACACATAAATGAATGTCGCATAGTTAATATCGCAAGCATAAAAAGCGGCACTAAGTTTGCGACACGTAAAAAAGCGTCGGCAAGCTTGTGACACAAATATAATTATGTCGGCAAATTTGCGACGTTACGGTGAAAGTGTAGCAACTTAGAACTTATTTATGACATTTTTTAAAGCGTCGGGAATTTAGAGTCACCGAAACCCCTTTTTTTGTAGTGATATACAATTTTTAGATAATTATACATAATTGTCACCATATACACATGATTACTAAGAAAAATATGGTGATGCATCTAAAAGAAGTTTCGATAAAAGTTAAAAAAAAATGCCACTAATTGTATCTAGCAACAACTACTTGTCGCTTAATACAAGAAATTGTAACTTCTTATCATGACCCTAATTGTTTTAAAGGAAAAAGCAAAAACTTACCCTTTAGAGTGTTTGTAGATGTGCCAAGGTTTAAACACATATGCCCATTGGCGGGCTTGGACCATGTGGTTTTTCAATCGTATTAGTGACAGTGAATTCCACAAAGGAATTTTTTTTTTTTTGGTTACAAATAGAGGTGAAGCTCTAAAACAAAACAAAGACTTCATCATTGCCATCCAGGTCAGGATCTAGCAACCATATACTATGGTTTTCTCCACGTTATTTCTCCATGTTTATCGCATATCACGAATTTACAATTAGCCTCGAATGGTCTAGCAACCCTGTACTATGGTTTTCTCCACGTTATTTCTCCATGTTTATTGCATATCACGAACTTACAATTAGCCTCAAATGAACCTCATCAATTAGTGGATATGACTAATAGAGTCAAATCGAAATCTCCGTGTCCCACTATAAAGAGAGATATAATGGAGGCTCTCGACAATAAAGGAATTGAGAGAGCGGTGGGCAAACGGAAAGAGGAAGAGCAACCAGAGGGCAGCCATTTGCCACCCTCGTGGCAGCACCCTTAGTGCATGATTCAACCAACATGGGTGAAAAATATAATTGGGTCAACCCAGGGGGACCCAAGTGCTAACATCTCCAATTCATACATGTTGAGCCAAGCCGCAACTCTCATCTCCATTAATCTTCACCATGCTCTACTTTATACAAGAAATGAGCGTGCTACCGATGAGAGAGAATAAGAAAAGGGTACAATACTAAACTTCCATCAAACTAAATAGCACGTTACTCAATGGCAACTCATATTTTCCCTAGACTATCGAACATCAGAGGATTAAGCATCTCTAGTCCCTTGTGAGCCACGAAGCAATGCTCAAGCCACATGTTGCGTTCGAGTGCTCCCTCTTTTCAAAAAGTTTGCATATATACTTAAATATAGAAAAACTAGTGTATCGGTGTTCAACACAACCAGTGGCGCAGATCAAGGGATATGATGTTAGAGAAATCTTCCCAAGCTATAATACTAATCTACATCATCCTTGTTACTTTCCAAGTCCCGATCCATGAACAACTAATTTCAATGTCAACATAAGGTCGCCTCTTCGTGACATAATCTTAAGTCAAAATTGCAGTGGGTGATCATAAAAGGTCTACAGAGCTCACATAGTGATGGCAAACTAATCCAGATTGTAATGACACTACAATGTCTAGGAATAGCACATGTAGTATGATAGACATGCGACGATGTAGTACACATCTACGAGCGTATCACACCAAGAACACTATTCAGATCAAAGTGTAACATGTAAAACGACTAACATGTAAGTCTACACATAGCACACGAGTGCCTAGAGTATGTCTCATATCTAGCTTCAAACAAGCCTACACATAGTCCAACAACCATCTGTTTAGCCACAAATTAAATGACCTCACTATGGCAAGGCTATGACCAACTTGTCAAAATCAGTTAAGTACCTCCAAGTAGTACAGAACCACAAAAGTAGACTAGAATTGCATTATGGGCATGTGCACCCAAACCTACCAGGATTAGAAATCCAAAACAAGTATAAATCATGATTTAACTCCCATGGAGACATACTTGAACATGCTAAAAAGGGGATTACTTGCTTATAAAACCCTATACATAGGGGGCGGTGCGTATTTCACCTAAATGTTTCAATTTGGTGCAATTCACCTCAATCTTTCAATATGTGCTCAATTTACCAATTGACAGGTTGTAGTCCAACTTTTTGGACGCCCTACAATCTCTTAAGGGTAAAATCCTAACTTCATCCCTTTTTTCGCCATGGCAACTAAGTCATCTTAGTTTGACCCACCCCCACCTTACCAACCCAAAGAGCACTGTCTACACACCACCGTCTGTGCCAAACCACCACTCCTAACATCTTACACCATCACATCAATGCCAATAGTGATCTTTACCTCTCATTGTATATCCATAACCATCACTTATAACCACCTCCACTACACCCGTTCTATGTCCATCAAACCTTTGGCATGTTCACTGCCTAGCCTAACCCACTCTCATTGCTGGAACACCATTGAACCCACCCCACTAACCACCTCTGCTAAACCACTAGCCCATTTGTAACCCAAACCCCCCAACTAACCATGGTCTCGCCGCCGCCATCATCCTTGTATAACCTATGGGCAAGTCACAACATGCCTTTTTTCTAACTCAATCACGAGACCACCTTATCAACTGGCATGGACTAATCACCACCATCCAACACAACGGTTCAACCACGGTACTTCTCCATCACCACCAACCATCAATCATTATACACTACCACATTCACCTTCCATCACACCACGAACCACACACACCGTCAAACTCGTCATCCATCATAATACCACCATCACTTACTGTCCATCAAACCACGAACCATACACATCATCACACCTTGTCGTCAATCGTAACATCACCATCACCTATCGTCCATCGCACTACCACCATCTACTTGGGCCTCCCGACCACTACCATAATCATCACACCACCGGCATCATCATGAGTGAATGGATATGAAGGGGACCAAAGAGGTGGCCTAGATTTGCTTAGATTTACTAAATCTAATGGAATAATTGGCGGGATCTGATGAATGTTGTCTTTACTGTCTTCTTGGTTTAACCACCACTATCTTCTTGGTCCAACCACCACTATTCATTTTTGCCAAGTGGATTAAAGGTGGAGTTGATTTTGGCCGGTAATAGGAGGACATTTCTGGTAGGCATGGATTTGTGTAGAATGATCTGGCCAGCAGTGGTGAACTACTGGTCATGGCTACATTAGATATGGTGGTTCAGGTGGTGATGATGATTTTGGGGGTTTTGTGGTTGTATGAATGGTGGTGGTGTTGGGCCTATATGATGTGGCTGCTAAGTGGATTAGGGAGGCTGATGTGGTTGCTAAGGTGGAAAAAGGTTAAAGAGACAATTTTACCCCTGAAAGATTGAAGGACATCCAAAAAATTGGACTTCAATCCGTCAGTCGGTTAATTGTGCACAAATTAAAGAACAACTGGCTGAATTGTGCCAAAATTGAAATACTGAGGTTAAATGCACACTTCCCCCAAAGTATAGGGTTTAATTAATACATAAACAATCCCTAAGGACAAGTCAAAATACAATGATGATCAGATAATCATATATGCAAATGACCCCAAGGAGGATGCAACAGTGCAAAAAATGAGGTGTCTATAAAGCTCGTTATTGACAAAACTTGCATACAAGTGAATGTCAATAAAAGAAAAGATGCAAAATTTGGAATGTATAGATTCAAACTCTTTTAGTGGCCTGAATAACTTAAACATAGACCGGATAAACTAGAACTATCATAGAGATAACTGGAACAGAGTCTGGATAACTGGAAAAAGAGAAAAAGACAACCAGCACAGTGACTAGAACGGAGATAGGCGGTCATACTTACAAAGAAGCTTCCTAGGCATCCCAGTAAAGAGTAACTAGACAAACATAGTTCTAATATATAGATTTTGGAGATCTAGAACTGCACAAAATAGGAGACAACGACGAATTATTGGCGATGTCACTCAAAGCTAAAGTAAATATGCATGGAAGCAGTTGATCTTCAGACAAAGGGCATATTCTAAGAAGCGAAAGCTGAAAGCGCGGGGAAACAATTGGTCATTTGCGGCTAAAAAAACAAACTGAGAATAAACTTCATTTGAAGCCTAATCCATGGAAGCGGTTAGTTCTCAGGAAAAAGACGTATTCCTTGAAATCAAAGCCAACAATGCATAGAAGCAGTTGGTCATCTAGGAATACTAGAGCAAACTAAGACTAAACTTCATATGAAACTAGAGCCAACAACATCAAATAAGCAATTGGTAATCTAATACTATTGGAAGCATGCCTAAGGTCCAGAGCCAACAACACGTGAAAGTACTTAGTGGCGCATACACATGGCAAAATACATTTAGAGTCCGTAAGCACAACAAATGAAAGCGGTTGGTCGTGAACACACACAAAAAAAATAACAAACCTAAGAGTTGCAGCCAAGAACGTGTTTAGGCATTTGGTCACTTAGGGACATAAAAACTTACTACGTAAGAGCCCGAGCCAACAACATATGGACATGATTGGTCTTTTAGACATAAGAAAAAAGAAACAGAAGGCAAAGCCAACAATATAAGAAAGCGGTTTGTCGTCTAGACGCACTGAAACGAGCATTCTTAAGAGCTAGTGCCAACAATATGTGGTAGCAGTCAGTTGTCTAGGGACACAAGACACATGCCTAAGAGTCGGAGCCCACAACATGTGAAAGTGGTTGATCGCTCAGACACATGGGAATTCTTATAAAGAGAGATAATTCTGGCATCGAATACCAGAGGTAGAAGAACTAAGGGATCACACAAAGCCGGAGGCAACAATGCATCATCCAGATAGTTGATAAGTGATAAGAATTCGAGCATCTAAGCCAACTTTCTTCTAAACCTAATTATTTGGAAAACACTATTGCTTTAACCAATGAAAGGTACATGTAGCACTTGCCATACACCGCACACATTCATAAGTAAAGCAACACGATTTCAATGGAGATATTACTCAATCCTAGAGCTATCATTCCTTTTAAAAGTTGGTAATTAGGTAAAAAAGACAGATAAACATCTAATACATAAAACTTACTTCTAAAGCTGATCGTTGGATGTTGGTGCCCCTTGGAATTTGAATTAGATGTGATATCGGCCTTACACTGTATACATCTATACGATGAGCAGTGGATTTGCATATATTTACATCTGTATACATTAGCTAAACATTGTTTACTTAACATGAAAAGCATCAAACTTGAAAAAGATGATTAACAATAAAAATAGACGTGGCATAAATAATAAATTTGACAACCACAAAGTGACACAAAATGTGTGAAAGAAAGCCCTAACATGATTTTTGATGATAGGATCTATTCAGATTAAAAGACTCATGAAAATCATCTATACAAAGCATGAGAAATTATCAAAACATGAAAGAACCAAAATTCATCAAAGCACGCAAACACACAAGTTAAGAAAAACATTTACGTACATAAACAAGCAAAGTTGTTGATTGGACAAAGCTTGCAAAACATAGAATCAGGCAAGGCACACAAAATTATCATAGCGGAGACTAAGCAAAACTAATAGGACTAGCATACAACATGCAAAAGGGCACTAAACATGCAAAGCATACAAAATCTATTTACATATCTTAAGAGACACTAAGGTAGTCTTGGTTTTAGTTGCTTAAGGGAGACTAAAAATAATGTTTTTATTGTTGTGCTGAAGAAGCTTCCTACATAAGCTCAACCCAAAAGGATCAAGCCAAATATAGTTCCAATTCTAGAGAGAATGACAAAAGGCTGAAAAGAAAATTGTACACGGTAAGCGAGCCAACCGGATTTCAGGGCTCCACACTCGCGGACATAGATTTGGACAATAAAATAGCTAAATTTAGAGAAGGTTGCCTACATATCCTCGTTCTAGAGGTGTATAGCCAATTGTATTTCCGCCAAGATAAAAGAAAGTGCACCTGCAAGAAAAAGACAAAGTCAGTAAAACTGGAAGAGGATGTCGTATGGCATATACCGCATAAATTTCCTGTTGACGCATTGTATGACAACAGGGATGGTGAAGCAACTCAAAGTGGTTATCTATTATTATTATTATTATTATTATTATTATTATTATTATTATTATTATTTTGTAGTTTCTTTAAAAATGCATGAAACGCATATCCAAATAGAGTAAAGACTAAGAATTATTGACAAAAATCACGTAAGTCACCAGGTGATCGACATAAAGAAAGCCCTTTAACACCAAAGGTATTCATCTCATTATAAAAGAGTAATTCAGACTCAGAAAATGAATATCAAATAAGTTAAAATAAAACCGCGTTGTAGGCATCCCATTTTTGTAGTGATTTTAATAAATATTGGGCTTCAAGATTAATTAGAGTTTATTATTTAGCTTCTTTGAGAATTGTTAGGTACCATTGTGTTTGTATTCTGGGAATGCGATCTTCATCTTTATACTTTGCTTGTAGAACTTTGTGGCAGCTTGGTTATTCTGAAAGCTTATAGTGAGTTTATAAAGGTGAAAACCTTAGCTTGTCCCTAATCAAAGATGTTTACCAAGGTTAGGGGTCTTCGCCATATACTCATAGTTCCATAGAGGTTAGGCCATTTCTCACTGGTATAAAGCCTTTTGCTCCATTGTTGTATGAGGCTTATATCCGTTGGCTTTGGACCTTTGTTTGGGAAAAGATACTAGTTTTGGAGAGCAAACTAAGAACAGAGCTGAACCGGGATTTTTCGAGTTTATGTGAAATCAAATTCTTGGAGGGAGCTATGGAGGAAGCTCGTGCTGCTATAGGTTTAGGGCCCGAGTCATCTGATTGCGGTAAATCTATTAAGAGTATAATTCAGGATTTCTGTGGCCTCCATACAAAGGAAGAAGTTCGAGTCACATGGATTTGGCAGTCTTGGAATGGTTCCCAGCTTTTGAAGACAAGTTCGATGTTGATGGGAGTCCAATACTGTCTCTACACATTGATGAACCTCAGAGGAGCGATTCCATGCCAATTAAGAAGAACTAAAAATGGCCACCGTTTATCAAGGCTACCTCAGACCAAGAAGACGGTATAGATGCTTATGTCCTGGGCCGCTTTGATTGAAAGCTTACGAAGAGCACAAAGATCGAGAAAGTGGACCAAGGTAAGTTAGGATGGAAGTCCTAGAAGATGTGATTCCGATATCTCATAAGCTGACTTAAAAAAGGACATACAAAAGTTCAAGTTAATCATATATTTAGATGAACATGATAGTCCTCCCTCAAGAAAGAAGAAAGAAATATGATGGCAGATTACTCTGAAGTTGCTGATGGACTTAGAGGTTTTTCTTTTGGCATAACTTTTGCCTGGACCTCCCTTTTGCAGGGTTTTCATCATAGCGGGCTCTTTTTTCTTTTTTTCTAGTATTTTGATTTTTTAATGCCCTAACTTTTGCCTAGGCTGATCTTTTCAGGGTTTTCATCCTAGTGGGCACTTTTGTTTTTCTCAAGAATGTCAGTCTTACATCATAGCCCGTGGAATGAAAGATTTTTATGAAAATTTGACCACATCCGAGGTAACTTTAGGCTGCTTACTACCTTCATCTGACGTGTTACATTGACAACATGCGTGCTTAATAGTGTTCTTAATGGCGGATCAGGTTATTCGTAGTTCATTTACAAATTTCGCTCATACATAATATTTCTTTAGTCGATCAAGATTGACTAATTGTGACAGTTCGATTCCATCTAAATCAACTAATTATGTTGCACCCCAAGTCATTATTTGCTTGATCATATAGGGACCTGACCAGTTAGGTTCAAAGTTTCTTCCCGGTTTCAAGATTGGTCTGATATTCTCCTTAAGTATTAAATATCCTTCTTTCAAGCCACGTCCTTACACTTTCTTGTTGAACACTCAAGCGATTTTTTCTTTTGGTGAATGTGGTACAAACCTTTCAACCTCTTTTTATCTACCAGTGCCAAACTCTTCAAAATGGTGTCGCACCCAATCTTTCTCCGCTACTTGGTTCTCCAACAGTACCCGAAGAGAATCCACTTCCAATTCCACTGGGAGGACGGCTTCCATGCCATAAACTAGCGAATATTAAACCCCAGTTGATATTTTCACTAATGTCCTATAGCCCCAGAGGGCATAAGGAAGCTTATATGGCCAACTCCTACAGGAATCCATCATTTTTCTTAACATGTTCTTTATATTCTTATTAGTGGCTTCTACAGCCCCATTGGTATGTGGTTGTTAGGGTGATCAGTGATGTTAGATGATACCATATTATTCGGTTAAATCTATAACTTTTCCTTTAAAATGCAATCCAAAATCAACTACTGGGGTACTCTGTATCAACATATAATGTTGATCCGAATGAAATGGGCTACTTTCTTGGCATTAAGCACGGCGTAGGAAGCGGCTTCCACCCACTTTATAAAATAATCTATGACTACCAGTATAAACTCGTGTCCATTTGAAGCCTTAGGACTGATCTTCCCTATTACATCTATTCCCCAAACTGAGAAAGGCCAGGGGAATGTCATGCTGTATAAATCCCAAGGGAAGATGTTGCAGATTAGTGTATACCTGGCATTTGTGACACCATTTCACCTGCTTAATGCAATCTTGTTCCATCATACCCCATTAATATCCCTGTCGGAAGACTTTCTTCACTAACAAATGGTCGTTCATGTGCGGTCAACATTTTCTTGAGTGTATATCTTGCATAATCTTATTGCTTTCTCTCTCACTCAAAAAGAGTAGATATTTTCTATTGTAATATCTCTTGTATAAGCATCGGTCACACATGATAAATTGTGCTGCTCACCTCATCAAAGATACATAGTTCTTCGCGAAAGAATCATTAGGGTATTTTCCTTCCCGGATAAGGTTTTGGACATCAATGAACTACGGTCCGGCTACCTTGTTTTCTTTTATGAGCACAATCATGAAGTTGTCAGCTGGTCAATCCCTTTTCTGTATCACAAAGGGCTCTACCTCCTGTCTTTCGGGTATGTTCATCATCGAGCGAGCATGGCTAAGGCATCAACAAAATTATTCTTGAGCATGGTAGGTAATGGAACTCTACATCCTCAATCGGATCCACGATTTCTCAAAAATGGGTGTCATATGCTTAGAGATGCTCGTCTTTGATCCTCCACATCCCTTGTATCTGGTATCTGATCAATGTTGAATCATCATACTATTATCTCTCTGACTCCTGAGTTCAAAGCCATCTCTAAGCCAATGGTACAAGTTTCATGTGGCGATGTTGTTAGTACCATCAAAAGTCAACTTGATGGCTATGGGTGAATGGGCGCCGTCTATTGAGATTAACAGTATTACTATTCCACATCCCTTGCTATTATTTTCTCTATCAAATTACAACTGCCACATTGTCTCTAACTCAATGACACAAACTCCTTCATCCGAAAATTTTTCTTCCCATCTACTGGTATCCTCTATCAGATAATCTGCTAACAGGTTGGTCATGGCCTTTCCTTTGATTGACTTATGGGTGACAAATGTGACGTCTAACTCTGAAAGCAACAAAAGCCACTTGGCTGTGTGATCGGATAAAGCTAGCTTCTCGAACAAATGTCTTCATGGGATCCGTCCTGGCTAACAATTTGATAGGGTAAGCCAAAACATAATGTCGCAATTACCCAAACCAGAAACACACAGATCTTCTCTAAAGTTAAGTAATTCACCTCTCCTTGGGTCAATTTAGCTGACGTAGTAAATGGCCTTCTCGACAAAAGAATCTTCCAAATGTTGGACCGACATGGCTCTGGCTGCGGTATCGGTCATGGTTAGGTATAGAAATGAAGGACTGTCAGGTATTAGGGGGGTCAGAATTGGAGGGTTACTGAGGTGTTGCTTGATTTTTTTAAAGGCTTCTTGGCATAAGGGATTCTACTATTTGGCTGAATCGTTCTTCAACAATTTGAATACAGTCTCACAAATCATAGTCAATTGGGACATAGACCGACTGATGTACTGAATTCTACCCAAGAATCCTCAGATCTCTTTCTCGCTTATTGGTGGGGGCATCTCAACTATGGCTGTAATCTTAGCTGGATCAACCTCTATTCCCATTTGCTAACCATAAACCCTAGTAACTTCCCTACTATAGTCCCCAATACACATTTCTTTGGGTTGAATCACATATTACATTGCCTTAATCTCCCCACAAAACTTTCTCAGGATAGTGCAATGATCTTTACGCTTCCTAGATGTGATGATCATAACATCCATGTATACTTCTACCTCCTTGTAAATCATATCATGGAAAAGGTAGTAGTGGCTTGCTAATATGTAGTCCCGACATTCTTCAATCCAAAAAGCATCAATATGTAACAAAAAGATCCTCGGGGGTGGTGAAAGCTATTTTCCTCAGGAGCCATCATTATCTGTTGCGTCCCGTAAAACAATTTACAAATAAGACTAACTCATGCTTGACGGTATTGTCTGTGATCATATCTATATAGGCAAGGGAAAATCATCCTTGGGGGAAGCTTGGTTTAGGTTCAGGTAGCCAACACATATTCGGACTTGGCCAGTTGGTTTTTTTATTAATTATTGGTTACTGATTTAGGTTATGATGAATTTATCAATACGGTTAATGATGAGTCAAAACTAATCGACCCGGAAGAGAAATTTTCTTTTAAAAGAAATGATGAAAGAAATAGAAAATAGGGAATCTAGTCGAGTCAAGCCAGTGGCAGAAGAAATAATTGGAGTCAACATAGTTACACCTGAAAGTGTAAAAGAAAGCAAAATAAGGGCCAACCTAAATGACAGAGAAAGAGAGGAAATCATTGCACCTTGAGGGAACTTATAGACGTAGTTGATTAGTCATATAATGATATGCCTGATATCGGCCCATTGATTGTGAGGACCACCTACCTACCCTACCCCAAAGCCAAACTCGTCAAACAGAAGCTTCATAAGTTGAGACCGGAGTGGTCCCTCAAGGCTAATGAGGAGGTTATGAAGTCACTCCACTTCAAATTCATAAGAGTGAAAGAATACGCTACCTTTACCATCAAATTATCAATAAAAAGTCAGGAAAAACATAATAAGTGAGCAAATATCTTGAGACACATAAGCATCCAGGGCTTTCAGTTTAGGAATAATCTCAGCAGTAAGAAGTCGTTTGGTTGCCCAGTGCTAGAGTGATTAGGCTTGCAGGGTTTCCAATCTGGTCGTCCATTTGCAAATAAGCACCGAGATTTGCATATCGATGAAGCAAGCTACCATTCCTTCTGACTCATAAAGTCCATCCAATGGGTGGTGTCTCCGTTGCTCGGCTTAATTTGATTTTTCAGTTCTTCATCCCCAACCTATGCACAGTCATAAAATATTTTTCATCCTTTGAGTTGTTTCCCCCTTTCGGCATTATAAACAGGCTGTGGGTCAATAGAAAGGTTTATTCTCGCCTTCCTTAACAAAGCCTCCATTTAAGGTTAGGATGTTAGTCGTGGCATTGAAGTTCACGAGCTGCCTATTCCCTCTATCTTTCTTGGCTTGGATTATCTTTCTGATGACTTTATTCTTCTCTTTTTTGGTTGGTTTGCACCCTAACCCAAATCGATCCTTCTTATTCTCAAGAATTTGAAAACTGGGAAGTCCTTGGCAATTCTAACCCAAACTTTATTATGGGAAGTAGTAAAGTCTTCACAACATGGGAACTGGACGTGTTGCTATAGGGAGCAAAAGTGAGGAAATTTTCAGTGAGACAAACCTCCTTGAACTCCAAACACTGAATTAGGTTGCCAATTCTGAATCCGTTGAGAAGCATATCTAGTGAGTCATGTGGAACCATAATACTGTCCTTATCACTCTCCACATGTCCAATCTAAGGTAGTTGTGAGTCACCCATGATTGTAAAAGTGGCTTTATCCATCACAAACTAACTTTCTGGAGCACATGAAAGGCACTAGAGGGAAGTCACAATGGAAGCCCCTAGCATAAGGCCTTCGACAAGAAAGAAACTACCATCTAATAAGAGGGGCATCGTAGTGGAAGTCCCTATACAAGTAAGTATAAAGAATATGATCTTTGACATACTATCCCTAAATAAATAGGCATAGTAACATGGAAAAATAATCCCAAGACGATATGAAATCAAAGAAACATGTACTCACTCCCTTAAAAAAATGTACCTTTGTAACGCCCCCCAAAATTCGGAACTCCGCTGCCCCGAACTCTCGGGTCGTTAACCCACCGGATCACATCAAACCCGTCAAATCCTGTTCACTAACACATACTTCCAAAACAGTTAATCCAATATCAACTCAAAATCTTCACATTCAATATTATAAAATTACTCAAACTTGAACTATTAAGATCTAGGTTCTTTACAAACTCAAGTTCTTATAGAACGAATTGACAAAACTGACCCACGCAGGGGTCTCCCTACACAGTAGTGATGGGCTCATCGGGATTTCACACAGACTCTAACCCATTCCCGAACATGCTACATTTGATCATCACCTGCAGAAGGGAGCCAAACGAAGAGTGAGCTTTTGAGAGTCCAGTAAGGTCGTACAAGGACTACAAAAGAGATTATAACACGACTCCAAAAAATTAAACCGATGATGATTTTCAAAACACTTTGAACGATCAAAACTCAATGATTACCCAAAATGATCATAGTTCATCAGAAATAGATGCCAAAATAAATATTAACAATCAGAACATAACCCAAAACGATCAATAAAAGATCCTTTTCAAGTCATCATTTCCAAAATACAGCAGATTTTTATAACGGATTCAACCCAAGCACAAATCATTTCAAATAATACAATCAAGGCTTGTCAGGGGATTTCAACCCAAGTACAAATCCTTCTAACTAAATACGATGAATATTTGTCAAAGGCTTTCAACCCAAGCACAAATCATTCTAGCTAATAAAATCAAAAATCAATGTTGATCCTGGGCGATTGCAATGCCATTATGGCAAGCTAATATAGTATACACATGCATGATGTACTAAAATAATTACTAGTCCACTTGGGTACTAGCCTGCGTTTCATGCAGGATTCAACCAGCCTTATACCGCCTCCCCACTAAACAGGTACCCAGGTCAACACAGGAAGTCAACAATATAAATGAGCGTTAACATAAGCTCATGTCCCCGAAATCAATTCGGGTTCTAATCACAATAACATATTGATGTAAGCCATCATTCGGAATTCCAGAAGAAAATCATAAATAAATAGCAAAAACAATTGCGAAACATTATCAAATTTAAGTACAACAATTTGGAAGAACGGATATAAACAATTACCAAATTTGCTTAACCCGCAATACAGGCGAGCATCACAAGATTTCCAAATAACCGATTCAGGTTCAATTTTAGGGTTTTTCTGGGCAAGAATATGCTGATATCAATACATAACTCAGAGTTCAGCATTAGCCGTAAATATATCAAAGGAGTACTTACGAGTGCAAGTAATCAATTAAGGGTTCGGACAAAAGTCCTTACCCAAGGTTCAGATAGAATTCCTTACCTGAATCTGCAGCTAAATTATCATAACCGGAAGTCTTTAGCTTTAACCTAAACAGAATAATCGAACCATTAGAATACAGCCTATAGAACAAAGGTATAATTTAATACGAACTCACAAATGCTCCCAAAATGAACCTCCCTTCACCGGGTACGTAAAATTATCGAAAAGCCCCTAGGGTGTAAAATTACCAAAATACCCCTCGCGAACTTAAATTACCAAAATGGTCTTCCCATAAGTAGAATCACTGAAATAAACTTTCCATATGTAAATTTATTCAAAAATACCTTTCTTAGGTCAAATTACCAAAATACCCCTTCGGCGTGGCAAATTACCAAAATACCCCCCATTACACTTTAATTCTCAAAATGACTTTTCCATAAGCAAAGTCACTAAAATAATCCTATTGTATGTAAATTTACTTCAAAATACCTCTTATAGGTAAAATTACCAAAATACCCCTTCGGGTGGTAAATTACCAAAACACCCCTCGGGGTTTCCAGCACCAAAAAATCTCAAAAAAATCTTAAAACACTATTTTAAACATTCTGATGTTATTTATGGCCTAAAAGTATTTTGGAAAATTTTCGCCCGAAAATTCCGAACTGGTGTCTGGACCGAGCGCTAAAAGACTAGTTTCACGAAAAACACCTATCAGCCTCGGAATGGCCCGAAATATTAGATAATGAATCATATCTATAAAATAGGGCTTCCTTAAAATTTTCAGGTTAAAATAACTTGGTTTGCTATGCTAAATAATTCGATAAAGTTCTTTAATCGGTACCCCAATTTAGCGCTCTTTGCGAACTCCGAAAATTCTCAAAAACTTCCAGAGCGTAGGTTTCATAAATATATTTGGGGTTACAGTTGTGAACTTTGCCTAATTCCTGCCCTATCTATTTATAAGAATTCATGAAAAACTGCCTAAATTAATTATATCTATAATGACAATTACAATCACTATTTAGATTCACTAGAGATGTCAAATTGGCCGGGCTTGGGCCAGCCCGGCCCAAGCCCATCGGGCCTCCAGCAAATCTGGCCGGGGCCGGGCCAATGGGGCTTCTAACCGGGCCTGGTTCTGGGGATATCTGGGCCCGGTCCAAGCCCAGGCCCTAGGCCCAACATTTAGGGCGGGGCTTGGGCCGGGCCTGGGCCCAATTTTTTTTTTTTTGGCATTTTCTTGTTATTCAAGGTAAGGGTTTTTTTTAATTATGGTAATTTGCTGTTAGGGACGCTTTATTAAAGCGTCCCTAACAGCAATCAATGCTTTACTACAAATCTATAGCGACAAGAGTTAAAAAGATTGATGTGTAAGAATATGTTTTACGGTATATGGTAAGACTAATTCATTATACTAAATCAACAAGTTTGGCTTCAAAAAGGTTCTCAATAATGATAAATTCTCAAAGGGACATGAAGTAACAAATATCATCATCGCAAAGATAAAAGCCAAATTGTCAAGAAAAACTTCATCCCAAAAGATGGGGGTGGGCACGCGACAGTGCTACCCCTCCCCTTCGCCACTAGCTTCAGGTTCATTGTGTGAGGCTATGCAATGCACATCCGTTGATGGAGCTTAAAAGTCGAGGACAAAGCTAATCTTCTTGGTAAAACTTACACTTGAAAGGAAATACCTTTTGAATCTTCTTTATGCAATCTCTCTTTTAAACCAAATTTTGGGCAATCCAAACACTAGAACTGGAATTAGGTTCGATTATCTGAAGCCCATTGTTGGGCACAGAACAATATATGTGCTGAAATAGAGCAGATTCCAAGTTCCAGCCCACTCAAATTGTAACATAAATTGACAAAATTCAGCAAATGTGGGGTACACGATGCATTGGGGTCAACAATTTCAATACATAAAGATGTTGGAAATTTACTCAATCCCATGACCACTATATTTATAAAGAAAAAAAATCAAAGACTTTAAGATGTGTTATTATTCTTCGCATTACTTAAATCTTCAGTACTGTTTAGGGGGGAAAAGGGGAATAAATCCGTTGGGGGAAAAGTGGAATTTCAAAAGTAAAGAGGGGGGCTTGAACTGGGCCAAACCCGGGCCGGGCCTGGCCCGGGCTTTTTTCTGGGAAATGTAGGCCTGGCCTGGCCCAGGCCATAGGCCCTAAAAGGCCGGGCCAGCACTGTTCATCAAAGGGGCCGGGCCAGCCCGCCCATTTGACAACTCTAAGATTCACACACACACACACACACTATAACACCGTATGCACACACACCTCTCATCTTCCTCACTGCCGCACACATTTTCACACACACCATTCATACTCTCACACGGATTCATTACCCCCACTATTTAAACCCTAAAATACTCACTGCCTTATCAAAACATATACACTAACATAATCAAATACTCAAATGTCACACAAAGCCTCACTACATGGCCAAGAACACCTACCCATAACCTGCAACATGCTCACTACCCCCATTGAAACACTAGAACACACTCACGCACACCTTCCACGCCCACAAAACACTGATTCCCACCTATACACGCTAAAACATATGCTTGTGTTCCCCTTAATCCCTACCTTAGGCATCCAAGAACACACACACACACACACACACACACACACACACACTGTCACCACACCCACTGAAACACACACAAGGTCAGACACAACCCCTCCTCGGGCACACTCAAGTTACTCATAATCCCATCCAATTCAATTCTTACATAACAGTAATCCCTCCAAACATAATATCACACATAAATCGTTCACCGTCCACTTCCTGCGTATGAAGAACACACACATACGCATGGTATACCCACATGCTCACTCACAGTGTTAAACACACACTCTGCGCACACAGAAAACACACACAACCTCATACTAACTCTAGCAGAGAAGTGATTACCTTGAGATTTCATCCTTAATCTCTCTCTCTCTCTCTCCCCTTAATTTCTTCTCGGCCAAAGCCCCTGCTTCTCTCTCTGTTTCTTGTTCTTCCTTCTTTCTCTTTTGTTTGTTCTTCTTCCTCTGTTTGCTTTTTTTTCTCTTTTTCTTCTTACTTGAATTTCCCTTTTGTTTTCTTTTATTTTTTTTCCTTATCCAATCTATTATTAAATAGTTTATCTAGCTTAGTCATGCAAGCTAGTAGGTGGTGGCAAATCCTAAAAAAAAAAACTGATTTTCTAAATTATTTTTACAAAATTACAAAAAGACCCCCAAACTTTACATAATTACAAAATAAATCCCAAATTTTGTGTAATTGCATTTAAGCTCCAAAATTATTCTAATAATTCTCAATTTAATTAAATGGCCCTAAAACATATACTGGCGCTCATTTCATCACCGAGAACATTAATTACCTTTATGCCCCCAGAGTTTTCCAAAATTATGAAAATGCCCCCAAATTTTATTTTTGCCTCAAAATTTATATTTTTGTCTCAAAATATTCTTAAGCTCCTACACGCTACTAATACCCGAACATTACTTAAATTTATCGTCCGTTTATTTTTTGGAGCACCAATAGTTATTTTAACCCACTCCCAAAGTTCGGGATATTACAACCTTAGAGACTTAAGAGAGGAGCATCACCAATGAAGATCCTTGAAAGAATAAAACAATAGGGTCACAATGGAGAGAAACCTTAATAGGACTCTGACATGGTCAGAAGGGGGACATAGATAAACCTTTTGGACAAACAGATAACTCAGAGGAAAAAGAAGCATATGAAAATATCTCATTAAGGGTCACCCCAAAGTAAGCCCCTAGTGGAAATTTATTGGACAAGTATAAATGACCAACAATAAAGGAATCTCTAATAGTTGAAGAAGAATCATGTATAGTTGATATGCTGGAGACCGATAGACAGAGATAACACAAGTGAAATCCACTAAAATCCTTTAGTACTTAGAAAATGTGTAAGTAAGCCCCTAAAGAGGCAAAAAAATATTTGAGATACTGACAAAGAAAAACCTATGACAAAGAGAATACCTTGCAAGTATGAGAGCCACGTTTGAATTGAGTACATTTAATTTGTACAGCCCACAAATTATGATTAATCGATCATTTACTTTAAGAGATTTTACCAATTATTTCACAAGTTTTTATTCCATTAGAACTTACAGTAATTGAACCCACATTGTTGATGTTCTATCTCGATCCAAAAGGTGTGAAGATTGCTGGAGATTTTAACTTAAACCAATTCAATTCTTTGTCAACAAATGTCACAAAACTTTTCAAAGATTTTTGGTTCTTAATTTAGGTAAACAAGTTTAATTCCTCAAGACTATAATGAAAATCTTGGGCACAAAGGTGGGTAGTTATAATGTAAGTTGCCTTAGCTTTTGGATTGATGTGAACTTGACTCATGATTAGCCATGGGAAAAAGGTCATGCAAAATTGACTGAGTTGAATGAACAAAGTTGCCTTCCAAGTATGCGATTGAGAAGTCGTAAGTTATAAGATGGAGTCATAAGGCATTAATGTATCACAATTAAAGACAAGACGTGGTTTGTCAAATAAGAGTTAAGAAGTGATTTTTTTATCGATCACAGAACCTCCCTCAAAGAAGTGCATAAGGGATACATGAAAGGTCATACAGTTGGTGTTAGCCCTATAGTTGGATAACCTAGGCTTATACCTTATTTTGATGATAACCACACATTGATTATGTTCTAATGTGTGCTTTAATGATAACTACACACTCAACACATTTGAGAAGTTGGATATATGAATTAAAGCCAAAAAAGCTTAAAGCTATAGTGGACATGGTATACAAGCTTCATCAAGTCCAATATCCAAAAGTAACAAAAAAATGTATAGGCTAAGTTACTAGTGATTATGATTGATCTATAATATTATGTAACTAGTTGCTTGAATTGATGACTATAACCTAAAATGACCTTAGGACACCTTTGCATTGCATTTGAGTTCATAAGCATTCACACAAATGTTTTTCTTGAAAATAAGTGAAGTTTGGAGCTCACTAAAATTTTCTCAAAAATATTTTTGGTGCTAATATTTTCATATTTTGATAAAAATTTTCATTAGCTTACCAACACAAAAAAGATGTATCAATCCGATTTTCTTAGAGAAAGTTATGCCCAAAGTAAGAAAGGAGGTTTCATCAGGCAATCAAGAAATAGGCCGTAAGAAAATCCAGTCGAATACATTAGGAATGCAGTCGAATTTATTGACCGCTAGTTGAAAAATAACGGTTAGTTTTGCCCAAAATGATGACAAATCTTTCAATAACGGCCATTTTCAATATCTACCTTGTATAGAGGATTTGGGGCTTCATCATACACCATAAAAAAAATCACATTCTAAGCATCCATTCATTAGAGAAACATAAAGGCTCATAGATTAAACTTTTCTCTCTTCATCTTCATGGTTTTATATCATTAAAGAGAGAATCTTTGTGAGTGATTCTTTCATTGAGAGTGAGCATTCTTGAAGTCATTAATTATCTCATCTCTCTATTGTATTAGAGCTTCATTTGTACTGATTTCCTTTCAAGATGGTTTCTTTGTACAAATTTGATCTTTGTAAAAAGATTGTGATCAAGGCTTAGGTTTGTCAAGTCTTGGGTGAGCTTTGTGAACTCAAGATTTATACTTGGTGTGGGCATATCACCAAGTGTAGTAAGGGTTTTGATCTTGACCGGAGAAAAGATTATTACTAGTGGATTCTAATGTTCTTGCAAGGGATGTCTTTGAAGAGGTCGATGTAGGCTTGAGGTAGTTCACGCCAAACGATTTAAATTTCCTAGTTAAGTATCTCTAAATCAATCTATTTACTTATTGCTCTATAATTGCTTGAGATTATATAATTAGAATTTTTATTGAAATGTTGCTTGGTTTAATTAAGATTCATAATTTTGTTTAAATTTCCCAATAATTTTTAAAAACCTTTTTCACCCCTCTCTAGGGTTGTTTTATTGATTTCACTTGGTAATGGGTAGGTCATCACACAAGCCACAGGGGAGAAAACACAAAATGTTACAATATAGCAAAGCTAAAAAAATTGCATGCACTGTTATCCTTCTTTTTCCGTTCTTTTTTTCTTTCTTTCTTTCTCTTTTTCCAACCAGGTCGAAATGTGAAAGAGCATTTGATTGCCCTAAACAAACATAATCTCAAGGGGGACTTTGTACATTGAATGCAACATAGGCTAGGGTGTAGGTTAAGGAATGAAGGTGATAAGGCTGAAAACCCAAATATAATATCAAACCCCCTTGTCTTTGCCCAAGGCGACGAGCTTAGATGGTAACTAAGTTGCCTACGTATTTGAATTTGGAAAATCAGGCTTGATGTAGTTCAAAACTATGCTAAGCATCTCTTCTTCAAACTCAAAGTCACTTTCTGCATTCAAACATACCTTGATGATCATGTCGACTTCCTTTTTCAATTTTTTTTTTTTGCTAATGAAGGTTACAAATTTGGTCAAGGGAAGGCCTGCCAAGCCGTACGCCCATGGGTTTTTCAACAATTCTTCTTCCTCTTCTTTGTCAAGATTCTAGTGAAACCAATATTTGAATCATCACCTTCTCCATCATCAAGAATTTCATTTCCATGATATAAAACCTTTCATGTTGAGTCTAATTTATTATTGAAGTAGTTAAGCATATGCACACAATAGAGATTATCCATCGGGGGGGGGGGGGGGGGCTAAATAGTTTAGGCTCAAATAATTTAGGCTTACAAACAAATAGGCTAAAAGGCTAAATCATTTTGGCTCAAATAACTGGAAGTGAAAAAAATTAGAAGTAGCGTAAACAAGACACAACGATGGCCTCAAATTATTGGCAATGCTTGTTTTTAACAAAACACATACACAAATTACAATTTTTTGGGTTTTTATCATCTTGCGCCCTAACTTATCAAAACTATGCCCAAGATGAGTATATATAGGTGTGGGCATAAATATGACCGTTTGGAATTAGGTGGAGCATTAAATGCGCCAAACGGTAAACGCAGTCGACTGTATTGTGCCATTGCAGTCGACTGTTGTAACGCCCTCGGAAATCCAGAGCTTCAACCCCCCGAACTCCCAGGTTGTTAACCTACCGGATCACATCAGACCTGTTCCCTAACACATATTCCAAATCATCTAATTCAGAATCAACTTAGATTCGTCAAATACAAACTTACAAAACTACTTAAACTTCAATTATTAAAACCTAGATTCTTTACAAACTCGAGTCCTTATAAACCAAGGTTATGGTACCGACCCACGCAGGGGTCTCATTACACAGAAGTGGCGGCTCACCGGAAGCTCACACCGACTCTAACCTATTCCTGAATCTGCTACAGCTTATCGTCACCTGTAGAAGGGAATCAAATGGAGGGTGAGCTTTTGAGAGCTCAGTAAGGTCACACAAGGACTACCAACAGGGTTACAAAATGATTCCAAGAATCCAACTGACAAAGATTTCCAGAATACTTCAAACGGTCAAAAATACTCAATGATTCTCAAAATGATCAAAATTCACAGAAACAGATACCAAAATAAACAATAATACCCATGATGGGTTCCAGAACGATTAATAAAAGATCATCTTCAAAATACAACAGAGTTTTCTCGCGATATATCAAACGTACACAGATCATTTGTAAATAGCTCTTTTCAAAATACACTGAATTTCTCAAGGGATTTCAACCCAAGCACAAATTATTTCAGAGAATACTTTCCAGTCATTACCGTAGCAGTCACGGCAATATACAGAACAGAGAAAATCAAAAATCAATGTTGATCCTGGGCGATTGCAATGCCATTTCGGCACGCTAACAAAATGTACACATGCAGGATGTACCAGAATAATTACTAGTCCACTTGGGTACTAGCCTGCATTCCATGCAGGATTCAGACCAGCCTTATAACCCCCGCCTCAGAACAGAACAGATAACCCAGGTCAACACAAAAAATTAACAATATCAGTGAGCTTTAGTATAAGCTCAATCACCGAAATCAATTCGGATTCCAATAATAATAATCATACTGACATAAGTCAGCATTTAGAATTTTCAGAAGAAATCAGAACTTTCAAAAGAAAAATCACAGATAAACAACAAAAATGATTACGAATAGTTATCGAGTTTAAGCACAACAATCTGGAAGAACGAATACAAAAATGATTGATCCAGGTTCAATATTAGGGTTTTCTGGATAAGAACATGCTGATATTAATGCATACTTCAGAGTTCAACATTAGTCATAATAAGTAATTCAAAAGAGTACTTACGAGTACGAGTTATCAAAATAAGGGTTCGGACGGAAGTTCTTACCTAAGGTTCAGATAGAATCCCTTACCTGGATCCGTAACAAAATTATCCTAACCGGAAGTCTTTAGGTTTAACCTAAACAGAATAATCGAACCATTAGAATACAGCCTCCAGAACAAAATTATAACTTAATACGAACTCACACATGCTTCCAAAATGAACCTCCCCTCACCGGGTATGTAAAATTGCTGAAACGCTCCTAGGGTGTAAAATTACCAAAATGCCCCTCTCGGACTTAAATTACCAAAATGGTCTTCCCATAAGTAGAATCACTGAAATAAACTTACCATATGTAAATTTATGCAAATATACCTTTCTTATGTCAAATTACCAAAATACCCCTTCGGGGTGGCAAATTACCAAAACACCCCCCGTTACAGTTTAATTCTCAAAATGACTTTTCCATAAGCAAAGTCACTAAAATAATCTTATTGTATGTAAATTTACTTCAAAATACCTCTTATAGGTAAAATTACCGAAATACCCCCTTTGGGATGGTAAATTACCAAAACACCCTGGGGGTTTCCGACACCGAAAAAATCTCAAAAATATCTTAAACCGCTATTTTAAGTATCTTGATATCATTTCTGGACTAAAAATTATTTTAGAAATTTTTCGCCCGAAAATCCCGAACCGGTGTCCGGACCGAGCGCTAAAAGGCCCGTTTCGCGAAAAATACCTATCAGCCTTAGAATGGCACAAAAGTTTATACAATGACTCATACCAGTAAAATAGGGTTTCCATAAAATTTTCAGATTAAAATAACTTGGTTTACTATGCTAAATAATTCGATAAAGTTCTTTAATCGGTACCCTAATTTAGTGCCATTTGCGGGTCCCAAAAATTCCTGAATAAAATTCCAGAGTGTAGTTATTGTAAAAATATTGAGGGTTACAGTTTCGGACTTTGTCAAATTCTGACCCTAGATATTTATAAATTTTCGTGGAAAGCTGCCTAATTTATTTTTCTATTTTTAGCAACAATAACACTTACTATTTAAATCACTACACCTACTATTTCACTTCAAAACACACACTTTCTTCTTCATTGTTCAGCCGTGACCCACTTCATTCATCCCAATCACCATGCTTCTAAAGCACTTCCAAACCCACACTAAACACTTTCAATCTCTTGTACTAGTTGAGTTTTGCATCTTAGACACACCACCACTCACATAATCACCCACAAATCCACATACCCGAACACCCACATCCAAGAACACACACCTACACACACACTGAACACACGCACTAACCCCCCGGTACCCACTGAAACATCCTTCTTGCACTCACTCGACTCCCACATACCTCTTAATACACTGAAAATACATTCAACACCTACTTTGATGCATATATTTACACACATATAACATACTCACACCCATCATTCCCGTAACACACACATACACACACACGCACTCACACACGGTCACAAAACACACAACTGAATACATACATAACCTCATACTAACTCTAGCAGAGAAGTGATTACCTTGAGGTTTCGTCCTTAATCTCTCTCTTTCTCCCTTTAATTTCATCTCGGCCGAAGCCCCTGTTTCCTTCTCTGTTTTGTTCTTCAACTTTCCCGAAAGGGAAAGTTTCCTCTTTTGGCTTTTCGTTTGTTTGTTTGTTTGTTTTTCTTTCTTCACTTAAAGATCTTATCCCAATTTATTATTTTATCATTTATTTCATTAATCATCAAATAACCAAGGAGGAGGTGGCACCATCTTATAACAAATTTGCAAAATAGCCCCTCTAATTTTCAAAAATTACAAAAATGCCTCCCAAAATTTCAAATTTTACATTTTTGACCCAAAATTCTTTTAAGCTTTCACAAGCGTCTAATACCAGAGTATTGCCAATATTAGTGCCTGTTTATTTTTTGGGGCCCGAATGGTTATTTTAATCGGCTCCCGAAGTTCAGGATATTACAACTGTATTCCCAAAGTAGCCGTTGAAAATTCAAAATTTCTAACTTGCAGTCGACTGTATTCCAATGGAGTCGACTATAAAAGGCTATTGGAAGTATTACAGTCGACAGCATTGGAATGCTGTCGACTGTAATACTTCCAATAGCCTTTTATAGTCGACTCCATTGGAATACAGTCGACTGCAAGTTGAATGCAGTCGACTGTAATGCCTCACTGCTCAACTTGCCGTCGACTGCATTCCAATGCAGTCGACTGTATTCCTGAAAATGCAGTTTTCTTATTTTCAAAGAATGAAAAAGTTTATGCATGTAAGGGAAACCTATGGGCAAGTTCTGAGGTTACAGTCATCGATACGATTAACTCTCTATGTCTAGTTACAAGTAAAGGAATAAAATCAGTGTAAAATTCAATCGAAGAATTCCTTCTTTGATGTGTTCCGTTGAGTGTCTTTGATCAATTTTCTTGTCTAATTTGTCCGTTTGCATGAGTATAAGATTGTACCTATTGCTTCATCAACTTAATTCATGTTAGACAACGTTAACATAATCATCAATGTTAGTTATCATCAAAATCAAATAAAATCCTAGGTTGAATAACCGTAGGGTTAAAAATCTTCCCCTTTTTGATGATGAGAAACATTGATTTAAATAATATGAGATATGTAAGATAACAGACATAGTGAAGCATGACAATCTCAATTATAAATCATAAGGGGTCATAAGAAGAATTCATGACAATAATAAGCTCCCCATATCTTAAGCAATATAGGGCTCCCCCTAACTCACGTAATATATGCTCATTATTAAATTCACACAAGTATGAATCAACAATATTTCTCCCCCTTTTGAAATCATTAAAAAGATCAAGGGTTGTGTGTGTGGGAAAGTGATCAATATATGTATCCATCCATGGATAATCAATGTAGCCAACAAGGGCATGCAAAACAAGAAAATATAAGTACTTGGATAACTATCAAAAGGTGTATCAAGCACATGTAATAAATCAGATGTGCAGCAAATATAAGCGTGAATCAAAGTGCTAATGTAAAAACTCAACCCAAGTTCTAATGCAATACAATGTGTAACATCCATGACAAGTTTGTGAAATACATAATAGAGTCTAAAGACATGAGCATAAAATACTAGTCATGTCCTAACACCTCAAGGACCCGATGGTGGAGGTGGTGGATGAAATATATCCTCCTCGGAACACTGAACATCACAAAAAGTCCTCCAAGCGAGAAAGACGTTGACTGAGCTGGCTGTGAGATAGATCCATCCAACTGAAACCAGCATGCATCTGCTGCTTCATCGTATCCAATCGAGCAAGGATTGCCTCATATCCGGTAGCAAAAGGACCGGAAGAAGTGCCCGCCTCATTAGTACTCGGTGTAACCAATGGAGGTGGAGGATCACGATCAACCCCGTCATCGACATCTCCATGAGTATCAGCATCATCATCATCACCATCACCAGCAGCATCGTCATTAGCCTCATCCTCATCCTCATCCTCATAATCCTCATCCACTATAGCATCGTCCATGTCAGGCTCAAGCAAGAAATGACTATGATCATCTAAAAGCCCCTTCCTACGAAGGGTAGAGTAGTCAAGTACGTTGTGCCGAGTCACCTCAATATACTCACCGAGAAGAGGTATGTCAAAGGTATCAAAAATGGAAGTGAGTAAGAGGCCGTAAGGTACAGCTAAGGCAGGATGTGAGGCGCTCCCAATCATGTTCAACATGATGAGATGAGAGAGGTTAATCGGTGTACCCGAGCAGAAAAAGGTCAAGAGCTGGACGTGTAAGTAAGAGAGGAGTGAAAGACCGCCAGCTCTAGGAATGGCGTTATGGGTGATGACATGATGGAACAGTTGAGAGAAAGAAGGAAGGCTGCGAAGCTGGGCTTGCTCGCAGCCCTAACATGTCGACAATGAAGTGTGTGTCGAAGTTATTCCTCAATAGTGAAAGGTTGGTCAAACCAATGTGATTGACCGACTACATGAATCATCTCTGTGAAAATGAAAACCACTATCGGGGAGGTTTAGAAGAGTGGCTAGTTGTGACTGAGAGAATGAGATACGACGACCAAAGACATAAGACGTGAGGGTACACGACTCACTGAAAATGCTCCAAGTCAAATTTGCATAGAATAAATGGATTGCATCAGGATAATATAGAATGGTGTTCTTATTAGTAAGGCGGTCTAGATAACAATCTTGAAGGTGTCTAAATACACATATGCTAAAGAGAAATGGAGTATCCAACCGCAAACCTGGAGCAAGAGGGAAGAGAGTTGTGCAAAAAATAGTCTAGAGCCTCGCGGTTTCGATAGTGGTTGCGATCAAACTCTACTGCGATAGGCTCGAGCTCGGGTGCGGCTCGTGATCGTGATGTACCACGCGCACGTTTCTCTCTTGCCATTCTTGAAACAGTCAATTTGAAGCCCAAACTATGAAAATTGAGCCCTTGTATGAAAGAAGTGAGAGAGTTTTCAAAGTGTAAAGAGGGAGAGTGAATGAATCTACTGAAATGAAGCAGATTTATGCCTTTTCTCGTAACGCAGTCGACTGTATTGACTTATGCAGTCGACTATATTTGCACATGCGGTCGACTTCATTGCAAAAAGTCAAACAGTCTAGAAATGATTATGCATATGTATTTAGCAATATAAGTGTGTGCAAATCAATTCAAACAAATGAGATTAAATGAATATCAATAAAATTAACAATTTTGGAAAGAAAAACAACCAAAACATGCTATAAGCATATGAGATAATGCTCAAGCATGTGAAGTGCAAATTGCATGTTGAAGCACAAGATATATAACCATTTAGTCACATAGGTGAAGACATGCCAAGTTCTCTTCTAATCTAACGGTTT
This sequence comes from Escallonia herrerae, assembly GCA_033070095.1. Lineage (NCBI taxonomy): Eukaryota > Viridiplantae > Streptophyta > Magnoliopsida > Escalloniales > Escalloniaceae > Escallonia > Escallonia herrerae. The sequence goes on from JAVXUP010000013.1 coordinate 1,106,434, forward strand.
ACTGAAGATATTCGCTAATTGGTGATTTGTGTCCACGAAAACGAGAACGATATCACATTTTTGCACATGATCATAGATAAAATGGTGTTTGATTTGTACGTGCTTAGTCCGGGAATGTTGAATGGGATTTTTGCTCAAGTCAATGGCACTAGAAGATAGGTATGTGATCATACTTGAGTCCAAAATCCAAAAAGGTTTGTTTCATCTATGGAATTTGTGCACAACAAGCACCAACCGCCACATATTCGGCTTCGATGGTAGAGAGTGCAACTGAATTTTGCTTTTTGGAACTCCAAGAAACAAGTGAGTGTCCTAGGAATTGGCAATCGCCACTAGTGCTTTTCCGCTCGGTTTTGCAATCGGCAAAGTCGGTGTCAGAGTAACCAATAAGGTCAAAAAATGACGTGTTCCTAGGAAACCATAATCCTAAGTCATGAGTGCCTTTAAGATATCTAAGGATTCTCTTGACGGCTACCAAATGAGATTCCTTAGGACAAGCTTGAAATCTAGCACATAAACAAATAATAAACATTATATCGGGTCTACTTGCGGTAAGGTAAGGAGTGATCCAATTATACCTCGATAGCGCTTAATATCAACATCCTTACCCTTTTCATCTTTATCAAGTTTTAATGATGAGCTCATTTGGGTGTCAAAAGCATTTGATTCTTCCATGTCAAATCTCTTGAATAGCTCTTTGGTGTATTTGGCTTGGTTGATAAAGATTCTATCCTTGCTTTGTTTGATTTGCAATCCAAGGAAGAAGTTGAGTTCTCCCATCATGCTCATTTCAAACTCCTTACTCATACAAGAAGTAAACTCTTCACACAAGGATCCATTAGTATCACCAAATATAATATCACCAACATAGATTTGCACCAATAATAAGTCTTTACCCTTAGATTTTATAAAAAAGAGTGGTGTCAAGTTTTTCTCTAGAAAAATAATTTTCTAAAAGAAAACTACTTAGCCTATCATACCAAGCTCTAGGAGCTTGTTTTAAACCATAAAGAGCTTTGCTAAGCTTGAAAACATGGTTTGGATATTTTTCATATCCTCCAAAATATAAACCATTTAGAAAAGTACTCTTGACATCCATTTGATAGAGTTTAAAATCTTTATAACAAGCAAAAGCTAATAGCATTCTAATAGATTCAAGTCTAGCTACTGGTGCATAAGTCTCATCAAAATCAATTCCTTCCTCTTGATTATAACCTTGGGCCACTAATCTAGCCTTGTTTCTAACCACTACTCCGGATTCATCAAGTTTGTTTCTAAATGCCCATTCTGTGCCTATAATCCTATAGTTTTGAAGTTTAGGCACAAGGGTCCAAACTTGATTTCTTTCTAGCTCTTCTTGTGTAGCAAGCATCCAAGATTCATGATGTAGAGCTTTGGAGAAATTCTTGGGTTCAATCTGGGAAAGAAAAGCTAAATTAACATGTTGTTAAAGAGAGTGTCGAGTTCTTACCCCACTGGAAGGATTACCTAAGATTTGATCCCTTGGATGATCTTTTTTGTAAGTCCAATCTTTTGGTAAAGCTTGAGAGTTGTCCGAGTTTGATGCATCATTGTTTGCTTCCTTGTCTCCCCTTTGAGAGCTTGATTGTTGCTCCTCTTGAAAAACTTCTTTAGGATTGTCTTGTAGTGTTTCACCCATGTCCAAAGTTCTCATGTCATTGTCCATATCATCTACATTGACAATGTTAGTCCTCCGAAGAAAAGGATTAGTCTATCAAAAGTAACATTTATGAATTCTTCTACAATCAAAATACTTTTATTATAGACTCTATATGCCATACTATTATTAGAGTAACCAAGATAAATTTCCTCATAGGTTTTATAATCAAATTTGCTAAGGTGATCCTTAGTATTTAAAATAAAACATTTGCAACCAAAGACTCTAAAAAAGCTCACCTTAGGTTTCTTATTATTAAAAAGCTCATAAGGAGTTTTTAACAAAATTTTTTGCAAGATAATTCTATTGAAAACAAAACATGCACAATTGACCGCCTCCGCCCAAAAGAACTTAGGTAAACCATATTCATTAAGTATTGTTCTTGCTGCTTCTTGCAATGACCTATTCTTTCTTTTGCCAAAACCATTTTGTTGAGGAGTTCTAGGAGCCGAAAAATTATGTGATATACCAATGTCATCACACAAAGCTCCTATTTTTGAATTTTTAAATTCTCTACCATGATCACTTCTAATGTAGGTTATCAAATATCCTTTTTTATTTTGAAAACATTTTGTAAATGAAGTGAACACATCTAGAGATTCATCTTTGGTAGCCAAAAAGAAAGTCCAAGTATAGCGAGAATAGTCATCAATAATAACAAAACAATATGATTTACCACCAAGACTAGTAGTAGGGATTGGTCCAAACAAATCCATATGAATAATTGTAAGGGTCTAGAAGCAGATACCATTTTCTTCGGTTTGTGAGGGACTTTCTTTTGCTTACCTATTTGATAAACATCACATACTTTATCTTTCTCAAACTTGATCTTCGGGAGTCCCCTCACAAGTTCTTTGCTTGAAATATCCTTCAAATGCTCCATATGCATGTGTCCAAGTCTTTGATGCCAAAGCCAATATGTCTCACTAGTAGCACTAAGACACTTGACATCTTGGTTAGCTAGATCATTCAATTGTATAGAATAAACATTGTCATCTCTATTTCCTACCAAAATAGTTTCATTATTCTTCATAAATTGTATAGTACAATGAGAAGTTTCAAAGATTACTCTAAAACATTTATCATTAAATTGACTAATAGTTAGCAAATTATTCTTCAAACCTTTAACATATAACACATTATCAATTGAATATGGTTCCTTACCAATAGTTCGTTTACCTTTGATTTTTCCTTGTGCATTGTCACCAAAGGTCACCTTTCCTCCTTCCTTAAATCGATTGAGGGAAAAGAGATATGTTGCCAGTCATATGTCTTGAGCATCCACTATCAAGAATCCACTTCTTGCTACTAGATTTTGCTTTGAGACATACCTATAAACACACATCAAGTAGTGACTTTTGGTACCCATATTTTCTTGGGTCCTTGAGTGTTAGTCTTACATTTGTAATCTTGACCTTTCACAACTCACATTTTCTTTCTACCTCTAACATAGACAATTCTACAAGGATAATAATTAATCGTATGCCCTTTCTTGTTGCACCAACCACAATGTGTAAATGGTGTGCAATAGTTCTTTGGTTGTTTTGTATGAATACTCAACCTAACTTGTTGTTGAAAAATTTTAGGAGACAAGGCCAAGGGATCTAATCCAAGACCGCATTTGTTTAGGCCAATTCTTTGGCGTCCAAGCATGACATCCAAATTGTTTTGACCATTAACAAATTTTTCAAGACATTTTTTCAAATCTCAAGTTTTAAATCTTCATTTTGTTTTTCTAAAGCCAAAGTTTTGCAAGAGATTTGTTTTGAGCTAGGAGTGTTAACAATTAATTCAATCAAGTCATTATTCACATGTTTCACATATAAATGGTTGGAAATGCATTCATTCTTGGCATGCAACTCATTATTTTGCATTCTCAACTTCTCAATTTTCTTATTAGTCTCAAAGATTATTTTTTTTGATAAAATATTTATTTTTAAATTTTCTTGGATTCCTCATATAGGCTACCATAAGCATCTTCGAAGCTTTCACTATCACTACTGGAAGAAGAGAGTACCACATCATTTGCCATGAAGCACACATTTGCTTGTTCATTCTTCTCATCGTCTTTATCACTTGAATCAAAGTCACTCCATGTTAGAGTATGTTTGGCTTTCATTGAGTTTTCTTTCTCTTTGTTCTCTTTCTTAGAGAGTTGTCTTCTTTTAACTCTTTCACATACATCTCTTCTTTCCTTCTTTTCCTTTTTGTCTATAGGACAATCTATCTTCATGTGTCCCGGCTTGTGGCATTTGTGGCAAGGCTTTTCTTCATTGCTAGTATTTTGTTGTCTTCTCCCACCATTCCTTCTAAACCTTCAGAACTTCTTAAAGTTCCTTACAACCATTGCAATATCCTCTTCATCAAATTCTTCTTCATCATCACTTGACTCAAGGTTTGAATATGAAGTTTTAAGAGCAATTGATGTAGGCTTCTTCTTGACGTCCTCTTGATCAAAAGATTTGAGTTGCATTTCGTACGTCATTAGAGAGAACACATCAATTCATCAAAAGGAAAGATGTTAAGATTCTTCGATTCTTGGATGGCGGTGATCTTTGCATCCTAAGCTCTTGATAAGGACTTAATCACATTTCTTACGAGATCACCATTAGTAAATTCCTTGCCCAATTGCTTCAAAGGATTCATAATGTTAGTGAAACGAGTATTCATGTACGTAACAGATTCATTTGGAAGCATTCAAAATAACTCATAATCTCTAAACAATAAGTGCATTTTGGAAATTCTAAGAAGTGAAGTTCCTTCATGTGTAACTTATAGAGTATCCCAAATACTCTTAGCCAAATTACACATAATGACTCTAATGAGCTCATTAGTGTCTAAAGCATAAATAAGACAATTTTTTGCTCTAGCATTTATACAAATCATCTTCTTATCAAGATCGCTATAGTCTGATTTGGATTTAGGCTTCTTAACCTTGTCAACCATCTTTGTTGGAATAAAAGGGCCATTCTCAACAATATACCACATCTCATAGTCTTGAGACTCTAAGTAGATTTTCATCTTAACTTTCCACACACTATAATTGATCCCATTAAACAATGGAGGCCTAGTGGTAGAACTACTCTCCATTCCCCCAATGTAAGCCATGATCGATTAACTCTCTTGGCGTTACCCAATATATCAAGAGCCGAGGCTCTGATACCACTTGAAACCAAAAAGATAACCCTAGAGGGGGGTGCATAGGTTTTTAAAATTACTTTGAAAAATTAACAAGAATTACTACAAACTTAGAGAAACTATGAAAAACACTAAAATAGCTTCAAACAACAATCCCCAAACACAATATCTCAAATAAACAATCTAACCAATCTCAACACAAGTATAAAACAATAATGTAAAGAGAGAAGGATTTAGAGATACTTGACGCTTGAGATTTAGATGGTTCGGCTCGAATTATCCTCAAGCATACGTCCACCCCTTCAAGGAAGTCCCTTGAAAGGCCCTAGAATCCACTAGAATGATATTTCTTACGAGTCAAGATCAAACCTCTTACAATTCCTTGATGCTATGCACATATCAAGAACAAGCTTTGACAATCCCAAAGCTCCAAAAGCTTGACAACCCCAAGCTTTGATGCAAGAAACTTTAAATAAAAAATTATGTACAAAGATTCACTATCAAGAAGTAGATGAGTACAAGTTTAAGCTCTAGAACAAGATAGATGAGTGTATGACGACTTATGAAAGTGTATATCTCTTAAATGTAAGCTCACAATAAAAACTCTCTTGAATTGGATGAGAAAACAATGAAAACTAAGTGAGATTGAACAATTGCTTTGATCTTTGAGTATATGCAAGAGAAGAGAGCTTTGAATGCAATTGATGAATCAAAATTATGCTCAAGATGAGTATATATAGGTGTGGGAATAAATATGATCATTTAGAATTAGCTGGAGCATTAAATACGCGAAATGGTAAACGCAGTCGACTGCATTGTCCCATTGCAGTCGACTGTATTCTCAAAGTAGCCATTGAAAATTTAAAATTTTCAACTTGCAGTCGACTGTAATAGGCTACTGGAAGTATTGCAGTCGACTGCATTGGAATGCAGTCGACTGTAATACCTCACTGCTCAACTTGCAGTCGACTGCATTCCAATGCAGTCGATTGTATTCTTGAAAATGCAGTGTCCTTATTTTCAAAGAATGAAAAAGTTTATGCATGCAAAGGAAACCTATGGGCAAGTTTCTAGGTTACAGTCATCGATACGATCAACTCTCTATGTATAGTTACAAGTAAAGGAATAAAAAGCATAGTAAAATTCAATCAAAGAATCCCTTCTTTGATGTGTTCCATTGAGTGTCTTTGATCAATTTGCTTGTCTAAATTGTCCGTTTGCATTAGTATAAGATTGTACCTATTGCTTCATCAACTCAATGCATGTTAGACAACATAATCATCAATGTTAGTTATCATCAAAATCAAATAAAATCCTAGGTTAAATAACTGTAGGGTTAACACAAGCTTAGGAAGATAAAGGTTCCCTAGCACCAAGTCACAAGCGCAATACTAAAATCACAGGAAATGAGCTTTAAGCAAGTATAAACACATAAACATAAAGGCAATCATATGATATTAATCACGTAGCATGCTTGACGTCAACAACGAAGTAAAACCCTAAAGCATATAATTCATCAATAGTTATATCAAGAGCTAAATATATTGGTGAACGTTGAACTATATGCCAAACTTTATTTTGATTAGTGCACTTCAAATTATGTCAAAGTGATTACTGGATCGTCAATTTGTCTAATTAGGTCATTCTATTAGCTCCAGTTAACCCAAAACCCGTTAAGTGCCCATGTGTCTGGCACATGCGGCCTAAGTTAGGGGCAAAATCGTCAAAACACAAGAGCAATACTCTTGTTCTATTCTTCTAATTTTTTTGTCTGACTTTTTATCTCTTTTTCTTTTCCTTTTCTTCTTATACCACTGCTCATCTATCCATCACCATCACCACTGACCCAGCTCAATTGCTAATCAAAACCATAACACCATCTTTTCATTAGCTTCACCTTTATTCCTTCAATGGTTGTTCAATTCACTTAGATCGAACAACCATTGAAGATGGTTGGATGGTGTTGTGGTTATGTTTGATTCAATGGTGGTATGGTGGCGATGTTAGGGTGACCAATGGATGGTGGGGGCAAGGGGTGTCTGGTTGTGATTGAAAGGATAAAGTATGGTCGTTGCATGGCGTGGCATGGCAACAAAGGTAGGTATGGATTCTTAGGGGTGACGGATGGGAGGGTAATGCAAAAAGAACAAAGAGGAGATCGACGGTGAGCGTAAGTGGTGGTTGTGAGATGCTGGGTAGTGATTATGCAATAGTGTGGTGGCTAAAATGGAGTGTGTGGTGGAGATAGGGTTGTAAGCAAATGAAATAGAGTGGTTGTTATGGTGTCTGTAGTGCTTGAAATTGAAGGGTGATGGGAGTTTGAACAGTGATTATAGTGGATTCTACAGTGGTAGGGTGGGAAGGTCTAGGGTGGTGTTCATGGGGAAGTGTATATGGGTCAGTGGTGGTTATGTGTATGTGTACACGTGCATGCATGATTTTTAGGTCGTGTCGTGGTTATGCTTGGTGGTAGGCGGTGTCACCGTAGCTATGGTTGGAGGTTGGTGTGGGTATTTTGTTGGTGTCGTGGTTGTGCTTGGTTCTCGTACTATGGTGGTGGTTGGTGGTGGTGTTGGATTTAAAAGGGGAATCTGGTGCACACTGCGCATAGTAGTGGTGCTGGCCACTAGTCAGTGATGTGGAAAAAGAAAGAAGAAAGAAGAAGAAGAGGAGGAGGAGGGAGAAAAAGAAAAGAGAAAAAAAGTCATAGATTTGTCCCTGGATTAAGCCACTTAATGATTGGGGCTGACAAAAGCTAATGGGCTAATTCCAAATCTGTACTTTCAACTTTATCTCCAGTACATTATTCAACTTTGTAGGTGGGCTAAAGAAGTACCTAAGTTCAAAAAAATGACCCAAATTAGTACCTCAGCTAACGGATCATGGATGTTATTAAAAAGTCCAAGGGGTAGGATTGTCATTATGAAAAAGGCTATTGTATAGCCCATGTGGAAGCTCTCCATTTCTTCTCTATATCTTTTTCTTCTTCCTTACTTTCTCTCTTTCTCTCTCCCTTCTTTAGTTCAGCCCACAACAGAGCTCTACCTCTTAAATTAAGTCAACCTCCGCATTGGTCAGCGAAGCTTCACCACTGAGCACCATATCAAACCCCTCTAGCACCACACTGCCACCATTCGCCATTGCCACCGCCACTCGCAAGGCCAGTACTAAGTGCGTGACCCTTAACCTCAACATCAATTGCAAATCAAACCTCCCAATGCTCAACCATGATGTCCCCATATGCCACCGACCTCATGCAGTATATGAACCCGTATACGTGGAAGTACGAAACCGTTCATAGCACGACCACTGGCGAGGTTCTCCCCAGGGTCCCACAAGTGCTCCGGCCATCTTAGCTATGATATTCCTGTGAGTCAAAACCACTCATTTTATCTTTTTGGTGGTTCCCAAAGAGTATAAATTCGCCGCTGTATCGGACTGAAATACTTCAGATAGATCAAGCCCTTAAAAACAAGTCAAGTTTAACATCTCTGTCCATCCCTCCAGTAAGTTGGCGCTGATCGTGGGGAGGGACTCGTGCTTGGCTATGCTCAATTTGATCAGGGGCAGGCGAAATTTTTATCGTAGCTTGGGAAAGGAAGCGTCAATTGTCAAGTTCGATTCTAGCAGTGGCGGCAACAGGTTCTTCGTGGTTATGGATGATAAAGTTTGTGTCCATAATGAAGAGCTTTTTATAGAGAGAGAAAGAGTTTTTTTTACAAATAAGAGCTTTTTTCAGAGGCGGGGAGAGAGAGAGAGATTCCTTTTTTAGATAAAAGAGTTTTTTTAAGAGAATTTTTTAGAGAGAAGAGCCTTTTTTAGAGAGAAGATTTTTTTTAAGAAAGTGTGTGTGTGTGTGTGTGTGTGAGAGAGAGAGAGAGAGAGAGAGAGAGTCAAAAAGGATGGTCCACATGGTCAGTGTATAGACTTTATGTCCTTTTTCATAATAACAGTCCTACCCCTTGGACTTTTTGATGGCATCCTTGGTTCGTTAGCCGAGATACTTATTTGATCATTTTTTCGAACTTAGGTACTTCTTTTGTGCACTATCAAAGTTGGGCACTAAAGTTGTACTAGAGGTAAAGTTGAAGGTACAATTTAGATACTAGCCCAAAGCTAATGGAAGACTTAACTGACTGGCTTGCTGGCTAGCTCGTGCAATCTACGATAAAATCCTTCGCCTCCTCTGATGAGTTATTTATTTTTCCCTGTGCCCTCGGGTTGTGAGAGCATCCCAAAGCTGCTCACCACAAGACAATCTCACCTTTCAGCATATTGTAGTTAAATGGTTACTTTGACACAAATCAAAGTCCAATGACCAAAAACATTTTGAGTTACAGTTCAGTAGTCAACGGCATATTTTACCCTTCATGGAGTAAAATACGTTGTTGACCACATGGTTAGAGATAAGAAATAATCAAAGATAAATCCTAGATCATAGATTATGTGAGTTGATAAGAAATAATCCTAGATTATTCCATCTACATGGTTATAGATTACCCTGACAAAGAATTTTCTATCAAAACAATGGGAAGATTAATCTTACATCAAAAACCAAAACATAGATTCTAACAAACTAAAAAAAAATGCTATTTTGACTCTAACTGCAATATTTGATGGAGTCAGAAACTTCTGTAAAGTTGTAGGTCTTAGAGTTAGTGTCGTTTGAAGTTTGAATGCGAGAAGTCAGTTTAAGGTTTTCAAAAGTAATTTCAGAGTGGGTTACTAACAAGGTAAAAGATTATGCATTCCTCTTTATATAACAAACCCTAATACATCAATTTATAACCTCGAAGTATTATAAGGATAATAAAATTGATTTGGATACAAAATAAGCTTTAATACCCTTAAAACTGTCAAACCCGGGGTTTTGGGCCTTTTCCCTATGCATATGGGTCAAATTTAGGAGCTTGATTTTCTCTCTTCTAAAGTCTGACTTGGGCCTACTTGATATTAATAGTAAGACCTAGAAGCCTTCTTTCATATGGATTTAGAATCAAACAATAATACTAGTTATATCCTTACATAATCAAAAAATAACAAAGGTGTGTCAGATTCAGAACAAGTTCAGTAATCCCTATATACTTAACGAAATTAGGCTCATAATATGTCTGTGAAAAGCTAATTTCACAATATTTCTAATGATATAAAGAACATACAATACTTCCTTAAGATGAGCACATTGTAATTCACCAAATTGGGTTGTTGTGCATGTGTGCCAAATTGAACTTTACCAAGCATCGAAAGTGTATTAAAACATGGGTTAAATACACTTCGTATCTTGTATCTAACAAAATTCCCACTCATTAACTAATTGTTTAATTTTAACACATAACAGTCTAATGCCTTAGTTACTCAACACGTGAGTAACTCCAAATGTTTTCCCTCCAAATACTCCCTCCGCCCAAAATAATTGATCATATTTTCTTTTTGAGTTGTCCCAAAAAAATAGATCACTTTTTAAATTATAAAGAATCTATATGTGTATTTTCATGTTCATCCCTTTTACACTTATTTTATTCTATTTTCTTTCTCCACATTTAATCCTCAACCAACTCACTTTTTGTCTCCTGACCCACTTTCTTACTTCATCCTCTTTCTTTCTCTCTTGGGATATAATGAAAATATGATTCGTATTCTAAATAACCATGCAAGTCAAACACGATCACATATTTTGGGATGGAGGGAGTAATAAACAATGGAACAAAATGATTATCTTACCCTTATTATTTGATACAATATTTATTGTTTTATGATTTCTTTATCTCGACTTTTTTCTTGTCATCTCCAGCATCTGCCCACCTTTCTCTTGCCACTTTTCATCGTTCTCTCTCCGATGTTAAAGTCACGACTCTGTCGTGGCCCTCCCACCTCACCTCAAATTCATTAAATAGGTGGGTAAGTTTGACATTTTGAAGTTGATTTAGGGTCATCAAATCGGTGAATTGATGGTCGAATCATGTTGGTGTGGAGATCGAGGAAATAACAACGGTTAAAGCCAGCCAGCCTGGGTTGTTCGCATGTGGTGTTTATGGATATGTGCAGGTTTTTATGTGTGGGTGTGATGGGAAGGGACAGGGGACACAATCGTGGGGATGGGGGGGCAATTATATGTGTGTGTGTGTGTGGTGAGTGATGGAGGATTGTAGGACCATGGGGTGGGGGTATGTGTGTGTGATTGTGCCTTCGAGTGTGCATAAGTCTGCGTGTTGCGTGTGTTGACGTGGCCAGGGAAAGAGGCGACAGACGGAGAGAAGACAGTGGCAAAGTTTTAGATTTTATTTTCATTCTCGTTTTTATTTAAGTTTAATTGGATACAGCCCCCTCGTAGTTCAGTTGAGTTGTAAAAAGACTTCTTGAGCTACAAAGTTGCAAAAAGAGACATAGAGTTGCAAAAGGAAAGATGAGGTTTCAAATGTGTTGTATCCAGCGAATCTCATAACATAATGAATGAATTATCTGAAGTATCCTTATATATAAACTCTATTGACCACTTGATCTAGGGCTCATGTGAAGTAGGTACATATGTAAGGTTTGTGCAACGTGAGTACATGAATGTATGGTTTCTGTTTGAGTGGTGGGCATGATTGGTGGTGCTTATGGAAGGGGCTGGATTAAAGAGGTAAATCCATAGTGGTGGGTTGACAAGGTAGTGATGGATGTGTGATGGGTGCAATGATGATGGAAGAGGGGCGGTGGCCATCAGTAATGATGGAGAAGAGAGGGCAACAGAAGTGGGGTTATGGTGGTGACGAGTGAGAGGGTTGATGATTTTGGTGGTCAATTGAGCAGGGTTATAATGGTGATGAGAGGGAGAGGATAGGGTTAGTGAGGGGCGGGTGTGGGTGGGACTGCTGGTGCACAGGGCTGAGCTTGCAGCGATGGTGGAGGGGTTGGGTTGGTGTGTAACACCCCGCTACTTTTTGGATTTATTTAAAAATTTTAACAGCAAATAAATTTTTTTAGCGTCGATATTTTAAGTAGCGACCTTTAGCGACGAATATTCTTTCAGTTAGCGTTGATATTTTTATTTAGTGACTTTTAGCGACACTTAGTATAACGGGTTACCTATCCAAACCCTTAAAATTTTTGGAGCACCCAAACTATAGTAAATAATTTAATTTGGACCATTTCGCAAATAATATAAAATTTCGGATAAGCGTTAAAATAACTAACGAAACTTAGAAGGGGTTTTTAGTAGTTTGTCATTTAGGGTTTTATATTTATACACCTTTTGTGGGAGAGCAGCCGTCAACCCAAAGACTCGAGAGAAGCAGTGAGAGAGAGAGAAGGATTTGGACAAGATTCCGGCGAAGTTTTTCCGGTGAGATTTCTTAACCTATGTTTCTTTTCAATTTAGAAATATATACTTATATAGATAGCGCATGTGGTATGTCGTAAGTGTGTAGATGAAAGGGGAAGGGAAGAAACTGCCGCAGGCAGCGTGTGTGCGTGTGTTTAGGGTTCGCTATGTTGTAGAGGGATCACAGCCGAATTTGGGTTGTGCAAAAAGGGGGGATACGGCTACTGGGTATTTACCCATGAAGGTGTTAATGGATGTGCAAGACAGGGACGCTGTCAAACAGCGTGATGGTGCAATAGAGGCAGTTGAGGCTACCTTGCCTGTACGTGCGTGCGAGCCTTGTGGGTGGACAGCCATAGATGTCCAGTGAGAGTGCGAGTGTGGGCTGTTATAGCACAGTTGCGCTAATTGTGTGTTTTCTATGTGAAGGTATTTGTGTGGGTGTGTACAAATGGGTAAGCAAGAGTGCAGTGTGTGAGAGTGGGTAATTGTGGATGTGTGATGAGGGTAGAAGAAGGGCTGCAAAGCAGCCGTTATTGTGAGCGTATAAGAGATGAAGAGAGACCACTGTCGTAAAGCAGTGGTTGTAGTGTGTACCGCGGGTGTATTATGTGTGTAGTGTGTTGGGTGTTTGTGTGTGTGTGGCAAAGAAAAGGGGCTGAAGTTTCAGCCGTGTGCATGAGTGTGTGTTTGGTGTTGGCCGTGGAGTGGTGGCCGCCGTGGAAGGGAGAAGCAACAGCAGATAGCCGCTGTGCTATTTTGGGAGTGCTGCGTGTGTGGGTGCAATATGTTTCTGTGTGTCAGTGTGCGTGTAGTTGTGTGTGTGTGCGTGTGAGGCTGCCAAGGAGGCAGCTGGCATGGGTTTAGTGTATGTGTTGTGTGCTTGTGAGTGTGTGTTGCTGCGTGGGTTGTTAGATGGCATGAAATGGGTATTGAATATGGGAGAGAAAGTGGGACAGAAAGGGCCTAAGTGTGTGTTGTGTGCGTGGGTGAATGTGTGTGAGGGTGAAATGGGTTTGTTGTGTGAATGTGTGTGAGTACTTCATGGGTGTGTGTTTCAGTGTGTGTGCGTGGGTATTTGTATATATGTAACTGATAGAATAGGTTTGGAAGGTTGCTTAGGTGACTGAAAGTGTGGGAAGAAAGCAAAACAGGGAGAAAGGAAGACCCCACAACAGTGGACATAGTGAGGATTATTACATGCTTGTGTGCATGGAATATAAGTGGAATATAAGTAAATGTTTTTGTGTGTTTATTTTTAGGTGCACGTGGGTTGAGCATTACTGTGTGTATTGTGAGTAAATCTTGGTTTAGGAGTGAGTGTTCAGGGTTTGCACAGGACTGCTAAGGACAAAGAAGAGGGGTACACAGCAATGGGTTTGAGCATCAAGGTGGTACACTGTGCTTGCACAGCTGTAACACGTGGCTGTTGGACACTGTACCATTGTCCAAAAATGATGAAACTTTACAGGAATGTTCTCCAAGAAAAATTATAATTACTGTTAAAATTTCATATGTTTCTGATGTCGTTTGGTATTTTTAATAGTTTATGTAATTTCAGTTCTTTTAAAATTTATTTGGAGTCTTTAAACCCTGAAAATGTTCTCGGAAAAATAGAGTAGTGTTTATATAGTATAATAAAGACTCAATATAAATTTGATGATTTTTGGAATCGATTTGTTATCATTTTCAGTATCGCATTGAATTTAGCAAAACGAAAAATAAAGAAATAGTTTTCATGTCTTTTAAATTCTGATTTCAATTTCAATAATTTTTATATATATTTTAAAGCTATTACAAAAACTATGGGACTTAGTTTGCAGTTGGAAGTAAATTTTGGCAATTTATGGGTTTTTAGTGTATTTAAAGAAATTATTTTTAATTCAAAAATATTCAAAATTTTAGAAAATTCTTATTTTGACTCTCTACAATGTTTTAAGCTATGAAAGTGTTTTATTGTAATTTATTACGAATCTCGGGATATCATTACGCATTAGAGAGCGTACAGTATTTTCGGTTAGGTTGGCCGTGCGCGGGAACCGTTTTGAGTTGCGTCATTCTGGGGTTAGAAGTGACCGCCGTTTGGGTAGTTGATAATAGGGTTTATAGTATAGTAGTGTAGATTATTTTTCTAATAAATGAATTTGCCAATTTAGGTTAATTCAACGACTTTTGGATTGATGTCAATTAACATTGCATAGCGTGGATCGAGGTAAGGGATTTCTTCTGAAACCCAGTTTTCTCTATTTGTCCTCGAATATTTCTTTGAATTGTTATCGCTATTCTTTTGGATTCTGTTATTTTGATTAAGTCGCATTGTTTGCCTTAAAAACCTATCTTGAGCCTTAAGCGTTTATTGGAAATCATATTCGATGCACTGTGTTTATTTCTCATTGTGCATCGATTTAAGAATTGTATTATCCTTTGTTATCATTCTGCATATTGACATGAGAGTTTGCATTGGTGTGTTTGGCGGGAGTTGGTGTATAGTGGAGGATATTGGTGTGGGCTAGTACCTTGATGGACTAGCCGGTATATTGGTGTAGGCTTGTGCCTTGATGGACTAGCCGGTGGAAAGTGTTAATGAGCATCGCCTTTGTGGCTTTGCTAAGTGATTACCCTGCACTGCCTGTGTGGCTTTGCAATTGCTCATGTTATTGCATTCGTGATTGTTTGTATCGTGTCTGGAAATCGTATTGATATCTAATGAAACTAGTTATGATTCTTTTTGAAAATCTATGAATTGTTTCGTAGTTTCTATCTTTGAGCGACCTTACTGAGCTCTCAAAAGCTCACTCCCCTTTGACTTCCTTTCCGCAGGTGATAACTAACAATAGATCGCATTGGGTGTGGAGTAGATCTGAGCCGAGCGAAAGAGAATTTAAGTTTCAGTCTTAGTCTTTAGAACCCCTGCGTGGGTCATTATTGTTATTTAAAATTGTTAACTTAGACTTGATGTTTCAACTATGGTAGTACGCTAAGCATATTATTTTACTCAATGGTTTAGTTGCTCTGACCGGTGGATGATTATAAATTGGTTAAGTTTGAGGTCGTAATTGTCTGAGTGTATCTGATCGAGCGAGTGTTAACGTTCCGGAAATTCCGGGATGTTACATGGTGGCAATGATGCGCAGGGCTTAGCTGGTAGTAGACAAGGGTGGTAGTGTATGGCTGGGTTAATCAGGGTGGCGGCTGGGTTAGGGGTCAGAGTGGAGAAGAAATTGGGATATGAGTAGGAGAAAAATAGAAATCGAAGGCATTTAAGTCATTTTATAGATTAATTTATAAGAAACGCACTTCTTTCAGAAGCGTGAGTATCATGTCCTGTCAATTTGAATGATGTATCTAATGGTTGTAACAATAGATTGGCACCTCAGGAGGCCATTAGTAATTTTTGTAACCTGAGATGTCTTTTTGCAACTCTACTAAATTAATCACGAAGGGGCTATATGCAATTAACACTTTTATTTATTCTCTTTTTTTCTCTAACGAATTTAATTGACTGAACTCCGTTATTTATTGGGATGGGAAATCAAGTGAGCTACTGACTTGTTTTCTAAATCAAGAGTCGGGTTTTTAAGTGTCAAAAACTAACATCAACTGAGGCTTTGAGGTAGTTTAATGGTACTAAATTGTATTTAACATAAAAATGCTATAAACAAATCACAATATATTTGTGATAATGAGTTGATTGTACATGCAGCACGAATACTATTGCAACAATGAGTTGTCTACATTGGCTATGGCATCGGAAGCGAATAGGTTTCACAAAGAGGGAGAAAGAGAAAAAAAAATAAAAGTGCTAATACTTTTTTAGACTAAATTGCAATAAAATCCTTACCCCTATCATTTTTCATTGCTTCTGGAAAAGACCAATGCAACCCTCTGCTAGCTGCCGAGCCACCGGTGCAACACCCTATAACCGCCAACCCACCATAAACATACCGCTACCCGTACCCACCTCATTCCCTCACACACACACACACACACACACACACACACACACACACACACAATTCATCATCGTTTGTCCTTTTAGCTTAAGCCTGTCATTTTTTTCTGCTTGCACAAGCACAAGTGAATTTCGATCCAATTCCACCACCATCATGTACTCCCAAAATGAATATGTAATTCCTGAATCAATTGAGACTCTTAAAGCTGTGAAAGTCTCAAATCTGAGGGTTGGGGATAATAGTGGTTTGGTAGTTGGGGTGGCAGTGATGGTCAGGAGGTGGGTATGTGCACCGGAGTGTTTGTGGTGGTCTGGCAATATGAGGTACAATGATGTTGGATTGGCAGTGGGGACTGCAATGATAGTGGAAGAGGTGGGTATGGGTGACAAGGTAATTGTGGTGGGTATGGTAGTCAGAGGTTGCAGTGATGGTGGGCTGGCAACGGGGAGTGGTAGTGACGTGGAATAAGTGTTTGTGGTTGGTAGTAATAATGGGAGTGGTTTGTATGGGCAGAGAGCTGTTTTGTGGTGGGTTAAAAGTAAGGGGTGAACATTGATTGATAGGTGGGGGTGGCAATGATGTTAGGTAAGGTGTTTATAGTTAGTTTGGCGGTGATGGGTGGTAATGATGGTTAATTAGTAAGGGGTGGTGGTCATGGTTGGAGAGGAGGGTACGGGTAACGTGGTGTCTTTGGTAGTGAGGACTGGCGGTGATGGAGAGTTGACAATGATGGTTTATGGTGGGGTTGGCAATGGAAGGTGTCGGTGGTTGGTGGGTAGGCAATGGGGGTGGTGGTAATGGTAGGTTGGCACTTTCCTAAATTACTTTCATCGAAACAATTTTTATCATAATTATTTCAATCGTGCCCTCTCAAAATCTCAACTGTTTGGCACAAAATTTTAACTTCGCCCCAATTGCATGTGTTTTCTGAAAATTTAGGGGGTTAAGTGACCATTTAGCCTTTTCCACTTTAGGAGATGTGCTTCGAACAATTAGTTTTGTCGCGAAAAGTAAATATGCATGTATGTCTTTGGCGGCAGCAGAACTCGTATTCATCCTTTTTATTATAAAATACAATAGTCGTCGTCCTAAAAACCTTCGGGGAACATCAATCTCTGTGCTCATTACACGTGGCAGTTTCCCAAAATCTCGCTCCCGAAGAGTGGGTCCCACACCTAAATCCACTCTCTTTGCATTCACTCAGACAAGGCCAAACCAAACGACCGTCAGTCGTCTCAATCCCAATCCAAGTCAACAAACCCACAAAAAAGTAAGAAAAAGAGCTCTAATAATCAGAGCAAAACTGCAAGCAACCGGGACAAAAAGATGGGATCAGACAGAGTGACGCTGATACTGGTGAATTTGGCCGCTATAATGGAGCGGGCCGACGAGTCTCTGCTCCCTGGTGTGTACAAGGAAGTTGGTGCGGCGATGGGCGCCGGCCCCACCCGACTGGGCTCGCTCACACTGTTCAGATCGATAGTGCAATCGTCCTGCTACCCGCTCGCCACTTACCTCGCCGTCCGTCACAACCGTGCCCACGTCATCGCCCTCGGTGCTCTCCTCTGGGCCGCCGCCACCTTCCTCGTTGCATTCTCCTCCACTTTCTTGCAGGTACCCTCCACCACCCTCTTTCTGCCCCCCTCCTCTGTTTTAGTTTGTTTAGTTTGCCACTGAGAATATTTGTTACAGTGGTTATAACTTTGTGAGGAAAAAAAATTATGGTACTCACTCAAAATAAGATAGTTGCCCCATGATTATACGTGGGTAACATTTCATTGTCATTACTGATAATATCTTCCTATAAATGTAAGTGTTGCCGGTGTTTAGGCCTTAGCATTTACGGAGTAAGTTTGTTGCATTTGGCATTGGTGCAATTGCAATTTGATACGCTTGCATTGGCACATAAGGAATTGGATGTGTGTCTGAGCAATTATCTTATGGCCTGCTTTTGTTTACAGTACCATGTCACAGTTTTTCTTATTAGCTAATAATGCTTGGTGATAACAGGTCTTAACAGTTCCAACAAAACGTGATTGATGCAGATATGCATCTGTTTACGCGAATTCCTATTCATACACACATCAAATCTGCATTAAGTGTGTGCACAAAGAAAGCACCCGGTGGTATGCTATTATTTGTATGGTTATGTAGGTTCTTACCTTGCATGTATTCAAGTTGTTATATTCCACCACGGTTAGCCCCGAGGATTTTTTGTGCCTTACGCAATTTTTTCATGAATATAAGACGTGCTACGAAGAGAGCTTTCATGCATCCTGATATGATATAATTTGGAATAGATGGTTCAAATTTTAGTTGCATATTTGGATTTGGCTACGACATGAAGAGCAATCTCGAGCCAATTATGTTTGCTTGAAGGCTTGATTTGCCAAGATTTCATGTTGTTTATGTTTTAGTCTGAAATGGAAAAGAAAAAGAAATATCTTCCAAGTGATCTTGTTGACCTTGCTACTAGTTCACATTTTTAATCCTACATAAGATTCCTCATAACCTTACCAGCATGTCTGACAGTTTAAGTATAGGTCCCTAAAATTTTCTGTAGTAGCCAATTATGAGGTAAGAAGAGATGGGAACCAATTAACTTGTGCACAGTTTGCAATGTTCAAGTACGTTATGACCTTGCCAATTTATACAAAAAGAAAAGGCTTGTGTGAACGAGTTGAATTATCATTATTATGGTCTCTTTAGCCCTGATGGAATAACGCATTTCTGGGATTGGGGAATGATTGTTGTTAATAATAATTTGAAGTATGCCACTGACTGAAATGTACTTTGTCACCTGCATTAGATGAATTGCAACGCTGATAGTCTGAAAAGTATATTTTCCTCTAAATCTGGTCATTTAATTTAGGTGGCAATTTCAAGAGGGTTGAATGGTATTGGGCTTGCGATAGTCACACCAGCCATTCAGTCCCTTGTCGCTGATTCAACTGATGATAGCAACCGTGGTATGGCTTTTGGATGGTTACAATTAACGGGGAACTTTGGCTCTATTATTGGCGGGCTTTGTGCTGTCTTATTAGCCTCAACATCATTCATGGGCATTGCGGGTTGGAGGATTGCCTTTCATCTGGTTGGATTAATAAGTGTCGTAGTGGGTGTTTTGGTACGCCTCTTTGCCAATGATCCTCGCTTTTCTGATGGTAGTGAACAGTCTCACATTCCACATAAACCTTTCTGGTCCGAAGTAGAAGACCTGGCTAAGGAAGCGAAGGCAGTTTTTAAGATTCCATCATTCCAGATAATTGTGGCTCAGGGCGTCTCTGGCTCCTTTCCGTGGTCAGCTTTGTCATTTGCCCCTCTGTGGTTAGAGCTAATTGGCTTCTCCCACAGAACAACAGCATTTCTCTGGACTATCTTTATTATTGCTACTTCACTTGGTGGTCTGTTTGGTGGGAAAATGGGGGATATCCTTTCCAAACACTCACCAAACTCTGGGAGAATAATTCTTTCACAGATAAGCTCTGGTTCAGCTATACCCTTAGCAGCAATGTTGTTGCTTGTATTGCCTGATGATGCTTCTACAGCAATAATGCATGGGTTGGTCTTGTTCATCATGGGACTTATCATGTCATGGAATGCCGCAGCTACAAACAAGTATGTCTCTCACAGGCCTCAAAAAGGATCTCTGATTTTGTTCTTTCTTTTTCCTGGGTAAGAGAAAGAGGACGAGAAGCAGCAGGATGTTGACTTTTCACTGATTGGGGAAATCTTTGAAGGATAGAAATGTAGGTCTTTTGCAGCATGAAAGGCATTACCAAACTAGGTGAGGGACTAAGTCGCCTTCTTTAGTACGTTAATACCTGTTCAAAAGGTACGAGTGTTGCATCATCTAGTTACCACTTCCGTAGTTGTACCATGTCAAATAGTGGACAAACTGGAAATGGACAGCACTAAGTTTTGCTTCTTGATATCTATACTAACACTAGTGGGAGAAATTGCTTGGAGAGACCATAGCTCACATGCAAAATAGAACTTGTACCCCTTAGAGAATATTTTGCACAATTTATAACACAATATGGAGAGTGAGGGGGCGGGGAGCACAACTATGATTTCATGATTTCTAAAGGTTTCACAATTGTTTTCTCAACTGTAAAGCATTTAATGTGCTATAACAGCCGTTAGTGATTAGATAATGGATAACCACCATTCTTTGTGTTTTTTCTCCAAGACTCTTATTATGTGTTTCAGAATGCACTTATGTAATTGAGGCCTAGGTGCACGAAGAGGGGGCGGGGGTGGGATCGGGAGCGGGAACTGGGGCTTGGGGAACATAAGCATCTGGCAGAATCTAAGATTGGAAGCTGCTTGAAGAAATAAATGCATAAAGAGTATTACCATTTCTTTAATATATCTTACACTTAATTATGGTGTGCAGACATTTTCCACCTTGAAAACACCATAAGCGACAGTGAATTGTTACTTTGTACTCGTCACATCAAGTGGCTACTAACTACTTGCCTTTGAAAATAGCAAAGGTAAAAGTAGTTTTGCTGCTGCTGTTTAGTTCTCGAGACATTTCTAGGCGGCATATCTCCTATCTCATATGGTTAGACATGGGGCCAAAAATGAATTGAAGAGAGAGAGCGAGAGAGCACTGATTGACAAGCTCTATTCTCTCGATGAGAGTAGTCAGCAAAGGGAAAGGAAGCTTTAAGGACTAGAAGGAAAAGGGAAACAAGAAATAAGAGTCGAAAAGGGCTTGATTTTCAGGTACTTCCTCACTTGTTCCGTGCATCTCTGTCCAGTTGTAGGGATCGAGTTCCCATGTTAGCTTGGAACTAGATCTTATGGAGCTCCTAACGAGGATCGCAAAAGCGAGTATTCTGAGAGAAAAGTGTCACCATAGGAGGAGTTTCCTGCTACTAAGATCCGAGGGATTGGCTTTCTGCAGCCTGGTGATTTGTGTCCTCACCCTTAACTGTAGTATAACTCTTGAGGCATGTATATGTTAATCCAAATGTCTTGCTCATTGATTGAACTGGATGTCTTTGTTTCCATTTATTCTCTTTCTCTATAAGAATGCCTATGTTCCCATATTACAAAAAAAGTCTCTTTATGAGGTTCCTCTTTGTGTTGTTTTGGGTTGATTTCTCCCAAACTTTGTCAATCTTGAGGCTCCCTATCATCTAATAGGTTAAATTCTGTTTCTTTATAGTCCATCCCTTTTGCCTCTTGAGGTTCTTTTTTATTTTATTTTAGGACTCACAAAAGTTGCCAACTTCAAATAGAATTTTACTTGATGGAAAATGCTGGACTTCCCAAATTTAATACGAAGGTTGTTTTCCAATTTATGTGGCATTTTAATTGTTGCCATTTATTACAAAATACTTGGACTACGATCAGCCATGTTATTTTCACTTTGGGAACAAATACGGAAATTCTAGCATATTGTTCTACTTGGGTGGTCAGGAAAAGTGGAAGTCCAATTCTTAAAGAAGGGACAATGATTATAAAAAAAAATTATAGTGAAGGTGTAAACCTTTTTTCAGTAGCGAGACCTCCGAAATCTCATTGCTGTTTCCAATGCTCGGAAGTGCATCATGAATTATTGTGCAGTGGGATATATCCTAAAAGTGCAAAGATTTTGGAGGTAAAGTTTTGAGAACTTCTATCTAACTATACTTTGTTGATTCATATGCAGTCCAATATTTGCAGAAATTGTTCCTCAGAGATCTCGGACAAGCATCTATGCTTTGGATCGGTCATTTGAGTCCATATTGTCATCCTTTGCTCCACCTGTAGTTGGAATTTTAGCTCAGCATGTTTATGGCTATAGACCAATTCCACAAGGATCCACAGACTCACAAGAAATTGAAACAGATAGAGAGAATGCTGCCCCACTTGCCAAGGCACTTTACACAGCAATAGGCATTCCAATGGCAGTCTGTTGCTTGATCTACTCCTTCCTGTACTTCACATATCCAAGAGACAAGGAGCGGGCAAAGATGAGCGCTTTAATAGAATCAGAGTTGCAGCAGATTGAGGGAGGGAATCTTCCTTCAGGAGAAGAGTATTCCCAACTATTTGTTACCGGATTGGATTACATACACGGGAAAGATAGGAGTGAGATTGAAATAGATTTTGAAGAGAGCATTGATTTCGATGAGAATGATGAGAAGAGACTGCTCAACATCAGTTAACATTCTCCGATCCCAGAAATACTCATGTTGAGGATGCTAGTTGATTACTTCTTTTACCAACACAACTTGTGGATAGCCTTCACAACTTATCAAGATCCTTTTTGTTGCGAGTCAAAAATCAAAGGTCGCTTACATGTCAATTTTTTCTGCATAGTTTTTCCTCTTACTGTGATTTTAGTAAGTAGGCAACATACTCAAGATTCGGAAACTAACCAAATATCCAGAGTAGCATTTGATTATTTGAACAATGGATCTGAAAGAACACATCAAACGGATGGAGCTTCCTCATAGCATTCTTCATCTGTCTGTTCTACTTTACTTGAGATTATTTATTCGAAAGTCAACATCTTGTTGCCTGAGCAATATCTATATAACTCAAGAGGACCAAACCCCTCTAATTCATGACTCCTCTCTTCGTGGTGTGTGGCCACGTCTGTCTTCTCATAGTATTTTTGCTCCGACATCATGGACAGCCAAAACCATAGCTATGGAAGAAGTCTAAAGATTAACTCTATGTTCTTCTGTTTGAAAATTTCAGTTCTGTGAGGGCAGTGCTTCTTCTCTCGTATTAGTGGTTTATTCAATTAGGTATCTTGAAATGATGAAATTGTGTTATTTTCCTTACAAAGATGAAATTTTAGGTTGTAATTCTTTTTTCCTTCGTGGGTGCTTTCTTCCTTGGGCTGGAGGGGCGGCTGAATCTTTGATAAGATTCTGCGAAGGATCTGCAATAATTTTTTGTTCTGTGGAGACTTTTCAGCTTTGAATTACAATCTATCATTTCCAAGTATCTGGTTTCTTTATGAAAACGAGTTATTTTTTCCACTTCATTTCATTGGAGATGTTGCTGTCTGACTGTCGTGTTACATAGAACCTGTAGGCCTGTATATCAACATTTAGGCCAAGCATGCAGGGTACTGCTGCCCAAGATTCTGCATTCCAAGTTTGTTCTGCAAGCTAACTCTAAACACAATCCGTTTGTTTTCCTGTGCTGCCATTTGAAATGGTAATTATATCAAACTTTTTCCTTACTGGTCCTGACTCTGCACTTGAAAAATGCACTGCTCCTTTGTATTACAGACAGCATTTGTAGGAAATCCAAAAGGAGAGTAGATGGTGTAATGACATATGGTCCTATCTCTTATGGTATCATCTTCTGTCATTAGGAATTACGGGGAGGCATTGGTTCCTTTTATTTTACAGGGTCATTAATTAGCTTACTATAGAATGGAGTTGTTCACTCAGGATCCCTTCTCTGCCCTAAAAGAAAGGAAAATGACCTGTGGCCCTCATCGCCTAGTTGTACTTATGGTGCATTATCTAGTAAAGAACAGAGTTGCAGTGGAATATTAGACAGCAGAAATTTTAGATGTAACACCGAACAATTTTTTCTTTTGCAGTAAACTTTTTTGGAGACGGGAGAAATTTTCCCGACTTACTTCGGGGTAGCATGTAAACTTGATAGGGAAAGAGATCATTTAGGGTTCATTCATGTACTGTGTGATGATCAATTTCATTTTGCAGAAATGATTTAACTTCTTAGCAATGTTCTGAAATTTCAACTCATTCTCCTCCTTTTCTGATCTTGTTTCAAAAAAGTCACCGAGGATTAACACTTTTTGCTCTCCTCTGGCATTACATCAATATTGCCAAGAACCATGTTTGTAACTTCACTCATAGGAATCGGGTCTGGTAAATGGATGGGCAGACGCGCGCACCCACCCAGGCACACTCGTGCGCCCGAATTTCCTCTAACGAACCCCATTACCATCCGCGGTTATGGGAGAGACTTGCACATTGAGGGGTGGGGTGTGTCCTTGAATTGGTATACCGTTTCGAGGGGACTGTAAAGGAGTCAGTGATCACCCTTAATCTTCTTTTTCCATGTGCTTCCTTTTTTTCTTTAAGCTTTGCTTACTATGAATGTCTAGTAGTTGGGGATACAAGTGGCCACAAATCGTTTGATGTTAAGAAAGAAATCAGGATTGTGTTTGTGTATGGTGCCCAAGGGGTATCGAAAGGTGTATGAATTCTCGTCGGAGGAAAATGAACAGTACGTATCAAGAGCAGCAACACATAGCCCTTGCATAGGTGCCATATCCTTTGAGCTCGTGCCTTGTCGGAGAAGGCTACAATGATAAGGTAAATTATTTTGCATTGAATAAACTTTGGCTGCTACCCGGTTGTAGAAATCTTTCTCCAACCCCATATATAGTAACAATTAATAGCCGCTAAATGTTTTTAACGACTTTTCTGTTAACACTTTCAGCGACAACTCTTAATAGCATTTTTTTAGCGTCACTAAATAAAAGCCATTAAAAATATTTAGCAACCATTAATTGTCACTACATAGAGGGTAGGAGGAAGATTCCTTCAACCCGGGTAGCAGCCAAATTTTTTCCTTTTGCATTTTGGGTAATCTCGTCAGAGATTTAGAATTTTTTTCTCCCCCTCCTTCCCTCTTTATTTGTAATAAAGAGTCAACTTGCAAAGCAGTGGCGAAGCCGAAAACTTTCTCAGAGGTGGCAGAGTATGATCGTAAGAATTTAGTTTTAAGTAATGCTAGTCTTCTCAAATTTATAACCCAAATTTTGACCCAATATAATGTGGCAACCTGATCTAGGTGTTTTAATACTAATGCATGAACAAGAATGTGCTACCTTATTTTTCGATGGAATACCATTATAAGTTTAATTTCTCAAAGAACATGATGATGAACAATCCATGGAGAAATATTATTTGTCAATCTAAACTAATAATTTGTTAGAATACTTGTGCTTTGAAAAATCGTGTGTTACTTTAGAAAAGAAATAATCCGTTGTATACAATTTGTTGCGGGGTGTTGAACGGGTTCACTTACATGCTGCTGTCGAAATAATTTTGGGACTTTTATAGGGAGACATATTTTGCATTGGGAAGAAGCCTTGGAAATACTAGAGTAGCATGCAAAAAAGCTACATCCAAAAAGTATGATCATCCAGAATATTCAAGTTTGTCAAATGCGAGGATTTAGCAACAACTCGCTCACAAAAAACCCTCTCACAAAAACCCTTTTCTTTCGTCAAACCTGATTCAGCTTGCCACTACCACGACCCCCCGGTTTCTCCAGCGATGGAGGGTTTGCGATTTAGTCTTTGTGTGGATTTATGTATGATGTTGTAGATATAGGGTGTAATTGGGTTTTTTGGTGCCTTTGGGATATTGATGGCTGCGGTTATAAGGTGTCGATTGGCTCTCTCTCTCTCTCTCTCTCTCTCTCTCTCTCTCTCTCTCGCTCCCTCGTTATGATTCACATAGGATACTAGGGTATGTTGTACGTGGTGGTTGTGGATAGATCGCTCATATTTACTCGTCTTCCCCATTGGTGTGCCTATGCTCAAGAATTGGCCTCCTCCCCTATTTTTTAGTTTGGGTGGTGTGGTTTTTGTGGTGGTGGTCCATGGTGATCGGGTGCACAATTTTGTAGTGGATTGTAAATGGCGATCAGATGGTCCTATCGAGGATTTCTCCTGATAGGTTTTCCTCCCTTCTCCTTTATAATTAGGCCCCTCCCCCTTTTATTGGAATTTTTGTGGGTTGTATGTTAGTTGAGCTTGAGGTCTCGGGTAGGGCTGTAAATAAATAGAGTTGTTCATGAACTGCTCATGATTCGTTCCCTAAAGAGCTCGTTCATGTTCGTTTGTGTAATATACAAACCGAGCATGAAAAAAATATTAGAGCTCGTTTATTAAGCGAACAGAGCATGAATATTCCAAAGTGTTCACGAATGTGTTCGTGAACAGCTCGTCTGAATAACAACTTAATTATAATATGCTCCAAACTCAAAAGTAATATAGCTAAATTATGGTATAAATTAGTTTAAATTTGGAAGCCCTAAAATCCGTTAGACAATTGGATCAAGTAAGGTGAAGTTCTAGTTTGGAAATAATTATTATGAACGAGAACATGAGTTTTCAAGATCGAGTTCGATTTTTATAAATAAACGAATGAACTCGAGCCAAACACGAGTTTTGTGAAACAAACTGCGAACGAGTTCAAACAAAAATTTTAAGATTAAATGATTAAAAACACGAACAAGGCCTAAAACTAAACAAACGAGTTTGAACATGCCTCTGTTCGGTTCGAACTCAGTTCGTATACAGCCCCAGTCTCGGGTGCGGTTGGCGCAGTGGTGGTGTTGGTTGGCTTGGTGGTTTTGTTGGGTGGTGTTGGTGGGACTTGCGGGTTTGAGTGGTGGTGATCGGCGACGAGGTGCACCAGTCTTGGGTTTGTTCAGATCAACCCAAGGGTTGGAGATGCCTCTGATAGTTGTTGGTGTCATATAGTATTCGATGGTTGTGTGGTCTTCTGGCGGTGGCAGTGGCTTACAGATCTAAAGTCGGTGGTGATGACATGCATTATGGCGCGTGGGCAGTGGTGGCCTCAGGGCAGGGTGGCTTTGTGCTGGCAGGTGTTAACTTTGTTGGGCGGATAGTGTTGATGTGTGATGTTTGCTACGTAGAGGAGTTGTTTTGGTTGTTTGGCTTTATCTTTTTAGTTCAGTGTGGTTGCTTGTTTATTGGCTTGATGAATGATTTGTTTAGTTATTTTCTGCTATATTGGGTACCCCTTGACATCGCTGTTGTTCTTGTTTATAATTTGTGTCTTGGTTAGGTTTAAGGCCGCGCTATTTTTGTGGAGATAGCCATCAGTACGGATCTATTGGCATCTAAGAAATTTATTCTTTTGCTGCTTTTCTGTTATACAAGAAGATTTGGCTATACGTTGCTCTTTGGGGTATTATGGATTTCATTTTTTCAATGTACTTTATTAAGTTCTTATTATGTAATGATTGGTAACTTTTTTTACCCAAAGCAAAATGAAGTTTGCTAAAAACTCTTGGTTTTGATTTTGAGAGTGCCTAATTCTTGTGTAAATTTGTCCATGGCTAGCAAATCATAGGCTCCCAATTACTCAGAACATACCCTTAACACGGCACGGAAGGAACTGTTGGCTAATTTAGTTGGATTCAAATTGTCATTGTTTATTAAAAAACCAAAAAGAAAATAGATATAAGAGCGATGGACTCGGAGGGCAAATTTTGCACCTAGGGAATCTACCCTAACTTTTTGGAAACCCTTTGAAACAAAGTTTACATATATTGATATAACTGAAATGCTGAAAAGTAACATGAAGCGTGACTCCTGCAGAAAGTAATAGCGAGTTTTCCTTGGGTTTTTATTTTCTCTTTTTCTGTCCCACGGTTTTTCCCTTTTTGTTTTCCACTGTTACAGAAACTAAAAAGCAACCATACCTGTAAACAATAGAAAGGATTTCCTCCCCCTCAAAGGTCGTAGCCGTCAGAAATCTTTAAAGTGCAACCCTTGTTACAATATGTCGATACCATAAAAAATGAAAAAATTCAATATAACTCCAAATAAGAAAAGTGCAAAGTACAAAGCAATGGGGTTGGAGTCCTTGTAGATACACCTCTAGGATTGCATCAAATGTCGAAGATGTTGTGATGAAATGACACAGTCCTCATTATGAGAGCATAAGCTAAACTATGGTCATGCTCAACACTCGTCCCTAATAAGCCACCCCTATGATTATGGAAAGACCCTAAGCACTACAAACTCCCACGTAGTCAAGGTAAAAACATCTAAGGTCAAGCGAAACACATACTCATATATTCACCCAGCAAAGATGTCAGACCAAAAACGATACAAAAGAAACTCAACTCCAATCACAATTATCAAGACCCTAGCTCAAAGAGTTGTATAACAAAACCAACTCGACATCACGGAGTTGAGATCTCTTTAAATGTAATCTGCAAAGCTTACACCTAACAAAGCAATGACTGCCTACTTCTTTCCTTAAAGTACCCTTTTTCTAATTGATATTTCCATAAGATTAAGGGTAAGTAAGGGTATTTTTGACTTATAACATTTCTTTCCCATTAAATATCCTTTCTAAGTTAGAGTTTTATTTAAAAATGAGGGTGTTTTGGACTTCTCATAGGATATCAAGCATCTTTCCCTAAAATACCATTATTGAAATATATGTTTTAGTTAGAATTAAGGATTATTTTGACTTTTGAGTAAAAAAAAATTCTTTTTATTAAATACCTATTTTTAATAAGTATTTTAAAAAATAAGGTTTTTTTTTTACTTTTCATTTAATATCATGTCTCTTTTGTTAAATTATCTTTATTGGAATATATATTTTTATCAAAGTAAAGGGATATTTTGACTTAAATTACAATAGAGTTACTACATCTTTTATAATAGAGTTACTACATCTTCTCCGTCATATTCGATTAAAGAAAAAAAACTTGTAAAGAACATAGTTTCTAAAGCCTTTTTCGAAAAAAAAATAGTATACTTAAGCTAAATTCAATATTTTGTCAAAAATTCAATCGTTTTAATTTTGTATTTCATATGTCTATGTTGATGTGTATGCTACAGATTTGAATTATTCTGCATATATATAGATTTCAATACAAATATATTAGTACATTGAAACTGTAGTAAACCTGAAATTTGATTCTAGATATTTAATACGGACATATTGATATAAGGAAAGTATCATAAAACTAGAGTTTTTTTTTAGGATTTTCTAAATGCATATGTAATCTTGACTGAGGTTAAATGGCTAGTTATTTTATTTTTTTTCCCTTAAGATGCCCTTTATAAATTGAAATCTTCACTTGAAACAAAATTTCCCATCAAATACTCATTTTGAATTAGAGTGTTGTTAAAGAATGAGAGTGTATTTGGCTTCTCTTAGGATATCAAGCATCTTTCCGTAGAATATCCTTATAAGAATATATGTTTTAGTTAAAGTTAAGGGTTCTTTTATATTTTTAAAAAAGAAAAAAAAAGTTACAAAAACCTATAAAACCACCCTTGAACTCCTACATATTTTTTTATTACTGAAAAAATTTCTATCAAAACTTACCGCTTCTATTCACGTTAAAGCTAAGCTAACTCAAGTTACTACATCTTCTCCATCAATTTCGATTAATAAAAACAACTTGCAGATAACAATATTTTCTATAGTCTTCAAAAATATAAACATAATCTACTTAAACTAGATTAAATATTTTATCAGGAACTTATTCTTTTTTAAATTTTGTATTTCAAATTTGTATGTGGATGTGTATGTTACAAATTTTAATTATTGTGCATGTAGATATATATATATATATATATATATATATATATATATATTTCAATGTAAACATTTTTGTACATTGAAACTATCATGAAATTGAGGTTTAATTCTAAATTTCAATTACAGACATATTGGTGTAAGAAAACTATAGGAAACACAGGAGTTTCTTTAGAAAGTTTTAAATGCATAAGAATTGATTTTATCATACAAGTTTGTTGCTAATTATAACTTGAGTTCGTGGCAAGTACATAGTCCTATCTTCGTATTAGAGTTGTTGAAATACCCTTATTTCATGACAACATATCCTTCATATAGTTATTGTCTTTCTATGATGCATTGTATTCCGATATATCATATATTTACATGATAACATGTTTCATATGACTATCGTCTTCACTTATTTCATTCTTATAAAGTGGTAGGATTAGATGAACCTCAATTAATAAAGACTCTGATTTATTTCAGCCCATATGATTAATAACTTTTTTTTAACTTCAAAACTCTCAAGTTTTTATATGCAAAGGGGTTAAATAACTACATTTTTCCTGAAAATATTCTTTTTAAGTTAAAAAATTCTCTAAATATTTTGATTTTCTAGATGGTGAGGCTAAATTACTACTGTTTTGGCTAACTTTAAATATTTTGACGCTAAAGAAGTTCATTAATGCATCTTTTAGTGACAAAAGACTATTAATATAACCAAAACGGATAATGATCTCGCCCCAGCGTGCAAAATAATCTCAAGCAATTAAAATTGTTACAGATGTTTCATTAAAATACCTTTTTAGAAATAAAAGGTTTACTAAACTTAAGTACTTTAAGAAAGTGAGCCTAAACTACAATATTTTTTATTAATCATAAATAATTTGTTGTTAAAGAGGTTAAAAGTTCACTAATGCATCTTTTAGTGACAAAAATATGAGAGCAAATCTAACCCAGTCGTATAAATATGATACTAAGTCTTCGTTCACCTTTAAAGAAAATCTTTTTAAAACATAACTTTAAAACTTATCAATATCAAAATCGATAAAATGAGCACCTTAATTGTCCCTACTTCTTAGAGAACTGTTCCTAAGTCCAGGTATTATCATATTTTTTTTCTATAAATTAAGGTGCACCAGCTATTGCCTCTATTAACTTTTGCATATAACTACAAATTTAAATTTATTGACATATGATAAAGTTAGAATATCTACAAGTTTGACTAGGCTTTCTTATTTTAACTTTTATGATAAATTTATGTGTTAATTTATGTTTGATAAAACAGTGGATTCTTATAATTTTGGGACTCATGTCCTCGAGGTTAGGGTGAATTATAGTCAGTGATATTAAATTTTAAAAGGTAAAGCTATATTGATCCGTTAAAAGATATTTTTTTTGCTTATGTCGATACGTACTTTTAAATATTGATACTCCGTTTATTTTGTATCTACAAGGTATATATAACATAAAATTTTACAAAATCTAATTTTTTGAACTAGGGTTTTAACCCAAATTCTCCCTCCATCCTATCACCACACCTTCCTCGGCAAGCATTCAGTGAAAGTCGGCAAACTGGCTCAGCCTCACTAGCCACATCATCCTAGCACCGGCAAATATCGATGGTGGAAGGCTGCTCTGGTGGTAGTTAATGGGGCAGCTGCCATGGTGTTGCATAATGATTTGATGCAACAAGAAATTTTATACATCTTCTTTCAAATTTTAAACCCCAAATTTAATTTTTCATTTCTGTTCATTTGGTTTGTTAAATTGTGATGGTTTGTTGCAAGTGAGTAGAATGAGAAAGCCGTGGCAGTTGATTGGGGGTAGAAGGCTGAAGAAAAGTAAAAAAGCTAAAGAACACAATGATGGTGGGATGTGGTTGTGGCCGGTTGAGGGGGGGAAGGGGCGCACGCGTGCACATGTGTGTGTATGTGTGCATATTGTCTATGTATGTGTAGATGTGTGCACGTGCGTGTGTGGATGATGTATATGGTGTCTTTGTGTGTGTTGGATCTCAAAAGTCTAAATGGATGATGGTGGTGATAGTGGTTGTGGGGCTGTATAGGTGAGATGAAGAGATGATGAATGACATTTAAAGAATTACATTCCTAAGTGACGACCATTTTGATCTTTACATCCTCTTAGTATTTTTGTTCGGTCAACAGACATAAATGTTATTTGTTCCAACTAATGGACGTACTTGTAATTTTACCCTAACCTCAAGGTCATGGATGTAATTAACCCTATAATTTTCATAACTCTCAAAATCTTATGCCATAGGTATTATGTGTTTTCTTTCTTTGTATTTTGATGATACAGGTCCTTATCTAATGAATGATCTGGGTTAATTATTCTTGATGAACTTTTGTTGAATTTTATCTACATTAAAACAGTAATGCATATATATAAATATAAGGTGAAAAACGTAAGTTTGTGAATATTATTGAAGTTACTTAGTTCATTACCACTATCTGATATTAATTTCACACATATGTTTTGTAGTATAAATTTCAAAAGGACACACACAAACACATATGTATATATATTTTTTAGATGAGTACGTAAAGTCTGTGTTAAAAATAAAAATCTTATGCTAAATTACATCTATAACTAAGGCTCTATTTGACAACACTTTCAGTTTTGATTTTCAGTTTCCAAAAGAAAAAAAAACTAAGAGTAGTTTAATTTATTTATTTTTTTACAAAAACAAGTGGATATTTAATAACTCAGTTTTTATTTTGAGTTTTTTTCGGTGTTTAATTACCCAGTTTTTATTTTGAGTTTTTTTTTGTGGTGATTTGCAGTGGCGGTAGTCTGGCGTGGCGGTGGTCGACGGTGGTGGTGGCCATCGGTAGTCACCAGTGGTGGCTATCGGCGAATGGCGGTGGTCGTCGGAGGTGACTGCCGGCCACCGGCAGTCGCCAGTGGTGGGAAGGTGGTGGTGTTCTCAAAAAAAAATCAAAACTGAAAACCGAAACTCATTTTTGGAGTTTTCAAAAATAGCCTTTGTTTAAAAACTGATTTTTTAAATTGAAAAAAAAAATACAAGTTACCAAACGCATTTATTTTTTTCAGTTTTCAAAACTGAAAAAAAAAATTGGGCAAAAAAGAGTGTCAAACGGGGCCTAAATTAATAGCCTTATTTTACTACTACGATAAACAAGGTCACGTTAGATAAGTATAAAAGAGAGCTTTAAAGTACACTATTATAAGAAACTTAAACTACACTATAAATTTTTTAATTGAAAAGTAAAAAAAAAAAAAGAAAGTATAATTAAGATTAAGCGTCGTTTTAGACAAATTGTACTCGAACGTTAGAACTTAAAGATAGAAAAAGTTAAAAAAGACTTGCTTTGTACTTTAATCTTAAAATAAAAGATACATGAAACTTATACTCCCTTCGTACTAAATTATATGATTATATTTGACGCACGCTTATTTAATATATAAGTATTATTTTATGAGTTTCTCAATCTATCCAGAGAAAGACGGACATGACGAAATTAATTCAGTAGAGAAAAATGGGTTGGTGAATGACTAAATGTGGAGAGAGAAGTAGAATAAAAAAAAATGTCTACAAAGGGTAAACATGTAAAAACAGTTACAAAACCTTTTTTAATTTGAAAACTAATCAATTTTTTTAGGACAATCCAAAAAAAATCAAAAAAAAATTTTAGACTGAGGGAGTTATAGAATAGATCATCACCACAAGTAAATAAACTACAGGAGATATTTTGACCCCCAATAATCATCGCTATAAGAAATAGTCATAATTGGATAGAAAAAAATATGATAGGTAATGAATGATACTGAAAATCATAAGTGGTGATATTTTGAACTTTAGTAGTGATGCTTGCAGAAAAAAGTGTTAAAACTCTAATAGTGAATGATAGAAAAACTTTAGAAAGATTATTGAAAGTTAGGGCTACTAATTCATTGCTTAAGGAGTTCAGCTTCTATATGTGTCCTGTTAAATCTCTTGAGCTTGATTGATTCTCGATTTTAAACATGTAGAATTTAAGTTCCTAACTCATTTCATCTTACAAATATTGTTATACATTTATTAATAATAATTTTTTCATGTTAGACACTTTATTTTTGACAATCCTTTTGAGGTTGGTTATTGAATTTTCATAATACAACTTAATTATAATTCAAACTTCTTCTCAATTTCACTTGCTAAACATATATATGCCATCAAAACATAATACATGACAATAGACAATTCCAATATAAACACTTGATATTAATTATCTCTAAAAAATTTCTTCATTTTTATCGCTGTACAATCAAACTTGTAGTGTTTCGTGAATGTTAGATATTTGTGGGAGATGTTTATGACTAATTGTAATGTCAGTGTACCTTAAATAACAAGATATAATATAGAACAGTCAGAATTCTGTTTAGCGGCAACTTAATATGACGAAACAAATAAGTATGATAAACAGTGAAGAATATTGGTGATAATTGGCGTGAAAAATTCGAATTTGAAAGTAAGATCATATTTTGGGTAATGAACTTTTCACATTTTGACTATTTGATTAGTAGTTAACAACTGATTTGTTATTATCGTTTAATTATGGCAATCGTATTTATTAATTTTAATTATTTTTTAACCAAGATTTAAAATATTCTTATTTTAAATCACTATATATCGTGGAAAGCACGTCATCCTTACCAGTATTCTAAAAAACTCGAACAATCTCACAGTTGTATCCTTCAATTGCCACTTTAACTGCACCACAGAACTAACCAACAACCATCAAACTACACACGGTTGCCTCCTAGAAACTAAAAGAGCCCTCCGAGAAATGTATAGGGTGAATTGAATCTGGATGCTCAGGGATCCATCGTTTGCACGATAAAGCCAGTCACTTGTTATTTCCAAAAGGAAAAAAATACGCTTGATAACATAATTAAACACTTAAATTGTTATGATTTTTTTATATTTGTTTGGTAACATTCAACTTTGTATCACTACAAATATTAGTCCTTATCATTTTATTTGAAGTGAGAAGGCCAACAGTAATTAAAGAATATTATTTAACAAGAATATATACCACCTGATGTCACAGCCACCATCAGGAACAGAACAACACCTCCACCACTGTATTATCAGCACCTCTTTAACCACCACCACTACCACCGCCAGAACAAGCACCTTTCGGCCACTACCGTCATTACTCCACCATCACCATTAGAACCATCTTTGTCACCATCATCACCACCGCGGTTTTGACAACTAGAAAATTATGACATATATACATAGAGGTACAGTTCTGGTACAATTGACTAACTCGGACAGTGGAATAATTTTCAACGATTTCACTTTTGATTTATTAAACATGTCAACTTATTTTTTGGTGGTTAAAATTTAGTTGTTTAAAACTTTCAATTAAACAAGTTCGATACATAAATTTTCAACACTTAAATTTCAGTATTATCAAACACGTGGGTGATAGATTAGCACCACTAGTTCAGCCTTTGTGGCTCAGAATTAGAAGAAGATTTTGTGAGACTTGAGTTTTGGTCCCCGTTGAAGTTGATTTGAATGTAACTTGGACTTTGGTGCATCATCTTTTACTTGCCCAAAATTTGTCGGTTGATAAATTAAACCCATTAAAAGAGAGGAAAACTTATCAGGAGAAATCCTCGATCGGACATCAGGTGAATCAAATTCATCTATCTATCATTTTTACATGCCCCCACAGGAAATTAGGGGTGAGCATCAAACCGTTCAAACCGATCTGAACCGCTCAAACGGATCAAACCGAACTAATCCAATCCGAACCGCCCAAAGATCTTAACGGTTTGGTTTCACATTTTCCAAACCGACCTTGGTTTGATTTGGTTCATGGTTCACATTTTTTAAACCGATTCCAAACCGAACCGAACCGAACCGACCTATGATATATTAATGTATTTTTAATAATATTTCATTGATAATTACACATATAAGGTACTAAGCGACTCCAAAATAAACAAATCTTGAAAGTTAACAGAAACAAAAATACTAACAACACTTAGAATACAAAAAATTTGTGACCAATATCTAGTTTATATTTACTCATTCTTTCTCATTCATCAATGAGAACTTATATATCGAATGAAACAAGAATATATGCAATTTAGAAAAAATATAACTTCAATTAGTAGTGTGCAAATGAACAATGACTTTAAATAGGCAAATCGATCCAAACCGACTAAACCGTTTAAACCGACCAAACCGAACCGTCCAAACCGATGGTGTTTGGTTCGGTTCGGTTCACAAATTTTCAAACCAAAGGGTAACGGTTCGGTTTGCGATTTGCGGTTTGACTCCCAAATCTAACCAAACCGAACCGTGATCACCCCTACAGGAAATACATCACAATCAATGAATCAAGAGGAGGAATATACAAGGTCCCACATTGTTCTAACGCTTATGCAAGCTTCAAGGCTTTCAGAACAATTGGCCTTGGATGCGGTATGGGTGCCCCTTTAAAGAATAGGGCTAATTACACCCATGTCCCTGAGGTTTGGGAGTAATTACACGCGAGGACACAAAGTTTCAAAATGTAACATACGTGACCAAAAACGTTAAAAAAAGTAACACCTTTATCCAACCGTCAGTATTCCGTCCAAAAAGTATAATTTTCGTCACTACGTATTTTAAAAATGGCAATACTACCCCTGTACAGTATATCGTGAATAATTTGATATCCTAATTTTCTCTCTCCACAATTTAAACCCTAATTCTTAAGTCACCGCCGGCAGCCTCCCTCTGCCGCCAGCAGCCCCCCTCCCCTGCCCCACGCCGCCAGCAGCCCCCCTCGCCCCACCATCCTACAGAACCACCCCACCACGCCGGCAAGCCCCTTGGCTAACCCAAGCTGCCGAGACGCCTCCAGCAAGCTCCTTGGCGAACCCACGCCGCTGGGAAGGAGACAGATCTGGATGAGAAGGAGACAGATCTATCCATTGCAATGACGGCGATCGCACCGGTGGGTGCGATGGTGCAAGCCCATCGTGGTGGTGATGGCGCTGCCTTGCTGGTGGTCACAGTGGCGCGCATCTCGACGGAGGAGGCCGATGTCGCGACATAGCTCGGTGATGCTTGCGATCTCGGACGACGCGGGGTACGGAGGTAGGTCGCGGCGGTGATGGTGGTGACCGGTATGGCGACAGGCAGATCGGGAGTACGACCGCGATCTTGCGGCACCGGTGCCTCGCCGGAGGGCCTGCTACTGCGCTGACGGGGAAGGCAGACGGCTTGGGGGCGGGGGTGGGGGCAGGGTGTGGGGGGGCTGTGGGTGCTGGGTGTGGGGAGAGGAAGAAGAATAAACAGTAAATTAAGTGAGTAATTGATTTTAAAGTCAGGGGCAATCAAGTCTTTTTGTCAAAACCGTTAAGTATTTTTGTATTCCGTTTGTCAATGGACATAAGTGTTACATTTTGAAACTTTGTGTCCTCGCGTGTAATTACCCCCAAACCTCAGGGACATGGGTGTAATTAGCCCTAAAGAATAAGTGGTCTTAGATCGATAATTTTTTTTTGCTCTTACGCGTTAACCCATTTCATTCAACAATTTTAAATACTCAAGATTAATAATCCCGAGCTATTCAATATTTACCTATGCTCATATAAGATAATTTGACACAATAGTTTTAATCTTCTTGATATTTTTTATTTGTCTCAAATTTAACAATTGAGTATAAAAGCTTAACAGCCAACAAAATTCAGTAACTAAAACATTATAAAGCAAAGAAAAAAACTCAGCTTGGTCAAATCTTCCATTTTTTTTCCTGGAAATCAAAAGAAATAAGTCTTGATCAAAAGCTACACAAGCAGATATCAGGGATCTTCTTACTCTAGGAGATGAGCTTCGTTCTTTTTTTTTTTTTTGGTGCAAAGGAAAATAAATTAAAACTTAAAGTTAGTTACATAGCTGGACTTGATTTGCCCCTACAGTATCCTGCCTTAACAAAAGAATCAGGTCTACTGGGGGTTGTTCAAGAAAAACAAAAGCCCTGTCTTATTTCGTTCCCAGGTGTGCTAGTTTATCAGCACACTTGTTTCCTTCTCTTGGAACGTAGGTTATAGTAGAGCCCGTGGCTTTCATTAGAAAACGGCAGTCCAGGATCAGAAAGCTCAAAGGGTGCCATGGGTTGTTTTCCTTGGTTACCAGATCTGTGGCAACTTGAGAATCTGTTTCCAGGGTAGTCTCTTGGAATCCTTTATCTTTGATTACTTGAAGCCCTTTTAGAATACCATGTAGCTCTGCTTCCAGTGCATTGCAAAGTGGTAGGTGGCCAACAAATCCTCCCATCCAGTTGCCTTTGTCATCCCGTATCAGACCTCCAAATCCGCCCTGATCCTAGTTGCAGTAGCTTCCATCTGTATTTATCTTCACCTTACCTGCATTAGGAAAACACCATTTAATCAGTTTTGGTTCTTTAATTAAGTTCTGCCTTAGATTCAACCTTTTGAAGGCTTCCATAACTTCCTTGGCCATATCTAAGACTGATTCCCATGAGCAATCTTCGTTAGTGATCAGTCCTTCTATGCTCTCTTTGTTTCTATCCTTCCATATCTGCCAAAGACTAGCGCAAAAAATATATTTCCATTCAATTCCACCAAACTCAGTATTCCCATCCTGGACAATATTATGCTGGATCCATTCCTCATTACTTTGGTTGAAAGTTAGTTGAAGTTGGCCAGAAGTCATACATCTCTTCCAGATAGCAACAGCTTTGGGACAATTTTTGATTACATGGGTAGTGGTTTCGGGTTCTTGCTTGCATCTCTGGCAAGTGTTCACATTGGTCATACTCCTGGTCATTCTAAGGGTGTTGGAAGGCAGCCTATCATGTAGAATAAACCAAGTAAATAGGATGAACTTTTGAGGCAAGGGCTGTTTCCAAATCCAATTCCATTTTTTCTCACTTTGTCTGCCATCATCTCTGTTTTTGGTTACTAATTCATAAGCACTAGCAATACTAAACTACCCTTTTGAATTTATACCCCAAGTAGGCTGATCTTTCCCCTCTTTTTGGTCCTGTATAGGTAAATGAATTCTCAGGATTTCCTTTTCGACATTATCCTAAACAAGGTATTTTATCCTATCCGGATTCCACTGATTTTCTTTGATAATTTGGGCAACCATAATCTTCTCATTTCCTTGTCTATTTCTAGTATCAAAAGGTTCTCTTCCACACCACCAATCCTCCCAAATATCAGTTGGTTCCCCTTTATTAATAGACCATTTAATGCCTTGTCTAAGGAAGTTAACTCCACTTTTGATGCTTTTCCAAACTTGAGACCCATTTTTTTACATTTTCCCACTCCCTTATGCTTTTCTCTTTGATGTACTTAGCTGTTATCACCTTGACCCACAGGAGATTTTCTTGATTGACCAGTTTCCACCCAAGCTTTAGCAGATTAGCCATATTGTTATCTCTAGCTTTCCTGAAACCAAGTCCTCCTCTACATTTAGGTTGACAGACAAAATCCTACTTCACTAAATGAATTCTTTTTTTTTATTCTGTGTCTCCCCATAAAAAAAGCCGATTAATTTTAACAAGGGAATCACAAGTGGCTTTGTGAAGAGCTTGGATTTGCATAGTGTAGGAAGGTATTGTGGAAGTGACAGATTAGATCAAAGTGGATCTCCCAGCTAAGGACAGGAGATTAATTTTCCATCCAGCTAATTTTCTTTGAATTTTTTGGACAACGTGGTTGAATAGATTTTTAGATAACCTGCTGTGTATCAAAGGTATCCCTAAATAAATGCCCAGGTTATCAGTATTGGCTATAGCACATCTTCTACTTATAGCTTGAACTCCTTCTCTAGACATGTTTTTGGAAGCAAAAAACTTGGACTTACTAAAGTTTATACTTTGTCCAGATAGCGTACAAAATTTCTTTAAAGTATTCATGACCAAGTCACATTCTCTCTCTCCCTCTTTACAAAACAAAATGAGGTCATCGGCGTAGGAAATATGAGATATAAGAGGGCTATTTTTGGAAGCTCTTAGACCAAGTTGGGTTTTCCTACTATTGCAGTTATTGAGCATTTGGGATAACCTTTCAATACATAAGACAAAAATAAAAGGGGATAGGGGATCCCCTTGTCTAATCCCTTTTTGAGGTTTGAAGGCTTCAAGAGGGTTCCTATTCCATAAGACAGACATAGAAGCTCCAGTTATCATATTCATGATCAGATTTATCCATTTGTTAGGAAAATTAAAATCTTCGAGCATTCTCTTGATAAAGCTCCACTTAAGTTTGTCATAAGCTTTTTCCAAATCAATTTTAAAAATAAGACCACCTCTTTTCCCTTTTTATTCTTAAGGGAATGTAAAATTTTCTGGGTAACTATGGTATTATCCGTAGTAGATCTTCTCGGGACAAAACTACTGTGGGCAGGGCTAATAATTTTGTTCAGTAAGGGTCTTAATCTACTCACTAAAATCTTAGAGAGAGCCTTATAAGAAACATTCAGGAGACTTATGGGTCTAAATTGAGTTAAGTTTTGAGGGTTATCAATTTTGGGAATTAAAGTAACAAAAGTAAGATTATTATTCTCAGACATGGCTTCCTTATCGAAACATTTCTGGAGGAAATTACAACAAGAAGGACCCACAATATTCCAATACTTGTGGTAAAGCATTTATTCCATCAGGCCTAGGAGCCTTTTTAGCCTGGATATTAAAGAAGGCTTCCTTAATTTCCTGGTTGGTCAAAGGGAAGTCCAGTAAGTTCTTATCCAGGTCAACGATTCTAGGATTAGTGCCTATTCCCTCCCAGTTATCAATAATATCCATTTGATCAGAGTAAAACTTGGCAAAGTGGTCATTTATATGTTCTCTAATCTGGGAGGTCTCGGTTAACCAATTGCCACCATAGTCTTTCAGCGCAAGAATTTTGTTTCTCTTTCTTCTAGCAATCATGGATATGTGATAAAATCTAGTATTTATGTCCCCATGAGAGTGCCATTGCACTCTAGATTTTTGTCGCCATAAAGTTTCTTCCTGATCCAGAATGTCTAAGTATTGTTTCCTAATTTCTCTCTCCAAACATTCTAAGTTATGATAGTGTTGTTTCGCCAAGACAGCTTGTATTCCCATCAGCCTAGCCCATAATCTAAGTTTCTTCCTAAATATATTTTCAAAAATTTCAGTGTTCCAAATTTTAACTTTGTTACGAAAGTTTTCAATATTATCGAGGATCTTGTTATTGTTCTACCAAGAATTTTGAACAATGTCCTTAAATCCCTCGTAATCCATCCAAACATTTTCTAATCTAAAGGGTTTATTAATGGAAGATGAAGGATGCTTAAGTAACGTACCTGAGCAATTTACTATTATTGCGCAATGATCGGAGGAAGTACGAGTGTAAATTGCACACCTGGGCCTCTGGAAAAATCACGCACCATTCAGGATTAGTCAATGCGCGGTCCAGACGTTTCTGCACATTAGCCCACCCTTGTCTTCTGCCTGTCCAAGTAAGTTTTGGTCCATTACACCCCAGGTCTACTAGTCCACATCTTTTTATGTTCTTTCTAAATTTCCTCATACGGAGACTTTCTGAGCCATCTCCCCTTCCTTTACGCTTATTAACATCCACTATATCATTAAAATCCCCTCCAAGGAGCCAAGGTAACTTGTTTTTGGAAGCAAAGTCTATCAGATTTTTCCACAGGAGCTCCCTCTTATTAGGATTCGAACTCGCGTAGACTGCCGATAGAACCCAATCTTCGTAGTCCTTTTTAGATATCAAGGCATGTATAACCTGATTCATCACCTGGAGAACCGAGACATTAACTTGTGTAGAATCCCAGAATAGCCATAAACCGCCCATGCGACCCTTCGGATTAATGATGCAAGATGCACTATATCCGTTTTCATGGAAGAAGTTCCCCATTTTTTAGTATTGAACTATAGGTTCAAGAATGGTTATGACATTTGGTCATAATCTACTAACCATTTCTCAAAATTCCTGACGGAATTTGCTATTTCTAGCTCCTCTGCAATTCCAAATAAATATATCCATAGCTTTGCAATCCGGAAGATAAGGGAGATTATCTGAAGAATTTGCTTTATCCTTAATTCTTCTTGTATTTAACTTCTCCTCGGTGTCAAGTATGCTAGATGTACTGACCATGGTCCTTCTCCATGATTGTTGACTTCCATCTTTATTCAAATTTTCTCGTTCGTCCATAGTACCCTGGTAACATGCAATTCTTGAGTTCTCCTGTTGATTATTGGGGAAACCTTCTGTCAGTTTAAGAAGTAGATCTGTGTTGGTTCCATGTTTGTTAGGTCGGAGTGGGTCGGGAGGTCGGTTGGAGTGATTTTTGGGCTTCAATTTTGTGCCTAACGCATGGTTGGAATTTTTTTGGGGTTGGTTTATGCCTTTAGCTGGGTAAGGCGGCTGAAGATATTTGCTCACATTCGGGATCTGTTTTGTTGTATTGGTATTGAACCCTACTTTACTTGGTTTGGATTTGTCAATATCCATATTGTTTTCTTCTTGTTCATGGATCTGGTTATTGGACCAGAATCTTCCTTCAATTGGTTGGCCCATATTTCTAGTAGTAATCTCTTCACACAGGAAGTGGGCCTTAGCTGTTTCTTTACCTGTTTCAATTGTTTTCCTATTTTCTTCTCTTTGCTGGACTATTTCGCAGCTGTCCACATTTTGGGCCTGGCCCAAATCTTCTTGCTCTTTACCTTCGAGTTGGGCTCTTTTTGTCTTTCTTCCCACTTTGGGTGGTTCACTCCCAATAGGGCTATCTATACCTTAATGATTCAAATCTATTAGTTGGGCTGATACCAATCAGGCATTTACCTACTAA
Source organism: Escallonia herrerae (assembly GCA_033070095.1). Lineage (NCBI taxonomy): Eukaryota > Viridiplantae > Streptophyta > Magnoliopsida > Escalloniales > Escalloniaceae > Escallonia > Escallonia herrerae. The sequence continues at coordinate 1,148,645 of JAVXUP010000013.1, forward strand.
TGGTCGTCTTCCCCTTCTCTTTGCGATCATCCAAGGACTAAATTCGTCCGTGATTTCATTCGCTTTTGACTGAAATGTCTCTATTGTGGGACCTCTTCTTCCTTCTGACCTACTCTGACTTGCTTCTCCTTCTTTTGTCCCGTCTGTTCCATCTTTTGTCACATCTGTGTTACCGTTCGGGCTCTCTTCTGGCCGTACCTTCTGCTCCTGCGTAACTTCGGTTGGTTCTCGGCATATTTCTCTGCGATGTCCGATCCTGCCACACAAAAAAACAAAAATTATTAATGTATTCATATTCCACTCAATCCATTTCTATGCATATTCTAGCATATTTCCCTCTGGAAGATGTCGCAATCTTGTAGTTAGAGCTCTAAAACTGATTGTTTTTCCCATCAATCGGATAATTAGACTCGATTTCCATTGTTTCCGAATCTTTCTGATTAGGTTTGGGGATAGAGTTATTTTTGGAAGCAGAGGATTTCCATCATCTCCTTCCTCTATAACTTCGTCCGCCTCCTCATCTGTATTATTGTCGAACTCCCTTTCCTCCTCAGAAGTAGCTTCTGCTAGGTCCTCATCAAAGTATACAGCAGTATTCCTTGTTGTGGACACAGCATCTCTATATGACTTTGCAGAGATTTTCTTAGTGGGCTGTTGCTCTTGGACAGAGTCCTCAATTTCTATACTGTTGTCTAGCTTCTGTGGGGCATCCGGTACCATGTTATCTTCGTTGTTGTTTTGGAGCTTTTTATTGCTTCGTATCCTCGTATCTTCATCACTTGATTGATTTAGTCTCATATTTGTATATGTATCATTGCTCAGTGAGGGTGGTTGATTGCCATGAAGTGCACCATGGCTTATCCCACCGTGATCTGAATGGATATGTAAATTGTAGCCGGCCACGGAGCTAGGAAGCAGAGAATCTGGTAGAGATGTACGGAGAGAACTATTAGCGGAGTGCCAAAGCTAAACTAGAGGTGTGCTTCATTCGTTGCCCTTTGGTTACCTTACCTATTGAATTTTGCAAAAACACGGAAGTTTCAGCTATGGATTGAATAACATAAACTACAGGATAAAGATGATCCTTACATTCTTTGTCCAAAGCTAATTTCTTGGTTGCATTTTTACGAAGAAGTTTGAGGGTTTTGAAGAAACATGAAAGCAGGACAGTAAAATGTACTCCGTAATTGTTTTCTCAGTGCCATTAGATGCATTTCTAATATTCAAAACTCTTTTCAACCAGAAAAATATTATACAAGAAGATTTTAAATTTATATTAAGAGTTTGTACATTTAAACAACCGAGTACATAACAAAAATTATAACCTAATTGAAGATGACAAATACTAACAAGCCTATCACAATCAAAAAGTAATCAAGAACTACACAACTATAATCAGTTTCACCGCCTCTTACCGCAGGCTACTCATGCAAGATATTATCGTTAAATGTACATCTGTAGTAGCAAGAGATATGATCAATTCAAACAAGTCTTTGAACTTCTTTAGCGAACTGCATGTGGAGTTCCATACTAGCAAAAGATATAAAAGATGTTGAGCCTGTGCGGAGATGTTTACTGTTGCAATCATTCAGCCGTGAACATAAAAATTTCAGAGTCGGTATACATCATCATATGTAAGAAGTTACAAGAGTGAATAAATGTGCATGCCATGAAGAGCGAGAGAGTTTGCACCATGTTGTCGATAGCTCCATGTTGGTTCGCTGACAAGGATTTAACGTAAGAGTTGTTACGTTCTGAAGCGACTAAACCACTACTTCTTGCGTCAAGCTAACATGCTGGTCAAATAAAAAACTTGGACTAATGTCTAATGTGCAAGGCAGCAGGCAACCAAGTCAACCATTTCAACTCTTGGTCTCTCACCCGTATGGTTGCCAGATCATAATTCCCGTGGCTGTATTCTGGTTGAAATTTAATACTCCTAGAATTTAGTCAAATACCGAGTGAACCGATTCTCAGGATCCTTTAAATGAATTTTCTACCCAAAAAGAATAGGGAAAAAAAAGGCTCAAAATGGTAGGTGAGTAGTTTTTGATATTGTTTAACGTGAACTCCCTTTGACTATCTTTGGCAAAGTGCAGTTAAATTCAAATGTTTTTCTGTTAAATTCTTTTCCTTCCTGACCATAACGTACAAATTTCTCATATAAGCCCATGAAATCTGCCTTATCTTTCAGGTACCACTTCAACTACTGAGGTCAAAATATTTTTGATAGCTCAATTTGAGCGACAAGGAGGATTGAAATTATACATTGTGCGCAGAAAATGAGTACATATTGTTTGGTCTCGTACCATTATTTATGATCATTTAAGGCCGTTAAGTTATAACAGATTAAGGTGGTATGAGCAATTAAGAAAGACAATAAATTATCTTAAAATATATCAAATGATCAGCAGCTCAATATTTTCTAGTAGAGAATATACCAGGGGATCCAACCTTAACTTTAAATAAGTAATATGTCAATGGCATCAAAGGGCATCCTGGATTACTTTCTTCAACCCTCTTTCACATTTCTCTTGGCAGAACTGTGAACCAAATTTACTCCCTTATCTGGTGCAACTCCTTGCTTGAAAGAGCTAACTAGTGACTGACCTATGATGTCGGTTCCAAAAGTTTTAACAAGATCAACAAACCAAGCCCCCAATTCACTCTACTGTAGAGTGCCTGTCCCCAAAGGAATCGAAATCATCCACTCAGTTACAAAAAAACAGAGAACTGGGGTAACAAAAGAAACCGCGTAGGGAACTAATAATAACTCTATACAATTGTCTTGTTGCGCCATGTGACCGATCTCATCTTCTTCTATTCTGGCATTGAATTCCTCCCCATAGCTTTACTTCAATTTCGACAAAAGGTCCTTTCACACCCATGTATAAATCTTTAATGTCCTTCCTGCTCTTTCTCTCTCTTCTATAAGATTTTAGATCCAATTGAGGCTCTGAATCTGAGAAAAAGCCTCAATTACAGGAGCTTCAAAGCAGGCAGTGACAGACACAGGTTTCATTGCGTATGGCTCCACTCAAAGATTTTCGGTTCAGTAAGGTACTACTGCTCCTGCTTGTCTTCACTTCTGCTTTCCTTTCTGCCTACACTGAAGCCCAACCTATCACTCATAATAGAAGGCTGTTAGAGGTACAAAATGAAGAAGATCAGCCTATTAAGAAGAAATCCAGTACTAGTACTTCTACTACCACCCTGTCCAAGAAAAACCAAACCAAATTCAGTAAGCCCACCATTACAAGTTCATTGAAAAACCAAACCAAACTCATCAAATCCGCCAGCAATTCAACCAAAAGCATCAAGCTCACCCCTACTTCAACCAAGAACAAATCCAAGCTTATCAAACCCACCACAGATTCAATCCTACAAGCACCCGTTTTGAAAACCCAGCTCAAGAAACTCAATTCCACCTCCAAAACCGCAAATTTAACGAAATCCAATTCACTTCTCGCCAAGAAAACCTCAGATCTAATGAAACCAGCCACACCCAAGAACAAAACAACCAAACCCATTACCACGACAGCCCAAAAACCACCCACCAAGACCCAGAAGAAAACAACACAGCCCAGTTGGATAGACGAAGAAGAAGAGGACGATTTGGTAGCAGGATTCAGAGATCTACCCTCCAGATTCCAAGAAACACTATTGCCAGATTTGGAAAGAATCTCCACTACTTCCAAGGTTTATTACACCAAAGCCAACAAGGAGATTACCAATGGATTTAAACCCATAGTGGGTAAAAAATATGCACCCACCATTGCTTCCATAGTCTCATTTGCATTCATAATAATCCCTCTTGTTCTTGTCTCTCTCGTATTCAACAAAATCAAGGCCTATTTTTCCATCCAAAAGCTTGTCATTTTCATCCAAGTTTACCTCTCTATCTACTTCACTATCCTTTGCCTCTCTTCCTTGATGACCGGGCTTGAGCCCTTGAGGTTCTTCTACGGTACCTCGCAGTCCACCTACATCTGCTTACAGGTTTTCCAAACACTTGCGTACGTGTCGTACCTGTTGCTGCTGCTGATGTACTTGGTGTTGGTGTTCTCTACTGAGACTGGGCTTGGGTTGAAGTTACTGGGCCTGGCCCAGACGTTTGTGGGCTTTGCGGTTGGGCTACATTATTACGTGACGGTGTTTCATAGAGCGGTGTTGCACCAACCGCCCAAGACCAGCTGGAAGGTTCACGCTATCTACGCCACGTGTTTCCTTGTTATTTGTGTGTTAGCTAGAGCTGAGAGGAGGAAGAAGACTTACTTGGAAGAAGGTGGTGAGGAAGGCAAAAAGAGTTAAATGCCTTTAATTTTCATCTCGATTTATTTTTCTCAGCGAATTTTTTTCCCTTTTTTTTGGTTTAAGAAAAGCGGCAAATTTTCGCTTTTTAGGTCACAAATTTGTAAGTTATTATCCCTACAGAATAAGGGTACTCTGTCCTTCATTGGAACGGATCCTCTGTAACAAGGATCCTAGTTCCATTGAATTTTATACTTTTGGACCTAGCAATTGCCTAAAAAGGAAAATTGAACGCTTTAAAGCAATTGTGGGCAGTTTAGGGGCTTCATTTGTGTGTGTTTTGAAAGCAATAGGAATGTCACAAATGTCAATATCACAAATTTTATCTTTTTAATCTCAGTTGGTGCAGTGACGAATGCTTTCTTAAGGATTAACCTCAAGTAGACCTGGCAAATGGGTATATCCACCGCCGGGTACAGGTAATACCCGGCCGGGTCCGGATAAATTTTACCCGATTTTTTTCAAGTAGTCTTTTTGAAGATCCGTACCCTACCACACAGATCGGGTATTACTCGTGGGTAAATGACCAAATTTCTAATGAATTTTTTTTAATATAACCAGATTTTAGTAACTGTTATGGAGTTTTTTTTTTCCTCTTTTTGCTTCTTTTGCTTTTTTTTTTTAGCATGAGTTGTTAAAATAAATTTCGATCTAACAAAGATAAAAAAAAAAAATTACGTTAATCGTTAAACGCTACAAAATCAAATAGAATCGAAGTACCTATTTATCTAAAGCACCACCCACAAATCCACAATCCAAAGTAAAACAAACAAATCTTAACACAGCTACAAGCATCCATCTACAACACCACCCAAAAATTCACAATCCAAAATAATACAAAATAACATGCAAAAATCCATTTAGCTTCTCGATTGACAGTTGATCTGTGACTGAAAGAGAAGTTCGAGTCTGTCACTTGAGTGAAGTGAAAACTGAGGAAGAGATACAGTCGCGGCGGCAGCAGAGCAAGAAGAAGACGGTGGCGGCGGAGCTTTGGTGGATCTGTGGCGGATCTTGTCTAAGACGTCTGCGGCGGATCTACGGCGAAGCTTGGTTGTCGATTGAGAGCGATGTCGTGAGAGAGAACGACATCGTATGAGAGAGAGAGAGAGAGAGAGAGAGCCATGGGAGAGCGCTGAGAGAGAGAGAGAGAGAGAGAGAGAGAGAGAGAGAGAGAGAGAGAGAGAGCGTGTGTGTGTTTAGAGAGGGAGGAGAGGAGGAGCGCAAGAGAATGAAGCGAAGAAGGGATAAATGAAGTGGGAAACCCTAGCATTAACTTATATAGTTAATAATACGGGTAATCTGGGTAAACCGTATCCGACCCTAAAATTACGGGTCAGTCCAGGTAAGAGGTCTGATTTTCAAGGGTCTTCTAAATATGTATCTGTATTCGGGTTTTTTGGCCGGGTACGGATCGACCTGCGGGTCCGGGTCCTTTTTTGCTAGGTCTACCCTAAGGTTCCACCGAAGAGTTATATAAATGGCAGTTCTAATTATTCCCCAAAAAAAAATCTTTTCCTTTTCTCCAGACTCCAATGCTTTCCGGCTAGTGAAGGTTTCTCAGGTCAGTGAGCTATTCAAATTCGTATTCATCTAAGGAGTGTTCACCCAAATTTGAGAGCATTAGGCCATCTTTTATCCAAGGGAAGGTATGGCGCTTGTCAGTATGCTTGCTATAGTTTTTATCAATACAGGTGGGAAACTATTAATTACGAATGATTCAAAAAATTTAATTTTATATAGCTTCGTAAAGACTCATTTTAAATTTGACATTTTTTTTAATATTTCATAAAAAAGAAAAAACAATTCTGACAATATTTTAGTTACATAAACAGAGCTCAAAACGAGGAATTTGAACAAAAGCTGTAGACCTCATTTGCAATTGCAATGCAACCTCAGGGCTGGGCTGCCTGGGCAAGTGGGAAAGATGGGTCCCAACGGAATAACATCCCTCCAAACAATGGAACGTGCATCACTCGCAAGAGAGTGATGGCATGACAGGGACAGTCGCTTGATATGCTACCGACGGTCCGATGTCTTTGTCATTGTCGGTGGCAATACGCAGACAATAATAGATACTGCGGGGCCAAAGTCGTAAAACCACCTCCTCCAGATTTCAGCAAGTATATTTTCACAGTACTAGCTAGTACCTGCAACCGACAAAAACGACCTATTAATTAATTTTGACAATATTAAAGGTTTCAAATAGTTAATAATTTTGACAATGTTAAAGTTGGCACAAGTAAGGTTATTTTGGAGCTAAACACGTCAACATTTTAGTGTCAGTCTGAAACCATGTATTATGTTAGCTATTTGAACGCATGAATCAAATTAAATCTTATCTCTACACTGCTTACATGCTAACTAATTATATTAGTGACTTCAAAAGTCTCTCTGCGAGAGAGACAAAAATAGCGTCTTTACTTCTTTGACACACTCTTCCTCTTTCCTAATCCGATTCAATAACCACAGCGGGGTTTTTCTGCTTGTGGTATGTGGTAAACTAGCTTTCTTTTCTTTTCTTTTTTTTGGGTTATTGTGTGGGATCTTGGGTTATGGAGAGCTGGACAGTGATACCGCTTCGACGGTTCAAGATCAATTCTGTTGCTAAGCCATAAATTTCGACGCTGGAGATCTGGTGGAATTTGATGAAAAGGGTAAGCTGTCAATTCTTTTAGATTTTCCTCATTTTGGTGGTGGTAGCCTTCGGGTGTCGGGTTTTTTCACAGTAGGTTTTGTGGCCGCACTGCCGTGGTTTGTGTTGGGATAGTGAGTCAAGGGTTAGGCTTTTTCTTCTAGGGTTTATGTATCCCCCTCCTCCCTAGTTGATTACCCCTTGCCCTTAAAAGCTTTTATGGGTGTAATTATTTGTTGGTAGCTGTTAGGTCTAGGTTGGGATAGTCGGTGTTAGGTGGAATTTGGTTTGTAGGTGATTTCGACGGGTCTCAGTTAATGGTGGTCAAGAGACAGTGATTCAGCAGGGTCTTGGTTGCTGATGATTCAGAAGGTTCTCGGTTGCCGCCTGCTGGTTACGAGGGTCCTCCGATGAAGATTTCCAGGGGCTTCAGTTGGTGATAATGTTGGGTCGCGGTGGAGGGTCGATGCTTCTGTTGGGTCACAGTGAGGAGCTTCTAGGGGTTGGCAACAGGCTGTTGGCCGGCAATTGTGGTGTTTCCGACGACAGAGTGGCGGCACGGGGATTGATGCCATGTTGCAGCGCAAAGGTCGTGTGTCCGGGTTAGGGAGAGCAGCCACCTATATGCTAGAGTCTTTTGATTGGTTTTTTTTTAGTACTTATATGTTATAGTTTATAGTTATCATGTATTATTAGATTTTTTATTGTGTTTATTTTAATTTAGCAATAGTAGATTTTTATTTGTTTTATTTGCAGTTTTTTTCTCTTGTTTTTTTCTCTTTTGTAGCTCACTTGGACGGGGATGTCAAATATATAGTTTGTCTTTTACCTTTGGCCACTCCTTGTGTATTTGATCTAAAAACATATCCTAGTATATATTTTTGAACATTTTCATAAAGAACTAATTATTAGTATTAGCTCAGCGTGAGCGGGAAATCCTAACCCACAAATTGTCCTAGATTGTCACGTAAAGGTAAATGAAAGTTCTTTAAAGGATGAAAAAATATATAAGGTTTTAAGTATGCATATGAACTGCAAAACAAATTCTGCTATTTTATTAGTTTTGCATAATTCATAGAGCTTTTAAAACATAATTATCATAACCTAAATCTGAAAACACGTACATCTCAAACAATAGTTCAAAGATTTCGTTAATCATTTCTAGACCAAGCTAGCTCCATGTAGAGTTTTCAACATCAACAACAAAGCATATATATATATATATATATATATATATATATATATATATATATATATATATATATATATATATATATAGGGAGCTGATCCGTTGATAGCGCTAGCAAAATGGGAGATTGCTAGCGCGATCTGACCGTCCATCCCTTCGGGATGGACGGTTCAGATCGCGTATTTTTGCGGCGCTGTCAGCGGTCCACTACACAGTGTAGCGGACCATCCTTTTTACCATTTTGCCCCTGCTCCCCCCTCCGCTACACTGTCTAGCGGAGCACATAATTGGGCCCACATTGACAGTCCATGGCTCGTCCGCTAGACAGTGTAGCGGACGACTGACTAAACTGACACATTTCCACGTGTTTGTACCTTTATTTCTACACACGACGGGTTGTCGGAATTCCTCAAGCTCCTTCGGCTACAATTTTCTTCTCCTCCTTCGGACTCGCTACAATTTTCTGCTCCCTTCAAGCTTCGAGTAAAACTTAGCTTCACTCAAGTAAGGTAAGTTTGCGAATGGTGAAGTTTTCTTTATGGATTGAATGGTAAAATATAATTTTATTTTGTTCGGACAAAAACGTATAGATTTTTTTTGATGTTCTAGAAATTTGTCACTCTATTCTTCAATTTGTGATGTTCTAGACATGATGTTCATAAAAAAGGTGTAATTTGTAAACTCTAAATAAAATTATAGTTTAATTCAATTTTTTGGCATGATGAATTCGTCTATTTATCTTAGTAATTTTGATTTGTTATGTTCAGTAAATTAATAATTGTTAATTTGGAGACACTTTCAGGGGTTATGCATACGGTATGTTTGTCATCCTAAATTGGTCTATTCGCCAACTGTAATTTTTAGGTAATATTTTCAGTTAGAAATGCCATTTGATTGTTAAGCGTAGTCTATTTCTACACAGGTCTTGTTTCACAATGTCTGATTTCGTGTCGAGCTCCAACGTCCCCGTAGATGCTAGTGATCCGTATCTAGGACGAACGTTTCAAACATTGGAAGAAGCTGAAGAATGTTTTCGAGCGTATTCATTGAGGGTTGGTTTTGGCATTAGAATAAAGACTACAAGAACAAGCAACGTAACAAAAAAGATATGCTCTCGCTTATACGAGTGTCATAGGGGCAGAAATCCACAGCAAAATGAGACACGCGTAGGCAATGATGACAGTGATGACGAAATAGGATATTCGCGTAGAAGACGGGACTGCTTTGAGCGCACAAATTGCCAGGTCAAGATGTTCGTAAGCTACAAAGCCAATCAAGATCATTGGCTTATTACCAGCCTGGAACTGGCACACAATCACCCGTTAGTAACTCCTTCTAAGGTGAGTCAGATGCATCAACACAAGAAGATGGGTAAGGTCGCGAGGAGCCTAATTCACACAATGAGCAATGCGCGAATTGGACCTACTGAGATTGTTAATGTTCTTGCTGAACAGGCTGGGGGAATTCAAAATTTAAACTTTAACACGACAGACGTTCGTAACGCGGTCCGAACCCATAGACGAGCCGCGTATGACCTCAATGATGCGCAATCGACAATGAGCCTATTGAAACGGATGCAGATGGAGGACCCGCAGTTTACCTTCGACTATAAACTTGACGACGAGCATCGAGTTAGTACAATTTTTTGGGTCGACGGTCGTTCGAGGCTAGCTTATAAGCATTTTGGGGATGTCGTGACTTTCGACACCACATACCGTACCAACAAGTACTCGATGCCGTTCGCTCCTTTCACCGGCGTCAATCATCATTATCACTCCATCCTGTTCGGGTTCGCCTTGTTAAGGGACGAGAGCGAGGGTTCTTTTGTATGGTTGTTTAGGACGTGGCTGGAAGCAATGAACTTCAAAGCACCCAAAGTGATCATCACCGATCAAGATTTGGCAATGAAGAAGGCTATTGCGACCGTCTTCCCAGACACCCGGCACAACTTGTGCACTTGGCACATAAGCAACAAATACCCTGAACGTCTGCATCACGTGTACGCAAAGTATCCAGACTTTAAACAGGATTTTGACAAGTGCATTACCAAGTCATTAACGATTGAGGAATTCGAGGAGAGGTGGGAAAAGCTTGTTCGGGATTACTCATTGCAAGACAACGAGTGGCTCCAGCACTTGTACGAGCTCAAAGAGCAATGGATTGGCGTTTACACGAGGAGGTATTTTTCAGCGGGCATGAAAACGACGGGCAGGAGTGAATCTATGAATGCCACGTTCGATAGTTATGTGGGTACAGCTACCAATTTGAAGACTTTCGTTGCATCCGCACAAAAAGCGGTAGCTTCGTTGTTCGTAAAAGAAAGGGCTGCCGACTTTGCAACAACGTACAAACAAAGGAGAAGGTTGCTTGAGACCCCGCTGGAGCTGAACGGTGCCAAAGTCTATACGAAGGAGATCTTCTTGCTATACCAAGTAGAGCTGCGAAAATCGGGACGATACAGTATAAACAAGGTGGCAGAAATGTCTACGCGTGAGTACAAGGTTTATTCGCTCGTGAATGACCTCGTCCCTGAGAAGCTGCGCAGAATTTATACGGTGAGCCACGACACATTGACGGACTCGGTGACATGTGTTTGCAAGAAGTTTGAGTTCCATGGCATCCTGTGTAGACACATTCTGCGGTTTTTCACCCAGAAGAATATCAGGACAATCCCCGATAAATATGTCCTGCCACGGTGGACGAAAGGTGCAAACAGGTTGCACGGTACCATTTCCTTTCCGGAGCACCCGTATACTGACTTTGAAGAATCAGAGACGTTGCGGTATAATCATCTGGTGACGATGTTCACCCGTTTGTCCGTAAAGGCTGCTGCTACAATGGTCGGATATAAACATCTCCTCGAGGTAGCTCAGCAGCAAGAGCCCATCGTCGACCAGTTGGAAGCAGCTTCAGTCAGCAATGCGGTTGACACCGAGCCTACGACGGAATCAGAAGATGACGAGCCGGGGGAGGAAGGCGACAATGATATCCGGCCGTTGGATCCAATTATATCGCAAACGAAAGGCCGCAAGAGATCTACGCGGATGAAAAGCTCAATTGAAACGGCAACTCAACCTAAAAAGCTGCGAAGGTGTGCATTGTGCAACAAAATGACCGACCACGACAAGCGGAACCATTACAAGGCACTGGGGATAAGTCCAGGGGGTTTGCAAGATGGGGAAGAAGATGACGCCGAAGATGAGGACGGACAAGCTGCAGTGGACCTTTAATTTTTTGTATAAGTTTGACATTTGTAATAATTTTTATATAAGTTTGACATTTGTAATAATTTTTTCTAATAATTTTTCAACCGAATACCGGAATTATTTTTTCTGATGTAGCGATTCATGATGTAGCGGACGGATATGCATAGTCCTAATTTTTTGGTCATCATTTATGTCCGCTATACAATGTAGCGAACGTCATCGCAGAAAAACTTTTGGTCATCATTTATGTCCGCTATACAATGTAGCGGACGTCATCGCAGAAAAACTTTTGGTCTTCATTTATGTCCGCTATACAATGTAGCGGACGTCATCGCAGAAAAACTTTTGGTTTTCATTTATGTCCGCTATACAATGTAGCGGACGTCATCGCAGAAAAACTTTTGGTTTTCATTTATGTCCGCTATACAATGTAGCGGACCTCTATCCTATTGTATATATTAATCAAAACGGGCAACAGCTTTTATCAGTCCACTATACTCTCTCTCTCTCGAACATCTAACCCAAGCCGCTACCCCATCTACGGCGACCCACATCTCCGGCGACACCACCGTCCTCCCCTCATCGCCGACCTCGATGGCTTCTGGATCGGAGACCACCTACGATTTTATTGCCAACTTGCACCTAGCAGGCAAACACTTTTTCAAAGTCATGATGCCGGGATTTGAGAATGAACTTGTAGCCCATCCCTCTTTCTTTGTATTTTCGTGTGTTAAAAGTTTGATCTTTTGGTTAAAAACTAACCTATTTTTTGTAATGTGTTTGTTAGGACATACCGGAAGCCTTTATCAATCAATTTACAACAATTCATGACAGTTCAAGATTATATAGCCGCAAGGGGGCCTGGCAGGTTGAAATCAAGCTGAAGCCCGGCCGACCCCAAAAAAAGCAATTCGCAGAGGGTTGGAACGTCTTCGTGCACCAGCATGGCCTCGAACTCGGGGACTTTGTAGTGTTTGAACACCTTGGGTGGTGGGATTTTCAAGTTGTAATCTTTGATCAGAGCGCTTGTGAAAAAATTTATTTCCCCCAATGTGAACCCTAATTTATTAATAATAACCAAATTTATTGTATACATGTTCATTATGTTTCCAAATTTTTTCTCGCTTAATTGTGCCGTTTGAGATACATTGTCTTCGGACGCCAATTTATTAAAACTGCATAACGCTACATTGTCTAGCGGACGGGCCAGCAGAATGCCTTATATCAACACTTGGAAACCGTCCGCGACATTGTCTAGCGGACGGGCCAACAAAATACCTTCGAAAATTTTCCCCCTCCCCCATCGTCCGCGACATTGTCTAACGGACAGACCAGCAGATTGTCTTAACCCAACACTTAGAAAATTCACTTCCCCCACCGTCCGCGACATTCTCTAGCGGACGGGCCAGCAGAATGCCTTCCAAAATTTTCCCCACCCCCACCGTCCGCGACATTGTCTAGCGGACGGGCCAGCAGAATGCCTTCCAAAATTTTCCCCACCCCCACCGTCCGCGACATTGTCTAGCGGACGGGCCAACAGAATACCTTCAAAAATTTTCCCCTCCCCCATCGTCCGCGACATTGTCTAGCGGACAGACCAGCAGATTGTCTTAACCCAACACTTAGAAAATTCACTTCCCCCACCGTCCGCGACATTGTCTAGCGGACGAGCCAGCAGAATGCCTTATTCCCCACCCCCACCGTCCGCGACATTGTCTAGCGGACGGGCCAACAGAATGCCTTCCAAAATTTTCCCCACCCCCACCGTCCGCGACATTGTCTCGCGGACGGGCCAGCAGACTGCCTTCCAAAATTTTCCCCACCCCCATCGTCCGCGACATTGTCTAGCGGACAGACCAGCAGATTGTCTTAACCCAACACTTAGAAAATTCACTTCCCCCACCGTCCGCGACATTGTCTAGCGGACGGGCCAGCAGAATGCCTTCCAAAATTTTCCCCACCCCCACCGTCCGCGATATTGTCTAGCGGACGGGCCAGCAGAATGCCTTCCAAAATTTTCCCCACCCCCACCGTCCGCGATATTGTCTAGCGGACGGGCCAGCAGAATGCCTTATATCAACACTTGGAAAATTTTCCCCACCCCCACCGTCTGCGACATTGTCTAGCGGACGGGCCAGCAGAATGCCTTTTATCAACACTTGGGAAAATTTTACCCACACTTAGAAAATTCACCCAACACTTAGGAAATTCACTTCCCCCACACTTAGAAAATTCACTTCCCCCACTGTCCGCGACATTGTCTAACGGACAGATTTTGCTTTTCAATCATTCTCAGTGAGAGCCAAAAAACCAAACTCAAATCATCTTCAACGGAAATCAGACAAAAAAATCAATGCTTGGCTCCACACCGCCGCCTTGAGGCTCTCGGACCGGCAAATGTAATCCATGTACATGCAAAGGAAAACGCCGCAGTCCGAAGTGTTACGTTGCTTGGGCCTCCTCTTCTTCAGTCGCCAATCGAGCTTTGGCCGCGCCGGTACAGGGTTACCACGGATACCATTGACCATTGCACAAAATATATTCTGCAAGAAACATAAAACGGCGTAAGACACGAGTTAACATTTATGCCAAGTTACAATAACTGTTAAACAACAATCGTAATATTACCATTGAATCCAACTGGGCTTTGTACATCTGCAGCACAGGCATAAAGGCGGTATCGTCGTGGAGACTGTCGATCACCGATACGACTTTCTCCACCGGTTCATAGCAAACCAAGTACCAGTGGCTTTCCCCTAAAAATGGGATTAGAAACACGTCGGCAACACTTGCGCTCACTGGACTATCCCTAGCAAGATACGCTCGTAGGTTAGCGGACGGTCTCCACTGGCTCAACTTTTTCTTCCGCCTTTGCTCGACCCACTCATGCCATTCAGACACTAGGAGGCTATGAAAAAAGGCATCAACCAAAAAAACGGCCGGGTACTCGTTCAGCCGCTCCCGACCCCTTTCCTTCAGAATCTCCACGTATGTGGAGATGACACCGTTGTCTAACCAACTACCCGGAGCCAGGGAGGCCATTTCTCCCCACTCGCAAGTGTAATCCATGCCCTCCGGATGATTCACACTATACAACGCTTTGTCCCGGGGGAAGCCGCTAAAATAACGCTCTGTGATTATTTGGCATTTATGCGGCTTTAGGGGCTTCACTGGATGCCCTTTGCGATATTGCCCTCGGGGGTCGACGGGGGGATATTGCACTCCTTCCGGGGGGTCGACCGGGGGATATTGCCCTCCTTCGGCAGTAGATGGTCCTGCCCATGGGACAATAGGCAGTGTCTCCGACAGACTGATGTGTCCGAAACCCCAGTCTTGCGTGACTTGACTCTGAGAGAAGGGTTGGGGTTCCGAGTCCAATAGCAAAGAGAAGGAGGGCACACTGTAGTCTTCCCACGGCGCTTGAGCCTGGCCCATGGTGCTTGGCTGTCCCCAATCACCACCCATTCCCGGTACAGAGGGACCACCATATCCCTGGCTCACTCCCGAAGTCTGTCCCGAGGGATCGGTGTATCCCTCGCTCACATATGGGGGCTGCCACCCCGGATAACCCATTCCCGGGCTGACGCCAGAAGGCTGGCCCGATGCTTGGTGTAAAAAATTCCCGCAGCCATACGCCAACGCATCAGCCTGTTGGCGAAGCTCCTCGCCCATTGCATCCACCAAATCCTTCCGCTCGCGCAACTTCTGGAAGAAGGCGAACGAGGCATTAACCTACATCCAGAGAGATAATAAATAAGTAACTTCATACACAGTTAGAATCATCAAGTTCAATTAAAGCACTTATTGGCCAACTTACCAGATTGTATGCCATGTGCTCATCGATCTGACCCCTAGGGTGGTACTTCTCCCCGCGTTCAAACCTTACTGGAGCTACTCTCCTCCGGGTGATGCGGTAGTACCACCCATTGTACTGTTCGATACTGATCACGGGGTCAGGCTCCGACACAATGGCCGCCAGCGTGTCCTGCCAGGAATCCCAAACCTCAAGTTCTCGTGCGCACAAGTCGTGCGCATTTGCCTTGCCAAACCGAGGGACACCCGGTGGGTTCCTGTTAAGCCTCATATCCGGCGCGCCGGCTGGCAACCCCTGCAGGCACTCAAAATGGCGCATAGCGCGATCTGGCAGCTGCCACTCTGCGACCTCGAAGTGGATCAGGGGTGTGCGTTGCAACCCAGAGAGCGTGAAGACGAACGACTCTCCCACCCGTCGCGCCAAATGTTTGTACGGTGCCCATCGCATCTGGCCAGGAGATAACGAGTCGAGCTCCCCCCGATAGTACGTAATGTTGTGATGGGGATCGTCTCTCCTCTGGTAGTGGCTGTCCTTCCGACTGTACTCCCAGGCGCACAACCGAGGCCACACATTATCGGTTCCGTCCCTACGCGTGGGTGCGCCGGTAGCAAGGTGTTCATAAGACCACACCTGAGAGCAAAGACAAATTAAATAAAGTATCGTCAAATTTTATTGTCAATTCAACCCAAAAAAAAAAAACGAGCGAGTAATCAAGAATTGTATGATATACCTGCAATAGCGAGAGACATGCACATATCGCTTTGGAGTCGGGCCTCGTTGCCTTGTGCAATGCTCGGTAGAGGTACGCAAGAGTTGCGGCTCCCCAGGCATAATCCCCAACCTCCAGCAGGTTACCCAACAACGGTAAATATTTGACGCTGACGGTATTCTTCGACGTTGTTGGGAACAGAATTGCCCCCATCACCCACAAGAGGAAAGCTTGTGTGTACAGCACAAGCATCTGATCCGTGTAGTTATCCGGCAGAACCTTGTAGGTATCTACCAACCATTTCAACTTGATACCCCCAGTGCTAAATTGATCCTGGGGTATCGAAGTAAAGAAGTCCCTAGCGGTCCTCTTATTCGTTGCTTCCGACGGAGGAGCTATTACCGGCCGCCCCGTCACCGGTAACCCTAAGATGAACCCTACATCTTCTAGGGTAATTGTCAGCTCTCCGAGAGGGAAGTGAAACGTATTCGTTTCACTTCTCCACCTTTCAACAAGGGCACCTATTAAGTGCCGGTCAAGTTGTTGAAAGATCTGCCCACGCGTGAAAATCCCAAACCCAATCCCACGCAGTAATCTTTTCTGGGTTCTGTTCAATTTCCATTCTTTAAAATTATCGGATACTTCTACCGTGTTGAGAAGTGCTCTTTCCTACGAATTAATAAATACAATTTAAGCAAATTAAACGATATACAACGTTCCCAAGAATAACAAAGTTGATAAAATAAGTATCTTACTCCACCATCCCATATGAGCGTACTGATATGGTTTGCTTGGTCGTATAATACGGACGGATCTTCTGGTCCAGGGTTGAAATCCATTTTTTGCAACTGAAATTATGCAAAACGGCAAGGTTGGAAGCGTAAACATTCTCAAACATACAACGCTAGCACAGTCAACGCTAGCATGTGATCAGATAATACTCACATAAGTTCACATGCTGTGTATATGCAATGTACATAGATACAAACAGACACGGAATGGGATTTTACAAGTGAAATCACATGAACAAATAATACGCAATACACATATATAATCTATATATATGTATAGATACATTGACAAACGCTAGCACAATGCAGCGTTTCGCACACATTCAAAATCATGCATAAGCCGCGATAACAACTCTAGATTATGAACAAATAAAGGATTGGTTTGTGAACTTACGTGATTGATTCGTCGAATAAAGGATTTCTTGAGAAGAAATTGCGCCGATCTACTTGCCAACACCGCTAGAAGAATTGTGAGAAGAAGGAATGAATAGCAGTTTAGAAGGAATGAATAAGGGTTTCGGAGTAAAGAAAGGGAAAAACGGTCCGCTACACTGTCTAGCGGACGGTAAGATAATGACAAAGTAACAGTCGTGTTGACTGTGTCAGTCGTCCGCTACACTGTCTAGCGGACGACATTTTGGCTGTCAACGTGGGCCCAATTATGTGCTCCGCTAGACAGTGTAGCGGAGGGGGTGGAGGGGCAAAATGGTAAAAAGTATGGTCCGCTACACTGTGTAGCGGACTGCGGACTGACAGCGCCGCAAAAATACGCGATCTGGGCCGTCCATCCCTTCGAGATGGACGGTCAGATCGCGCTAGCAAGATCTCCCATTTTGCTAGCGCTATCAACGGATCAGCTCCCATATATATATATATATATATATATATATATACAAAGTCATCCCAACCATACAAAAGATGTAATACATTATATTACAGACATCTTACGAAATAAAATGGAAGCTAACTATTGTCCATATATGCAAAAATAGATCTAAAGGCATCTAATCGATGATTTCATATCATAGATACTACTGATCTAGCCTTGCATGAAAAAGTGACAAGTCCAACAGCTTCAGTCAACAACTTTTTGCTCCCTATTAGTATTCTGCAAAAGTGAAAATAAGAACTTATCTTACAGATATCATACATTATTGGCGCAGCTACGGCACGAATCTCTTCTTACCTTGTCATCTTTGCAAGCGAATACTTAGAATTAGTATAAAGAATGATATGTGTTAATTGATTTCATTTTGCCCATTATAGTGTTTTCAGCACTGAAAGGGCTAGTGAGATGAATGGATCCTGAGAATAATAAGAAATTGCACATGAACCCAATCTGTGTCCTAATGGCTTTGAGATGCAAATCTCGAGGCCTAATCTGTGTCTATGTTGTTGGAATGGAGATCATGTGTAAACAAAACATATCAATTGGTGCGAGCATGGGCATATTGTGTCATGGAAATTATATGATGTTTTGGAATAACTTGTTGGCGTAGATAATTCCCCATGATGTTCCATTCCAATTTGTTTCAGAAAATTTCTGGATAAAGCTATCCATGTGGAATGGATGTGGGCTTGTACTTTACGGATAAAAACCATTGGATTAAAAGTCATGCCTTGGAAAATGACTTCATTCTGATGTAACCGGATATGCCAGATACTGAGAAAGATGGTAGTAGCTCTTTGGATCTTGAGTTGGCATGAGTACGGATGGCAATTTGATCGGCAACCGGTGGATATCCGACCCGTCTCGATCCTATAGGAGCTAGTTTTTTTTGACTTTGATCGGGTTATGGGGCGGGTATGGTATTTAAAATTAAAGCCCGTACCAGGTGCGGGTTGGATTTGGTATTTAGCCTGACCGCCCTGGCCGCCCCGCTTTTTATATGTTTTATATTTAGCTTTTTACCTAACCTAAATTTGTGCAATCCCAGCCATCCATCTCCATAGTATAAAAGGTGACAAAAACCCTACCAACACAATCTCTTTCTCTGCCTCTCTTCTATCTTCAGCCGGCACATCTTCTCTCTTCTCTCTACTTCGGTACGCCGCATGGTCACAGCCTCCGTGGACTAACCACCACAGTCACATCCTCTCTGCACCGACAGTCACCACACTTATCTCCGCCAGTCACTTACCCATCTCCACCATGTGAAACCTCCAGTCCGTCACCGAAGCACGTCTGCCTTTGATTGCTGCAGCGGTGTATTGAACACTTCCTTCACCGATGGCGTTGTTGCCGCTTATCTTTGACTTTGAAATTTTAAATCTTTTGTATAAATTGTTCTTATATACTGTCTTAACAATTTCCAGGGAATTCCTTTTTTTTTTTTCCTTTGGTGGCCATGGATGGCTGTTTTGAGCTTTTGGGGTGGTCTGAATTTGAGCTTTTGGTGGGTTGGTAGGTGATTGCGTGGTGGTAGTATTTGACTGTTTCAGGGTGGTTTACAGGGAAGTAAATTGCCTAGTTTATAGAGAGCAGATCTCAGGGTAGGGCGGGACGGGGCGAAGTCAGGATTTTTTTTAGTCCGTCGGATCGGGGATGGTATTCCCATCCCTTGACCCGATGACGGGGCAAGGCGAAGTCGTGTACTTAAGCAGCGGGGCGGGTATAGATCTTATAAGATCCGCATCCGACCCGTCCCATTGCCATCCCTAGGCAGGAGCATTGCCTTTATTGATCCAGGCAATAAGTCATTCCATAAATGTTAGTATAGGTGGTTGCAATCGGAGACTATATCCAACCCAAACCAGACCGCACGTGCTCCCGAGCATTTGTTAAAAATATGATCAATTGTCTCCATTTGCATATTGCAAAAACTACGATCAATGTTATTATTAATCCATTTTTTAGAGATTGCATGTGGTTGGTAATCCTTGCATTAGCACTTGCCAAAGAAATAATTGCACCTTATGTGCTAAATGAAGTTTTCATAGTCGACCCCAGGTTTTTGCTGGAATATTTATTCCTATGTTGTAATCTAGCTTTTGTTCCTCTACTTTTCAAGCTACTCGATCATACAATGTCTAATATCCGGTTTTGACTGTATAATACCCAAAAGGATGTGTATTCCAAATGATCTTGTCTGGATAATCGCCTTCAGAGATATTGGTGCTTTGGATACTTGTGCAAATAATTTCTGAAAATGTGTTCCTTAGAGTTTGAATGTCCCACTACTTATCATGTATCAGATAGGATACTGTAGTGATAGAAGAGTCTAACAGTCGAACATCTCGAAGTACCGAGGGGTCGATATCTTTGATTCATGGATCCTTCCATACTTGTATATTTTGACCAGTACATACTTGCTACCTAAGATCCAGGAGTAGGCAGTCTTACCATGCAAGATTCCTCTCCAAGCCCAAGAACTATTCCTTTTGGGTTTGACGTCTAGAAAGCTTTACCTTGAACAGTACTTGGCTCGGAAGAGTCAACTTAGAAGAGTCCTAGGTTCCTGAATAAAAGACCAGCTTGTTCTTGCAAGGAGGGCAGAGTTGAACAAGTCAGATTTTTTGAATCCCAACCTCTGGTTTGTAGGTCCACATAATGTAAACCAATTAACTAGATGCAAAGCTTTGTCCTTATTTGCTCCAGCTTAGAAGAAATTGTTAAAAATGCTACCCAATTGTTTGCAAATATACTGCGGGAACTTAAAAACTTGCATATGGTAAATCAAGAAAGACGAAAGGACTGAGATAATAAGCATTTTTTCCCTGCTTTGTTAAGCAATAGACATTTCCACCCAGCACATTGATTTTGAACCTTTAAAATGAGTTCACGAAAGAGTTATTTTTGATGGGTCACTATATCCAGACTGGTACCTAGATATTTCCCAAAACGAGCACTTTTTTATATTCCAAGCGTTGATAGTGTGAAGGCCATCAGACTATCAGTGATAGTTGGACTAAAAGTAATAGTGGATTTATTCAAATTAATCTTCTGCCCTGATTGATCACAACAATTACCCAGTGGGATCTTTAGAACTTTATAGCTGAGAAGAGATATTTTGAAAAAGAGATTGAATAGTCAGTAAAAAAGAGATGATTCACAGACAGGCTGTGAGGGCCTAGTTTGATTCCACTTAAACCTCTCATTTTGTGCTCTCTCAAAAGATTAGCTGGGACTACTTTTATACAGTAAATAAATAGATACGACGAGAGAAGGTCTCCTTGTGTAATTCCACAAGTGGGTTGGAAATGTTGTGTTTGTTCCCCATTGATTAGCACGGAGTATGAGACTGTTTGGACACATTCCATTATCAGATGGACGAAATCGGATAGAAATCCAAAACAAGTGAACACTGCTTCTAGAGAGTCCCATCTGATCCTATCATAGGCTTTACTCATATCCATTTTCAAAGAATAGAAAGCCTCAATACCTTTTTTCCTTGTCCTAATGTAGTTTGTAAGTTCTTGCGCAATAAGAATATTATTAGAGAATTGATTGACAGGAACAAAAGCATTTTAGAAAGGCGATATATGGAGCGCATGATAGATCTGAGCCTGTTAACCAGAACACCGGAAATTATTTTATAAACTGTGTTATACTAGGCCAAAAGTCACCGGGGTTAGGACTATCAATCTTTGGTAGGAGAGCAGTGAACATGTTATTTGTTTCTCTTAGCATATGGCCTGAGTGAAGGAATGAGAGAGCTACCAATGTGATTTTCTTTCCTACAATATCCCAAGAAACCTGATAAAATAATATAGGGAAACCATTTGGCCCAGGTGCCATCAAAGGGGGGAGATTTGAGAAGGGTAACCAAACTTCCGAAGCCTGAAAGGGTGTACTGAGCTAATTGTACTAATCTTGTGAGATGACGGTATTAAGGGCATCAATGGAACTATAATTTAGATTAGACGACTCTGAAATTGAAGTACTTCGCAAGAGGTTCATGAAGTAGTTTTGGAATTAAGATTTTATTGATTCCGGCTTGGTGAAGGTTGAACCTTGTGCATCCATGATTTAAAGAATGGAGTTTTTGTTTCTTAGAATAAAAGTTGGCACGTGAAACAACTTTGTGTTCCTATCACCCAATTTTAGCTAGTTTTTACCTGATTTCTGGGCCCAATGCAGCTCTTCGTACTTTAGTAACCAATTCAAATGCTGTGAATATTACAAAAATTTCTCTTTCATGTCTGGATCTGAGAGATGATTTTGGACCAAAAGGAGTCGTTGTTGAACAATTCTATTTCTCTGGCAAGGTAGCCGAAGGACTTCCTATTTCAAGATCCCAACATTCTTGCTAGTTGTCTTCCTCTGGACATTGTCCAAAAAAATGGAGAACCTAGAAGCAGTTTTTTCCATACTGATTGGATAAGACGAAAACATTCTGGATGTCTAAGCCACATGGCTTCGAACCGAAGAGGTTTACTCTCACCTGATAACTGTCTACTTGATTGAAAAATTATAGGTGCATGGTCAGGTCCTTGAATGCCTTTGTTCTGAAGGACCGAGTTAGGAAAAATTAACAACCAATAGGGGTTGGCATATCCCTTGTCTAACTTTTCAAAGTGCAGGATATTCTTTCTCAATTATTGGTCCACATGAATGGTGGGCCTTCCCAAGCCAAATCACAGAGTCCCGGATTAAAAAAAAATTTAGTCAAGAATGGCCCAGAAAACCATTTGACTATAATCCATCCTTTTCCCCTACGTGAAGCACCTGATTAAAATCACCTAATAAAATTAGCGGTCCCTCTTCTATCTTTAGGACATCTTCCATCCTAGCCCAAGTTCCCTATCTTTTTGCCAAGGTGGAATGACCATAAACAAAACCCCCAGTCCAAGAAGAACCAAATCTATAAGATACAGAGATGACTAATAGGTTCTTATCTCTGTACAAGACCATGACAGTAAGTGAGTCTTTCCACCCTAACCAAATACCTCCTTTAGTAACATTCGAGTCAATACCCGAATAAAAAGAATTACTTAATCTCTAAAATTTGTTTCCCACCAGTGCAAACTCCATCTTGGTTTCTATGAGGAAAATGAAGCCTAAATCTATGGTCCAGGCAAGAGATTTTGCCAAGTGAACTGCTCGAAGTTTCCCAAACCCCCGATAGTTCCAATAAAGGCCTTTCATTTATTCCTTTGGGGGTGTATGAGGACAACCACCAAAACCGAAAGGATGATCAAGATAGCAAGGAGATGGTGTGAACTTTGTTATAAAGAGAAACCATCTTATCAGAGAAATAATTGCTCAACAAATGCAAGGGACGTTTACCTCGTACAATGGAAGAAGGTAAAATAGGTATTTTCTTTGTCCAAGGATTAGTGCTTAGAGACATGTACAGGCACTGTAATTTCTTTTCCAGCAGATTTTTTTTTTCCCGTTGAAGTCCTAATTCTTCTAATGGTTTCCTCTTACGTGACAGATTAGCAAAGGCTCTAAGCTATAATAATGGTAATCTAGAGATAAAAGACACATATAACTCAGATGCAAGAAAATCAGAATTTTGCCAATAATGCCATAGTTCGGGAAGTTTAGTATGCATATTCACTTCTTCAAACATTAAACATGCTGTGTTGAATAGATGATCAAACCAGTGGGAGAAGGGTGATTTTTGCAAAGAGAAAAAACCTGTAGTTTGCAAGTTAGGAGATATATGAGATTCCTTTAGAGAAATAGAGCTGCCAGACACATCCTCATCCAAGCTTGTCTTTCTTTTTATGCTGTTGTTTGACACCTACAAATTCATGTCTTCTTCAGGTAGCATCTCTTCCATATTTTTTCCTTTTGCCCGATGAATGCTTTGCTAAGTTCTCATATAGAATTTCAGTGGATATTTCCACATCTTGCTTCATGTCTCCATTCGAAGAATTTCCAAATTCAAGAGCCACAAATCTTTTTCCCTTCCTAGATGTTTCAATTAATGCATCTTTGTGCTTTCCTATGACATCAAAGCTTCGGTTATTGATAACCTAATTAAAATTTGGCTCAAGAAAAGGGATGAGAATGTTCATTAACATCTTAAGGTAGCTTGAAAGGTCTTTGTGTATTACCGTCATCTAGTATACTGCCATGAGTAGAGAGATTTTCACTCCTTATTGCCACCTTAAGAAATGTGGATAGAACCTGAAGAAATTCGTTTAGGCTATGTTTGGCGCGCGGGATAAGACCCTAAATAGGATAAAAATGATCCGATCCGGCGTTTGGACACGCACTTAGTCCCCAGATAAGGTATCCTTTGGACTTGTTTTATCTCACTAAAGTGGGATAAAATAATACCTGGGGGGTGGTATAGAATTAGTCCAGATCAGTTTGGACTATAATGAATGGGACCCACCCCACTTTTCTTCCTTTTTTCCTTCAACGCCATATATACTTATACATTGTGTATGTGTGTATATATATATATGTATATATATGTGTATATATGTATATATATATATATATATATATATATATATATATATATATGTACATGTATATATATCTGTATATATGTATATATATACATGTATATATATGTATATACACACACACATATATGTATATACATTTACATATACATACACACACACACATATATATATAGACATACACACACACACACACACACATATATATATATAGACATATATACACACACACACACAAATATATGTATATATATACATATATATATATATATATGTACATATATATATGTACATATATATATATCTATATGTATATATATAGGGAGCTGATCCATTGCTCGCGCTAGCAAACTGGGTTAAGTTACTAGCGCGATCTGGCCATCCACAAGCGATCTGTGGACAGTCCAGATCTTTTCTTTTTACGTTTTTTTTAAGTCCATCCGCTACATTATGTAGCGGACTATTTTTTGACAATAATACCCTCAGCTTCATCCGCTACATAATGTAGCGGACGGGTAGGCACCACTGCTTCTCATTCTCTCATTAATTTTTCTGACATCTCTCTCATCAATTTCTGACTCTCTCTCTCTAACCTCCCCCACTCTCTCTCTCTCATGCTTATCTTGCTTCACTTCACTTCATACACACACACATCAAACTTCAAGCAAAATTCTATTCGCAGATAAAATCCCTATGTCATGCATAGGATGGTATTTGGCAGAAAGAACGGAGGACCGAATTGAGCTACAACTACTAGAGCTGCTTGAACTGACGCCAGAGACGGCCGGCGTCACTCGAGTAGCACATCGCGATGGTCACTTTTCGGCGTCATCCACTCGTGTTCCACTCCTCCATTCACAGG
This sequence comes from Escallonia herrerae, assembly GCA_033070095.1. NCBI lineage: Eukaryota > Viridiplantae > Streptophyta > Magnoliopsida > Escalloniales > Escalloniaceae > Escallonia > Escallonia herrerae. Next base: position 1,173,530 of record JAVXUP010000013.1, read on the forward strand.
AGAGCACCGACCACACTGAACGGAAAAAAGAAATTCCATGGGATCTAATTTCAGTAGAAGAGGAGTAGCTAAATGGAAAAAAGAAATTCAGTAGATGAGGAGTCAAAGAGACAGAGGACAGAATTTCCATGGGATCGAGTCTGAAAATTCAGGCGAGAAAATCGGGTAAAGAAGAAAATCATGAGATACCCGACTTTGCTGATCACAGTGCAAAGTCGAAATCACGGAGGACCGAATTTTCGTGGGATCTGAAAGCATTGGCCTCGAAATCATCTACTGTCCTTTAGCAAATCACAGTGCAAACATCCCATATGTTCTCGGGTAAACAAGAAAACCATTCGGGAATTCAGAGAGGAAATTCCCAATCATGAATTGCGAATTTAGTGTCTGCTTCAACAACAACTCACGTAGCTCGGCAGCATCAAGTTGCTTGGCCTGATTCTTCAGCCGGTAGTAACCGGTGACCGGATCTAGCACCCATGACGTGTTCTTGGTGGCTTCCTCCCCACCTTTCTTTAACGTAATCCCGCTCCTTGCCACCACCCTTTCGCTGCCAGACATAGCAAAGAGAGAAAGAAGAAAGGAGGAGAAAGGAGAAAACAGAAAAGTGATGATAGAAGAGAGAGAAAGGAGGAGAAAGGAGTCAGAAGTAAGAGTCAGAAATTGATGTGAGAGATAGAGAGATGTCAGAAAAATTAATGAGAGAATGAGAAGTAATGGTGCCTACCCATCCGCTACATTATGTAGCGGATGGAGCTAAGGGTATTATTGTCAAAAAATAGTCCGCTACATAATGTAGCGGACGGACTTTAAAAAAGTAAAAAAAAGATCTGAACCGTCCACAGATCGCGTGTGGATGGCCAGATCGCGCTAGCAATTTAACCCAGTTTGCTAGCGCGAGCAATGGATCAGCTCCCATATATATACGTTCGTCACCGTGCCCGTGCGCCATCATCATGATACGTGCCCCCGACACTAAGTATGGCTAAGCGACGTTTGTCGCCGCACCACTTTCATAACATGTGCCCCAGCACCAAGTATTGTCGCCGCGACGTTCGTCGCCATTCTCATGACATGTGCTCTGGCACCAAGTATTGTCTCTGTGACGTTTGTCGCTGCGCCCGTGCACCATTCTCATGATATGTGCCCCCGGCACCAGGTATGGTCTCGCGAGGTCAGTTGGCCGCGCCCATGCGCCACAATCATGTTATCGGCCTCCGGGCATCACACTTATTCACCACACCATGCGCCACTACCATGGACGTGGAACATGCTTCGACCCACTCTCCAGAGTGTGCAGCATTCTGGGGGGCTCGGTTCGTAGTGCTCCAGCATGAGGATCCCTTGGAGCGGGATTGACTCGTTACCACAAAGTCATCGCCGCCACGGGATGGGCTCTTTACCACAAAGTCATTGTCGTCTTCATTTTGGGGGGCTCTATTCGTAGTGCTCTGGCATGAGGACCCCTCGCAGCGGGATGGACTTGTTACCACAAAGTCATTACCGCCACGGGATGGGCTCATTACCACAAAGCCATCGTCGTCACAATCACAGGGGGCTCCGTTCGTAGTGCTCCGGCACGAGGACCCCTCGCAGCAGGATGGACTCGTTACCACAAAGTCATCACCGCCACGGGATAGGCTCGTTACCACAAAGCCATAGCCGTCACAATCACGAGAGGGCTCCGTTCGTAATGCTCCGGCACGAGGACCCCTCGCAGCGGGATGGACTCGTTACCACAAAGTCATCGCCGCCACGGGATGGGCTCATTACCACAAAGTCATTGCCGTCTTCATTCTGAGGGCTCTGTTCATAGTGCTCTGGCACAAGGACCCTTCGCAGCGGGATAGGTGACTCCTCCGGGACACTATCTCTGCCAGGGTGCCTGCGTGACTGGCCCATGTGCTACGGCACTGGGGGCTTCCATCGGCACCCCTCTGGACTATGACCCCCAATCACTCGGATATGGGAGCAGGTCTTTGGAGGGCATCGCGCCTAGTCTGCCTAGCAGTTGGGCATCGGGTCTTCCCCACCGCTGCTAGGCCTGTAAGACTCTGTAAGGGCTTGGATTGGAGGCTAGATCAAGGGGGTTCTCTGGCCACACCGAATCTGTGGGAGCCAGTATTTCCAAACAGACAGAGCGACATTGTGCGAGGCAGGCCGGGTGAATATGCGATTCAAAGGTCCGTGGAGCACCGACAGATGTGGACCCCTCGGTGATGTGTCACTCCCGGGGAGCGCCACGTGTCGCGTGATGACATCATAATCTCAACCTCTATAAATAGTGGTCTTGAGAATTCATTTGGACGGTTGGACATTTTTAGAACACTTTCACTTTCTCACTCTAGAATCCTAAAGAGAGAAATATACAGGACCCTAACTCTGGACCTAAGCATCAGACTGTGACTGTCGTCATATATTCATCCTGCGCTATCGCCCTCATAGCACTGCCACCCTCAAGCTCTGTCTGGAAAGCCCTTGGTCTTTGCCCTTGCTCCACCTTTGTTGTGTCCTACATCATCACACTTGGCATCTGACTCGGACTGCATTCCTTGTGGCACCTCCACGTCGACTACGAATCCACTTTTCTTGGCATCAATATATATATATATATATATATATATATATATATATATATATGTGTGTGTGTGTGTGTGTGTGTGTGTGTGTGTACATATACATATATATATATATATATATATATATATATATATATATATATATATATATATATATATATATATATATCATAGACATATATGTATATATACACACATATGTGTGTGTGTGTATATATGTCTATATATATATATGTGTGTGTGTGTGTGTGTGTGTGTCTATATTTATATATATGTGTGTGTGTGTGTGTGTGTATACATATATACAAATACATGTACATATATACAATATATATACACATATGTGTGTGTGTGTATATATATATATACATATATACAGAAATATATACATGCACATATATATAATATATACACATATATGTGTATATATATATATATATATATATGTGTGTGTGTGTGTGTATATAGATATATATGTGTGTGTGTGTGTGTATGGGAGCTGATCCATTGATAGCGCTAGCAAAATAGGAGAAGTTACTAGCGCGATCTGGCCGTCGACGCGCGATTTGTGGATGGTCCAGATCTTTTTTTTGCATTTTTTTTAAGTACGTCCGCTACATAATGTAGCGGACGATATTTTTTACGAATATACCCCTCAATCTGTCATCTATATTATGTAGCGGATGATATTTTTGATGAAAATATCCCTTAATCTCCAAGTGTCATTTCTAAAATATCGTCCACTACATAATGTAGCGGACCATATTTTAGAAAAGACGGACAGTCTGCCAACCCCACGTCAATTCTCACTCTCTCTCTCTCTCTTTAAAGGAAAAAAAACCATCTCTTGTTTATCTCTCTATCTCCCCTTTCTTCACTACATGTTCTTCTTCTTCTTCTTCTTCTTCTTCTTCTTCTTCTTCTTCTCTCTCTCTTTAGAGAAAAAAAACCCATCTCTTGATTCTTTCTATTAACGCAGCAGCTAAGGCTGATCTTGATGATTTTGGTGCAGCATCTATGGGAGAGAAACAGACCGCTTCCATCCGGCGATTACGAATACGTTGATGTCAACATTGCAGGAACACGGTACATAGTCGAAGCTTTTCTTGCCGGCGAGTTTGAAGTAGCCCGGCCAACTGACCTTTAGGCGTCGATGCTCGATGAATTGCCTCCAATTTTTGTGGGCAAAGCAGAAGAGCTGAAGTGGGTTGTGAGGCTAATGTGCAGCACCACCAAAGAGTCTATGAAAACCATGAAAATGCATATGCCGCCATGGAGACGGTACGGGTACGTGCTGGCGAAGTGGTTTGGCCTTTACAAGCACAAAACCAGTGAAGCCCCATTGAATAAGGCTTCTGATTCTGAGGAGGGCTCGGCCAGGAAGAGAGCTGTTGGGTTTGCTCCCTTGCCAGCACATTCTTATTATTGTAGAGGAGATTTTGTTAGCAAGGCTGGTTATCAATTTACCAAGAAGATCAATTTACCAGGAAGAGAGCGGTTGGGTCATCGTGTTGCTTCTCTGCATATGACGATCTCCCAGCAAGAGAGAGAGAGAAAGAGTCAGAGAGAGAGAGAGAGAGTCAGAAAAAGTGGTCAGAGAAGGAGAGAGAAAAAAGCAAAAACAAAAAAATATGGCCTCTGTCCGCTACATAATGTAGCGGATGAAGTTCTACTAATCTTGAGAGACAATTCCCTTGTCCAACAGCGTAACTGCAGCAACTAGAGCCAGCGTATACCAATTGTAATAAGAAATAGATGATTTGGTGTCTACATCGATTCATGCAAGTTCATGTCAGTAAAGTGGAGATTATTTGATTGTACTTTGGAATTTCTTTGAGGAAAATGCACATCTTTCAGACATCCTTTTATTGAAACCCCACTGGTGAACACAAAAGTAAAGAGCTGGTTATCAATTTACCCAAGAAGATCAATTTACCAGGAAGAGAGCAGTTGGGTCATCGTGTTGCTTCTCTACATATGACGATCTCCCAGCAAGAGAGAAAAGAGTCAGAAAAAGTGGTCAGAGAAGGAGAGAGAAAAAAGCAAAAAAAAATATGGCCTCTGTCCGCTACATAATGTAGCGGACGAAGTTGGAGGGTATTTTTGTCAAAAAACTTGTCCGCTACATTATGTAGCGGACATACTTAAAAAAACGCAAATAAAAAATTTGGACCGTCCACAGATCGCGCGTGGACGGTCAGAACGCGCTAGCAACTTCTCCTATTTTGCTAGCGCTATCAATGGATCAGCTCATATATATATATATATATATATATATGAGCTGATCCATTGATAGCGCTAGAAAAATAGGAGAAGTTGCTAGCGCGTTCTGACCGTCCACGCGCGATCTGTGGACGGTCCAAATTATACATATATATATACATATATATATATATGTATATATATATATATACATATATACACATATATATATATATATATATACATATATACACACACACACATATATATATATATATATATATATATATATATATTCTAGGACAACTAGAACTTAAGTTGTCTGGTTATGCTTTTCTGGTGAATGTCTTGTCTCTTCTTTGACTAATGCTATCCATTGTTCTTGCCAGGGTATCTTTATGTGTCACTGTTTTTGTTTTCCTTTCCTTTGCTTGAGGCATGAGTTGAAGAACCGTCAGAGTCTTCGGCTTCTAGTGCTTTGAGAAAGGATCTGTCTCCCACACTGGGCCTTTGCGAGAAGTCCATTTCTTGAAAAATACTGAGGATTGCCTGTGCTGCTTGTTGTTTAATGCTGCTTGTCACTAAATTTTTCTTTATATACATATATGTATATAAAGAAAAATTTAGTGACAAGCAGCATTAAACAACAAGCAGCACAGGCAATCCTCAGTATTTTTCAAGAAATGGACTTCTCGCAAAGGCCCAGTGTGGGAGACAGATCCTTTCTCAAAGCACTAGAAGCCGAAGACTCTGACGGTTCTTCAACTCATGCCTCAAGCAAAGGAAAGGAAAACAAAAACAGTGACACATAAAGATACCCTGGCAAGAACAATGGATAGCATTAGTCAAAGAAGAGACAAGACATTCACCAGAAAAGCATAACCAGACAACTTAAGTTCTAGTTGTCCTAGAATGTATATATATGTGTATATATGTATATATATATAGGGAGCTGATCCATTGATAGCGCTAGCAAAATAGGAGAAGTTGCTAGCTCGATCTGACCATCCACGCGCGATCTGTGGATGATCCAAATCTTTTTCTTGCGTTTTTTTAAGTATGTCCACTACATAATGTAGCAGACAAGTTTTTTGACAAAAATACCCTCCAACTTTGTCCGCTACATTATGTAGCGGACAAAGGCCATATATTTTTTTTTGCTTTTTTCTCTCTCCTTCTCTGACCACTTTTTCTGACTCTTTCTCTCTCTCTCTCTCTCTTTTCTTGTTCTGACTCTTTCTCTCTCTCTTGCTGGGAAATCGTCATATGCAGAGAAGCAACACGATGACCCAACTGCTCTCTTCCTGGTAAATTGATCTTTTTGGTAAATTGATAACCAGCTCTTTGCTTTTGTGTTCACCAGTGGGGTTTCAGTAAAAGGATGTCTGAAAGTTGTGCATTTTCCTCAAAGAAATTCCAAAGTACAATTGAATAATCTCCACTTTACTGCCATGAACTTGCATGAATCAATGTAGACACCAAATCATCTCTTTTTTATTACAATTGGTATACCCTGGCTCTAGTTGCTGCAGTTACGCTGTTGGACAAGGGAATTGTCTCTCAAGATTAGTAAAACTTCATCCGCTACATTATGTAGCAGACAGATGCCATATTTTTTTTGCTTTTTTCTCTCTCCTTCTCTGACCACTTTTTCTGACTCTTTCTCTCTCTCTCTTTCTTTTTCTGACTATTTCTCTCTCTCTTGCTGGGAGATCGTCATATGCAGAGAAGCAACACGATGACCCAACCGCTCTTTTCCTGGTAAATTGATCTTCTTGGTAAATTGATAACCAGCCTTGCTAACAAAATCTCCTCTACAATAATAAGAATGTGCCGGCAAGGGAGCAAACCCAACAGCTCTCTTCCTGGCCGAGCTCTCCTCAGAATCAGAAGCCTTATTCAATGGGGCTTCACTGGTTGTGTGCTTGTAAAGGCCAAACCACTTCGCCAGCACATACCCGTACCGTCTCCATGGCGGCATATGCATTTCCATGGTTTTCATAGACTCTTTGGTGGTGCTGCACATTAGCCTCACAACCCACTTCAGCTCTTCCATTTTGCCCACAAAAATTGGAGGCAATTCATCGAGCATCGACGCGTAAAGGTCAGTTGGCCGGGCTATTTCGAACTCGCTGGCAAGAAAAGCTTCGACTATGTACCGCGTTCCTACAACGTTGACATCAACGTACTTGTAATCGCCGGATGGAAGCCGTCTGTTTCTCTCCCATAGATGCTGCACCAAAATCATCAAGATCAGCCATAGCTGCTGCGTTAATAGAAAGAATCAAGATATGGGTTTTTTCCTCTAAAGAGAGAGAGAGAGAGAAGAAAAAGAAGAACATGTAGTTCAGAGAGGGGAGAGAGAGAGATGAACAAGAGTTTTTTTTCCTCTAAAGAGAGAGAGAGTGTGAGAATTGATGTGGGGTTGGCAGACTGTCTGTCTTTTCTAAAATATGGTCCGCTACATTATGTAGCGGACGATATCTTAGAAATGACACTTGGAGATTGAGGGGTATATTCATCAAAAATATCATCTGCTACATAATATAGCTGACAGATTGAGGGGTATATTCGTCAAAAATATTGTCCGCTACATTATATAGATAGGCTTGTAGGTTAGCGGACGGTCTCTACTAGGCTAGGCCTCTCCCCTTCTTTGATTTGCACCAGTCGTTCCACTCTTGGATTAGGATCTGATGAAAAAAATCATCCAAGATAAAAACACGCGGACTGATGTTTGGATGCTCCCGACCCTTTTGCCTCAGAATTTGTGCGTAGTGCGAGATGACACCGCTGTCTAACCAAGCTCCCGTGCGCCAGCGAGGTCAATTCTGTCCATGAGGCATTATAATCCAAGCCCCCGGGTGATCCACGTCATAGTTCTGTCCATCTTGGGGGGCCCGCTAAAATAACGGCCTTGGATTAGCTCGCATTTATGAGGCTTTAGGGGCCTGGCTGGATGCCCTTTTGGATATTACCCTCGGGGGTCAACCGACAAATCTTGCCCTTCGCCGGGGGGCAAGAGCAAGGGATATTGGCCTCCAATTCCTGGTTCGGCCTGATATTGCTCTCCGGCCATTTCTTTTGCTGCCTGATATTGCCCCCGGGGAGGTCAAACGAGGGATATTGCCATCCGGGGGTGCTAATTGGTCTCGCCCACGGGACAATAGGCAGTGCCTTGGAGAAAGGCCAGTCTTGCGTGACTTGACTCTGATAGAGGGGTTGGGGTTCTGAGAACAAATTGAAGGAAGGGTCACTGTAATCGTCCCACGACGCTTGAGCCTGTCCCATCCCCACTACAGAGGGACCACCAACTCCCTGGCTCACCCCTGAAGCCTTTCCGGAGAGATCACCGTATTCCTGGCTGACGCCCGTATAACCGATATCCGGGCTAACGACCGAAGACTGTCCCGATGCTTGGCGCAAGAAATTCCTGTAGCCTAAAGCCAATGCCGCAGCCTGTTGGCGAAGATCCTCGCCCATTGCGCTCACCAGATCCTTCCGCTCACTCAGCTTCTGGAAGAATGCCAGCGAGGCATTAACCTACATCCAAAGAGATAAAAAATAAGTAACTTCAATCAAACATTTATATTCATCAAATTCAAGACAAGTCAGACTTGTTGGGCAACTTACGAGATTGTATGCCATACGCTTATCGATCTGACCCCTAGGCGCATACCTCTCCCCACGTTCAAAGTTTACTAGGGCTACTCTCCTCCAAGTGATGCGGTAGTACCACTCATTGTACTGTTCGATGCTAATAACGGGGTCAAGCTCTGAGACGATGGCCGCCAGTGTGTCATGCCAAGAACTCCAAAGCTGTATTTCGGTCGCGCACAATTCGTTCGCATTAGCCTTGCCAAACCGTCTGACATTGGGTGGGTTCCTGTTAACCCTCATATCTGGGGCATCGACTGGCAAACCCTGCTCCAACTCAAAATGGCGCATTGCTCGGTCTGGCAGCTGCCACTCTGCGATCTCGAAGTGGATCAGGGGTGTGCGCTGCAACCCGGAGAGCGTGAAGATGAACGACTCTCCCACCCGTTGTGCCAAACGTATATACGGTGCCCAACGCATTTTGGCCCAGAGATAGACAGTAGAACTCTCCTCGATAGTACGTAATGTTGTGATGGGGATTGACTCTCCTCTGGTAATGGGTAACCCTCCGGCTATACTCCCAAGCACACAATCGAGGCCACACTTTATCGGTTCCATCCCTATGCGTTGGGGCACCGGGAGCAAGGTGTTCATAAGACCACACCTGAGAACATCCGTAAATTATATTTATATCGTCAATTCAGCAAAAAAGAAAGAAAAAATAATGAAGAAAGGATTTATATGATATACCTGCAATAGTGAGAGACATGCACATATGGCTTTGGTGTCGGGCCTCGTTGCCTTGTGCAATGCTCGGTACAGATACGAAAGAACCGCTGCACCCCATGCATAATCCCCAACCTCCGACAGGTTACCCAACAACGGTAAATATTTCACGCTGACCGTGTTCTTCGACATCGTTGGGAATAAAATTGCCCCCATCACCCACAAGAGGAAGGCCTTTGTGTACAGCACAAGCTCACGGCCTGTATAGTTTTTTGGCAAAACCCCATAGGTATCTACCAACCACTTCAACTTTATACCGCCAGTGCTAAATTGATCCTGGGGTATCGAAGTAAAGAAGTCCCTAGCGGTTCTCTTATTCGTTGCTTCTGACGGAGGAGCAATTACCGGCCGCCCCGTCACCGGCAAGCCTAAGATGAACCCTACATCTTCTAGGGTAATTGTCATCTCTCCGAGCGGGAAGTGAAACGTGTTCGTTTCACTTCTCCATCTCTCAACAAGGGCACCTATCAAGGCCTGGTCAAGCTGTTGAAAGATCTGCCCATGCATGAAAATCCAAAACCCAATTCCACGCAGTATCTTTTTCTGGGACTTGTTCAAATTCCATGATGTGAACTCGTGAGATACTTCTACGGTGGTGAGAAGTTCTCTTTCCTATGAATTAATAAATACAATTTAAGCAAAACAAACGGTATACAACGTTCGTAAGAATAAGAAAGTTTGATAAATAATGTATCTTACTCCACCATCCCATATAAGCGTACTGATATGGTTGGCTTGGTCATATAACACGGATGGATCTTCTGGTCCAGAGTTAAATTCCATTTTTTGCAACAGAAATTAAGGAAAAACCTTCTCAGTTTGGATTTTACGGTTTGGATTTTGACAATCGCTCGCAAAAATACGACGCTAGCACATGAACTTATACATGTATATATAATAGATATATATACATATACGGAATCGAATTTTACAAACGCTAGCACATGAACTTATACATACATATATAAATCCTCATCATCGCTAGCACATTGCTCAATGCATAATCAAAACTACGCATTAAACGCAATATTCATCACAACTATGGATTACGAACATGTAAAGGATTGATTTTGTGAACTTACGTGATCTATTAGGGTATTAAAGCTGCTCTTAAGAAGAAATTGCGCAAATCTGCTTGCCAAAGCAGCTGAGAATATTTGTGAGTAGGAAGAATGGAGAAGAGTGTCATAGTTAGGGTTTTTTTGTATATATATTACTCGTCCGCTATACTATATCGCGGACAATATAACGCCCGCCACTGTGTACTTCCAACTGTTGACGTAACAGATAAGGACAAGGACTGACGGGATAGATACTGATATGTGTCAGCCTAGAGGTCGTCCGCCATACTGTGTGGTGGACGACTTTTTGTTAGGGCCCCAACTCGTCTGCGACACAGTATCGCAGACAGCGTGGAGTACTGGCAGTTTTAAAAAAAAGGCGCGATCTGGGCAGTCCATCTTTCAGGATGGACGATCCAGATCGCGCTAGCAAATACCCCATTTTGCTAGCGCTATCAAGGGATCAGCTCCCATATATATATATATATATATATATGGGAGCTGATCCCTTGATAGCGCTAGCAAATTGCTAGCGATGTTTGGTCGCCCGCTACATTATGTAGCGGATGATGAAAAAATTTGCTATTGTGGAACGCGATCTGGCCGTCCATTCTCGCCCGTGGACGGCCAGATCGCGCTAGCAACTTAAAGCTGATCCCTTGATAGCGCTAGCAAATTGCTAGCGATGTTTGGTCGCCCGCTACATTATGTAGCGGATGATGAAAAAATTTGCTATTGTGGAACGCGATCTGGCCGTCCATTCTCGCCCGTGGACGGCCAGATCGCGCTAGCAACCTGGGTTAAGTTGCTAGCGCTATCATTTTATCAGCTCCATATATACACATAAGGGGCTGATAAGTTGCTAGCGCTATCATTTTATCAGCTCCAACACATAAGGGGCTGATCTGTTGATAGCGCTAACAAACTGGGTTAAGTTGCTAGCACGATCTGGCTATCCACACGCGATCTGTGGACGGTCCAGATTTTATTTTTACGTTTTTTTTAAGTCTGTCTGCTACATAATGTAGCGGACACTTTTTTTGACAAAAATACCCTCCAGTTACGTCCGCCACATTATGTAGCGGACAGAGGCGGTACTTTTTTCTGACTCTTTTGTCAGATTAATTTTCTGACATGTCTGGTGTCCGCTACATTATGTAGCGGACAATTTTTTGACATAAATACCCTCCAACTCTGTCCGCTACATAATGTAGCGGACAGGATAGAGGCACACTTATTTTTCTCTCCTGACATGTCTGACCTCATCTCCCTTCCTTTCTTATTCTTTTTCTTCTCTCTCTCTCTCTGCATCCTCCTTGCAGCAACGACAACAGCCCACAACAAGGCCGAGCTCGACTTCGGCGTCGTCGCAGCAAAGGCCTTCGCCTCCTCCCCGACCTCTGACCACCACAACCAATGCTCCCACAAAGACGTAGGCTGAGACAGATTGTGAGGCGGTGAGGACAGCAAAATTGCAGGCTGAGACAGATCGTGAGGTGGTGGAGCGGCCGATGGTTGAGGTGTAGCCTAACAAGGAGCCCGTCTAGTTGGTTCTCGGATCATTCTTCGTCACTCTCATCCTGAAGCGCGAAACTTCGAGTGTGAAACACTTGTCGAGCCTTGCGAGATGATTGAAAGCAAGGAGTTTGGACAGATTTTGCAGGCAAAGAACAGTCGTAAAGGGAAGAAGGGCAGTTGGAGTGAATTCAGTCGATCGATTTCAAAATTAGTCGAAAGGTTCTGAAAATCAGTCGAAGGATCCCGAATTTTGAAATCAGTTGAAGGATTTCGAATTCTCTCTTTTTTATTTATCTATGCTTCTTCCGAAAGTGCCTTAGACCACCATATCATGTACCCCCACTAAATCAGATTCAATTGCCAGCCCTTACACCTGAAACAATCTTCCTCCATTTGTCTTTCTCCATCACCCACCATACAAGTACCATTAACCATGAAAATCATAAAACACAATCTTCGTCTTCTTATGTGGCTTAATATATTACAACTTATAAATAGTCAATCAATTGAAATCAACATGTCTATAGAACTTGCGATCCAGTGTTAACAAAAAACATAGCAGGCAAAGTGAACTGTATATCCTACTTCGACGGGGTTTACAAAGGTGAGGGTGATGGTTCAATGGGGTCATCAGTGGATTATCACACTGATGGTGACAAATTTGGATAAACCAGAGGGGAAGGGATGAAAGAGCTTACCAGAGAGAGTGAAGTTTTGTGGAGTCGGTGAGTATTTAGAGCAGATTATGCTAGAGAGAGAGAGAGAGATAGAGAGGTCCTTTAATATATTTAAGTACAATTTATAGGGGTAGAGAGAGAGAGAGAGAGAGAGAAGAGAGGTCCTTCTTCTGCTAACTTTGACTCTCTCTTTGCTATAAAGTTGTCATGATTACTGAAGCCCATGAAAATTTAGTGCATCACTGTGTCATACTAGAACGATAAAATAGGCTCCATCCATCATCCGCTACATTATGTAGCGGATGGGTATTTAACAGAGAGAGGAGAGAGAGAAAGAGTCAGAAAATTGATGGGAGAAAGAGAGAATGTGTCAGAACATTAAAGAAAGAAAGGACAGAGAAAGAGAAAGAGAAAAAAGTCAAAAAAGATAGTCCGCTACATAATGTAGCAGACGGAATTAAAAAAACACAAAAAAAAGATCTGGACCGTCCACAGATCGCCCGTGGATGGCCAGATCGCGCTAGCAACTTAACCCAGTTTGCTAGCGCTATCAACGAATCAGCTCCCATATATATATATATATATATATATATATATATATATATATATATATATATATATATATATATATATATATATATATATATATATATATGTTCCCAACTTATTCTGGTTGCACCCAAAGGGCCCATTAGGGGTCCCGCTTTGCACATTGAACAGGTCAAAGTGCGCACGCTCATGTCACGTGCATTTCTTGTTTTACACGCCTTAGTCACCAATTTTTTACGTTAACATGACTCACGGTACCACGTTCGTCGTGCCGCGACCACCCAAGCACCTTTTCACCAAAAACATTGACTGATAGCGCAACCGGAGTGACAGGGTCAAGGGCATGGGCCTTGGCCAACTCCATGGGGGGTCGGCCTCGGCCTCTATGGGGGGTTGGCCTTGGCCTTCCCCCCCGGTTGTTCACTCTTCGTGCAAAGTCCCTTTCACGCTTTGTTCGCTTTATACACTTCGTATGTGACTTTGGCACCTTGTTCGTCATGTGGGTACGATTCACGTCGACACGCTCATCGTAATAAAACTTTTGGATTTGTCATTGCCCATCAAAACACATTCCGTTGGCGTGCCCGAAGTTCACCCAAAGGGGGAGTGGCCTTGGCCTCCCTCATGGGAGTTGACCATTGGCCTTGGCCTTTCCAAGGGGTTGGCCTCGGCCTTCCCAACGGGTCAGCCTCGGCCTCCCCTGGGGTGGTGGCCTTGACCTTCACCCAATTTTGGCCTATGGCCTCCGCTCCCGCGCGCACTTGTTTTCTCAAGTCTTTGTACCTCCGTGATATTTACAGATGTTCGTGCATGAACCTCGCGATGTCCGTCGTGCATGAACCTCGCGACGTCCATCGTGCATCCACCTCACGACATCCGTCATGCATCAACCTCGCGACATTTGTCGTCCGTCAACCTCGCGACGTCCGTCGTCCGTGACCGCATACCGCTCCCGTGATGCCCATCGCCCAAAGTCGCGCACTACCATCGAATGACCCGTCGTCGACCACCGCATACCATCACTCCCAACTTTGTCATTATTACATGTTGCATTCATTATCTTGTTATGACAGGTACACTCAGCTCACATACCATCTTCAAGACACCCGACGCGCGCTCGTGCACCGGCTCTGCGACGTTCGTCACCGCGCCCATGCGCCATTCTCAAGACATGTGCCCCGGCACCAAGTATTGTCTCCACGACATTCGTTGCCTCGCCCATGTGCCATTCTCATGATCCGTGCCCCTGGCACCAAGTATTGCTCCGCGACGTTCGTCGCCGCGCCCGTGCGCCATCGTCATGATATGTGCCCCCGGCACGAAGTATGGCTTCGTGACATTCGTCGCCGCACCACTTTCATAACATGTGCTCTGGCACCAAGTATTGTCTCTGTGATGTTCGTCGCCATGCCCATGCGCCATTCTCATGATCCGTGCCTCCGGCAAAACGTATTGCTCTGTGACGTTCGTCACCGCGCCCGTGCGCCATCGTTATGATACGTGCCCCCGACGCCAAGTATGGCTTTGCGACATTCGTTGCCGCACCACTTTTATAACATGTGCCCCGGCACCAAGTATTGTCTCCACGACGTTCGTCGCCTCACCCATGCGTCATTCTCATGATATGTGCCCCATCACCAAGTATTGTCTCCGCGACGTTCGTCGCCGCGCCCATGTGTCATTCTCATGACATGTGCCCCGGCACCAAGTATTGTCTCTGCAACGTTCGTCGCCGCGCCCGTGCACCATCATCATGATACGTGCCCCCGACACTAAGTATGGCTACGCGACGTACGTCGCCGCACCACTTTCATAACATGTTCCCCAGCACCAAGTATTGTCGCCGCGATGTTCTTCGCCATTCTCATGACATGTGCTCTGGTACCAAGTATTGTCTCTGCGACGTTCGCCGCCGCGCCCCTACGCCATTCTCATGATATGTGCCCCCGGCACCAGGTATGGTCTCGCGACAGTCTTCACCGCGCCCATACACCACAATCATGTTATCGGCCTCTGGGCATCACACTTATTCACCACACCATGCATCACTACCATGGACGTGGAACATGCTTCGACCTACTCTCCAGAGTATGCAGCATTCTGGGGGGCTCGATTCGTAGTGCTCCGGCATGAGGACCCCTTGGAGCGGGATTGACTCGTTACCACAAAATCATCGCCACCACGGGATGGGCTCGTTACCACAAAGCCATCGTTGTCACAATCACGGGGGCTTCGTTCGTAGTGCTCCGGCACGAGGAACCCTCGCAGCAGGATGGACTTGTTACGACAAAGTCATCATCGCCATGGGATGGACTCGTTACCATAAAGCCATAGCTGTCACAATCATGGGAGGGCTCCGTTTGTAGTGCTCCGGCATGAGGACCCCTCGTAGCGGGATGGACTGGTTACCACAAAGTCATCGCCGCCACGGGATGGGCTCGTTACCACAAAGTCATCGCCGTCTTCATTCTAGGGGGCTCTGTTCGTAGTGCTCTGGCACAAGGACCCTTCGCAGCGGGATAGGTGACTCCTTCGGGACACTGTCTCTGCCAAGGTGCCTGCGTGACTGGCCTACGTGCTACGGTACTGGGGGCTTGCATTGATACCCCTATCGACTATGACCCCCGGTCACTCGGAGATGTGAGCAGGTCTTCGGAGGGCATCGTGCCCAGTCCGCCTGGCAGTTGGGAATCAGGTCTTCCCCACCGCTGCCAGGCCTATAAGACTCTGTAAGGGCTTGGATTTGAGGCTAGATCAAATGGGTTCTCTGGCCACGTCGAAGCTGTGGGAGCCAGTCTTTCTAAACAGACAGAGCGACACTGTGCGGGGCAGGCCGGGTGAATTCAACAGTCTGTGGACCACCGACAGCTGTGGACCCCTCGGTGACGTGTCACTCCTGGGGAATGCCACATGTCGCGTGATGACATCATAATCTTAACCTCGATAAATAGTGGTCTTGAGAATTCATTTGGACGGTTGGACATTTCTAGAACACTTCACTTTCTCCCTCTAGAATCCTAGAGAGAGATATACAGGACCCTAACTCTGGACCTAAGCATCAGACTGCGACTGTCGTCGTATATTCATTATGCGCTATCACCCTCACAGCACTGCCACCCTCAAGCTCTATCTGGGAAGCCCTTGGTCTTTGCCTTTGCTCCACCTTTGCTGTGTCCTACATCATCACACTTGGCATCTAACTCGGACTGCATTCCTTGTGGCACCTCCACGTCGACTGCGAATCCACTTTCCTTGGCATCAATATATATATATATATATATATATATATATATATATATATATATATATATATATGTGTGTGTGTGTGTGTGTGTGTGTGTACACATACATATACATATATATATATATATATATATATATACATAGACATATATGTATATATATATACATATATGTGTGTGTATGTCTATATATATGTGTGTGTGTGTGTGTGTGTGTCTATATATATATGTGTGTGTGTGTGTATATGTATATACATATATATATATATATATATATATATATATATATATATATATATATGTGTGTGTGTGTGTGTGTGTGCGTACATATAAATACACACACACATATATATATATATATATACATGTACATATATATAATATATATACACATGTGTGTGTGTATATATATACATATACAGAAATATATACATGCACATATATATAATATATACACATATATGTGTGTGTATATATATATATATGTGTGTGTGTGTGTGTGTGTGTGTGTGTGGGAGCTGATCCATTGATAGCGCTAGCAAAATAGGAGAAGTTGCTAGCGCGATCTGGCCGTCCACGCACAATTTGTGGACGGTCCAGATCTTTTTTGCGTTTTTTTAAGTACGTCCGGGGTGGGATAGTCCAGCGAGTGCAAGTGTTGCCGACGTGTTTTCTAATCCTATTTTTAGGGAATGCCCACGGGTACTTGGTTTGCTACGAACCAGTAGAAAGGACGGTATATACATATATATATATATATATGTGTGTGTGTGTGTGTGTGTGTGTGTGTGTGTGTATGGGAGCTGATCCATTGATAGCGCTAGCAAAATAGGAGAAGTTGCTAACGCGATCTGGCCGTCCACGCACGATTTGTGGACAGTCCAGATCTTTTTTTTGCGTTTTTTTAAGTACGTCCGGGGCGGGATAGTCCAGCGAGTGCAAGTGTTGCCGACGTGTTTTCTAATCCTATTTTTAGGGAATGCCCACGGGTACTTGGTTTGCTACGAACCAGTAGAAAGGACGGTATCACTCCTTGATGGTCTCTAGGATGATACCGACGTGATGCCTGTAATTGACATGTACCGAGGCATAGGCCATTTGGATGCCATGGTGAGATCCTGTTTACTTCTTATTGTAACTTGCATATTCTAAAGCCGATTAATCTTATTCTGTTTGTTATGTTTAATGCTTATTTTGTTTATCGCAGAATCTATTTCCTGCCTTGGTCAATGGTAGGCGTCAGGAGAAGGTATAGCGCAGGCCAAACCTCCTTGTCCGATTGAAGAGGCGTAGGCCCAAGCAACATAATTCCTCGGACTGCGGCATCTTCCTCTGCATGTACATGGATTACATTTGTCGATCTGAGAGCCTCAAGAAGACCGTCTGGAGCCAAGAATGCATACAAGGCTTTAGGTATAGGATGGCTTGAAAAATTATGAATGGCTGGCCTAGAGCTATTAGGTTTATTGTAAATTCGTGTAAGGAACAACAAACAGTCGCAGGGGTGGGGGTCCCAATTGACATTTTAACATTATATTCACTTTTTAAATAAAAATATATTGAATGCGATTGATTTTTATTGACCGATATCGTTCTGTTGAATTCAGTTGAGTGTTTGATTTGTGATCAGAGGTGTTTGATTTGTGATGTGGTCAGAGATAGCGCATTTTGGTAATTGACTGATCTGTGATTTACTTTGAACGCTGGGAAACAAAGTGATATGTCTTTCTGCAGGCAAAAAAAAAACTAAATGTTGGAAAGTTGCCTTCTGCGGGACCGTCCGGTACATAATGTAGCGGACGTGGAGAGAACAAAAAAAAACTAAGTGTTGGAAAGTTGTCTTCTGCGGGACCGTCCGCTACATAGTGTAGCGGACGTGGAGAGAACAAAGAAAACTAACTATTGGAGAGTTGGCCTTTCTGCGGGACCATCCGCTACATAGTGTAGCGGACGTAAAGAGAACCAAAAAAACTAAGTGTTGAAAAGTTGTCTTTCTGCTGGACCGTCCGCTACATAGTGTAGCGGACGTGGAAAAGACCGAAAAAAAAACTAAGTGTTGGAGAGTGGGCCTTTCTGCAGGACTGTCCGCTACATAGTGTAGCGGACGTGGAGAGAACAAAAAAAACTAAGTGTTGGAAAGTTGCCTTCTGCGGGACCGTCCGCTACATAGTGTAGCGGTTGTGGAGAGAACAAAAAAAAAGAGACGAAAGAAAAACTAAGTGTTGGAAAGTTGTCTTTCTGCTGGACCGTCCGCTACATAGTATAGCGGACGTGGAAAAGACCGAAAAAAAAAACTAAGAGTGGGCCTTTCTGCGGGACTATCCACTACATAGTGTAGCGGACGTGGATAGAACCAAAAAAAACTAAGTGTTGGAAAGTTGCCTTCTGCTGGACCATCCGCTACATAGTGTAGCGGACGTGGAGAGAACAAAAAAAAGAGACGAAAGAAAAACTAAGTGTTGGAAAGTTGTCTTTCTGCTGGACCGTCCGCTACATAATGTAGCGGACGTGGACAGAAAAAAAAAAAACAATTGCTGGGAATTTGTAGACATTGTAGCAGAAGGCGAAAATTCTGTTTTAAAAATTGGCGACTGAAGACTTGTTTTAGCGACGAAATCAACAATCTCAATATCGATTAACAATAAAAAAAACATTCGATTAACAATCAACAATCTCAGTATCGACGGAATCTCAAATGACACACTTAAGAACCTAAAATTCGGAACAATAATTAACATTACCATTAAATTATTCATAAAATTATTCATTACAGAATTTAGGGTTCAACATTGGGGGAAAGAAGTTTTTTCACAAGTGTTCCAATCAAACACCGTCACATAAAAATTCCACTTCCCCGTGTGTTCAAACACTACAAAGTTCCCGAGTTGGAAGTATGCTGCTCGAATTCGTTCCAACCCTCTGCTAAACAAATTTGACCTTGGCCGTGCTTCATCTTGATTCTAACATGCCATGACCCCTTGCGGCTGGTTAAAGTTGAATCAAAATAAATATATAACAGTATTAGAAAAAAATTACAAAAAACATATAACAGCTGCATAGGTCCATTAGAAAATATATAATAGTATTCGGTCGAAAGATTATTAGAAAAAATTACAAAAAATTATATAACACACACACACACACACACAGATATATATATATATAGGGAGCCGATCCCTGTCTACTGGTGGAGAAATTGTTATTTCTCCACCATAAATGTAGCCGTCCGCGTGTACTTGTGGACGGCTCAGATGGGTTTTTTTTTTTTTTTGAAAAAGTTGCAACCGTTACTCTTTCATGCGGTTGCAAAATTTGACAATAATGCCCTTCAACCCCAGCCGCAAGAAAGAGTAGCGGTTGGGGGCCCACGAGAAAATCTCAGCGTAACACTTTGTTGCGGTTGGTATCATTTTTTTTAACACCAAAAACCTCAACCGCTACAAAGTATTGCGATTGATATCATTGAAAAACCCCAACCGCAACACTTTGTTGCTGTTGGTATGATTTATTTAAAATCCCCCATTGTAACAAAGTGTTGCGGTTGGTCCCCCTGCTATCCCCCATGATGCCCCCTTCCCCCCACCACCAAAAACCCCACCCCTCTTCCCCCCCCCCCCTCTCACCACCAAAAACCCCAAATGTAACAAAGTGTTGTGGTTGGCATCATTGAAAAACACCAACCGCAACACTTTGTTGAGGTTGGTATGATTTCTTTAGAAATCCCCCAACCGCAACAAAGTGTTGCGGTTGGTTCCCTTCCCCCCTCCCCCCCCCCCCCCACGTGGTGTCCTTCCCCCCCCTCCCATGTTCTCTTTCCAGAGGCAGCTCAAAGCTCGGCCGCACAGTCTTCTGCAAAAAAATTTCTTTCACAGCCTTTGACTACTGCTCACTCACGGATCTAATTTTTTATGTCTTCTTTCTTCTCTCTCCCTCACTTTTCTCTATTTATAATCCGTTCTCCCCGAACCCTTTCTTCCACTCTCCATCATCTTTACCAACTTTCTTCATACTCCATATCTCACTTACATAATCTCCACAACAATACAAACAAAAAAACTTTACGCTAGAAGATCGGTGGATTTTGCTTTAAATATATCAAGTTAAAACAAGTAAGTATTTTGAATTTTCTTATAATTCAATGTTAATTTCAAATTGTTCTTACCAATGGATTGTTTAAATTGTGTTATGCTTAAATTGTTCTTACCATAGTCTAAAATTTGTGTTTTTTGACAGTTTGAAATTAGGGATTGAACTAGCGTTTATTAGCGAATATTCATTCGAAGTCCAAAAATAGTCATTGTAGAATCAAATCGAAGATAACGAAAATACAAATTGAACGAAACAAAAATCAGATCAATCGAAGATTGAATGAGCGATTTTTTAGGGCGTCAAAATTAGGTTTATACAAATCAGGGTATTACATTTATATATTCCAAAATAGAGATTTTTTAGAGCGTCAAAATTAAAAATTTTCACAAATTTATAAAAAATAGCTAGAGCTAGATTTTTTCAAAGAGAAAAAAAGAGACCATAGTTATATTTAAAAGATCTATATCAGGGAAAATTTTCAAATTTTTCCAAAGACGGAAAAGGGGTTAACTGATACGGGGAACCTTGTAATTTTGCAGTGTAATTTAAAATATCAAGCTAGCGCGATTTTGCGAAACTTTTATGAGAACCCTAGGATGTTGAAAAGTTCTATTTCCCAAGAATTTGGGCCATTCCGAAGTCGTTAGCTATTTTTTTGGTCGAACGGGCTTTTAAGCGCTCGATCCGACACTGGTTCAGGATTTTTGGGCAAAAAAATCGTAAAATACTTTTTAGATCAAGAATGAATTCAGGAAGCTTAAAATAGCATTTCAAAGCACTTTTGAGATTTTCTGATGCCAAGGGCATTTTGGTAATTTGTCACCCCGGGAGGGGTATTTTGGTAATTTTACAATGTTAAATTTTTTAAAGGACTTTTTAGTCTAGAAATGTCAGTAAAACACCTGAAAGGTTGTTTTGTAGCTGGTTTGGGGCGTTAGGATGATACTGAACCCCCGGGGGTATTTCGGTAATTTGCCGCTCATCGGGGGTATTTTGGTAATTGAACATTGTAAAATTTTTGGACACAACTAGAGGAAATAATTTTTATTTTTATTTAATTCTATGACTTGTTGAGAATGAAATAATTTTTATTTTTTAGATTTCAGTATAAATATGGATGCAACTGGAGGAAATAATTTTTGTGAAGATTCTGATCCACCTTACTTGGGTCAAGTTTTTCAAACACTGGACGAAGTTGAAGCATACTATAGAGCATATTCGAAAACGATAGGTTTCAATATTAGAATTAAGGCAACTAGAAAACGGGCGAATACAGATCAAATTTGTGGAAGATTATTTGAGTGTCATAGAGGAGCACCGCATGTACCCCCGGTTGTTCGGATCAGTGACGAAGGGCCAACAAGACAAAGAAAATGAGACACATTTCTGGGTACCGGCTACAAGGCCCATGTGTATGCAGTACACCGGAAAAATAAAAACCATTGGGTTGTGACGGGAGTGGAGTTGAGCCATAATCATCAGTTGATGACCCCTAGTAAGATTGGTCAAATTCATCAACACCACAAATAAGCGCTGCACACAGACAACTGATATTTACAATGGCCGAGGCTAAAATTCCACCTTCTAGAATGATGGAGGGTTTCTCAAGCCAGGCTGGGGGAATTGACAAGTTGAGTTTCAATGAAGTAGACCTTCAAAATGAACTTCGTGTTCAGAGGAGAGAGTCTTTTTGTAAGAGTGATTCTCAAGCTGCACTTGATATCTTCAGGAGCCTTCAGAGTGAGAATCCTAGCTTTTCTATAGTCTCCAACTGGATGATGAGAACCTCATTAGTACTATATTTTGGGTGGATGTCCGTTCTAGGGCTGCTTACCAAAATTTTGGGGATGTTGTGACGTTTGACACTACATACCGCACAAATAAGTACTCTATACCTTTTGCTCCGTTCACTGGGGTGAACCACCACATCAGTCAATCTTGTTTGGCTTTGCCCTGCTTAGGGATGAGACGGAGGAGTCATTTACGTGGTTATTTGAAACGTGGCTTAAAGCAATGTATCATATTCCTCCAAAGACCATCATCACCGACCAAGATCTGGCAATGAAAAATGCAATCGCTAAGGTCCTTCCAGATACTCACCATGGCCTGTGCACAAGGCACATAAGCAACAAATATCCCAAACGGCTTCACAATGTATATGCAAACCATCTGACATTCAAGAGTGACTTTAATACATGTGTGAAGAAATCGTTGACAGTAGACGTGTTCGAGGAGAGGTGGGCCAAGTTAATGGATGACTATTATTTGCACAATCATGAATGGTTACAAGCGTTGTATGAGATCAAAACACAGTGGGTCAGTGCCTACACGAAAAAGTTTTTGCAGCCGAAATGACTACGACCTTGAGAAGCGAAGGTATGAATGCATTCTTTGATGGGTACGTAGGCCATTCTTCAAGTATAAAAGAGTTCGTACTAGAGATGTAGAAAGCCATTGACAGGCAATTTTTCCTTGAGAGAGAAGCCAACGTGGCTACAGTTTATAGAGAAAGAGCCATAGTAGTTTTTTCACCTTTGGAGGCTCATGCAGCTCAAGTCTATACCAAGAAAATGTTTAGACAGTTTCAAGAGGAACTACTAAAGTCGAATCAATATAGCATGACAAAGTTGCACGAGTATTCCACCAGAGATCTCAAGGTTTATGCTTTGACAAATGTGACAAATTTTGCCAATCCGTGCTCTTCGTCGGCTCCGGGGAACATAAGACATTTCACGGTAGCAGTGTGTATGGAGACCGGGTTTATTAATCGCAACTATCAACTGTTTGAGCATAAAGGTATACTTTGTTGACACGCGTTGAGGTTTTTTAGTGCCAAGAATGCTCTTGAAATCCCTCCAGAGTATATCTTGGATCGGTGGACGAAGGAAGCCAATAGAGTCCACGGTCATATTCCTTACGTGCCCAATGTTTCAGTTGATTTCGAGCAATCTGAGACGCTGCAATATAATCACCTTTGTAACATCATGCACAGTTTATCATTGGATGCAGTGTCAACATCTAATGGGTACAGGTATCAAGTTGAAGCAGCCGCACGGGATAGGGCTAACCTTGCACAGTTTAGGATGGCATTACCAGAAAGACGGGACAATCTGACTACTCGAACGACTCCAGCCAATAGATTCAATCGAGCTTCACAGCCAGTCATTGACAGCACTAGCCTGCAAGGTGAGGAGGACGATATTTTTTATCCAATTATTTCTCAAACAAAATGGCGAAAACGTGTAATAATTTTTGATCCATTTTTATGAATTTTAGCGAAATTCGAGACAAATAATTTTTTGATTTTCCTACAAATGACCTATTCGCGCACACTTTATCACCCAATGCTTAGCTTGCGAAAAATCTTGTAATTTTTTTGTCAGTTTTTTTTTGCTCATTGTACCTTAGACACGCTAGTTAGCCCATTTTTATGAATTTTGGCGAAATTTGAGACAAATAATTTTTTTGAATTCCTATGAAAGGCCTGTTCGCTTTAGTGCCCAATGCTTGGCTTGCGAAAAATCTTGTAATTTTTTTTGTCACTTTTTTTTTGCTCATTGTACCTTAGCTACGCTAGTTAGCTCACTGTCCAAAATCAAAAATAGTAATAATAAGGCTAATTCAATTTCAAACCTTAATATCCAAAATCCAACAATAATAATAATAATCCATATGAGCGTCTACTACATCTCAGGATAATGGTAAGGAAGGCGTCTAGTTACACCTTTTTTCAGCTCCCAGGCTATCCTATATCTAAACGTCAAGGCATCCCTTCGAGACCACGTATCATATTCGAGCACATCCAAGCAAGCTATGTAGTCTATGTACTTGAGGACGTAAATCCCGCAATCATGACTGTTATATTCCTTTGGTCGGTTTTGTATCATCGCGACCGTCCAAGGCTCTATCATTGTTTTGCTCGTGATGACTTCCCTCTTAAAATGTTGGCATGCTAGTGGAATGATAGTAGTCTGCATCCAATAATAAAAAAAGGTTATCAAGCCCAATTCATAACAAGAAGAATAGACTATGAGCGAAGGTCAAGAAATATAAACTAACCACCGCATTGATGTACGTGGAGTACATCTACGCCAGCTACCGACCAGGTCCGTCTTCCCTTAGGCTATCGTATATGTGGACCACTTTATTCTCTAGATAGAGAACTAATAGGAAGAAGTGGCTTGCATGAAGAGCAGGTAGCATGATTAGGTTCGCCTCAGCTACGTGACATTGATAGTCCGCGTTCAAGTAAGAAAGCACGTTTGCAGATCGTCTACATTCACCCTTGCTTGTCCCTCGCATCCTCCTCCATACTTTGAACTCCTTCATGCAATCCACCATGATGGGGATAACAAAAGAGCCATACATGTTGAGCTTCAAAGTTTGGCAGGGGTTATGATTTAGCTCTCTAACACGGAGCAGATCTATATAAGCATCTATGAAAAAATTCGAAATATCTGTGTCCCGCGCCAACAGTCTTAGATCAGAGTGACCTAGGAATCCCAAAATAGGAAAGTCTGCTGTAGCGATTGGCTCATGCCCGAAGTAGTGCTGGTCGATCCAATCCCGTTTGGCCGGACTCAATGGCTTCGTTGGTTATCCTTTTCAGACCGGATGCTTGGGCGCGACGCCTGGATTCCTACTTGGGTCACCTGACTCTGGTGCTGAGAGTCGTACGCGTCAGGAGGCAAGCGACTAGACAGCTCCCACACCTGAATCTAGGGAAAAGAGTCGTATGCATCAGGAGGCAAGCGACTAGACGGCTCCCACACCTAACTCTGGGGCTGAGAGTCGTACGCGTCAGGAGGCAAGCGACTAGACAGCTCCCACACCTGACTCTGAGGCTGAGAGTCGTACGCGTCATGAGGCAAGCGACTAGACGGCTCCTTCACTTGACTCTGGGGCTGAGAGTCGTACACGTCAGGAGGCAAGCGACTAGACGGCTCCCCTTGGTAACCCCGGTACGCAAGACTAAAGTTGTTCACTTCAGTCTTGTACCTCTCAATGGACCTCTTCAAATTATCAAGAGCCTGCCCGACAAACCAGTCAAACCACGCCAGCTGCTTGAACACCTCAATGCCCTGGTCAGCCAAAAAAACATGCATAGAAAATATGGCTAATCATTTCAGGCATGGTCGATAAGGTGCGCAAATAAAAATTGAAACAACGCTAGCATGACTTACAATGTTCAATGCCCAGAACTGGTCATAGATCTCACGTGGCGCATACGATGTCTTCCTCACCTGGGAAGGGCGATTCACCCTCGTGCGCGTCACCTTGAGAAACCATTGCAGGTACTCCTCAATACTGATGCTGTCGGCCTTCAGCGATACAAGGCTAGCATATGTTTCTTGCCAAGAATTCCACTGTTGCACCTCATCGCTCAACAAATTCAAGGCAATGGGCACCTCGAAGTTCGGCCCTCGACCACTCCTGTATGGCCACATGTCTACAGCGAGTTTTGGTATCCCTTGTAGACAGCCAGCTTGCCTCATAGCTCGATCGGGCATCTGAAACTCACATACTTCGAAGTGAATAAGCGGCACCTGAACCAAACCTGCCAGCACGTACGACACCGGAAGTTGCCAGCACCACTCATCCAACCGATGCATCACCTTGCCATATGGCTGCCACGTCACCTGGGATGCATTGAGTATATCTAGTTCACCCTGATAGAACTTTAGATGGTGGTAAGGGTCTACCCGTCTCCTCCGATTGGTCGTAATCCCCCAAGCCCACACCCTAGGCCACGTCTCATCCGAATCTACCTGCGGTTGTGGATGACCAGTGGGTAGCCTCTTGTAAGACCAAACCTGTAACGACCCGGTCCACGGCCCCACCACAGGGCATTGCCTCCCTCAAAAGGGCTAGCCAAGTAGGTACTTATGAGTTCATAGGCAGGGTCTTATAAGGCTAATCGCAAACTCTCCCACAACCGATGTGGGATATTACAATCTCCCCACCTTATTCCTTAGCGTCCTCGCTAAGGCTCGATCGTACATAGCCCAGAATCCGCCTCTCTAGCCAATGTGGGATATACCGGGCTCACCCTTCGTTGCCCTAACCATCCTCTTGATGTGGGATATACCCGGGCTTGCCTTCGTTTCCCCCAACCATCGACAACCCGACTGGATAGCCCAGCCCAAGTTTTTGAGAGTCGGCTCTGATACC